>CM053622.1:544546837-544582747 GCA_028646595.1 Phalanger gymnotis | reverse complement strand
TTTAATCTTCTTCCTCCTTCTTTCCTGTGGGGTAAGATACCCAATTGAGTATGTATGGTATTCGCTCTTCAGGTCAAATTTGATGAGGGCAAGATTCACTCATTCCCCCGCACCTGCCTTCTCTTCTCTTCCTACAGAACAGCTTTTTCTTGCCACTTCTATACGAGACAATGTACCTCATTCTATCTCTCCCTATCTCCCTTTCTCAATATATTCCTCTTTGATCTCTTATTCATCTTCAACTCACCCTGTGCCGCTCTCTCTCTCTCTCTACATACATATATACATACATACACACTCACATATGCATATATATATATATATATATATACATATGTACATGCATATTCCCTTCAGCTACCCCGTGGGGTTGCTATTTCAAGCTTGCTTTGATAATTTAACTTTCAGCATCCCCATAGATTCAATTAATTGATAAGTCCTGTTATTTCTACCTCAACAATATATTTCACAGCTATACCCCCCTTTCAGCTTCTATTATAACAACTGTTAATCAGGCCCACATCCCTTCTCAACTAGACTTTTGTAATAACCTTGATTTTCCTTTTTCCAATTTACTCTTTATCCCACCAACTGAGTAAATCTTCCTACTGCACTGCTCTGATTAGGGCCGTTCCAGATCTAGCATCCTGTGATTCTAAAATCATCCTGTTCTGATTGCCTTCAGGTTCACAAATTTTAGTTCATCTTTTGTTTTCACATATCGAAATCTGAGACCGAAAAAAACACTTTGTTCAGCTACTAGATCCTTTTATTAAGTTTACAAAACAATATTAGGGATTCACTCGTGACCCTGGGTTAAATTCGTATGTTATCTTAAAGCAAGAATAGCTTTGGCAGTGTAATATTTCCCTATTCCAAGCTACATATAGGTGGTGTCACTTGGGCCCTGGTCCTAATTGACTTGCTTACTTCTAAGGCAAAGTCTAGGCAGCCAACACACCCAGAAAAGTTGCACTTTTTTGGGGAACTATAGATCATTAGACCAAATCATTTAGGCAAAAGTAACATGATAAAGTCAAAAAGGAGACCTGTATTCTAATCCTGGCTCTGTCACTTAATATCATCATTTTTAGAGTTGGAAGGAACCTTAAGAAACTGAGACATAGAGAGCTTTGCACAAGGTGCCCTAAAGTATGTAGGTAGTAAGTGGCAGAGCCAGAATTGTAATTCTGGCTTCCAATCCAGGGCTGTTTAGCTATATGACCTTGAAGAAGTCACTTAGCATTTCTGTGTCTTTATTCCAGTTGTTTCATTTGTAAAATAAGGAAAGGACCTGATCTGTCCACCTAACTGTGTTGTTTTGCAGATTAGATGAGGTAATCTGTACAAAAACATATTGAAAAGCATAAAGCACAATACAAAAGTAAAGAATTATAAGTGAGTTGAGGTTTTTGTCCAACTTGTTCAGATGTTTGTGTCTCAAATTTCATCTAATTACATTTATTGCATTTTAAGTTTCGCTTTTAAACTATTTTCTGCCTTTTTTAACATTTAGATTAGGCACTATAATATTATATTTGTCTACTACAATTAAGTTCTTAAAGAAAATTGTTAGAATTCTATTTTTTTTCCTTCGTAGACGCTTCTGATCTATTATGGCAGTCAAATGGACTGGTGGACATTCTTCTCCTATTCTGTGCTTGGGTGCAAATAAAGAAGGGCTGGTGGCTTCAGGAGCAGAAGGTGGTGACCTCATAACTTGGAGCCAAGAAGGGATTCCATTGGGACAGATACAATTCCAAGGGACTGATGATGTTACCTGTGTCAGATTTTCTCCTACTTGTCCTAACAAACTTTATGCATCACATGGCGAAGTTATTAGCATTCTGGATGTCAGATCCTTCAAAGGTTCCATTGACGATTTTCACGTGAATGAAGAGGAAATCAATTGTCTTTCATTGAATGAAACAGAAAACCTCCTAGCTTCTGCAGATGACTCTGGAACGATCAAAATCTTAGACTTGGAAAACAAACGAGTTAGCCGATCCCTGAGGAAACATTCAAACATCTGTTCTTCTGTTGCTTTTCGGCCTCAGAGACCTCAGAGCCTATTGTCATGTGGACTAGACATGCAGGTGATTTTTGCAACTCAATATGTGGGTAATTGGTAAACCAATTATTACTTACCACATCAAATTAGCGATTTGAGCTAAAGATCTTTCTATTCTACCCTACTTCAACTTTCCTTACCTATTTATGAACTATGGACTTTCCCTCTTTGTCACTTAGGCATTCATGGCTAGAGTGTCCAGTGTAATTCACAGAAAATAATAAATTTTTAGAATAAAACTTTAACAGTACTTCTCCCTGTTTAAGGAGGGGAAAAAAAATCTTGGTATGTTTTCACTTTTAGACAGAAGAGAGGAAATAAATGACTCAAATGCAAAATTCTTGCCCAAAGCTTAGTAACTTTATTTTTAAATGGGCTTAAATTGGTTTTGTAGATTTTAGTTAACTTCTATAAAGTCAGTTTAGGAAAAAGCAGGGAGACCCAACCAGGGGTACCATCAGGAAGCCTCAGATACATTGGTCTGCAGGCTATAGCAGTAAGAAGGAACTGACAGTAGCTGGTCTAAGACTGTCGAGTCCATGCTTTTAGAAAGCTCCTAGATCAGGTTGGATAATTGGGCTGATCGGATCAGCTCTGGGTTATGGCAACTCCCAGATCAGAGCCCCTTAAGGGTTTTTATGGGGGGGGGGAGGTAAAAAGTCCTGTTCAGGTGTGTCTGATTAGTTTTCTTCTAGTGAGGTCACAGTCTAGAAATTGCCAACCAGGTAGGAAACTAGATCTATGCCACTCAGATTGATCCAAGTATAGAAATTGCCAGACCAAGGGAAAGATACAAGGAGGAGGTTAGGTAACTAGGGAATAAACAGCCTGAAAAAGACTAGGCTAGAAAAACTGAGCTATAAGATTTTCCAAGACCATGATTATTTGGGTAATTGTCTGTTTCCTAGTGTCCATGTTAGTGGTACACAAGGCCAGATTTTACCTGGAGATCAATCAAGTTTATTAAGCACTACTTATGTACCAGGCACTGTGCTGAGTAATGAAAAGAATAAACAGTCCCTGCCCTAAAGGATTTTACATCCTGATGGGGTAAACAACATGTACATAAATGGGTTATACAAGATACATACAGAGTATGGAAGGTAACTATAGCAAAGGCTCCAAGATAGGATTAAAAGACCTTTTTACGATGCCATTACAGTATGGTAATTTTGAAGAAATGCTGCCTGAGAATATTCTTTGGGAGATTAAAATATTACTGCGATCAATAATTGGAAATAATTCAGATTCTCTCCTTGGAACATTATACATAATTTGCCTTGGGGGTTTTAATTCTAATTAAAAGAGGAAAGCTCCCAGTGTGTGTTGTGTGGATCATTTGTGGAAGATTTACAAAAAGATATGGACGGTGTAGTCTATACTGGTACAGGAAGAACCCACACTGATAAGCTATGGGACCCATTAAGCATCCCAGTGCTCTCATCAGAGGGCCATCACACTGGCTTATATGGTAATGGTCAAGTTTTTTAATCCTTAGAGCGAATAAATGAAGCATTACTAGGTACAAAGCCCTAAGAACTGGGGGCACAAAAAGAAATGTAAAACAGGCCCTGTTCTCAAGGAGCTCACATTCTAATGACCAAGAGAGACAACACATGAGTAAGGTTTAGGCTGGAAGTCAAATGGAAAGGCCTCACAGTCCTTAGGGACAGCAACAGAGCAGATGGTAGGGCTTCTTTAATGTCATTTTCATTGATAAAAATCATATCATTTTCTGATATGGAACCGTTTGACAGTGCCAAGGACTTTGGAGGCAAGAACTTTGTTTTCTGGGTCAAAAGTAGCTAAGGCATCTGCAGCAGTTGCCAGGCTTCATCTTGCCAGGATGATGGCTGAGGGCACTGGACTGGAAGCATTGCTGTTCCCAAGGCTCTTGGGTTCATCTCCATGAGGGTCTGAGGGGAGATGCAGGCCGTGGTGGTGGTAGTGATTTGACTTGCTCGGGACATGCTGCTTCCTGTCTCTCCCTCGGGGTGCCTTGTGTGGCTTCAGCTTCGACTGGCTTGCCTGCCCTGAAAGTGGCAGTCAATTGGACCAGCCCTTCTCCAAGGAGTTGCTTCCATAGTCTGTAAGGACTGGTGGTCTCAGGGTGCTGCCCCTCCCAGGACCCTGTTGCCTGTCTGTCTTTCTCCCCACTCCTTCCCTCCCTCCTCTCTCTCATCTCAGCGGGATCTGCTAGCATCCTCAGATGCTAGTCAGATAGACATTTTGATTTAAGGAGACTAAATAACTGACTAAATTTGATTGCTATGCAAAATGTCTAGAACTATTTGTGTGTGTGGAAGAATGACAAGCAGCAGCCTAACATAATGAAGACAGTGCCGGTCTCAGAGCAGGATGTCTGTGCTCACAGACCAGTCATTGAACTTCTTGGAGCTAATTTCCTCACCCACAAAATTAGGATAATGGTTGTACTGCGTATCTCCTCAGGTGGTTGGGAGGAAAGCCCCTTGCAAGCCCCAAAGGACCATTAAAAATGTGAATTGTTATCATACGTGACTTTTGACTTTTATTTGAAGGTAATGCTGTGGAACCTACAGAAAGCTCGGCCACTCTGGATGGCAAACTTACAGGAAGACGAAACAGACGAGGCGGGAGAACAGGCACCTGGTCAGCTCTTTAATCCTGCCCTTGCTCACTCTCTCTCCGTGGCATCTTGTGGAAATGTTTTTAGTTGTGGCGCTGAAGATGGGAAAGTCCGAATTTTTAGAGTATTGGGGGTCAAATGTGAACAAGAGCTGGGGTTTAAGGGCCATACGCTGGGGGTGTCACAGGTGCACTTCCTTCCAGATTCCTATTTGCTGCTCAGTGGAGGGAATGATGGGAAGGTAGTGTTGTGGGATGTGAGCAGCAAAGTTGGGGGAAAACAGAAGAGTCCTGTAAAATTCACCCATAGGAAAAAGCCTAAAACATCAGCCTGTCCCAAACAAAAAGGAAATGATAATGCTTTAGAAACAGATGAAGCAATGTGTACTGAACTCTTACCAAAGCTGACTGTTGAACATGGGGAAAAAGTGAATTGGATCTCATATACCAAGATCAAGGGGTCTGGAAAAATACTTGTTGCTGATCAGAGTAGTTCTATATCTGTGTATCCCCTAAGTGACTTGTAAATTCAATAAAGAAATCATTTAAAATCCACTTCGGGTAGAAAAAATTGTCATCATTGGTTCTTCAATATTTTGAAACATTTCACTCCACCCTCTGCTTCTGACCCCAGCTGGCACTTAAGTTCCGCACCCTGGAGCCTTGTAGTCCTGATAGATGAAGACTCCATACCTAGCCCAACCTGGACCCTACACACTCTGCTGCCATTTTCATGAGGTGAGGTGCTTCTGCTCTCCCCACTCCGCCCCCATCCTTTTCTGGGAACGATAATCAAATCAGTACTACATACCTCGAAGGATTTATCAGTGCCCTGTGGCTCCACTCCCCATCCCTGTGTATTCCCAAACCCAACCTACCCCCTCCTGACCACCATTCTCTCTTATGTGTTATATTCTCCAATTAGAATTTAAGCTCCTTAAAGGCAGAGTCTTGTCTTCTTTTATATATTTTATTCTCAGTACTTAGCACAGTGCCTGACACATGCATTCCTTAGTGCTTTTTATTAAGAAGGAAGCATAACTCCTAGGATAGAGGTACTTTAATAAACACTTAATTGGTTGAAGAATGCAAAATCCCTCACTCTTCACTTAAATAACAACTGGAGACATAACACTCCACCATCAAGATTGTAGGAAACTTAAGGAAAAGGAGTGTTTGCCCAGCACAAGTTGAGTTAATGACATAACTAGGCCCCTCAGGGCTTTATGTTGCCCATCTGCCCGGGGTCAGATGCTGCTAAGCATCTGAGGTCAAATTTGAACTCAGGAAGATGAGTTTCTGACTCCAGGCCCAGTGTTCTATCGACTCTACCACCTCGTTGCCAGGATTAGCTTTAGTCATCATTTGTAATAGTTACTAAGCACCCTGGATTTACTGGGTGCTGAACAGGAAAAAATTAACACCCCTTTATGGTCTGCTGTGAGAAAGTCCACTTGTAATGTTAGTATTGAAGAATTCAAGTAGATGGTAAGCAGTGTTAGATAACAGGACTAACTTCCCAACTAACCATAAATGAGACCAGTAAAATGGTGAAATTCTGTATTGCTGTGCTTAAATAATTTGAACACCGCAGCCTCAGGATGGCTATTCAGAGAAAGGACCTGGAGGCTGGGGGTAGGGAAGAGTAGAATGCAGGGACAAACAGTTAAGTATTTCAGGTTTATAGGGTAACTAGACATCTTGGGTCACAAAATTTTTGTAGACTGGTAAAACTTTGGCACAGAATGCTATTTCATAACACTGGTTTAATCCACATGTGCCCTTCAGTACACTAAGGTCTTCCATCCAAAATGGTTATTACATATTGCTTTTACTCTTTATTCCCAAAATGTCAGGAGGTGTTGAGCTGCGAGATCAAATTTGCCCTTGTTTGTGCTATGTGATTTTCCAGAGGAAGAAAAACCTGGAAGAAACAACTCATTAAAAAATTACCCCACAGAAAAACACCTGGCCTGCCAGATTCACAGCAGAATTCTTTCAAACTTCCTAGGAACAAATAATCCCAATGTTACCTACTTCAGTAAAGGCAGAACATTACCCAGTACCTTTGATGAGGCAAATAAGGTGTTAATTTTTAAACCAGGTAAAGATGCCAATAAAAAAATTATAGAACAGGCTCCTTAACAAAGATGCAAAGATGCTATATAAAGCAATATCAAATAAAATGGAATAATATATTTTGAAAGGGCAGCCAAGTGGTACAGTGGATAGAGTCCTAGGCCTGGAGTCAGGAGTCATCTTCCTGGGTGTTATGACTTTGTCCTGTTCTGCACCCAGTATATCCAGAGTACTTAACAACTATTACAAATGATGACTAAAGCTAATCCTGACAGCCAGGTGTCATAATGGATAGAGTGCTGAGCCTGGAGGCAGGAAGATGAGTTCAAATCCAGCCTCAGACACTAACTGTGTGACCCTGGACAAGTCACTTAACCCTGTTCGCCTCAGTTTGCTCATCAGTAAAAGAGCTAGAGAAGGAAATGGCAAACTACCGTAGTATCTTTGCCAAGAAAACCCCAAATGGGGTCACAGAGAGTTGGACACAACTGAACAATAATGTAACTTAAGTGATTCATCATGATCAAAAAAGTTTATATGAGGTATACAAGGCTAGTTTAACATCAAGTATTCTAGAAGATATATGGTTGGGCTGTGCAATAAAAAGATACCCCTGGTTCCCATAGGACATGGATAAATAACTGACCTGGGATCTGGCCCACCTGTGTCCAAGGGGAGAAGACCATTTCCTCTTTGAGGGAAGGAAGGGAAGGGAAGGGACCTGGCTGGGTATTTGCTCCTTTACTCTTCTATCTCAAGAGACATTAGACCAGAAGTATATCTATTACACATCAGATATTTGCAGTCTGGGGTTATAACACTTTGGGACCCTGGAAGATGTCTTTTATCATGATGACCCTTAAGGAAAGGACAGTAATTAGCTTGCCATCCTTCAAATGCTGGTTGCACAAAAGACTCATCACATAAAGGTAATAAACTACTTCATCAAAGTAAGCAGTAAACAGAAATTGTAGAAGTCACACAGATTAGGGTAGATGGGCTGGATGGCAAGATAAAAGCACCTCAGCTCAGCTGAGGAGAAAACAGTCTTGGTGTGGGGTGAGAGAAACTCCTTTGCAGTCTTTAGGGGCTGCAAGTACCAGAGTTCAAAAGACACATTCGGGAGTCAGGTTCTCACTTTCTGCAGCTCCAGGGATATTTCCTGTCCATTGCTCAGAAGTATGCTTGCTTCTCATTACTGCCTCTCTCAAAACTCTTCCAAAGTATCTGCCCCCTCTGCAAGCATTCCCAGCATCCTCAGAGGTCTCTCAACCAATGGGTACTCACCTCTTCCTCTGAATATGCAGCACATGGCATAATTATCAGTGAGGGCTTATCACTCAGGAAAACCTCCCCAGGCCTGGTTGGAAATGGGTTTGTGCTATCAACATCAAAAAATACAAATCAGAAAACCCTTTTGCCATATATCAGTAGATGAGCCTTTAATAAAAGCGAGGAGGAACTGTTCCTTTTGTTTGTGCAACTGTAATTGAGTCAAGGACAAGATATACGTAGTTACCCTGATAATTTGAGCCCGTCTGTTGTTCAGTCGTTTCAGCCTGTTCAACTCTCCAAGACCCCATTTGGAGTTTTCCTGACAAAGATAGTGGAGGGGTTTACCATTTCCTTCTCCAGCTCATTTTATAAATGAGGAAACCAAAGCAAACAGGGTTCAGTGATTGCCCAGGGTAACATAGCTAGGAAGTATCTGAGGCCATATTTGAACTCTGGTCTTTCCGTCTCCAGGCCTGGCATTCTAGAGGTCCATCTCCAGTTGTCCTGATCTGTATCTTGTCACTGGACCCAGATGACTCCAGAGGAGAAAGTGAGGCTGAAGACCTTGCACAGCCCTCCCTCACTTGAATCCAATTCACTTGTATGTCATGGCATCACCTCCCTGAGATCATGGTCCTTTTCGAGAACAAAGGACAGAAGAAGATGATGACAACCTGGCCCTCTGGGACTGGGTGTGAATTTAACTGCTGCTTGAACTAGTTTAGTATGGTACATCTGTTTCCCATAAAAAGGAACAATCTAATCAATACAAGTAATTTACAAATGAGGTGGGTTTTCCCACTCTCCTTTCTTCACCAAATGCAGGTGTGATCTCTTAATTCTTTGACTTTACCTGTTTTATGCATCCCACACCCCTTCAGAAGATGCCATTTCAGCTGACACAGAGAAGAGCCTAGGAGCAGTAAAAGTGTCATGAAACAGTAGAAAACAGCTTTACAAAGTAGTTCCACAATGACTTCCCAGATATGGACTCTAAAGCCAAGGAGACTTTTCCTCTGGATCACTGAGACTCCAAAGCAGGGACCTCTGCTAGGACATGGCCTAATTGGCAGAGCCAACCTTCATACAAAGCATTTAGCTTGTGAGCAAAAGCAACAGACTCATGCCTATTGCTCAAAAGCAATAACAGCTCAGACAGAAATCGGAGCTATCCTTCTGTCACAAATGTGGCCTATGTATATAGGTTAGAGAGAAATGCAAGATCGGTGTGAAAGGCTGAATTCCAAAGAAACCAGCTTTGGGAAACAGGGCTAGGGATAGAGGTAACCTCAGACTCCCCCAAAATAGTATGACCCCACCATCCGTTCCTTATGGATCCATTCCATTTCAACCCATAGAAAACCTCACAGAAGCAACAATGAAGATTAAAAATGTATATTTCAGGTGACCATTTTTCTATGAAAGGCATTTGAGAAAGAGTTCATTGCAACCTATGAAACGGCTAAGACATAGTGGGACTGACTCAGGCCACATCACAGTAAGCCTGAAGTTCTCTAGTTTTGGGTATTGATAGAAAACTGAATAATACCTTGGCTCTGACATGTCCGGGGCTGATTGGATGCCAGGGACTGAGCCATGAGAGGTATTTCAACCATAGTGCAACCCCTCTTTATCTAAGAGCATGTAACAACAACACTGCTTGCAGCTGCTGTGGAGGTGTAAGGCTAATAACACCAGCACACAGGAGGGCTGCTAGCACAGCTTCTTTGATCTGCTTTTCTAAGGAAAGCAACTTTAAGGGATTTACAATCTCATTTTAATTAAACACACATATGTCATTCACTTAGTTCAGGGGGAAAAGTCAGCACCCTGAACTTCAGAGAAAACACAAACAGAAATTACAAGCAGAAATTATATAAACAGAGCAAATAACACAAATCAGCAGACAGAGCTTCTAGTTGTCTGTCCATAGCAATACATACATAGTTACCAGAGAGAGAAGCACCAACATCTGGTTTTTCAAAGCCAGGGGGCTCTCGAATGGCTACCCAAAGTCTCATCTGGCTAAATCACACAAACACTCTTCCAATGAGTGAGCCCCCCAAGCAAAATGCTAACCTCAGAGTATATATACACTTCTTCAGGGTCAGAGGGCATCACAATCATGTGACTCAAACTCACGTGACTTAGGCTTTCTTGTGACTCAAGCAGGTCATCAAAGACTCTTGATTCAATCAAAGGCACTTGGTTGCCTTAGTGCTGAGAAGCACTCCAAAAGAAAAAACAGCAAAAACATCCCACTTTGCTTGCTATTGCAGAGCATGAATTTTCCAGGGAGCATTTCTTTCCCCACTAATATTGGGAGTCTGTGAGATTGTACTTTTTCAAGTATGTAGGGATTAAGAATGATGTAGGGAAAAAAAATGATGTAGGAGGTATACGTATGTCTAAAGTCTAAGACACACATAATGAGGAGTCCAGGATGCATATGATGAAGCAGGGAGTTGGTACAGATAGTCCAGTGGGTACAGAATATATGAGCCAGTACAAAGCCAATTCAAACTAATAATTCCTACAGGTATCGTTTGTTACTATACCAGGGAGAGAGGTAAGTGTGTTGCTAGGGCCCACTCATGAGTAATTGCTAGGCATAGTGTCCTTGTACTGGGGAGAAACTGCTAGGGATAGTGTTTTGAGGCTAGGGAATCTGATCACAAAGCAGTAAAAAAAATTTCACAAGTATTTCCTGTGCTCAAAATGACAGGTCAACAACATTGAGATTGTATTGTACACAGCATGCAAGGTCAAAGTCTGGGTATTCCTTAATTCAGCAGCCTCAGGTTGCCGTCTGTCTCATTCAGCTTGCGCTACCCCTTTTAGCTGGAGAGCACAGTATAAGAAGCAGGTAGCGATAAATAGAAGAATCCAGAGCAAAATATATGTTGTGAACCTTTTTGTATCAGGTTAAAATTAACCTCAAAGACATTGAAAGGAAAGAAAAGCAGGGCAAGGTGCCCTGAAAGGACAATACGGTGCCCTTCTCCAGTGGTGGGAAGACCACCAGATCTAAAGTCAGAGCTCAGAGGATCTGCGTTGACTTTGGGTAAATCACATCACTTCCCTACCCAGGCCTCAGTTTCCTCATCTTTAAAATGAGTCAGGCCGCAGTAAGGCAGCGAAGGTGTTCTGAGGCCCTCTGGTGCTTTTCTTTCTCTGTGTGTCCTGTTGGTATGCTATCCTTTCCAAGGAGGTATGAAGGGGTAAGGAAGGAAACAAGCATGTATTAAGTACCTATTATATGGCAAGCATTATGCTAAATGCTTTACAAATATCATTTGATGCTGCAACCCGGAGAGGTAAATACTATTCAATGAGATTGCCATTTTACATTTGAGGAAATTGAGGCAGAGATTAAATGACTTGCTCAGGGTCACACAGCTAGTAAGTGTCAAGGCCAGATTTAAAATCAAGTCTTCTTGACTCCAGGCCCAATGCTCTATCCACTGTACCACCTATGGGGGGAGGGGGTGCACTGTGGAGAAGAGGGGTTGCTTTAGGCTTTTTGTTTCCCTGACTTGTAGGTCCTTTGCCTGCTGGGCAGATTTACTTAGAGCAATAGATTTGTTCTAGTATGATTTTAGTGCCTTCAGACTCAAAGAAAGCAATATCTGATAGGTATCTTTAACCCTACTTCCTTTCTTCAAGATATGGCCAGTTAGAGTCTAGGAACCTGGTAACAGTGACCCAAATATTTGTGAACGAGTTTATCGCATGTCATAATTGACATTCTTTCCCATTCCTCAGCCAAAAACAAAAACAAAAAACCCAGAAAAAAATCCCCCACCACACTAGCAGCTCAAGTCACAGATAGCCTTTGCTCAGTCAAATCTTTGTTGCTCCCTCCTCCCTGCTGGCTCCCACGACCTCACAGCAGCCAAAGCGGCTCCCCACCCTACCCCATCACCATGTGCCTTGGCACAGCTGCAAACACAAAGGCAGCCCAAAGCATCAGTGTTTAAATATTCAGACTCTCCCACATCAATATACTGGATTTTTAAGTCATCTGTTCTCCCAGAGCTAACCATCTTGATCTTGATTAGAAGACTGGCTTCCAACTAGATGATCGCAGCTAACCAGTTATTTAAAGCTGACAGCTAATTCTATCACCAACAACTGCCACCTCATTCGCCTCACTACAGACAGTTTTCAGTGAACAAGTTACAGTAGGGGGTTTTTAGACCTATTTTTTTAATTCTATCACCAACAACTGCCACCTCATTCGCCTCACTACAGACAGTTTTCAGTGAACAAGTTACAGTAGGGGGTTTTTAGATCTATTTTTAACAATCACTTTTTTAAAATTTTGAGTTCCAAATTTTCTCCCTCCCTCCTGCCCTTCCCCCACTCATCAAGAAGGTAAGCAATACATCAATTATACATGTGAAGTCATGCAACACATTTCCTTATTAGCCGTGTTGCAAAAAAGAAAAAAAAACATCCAGTAAAAACAGTCTGCCTCAATCTGCGCTCAGTTCATCACTTCTCTCTCTGGAGGTAGACAGCATTTCTCATCATGGGTCCTTTAGATTTGGATTATTGTATTTGATTGGAGCATCCAAGTCTTTCACATCTGCTCATCGTTATGATTTTGTTGTTACTGTATACAACGGTGAACAAAGTATTTTGAGAAGGAAGGCATCCCTAACACTGACCCTCTGCCACCCTGTTAGTAGCCTCTCCTTGATTAGTGCAAGCTTTTCTCCTGCCTCAACCAGACTACATCTTTTGTTCTATAGAAGAAGTAGAGGACGCCTTTGATCCGTGGAATCACTGATTTTCTCATCACTAGAGGGAGACATTTTCCCCATAGTTTCCTTACCCTGTTTAGGTTGGGCAGAACCTGAACATCCTTCAAGATTTTCTTTTTTTCTCAAAAAAGAATGCCTCTGGCCCACATTTTTTTTCCATCTCCATTTCTTGTGTTTCTGTCCTCTAATTCTGTTTTGGATAACCCCCCCACCAAAAAAAGCAGTTTGCATCCCCAACATCCAGAATGTAATCAGATAATGAAGGGAGTTGGCTACTTTATATATTTGTTATTTGTGTATTAGGGGAACTGCAGCCATTCTGTTAATAAGGGTCTTCTCATTTTAAATTAAATGCAAACTCATTTTTGTAGTAGCAAGGAAATGGAAACAAAATAAATGCCCATCAATAGGAGACTGGCTAAATAAATTCAATGTTTGTAACACATAAAGGCAATAAAATATTACTGTGTGAGTCAGTCTAAATGCCTTAACCTAGGATTTTACATTCCTAAAATCTGGTCTTTACTTATCCAAACAAATTTCCTTCTCTTCCCCTAAATGGTCTCTCAGTCAAATACTTGCTTATTACTCTCTCAATATACACTGCTAACTTTATTCCTTCTGTTTAGAATTCCATTTCCACCCTCTCTCTAAGTCTTCTGTCAAGTTCCCACGTGTCCTTGGGCAAGTCACTTCACTTTTCTGAGGCATGTTAGAATGAGGAAATTAGAAAAGATGGTCTTGATAAGCTTCCTTCCTTTTCTAAGTTATGCTCCTATAATCTTACCCTTCCTACAAGGCCTAAATCAAGTTGTGCTTCTTTCGTAGGACGTCAGTCACCCCAGCCCCCAGCCCCTACCCTAGGACTCTACTTTGTATTCTTATGATATTTGATATTTATTGTACCTTCCACTAACTTAGAATGCTACTTAGCCTAAGGGGTCCATAGACCGGTACATAGCAGCATGAAAGTGAGTCATAGGATGCTAGCTACCTCTACTCTATCCTTTCAGCGCCGCTGAATGCTTTTCTGAGGCTTATTAAAGCTTAAAAGTAATTTGCATCAAACTAGCTCTAACTGCCCGGGTAAGGAAGTAAAATGAATTTATGAACCCCAACCTCAATATCAAAACAACATGGCATACTTCCTGTTGGAAAGGGTACAAGTAAGGTTAGAAAAAAAATTTTTTTGACCTGAGAGATCTTTTTTGTATACTGGCTGGATGAATATAGACCTAAGTAAGAAAAGAGCTAAAACTGTATTATTAGTCCTAATATATGCATAGGGAAAGACACGGCCACCAAAGTTGTTTTCTAGTATTGTGGAAGATGTCC
Organism: Phalanger gymnotis; assembly: GCA_028646595.1. Taxonomy (NCBI): domain Eukaryota; kingdom Metazoa; phylum Chordata; class Mammalia; order Diprotodontia; family Phalangeridae; genus Phalanger; species Phalanger gymnotis. Next base: position 544,568,611 of record CM053622.1, on the reverse strand, counting down.
TGTGTTAAGGTCCAGGGAAAAGAAGGATTTACTACTGATGGTGGGAAGCACACTGTAAGAAAAAAAGGGTTGTTCTGCTTCCACAGCAAATAGTGAAGAAATCAGCCAAGGGATTGTGATATATATATAAAAAATTAACTGTTTCCACACAGGGGGAGGGAAGTGGGTTTTCTTCTTAGAGGACTAGTCTCTTTTTGTAAAAACAATTCTCAGAAAGGGGAAAAACCTTCAACTGGGTGTGTAATTAAAAAGTAGGGCAAAGGGTAAACTAGACCTAAAGTACGCATGCTTAATCACCTCATGAATACTAACTGACATACCCTGCATAAAATTATCTCTCCATTTTCTGTACACGTGACACATGAAGTGGTTGAGGTCACATGATAAAGAGAAGTATGTAGTGTGAGTGGAAGGAAGAGTTTAACCCAGAAGGATTGGGACCAATCTACATAAGCTGGCTCTGCTTCTGTATCGGGGTGCTTGTGCATCTCAGCACAGGGCACCCACTCCTCAAGAATCATAATAAAGCTTTCCTTCTCTCCCTCCTGTGTAAAATTTTGTTTTTGAACATTTCTAACAACACCTACTGGAAAATGACGCTTATTAGTTAATACTGGATTATATCAATGACTCACGTTTATGTACTGCTTTAAAATTTACAGAGCGTTTTCTTGGCAACCTCTCCCTTGAGAGAATTGTTGGAATTGGGTGAACCACACTGACTCCATCTCGTGACTCCATTCTGGATCTAGCTCAGTTCCCTTTCTATTCAGTTATGGGGCTAGTCCAATTTCTGTCTTGTGAGAAAACCTTATTCAATCGTGGGAAGTATGAGAAAATTTATTGCATTGTTTGAACCTGTCCCTCTGTGGTTGGGAAGCTGGATCCCTTCTACCTGTTTAATTAGAGACCCTTAACTAAAGACCTAGATTATGCTGATCAGAAACCCAATCAGATCTGAAGACTGATGCAAGTTTTCTCACAATTATATATCTCACGTAACCCATATGTCTTATCTGAAAACTGGCCCCATATTGGTCAGTTACTGTTTCCTTGTTCCTTTGATTGAATGCAGACATGGGCAGGAGAATGGGACATCTCTTTTTTCTGATTCAGGGAATTGCACCTTTTTCTTCTCCCCCTCCCAACTTAGAAAGCCTCTAATCATCTTTCTAATTAGAAATCAGATGAGCTAATCTTGTATCCTGGTTTATATCCTGTTAATTATATCCTGTGTTATCCTGTTTTCTTTTAATGCATGAAAATCTATCTCTCCCTTAATTTGGGGTCCAGTGACAAGCCAAAGAGGCCTAGTATCAATTTGTTATGCAATTGGCAAGCATTGCTTGCTAAACTGATATGCTCAGAAGCTCAAACCTTTGTTTCCTTCGTTATTTTAAATTATACCTGTCACATACTCATTCAGTCACTCCACAGGAATCTGATAGGCACTTATAGATCATCTTCCTTAGCAAAAACCTATCATACAAAAGAGATTAGATTAACAGCTGATACTGGATGATTTTAATTCAATGTTATCCAACAAGCATTTATTAAGTGTCTATGTGCCATGCACTATGGCCCTACAAAGATAAAGACTAAAATAATCCCTGTCCTAAAGGACCTTATACTTACTAGAATACAACATGAAAACAGATAAGAAAATACAAAACAGTTTGAGAGAGGGGTCACTGCCAAATGCAGAATTTAGAAAAGGGCTTATATGGCTCTTTAGTTGAATCTTGAAAAGTATGAGTGATTCCAAGAGGGAGAGGGGAAGAAAGAGAGCATTCCAGGGATGGAGGAAAGCCTATGCAAAGAGAGGTAAGAGGTAGAATGTCATGAACAGAGGACAGCAAATAACTGGAAATAGAGATTGTAGCCATATTTTGATGGGCTTTAAGTGACTAAAAGTTTGTCTTTTATCCTGGAAGCAAAAGGGAAACACTGAAGTTTCTTGTGAAGGGTAGTGACACGGCTGGGCTTGTACTTTAGGAATGTCAGCTTGGTAACTATGAGGAGGAAGGACTGGAGAGGGAAAAGACTGGAGGCAGTGTGCAAGCTACTGCAGTAATCCAGTTGAGAGGGGCAAGGGCCTAAACTGGGGTAGAGGCCATGTGAGTGGAGAGAAAGGGGTAGATGGCTGTTACCTACATCATGGTATACAGCTGGATGGGCTACCTGTTAGATTAGTCTATCAACGTGTGCATCTTAGTCAGTTCAATTCAATTCAACAAATGTGTCAGTAAGTCAATATAGCGTTTATTAAATATCTATGTGAATTACGGATACTAGAGGCAGCAGGAGATGGAATACCTCCTTTTCTGATTTCAGGGAATCGTACCTGTTTGCTCTTCCCCTCCCAACTTGAAAAGCCTCTAATCTTTTCTTCTAATAAGAAATCAGATGACCCAATCTTGTATCCTGGTTTATATCCTGTTAATTGTTTTCATTTAATGCATAAAAATCTGGCTCACCATGTGTTCTGGTCCAGAGCCAAGGTGAGAAGGCCTGGTCTTGATTTGTTATGCTATGTGCTAAGCTTTAGGGTCTTAGGTGTCTATTCTGTGCCAGGTGTTGTGTTAGGTGCTAAGACTACAAAGATGAAAAACAACCGATTCTCTGTCCTCAGAAAGCTAGCAATCTACTATGGGGAATATGACACACATATAAATAAATAAATGGAACATAATGTAATAGGAGCAGAAGAGAAACGCAAACTGCTTTGGGAGGCTCAGAGAAAGCTTCATGGAGAAGTTGGCACCTAAACTGGCACTTGAAGGAAGAGAATAACACTAAGAGCTGACATAGGGTTTTCAAAGCCCTTTAAATACATTAGTTTTATGTTAAGCATTTCAATGGGTTTGAGTAAGGATATAATATGTTCTAGCCATGAGGGATGCTCTATGCAAATGACAGAGACAGAGTGGTACAGGATGAGATCAGGGAAAAGCCAGGAATCTAGTCTGGTGAGAACACAGAGTACATCAAAAAGGCGAATGTAAGAAAAAAGCTGCAGATGGAGAGTGAGCGGCACCCAGAATTGAGTGGGAGGAGAAAATCAGGCTGAATTATATTTGAGAAATTTCCTAATGTTTTCAATGATCGCCAAATGCTTTCCGTGTCAAAAGCCCATTCTTTTCCACAAGAACTAATAGTCTTCCAATAATATTATATGGCTGAGAATTAGGGAATGTCACAGTCTTAGAAGAATTAAAATTACAGATAACTCAAAGAATAATGGCAGGACTGACAGTGCACATAATCAAGTTGTGGTGTGTTAACTACAATGATTTGCTTGCTAGAATTGGTGTAAAAGACATCAAGGATCAGCCTGATAGGAGGTAGCATTTAAATAAAACTTTAAGGGTTGAAAAGCACTCGGCATATAGCATCACATTTTGTCCTCACAATAATGCTGGGAGATGGGTACCATTCTGATGCCCATTCACAGATGAGAAAACTGAGGCTTGCTGCTATTTGTCCTTTGTTCTCAAAGAGGACCACGGCATCAGGGAAATGATGACATGACTTGCAGTTGACTTGGATTTGAGTGAGGAAGGGCTGTGCAAGGTCACCAGCCTCACTTTCTCCTCCAGAGCCGTCTGGGTCCAGTGACCAGATATTCACCAGGATGGCTAGAAATGGCCCAGGATGCAATGGGGGACCCTGGCCTTTTCAAGCTAAGGTCCTCAACATGTCTCAGTTTGACTGAGGCAGTGCCCATTCAATGATTAAGGCTTAATAAAAACTGAGGCAAAGAATGGCCTCTTAAAAAAAAAATAGATCTAGGAGGGGAAGACCCTCAGGGTTCCTGGCCAATTGTTATTTACATTCATTCTGAGCCAATCAGGGCCCAAACAGTGACCAAGTAGGGCTTGGTCTGGGACCAGAGTGATTTGGGGTTGAGGCTGATCTTTAAGAGAAAAAACCAAAACAAAGAAAAAAAAGTTTCAGATGTTAAAATTTACATTCCTTTTGGGTAGAACGCCAGGGGAGGTAAGGTGTGTGATATCCAGTGTGGAGAGAGAAGAAAGAGAAGGAAAAGGGAGAAGAAAGAGGACAGAGACAGAGACAGAAGAAAGAAGAAAGGAGAGAGGGAGAGGGGGGAGAGAGAGAGAGGGAGAAAGAGAGAGAGAGAGAGAGAGAGAGAGAGAGAGAGGGAGGGAGGGAGGGAGGGAGGAAGGAAGGAAGGAAGGAAGGAAGGAAGGAAGGAAGGAAGGAAGGAAGGAAGGAAGGAAGGAAGGAAGGAAGGAAAGAAGGAAGGAAAGAAGGAAGGAAGGAAGGAAGGAAGGGAGGAAGGAAGGGAGGGAAGAAGGAAGGAAAGAACGAAGGAAGGAAGGAAGGAAGGAAGGAAGGAAGGAAGGAAGGAAGGAAGGAAGGAAGACAAAGAAAGCTGTGTTGCTTAACTGGAAGTTCTCTACTCACAGAGGTTACTGTTTGTACAGATGAGAAAAATGAGGCAGAAAGCAGTTAAGCGACTTGCCCTGGGCTACACAGCCATTATATGATATTAAGCAGGCCTGGAGTCAAAAAGATCTGAATTCAAATCCTGCCTTGAATATTAACTAGTTGTTTCACTCTGGGCAAATCACTTAAACTCTCCCTGCTACAGTTTCTGCATCTGTAAAATGGGGATAATGTTACTTTCTGTCTCACAGTATTGTGGTGAGGATCAAATGAGTGAAAGTGCTCTGTAAACCTTAAAATGTTATATCAATGCTAGTGATCATGATGATGATGATAACTAGAAAAAAGGGGCCAGCAATGTAACAAGCATAAAATAATGGCCTAAAAGAGCAAAAGGAAAGCTTGGTGATTGAGGTTGATCCTTTGAAGAGGTTTTCCTTTTAGGGGGTATATCATTAAGGCAGAATTTATGACTTCAAAGATAACCATGGATATGCCTGAATGGTCCAGAATCGCAGGACATAAGGAATTCTCTAAGTAGAAGGCAGAGGAGTTAAAGCATTTATTGAAACTCAAAAGTAGCAGACCCACGGACCAGTCTCCCCAATTCAACATCCTGGTAAGAACCTTCCAAGACCAGTATGCCCTTCTCACAATAGTGACCAGGAGGCGACAGAAAAACATTATGGCAGCAAGCCAAGCCATACTGCTGCCTCTCCCCCCCGCCAATGCCAGGGCCCTCCAGCAAGAAGACCACCCACTGGCCTCAAGCCCCTGCTCAGACTCTCTGGTCTCCACGAGGGTCAGTCCTGCTTTTTATAGCGCCTGCCGCCGTCACCGCTGCTTCTGCCGCAATCTCCAGTGTTCCAGATAGCTGACTGCTTCCTCTCTCCTTCAGCTGTCAACTGCTCTCACCACCTGCCTCCTCAGCTGCCTCTTACCTCTGCTCCCACCCTTCAGCAAGCTCCTCCCACCACAGGCTTCAGGTCATCATGTGCACCAGAACTCAGGCGCCTACCATTGGCTCCAGTCCTAGCCACTCCCCCCAGGACCCTGAGAGCCCCGCCTCCCGAAGCCCACTCAAATGGGCAGAGAAGATCTTCCCATTCACTGATTGCCTTTACAGGGGGAAACATGATGAAGCATTGCAAAGACCAGAGGTTTTGGAAGGCGTACCCCAACTGATGAAATCAAGGACGCATCAAAGTCTGTGTGTATCCTGTGTTTTCAATTATATTGTAAAAAAAAAAAATTATATTTTGAGTCCCATGAAGATAAGCACCAAACTCACCTTTGTCACTTACGTACAGTCCGCTGCCCAGGACACAAGAGGCACAAATAAATATTTGTTGATGATGACAGCCATACCCTCTATGCATACTTTACAAAGGGCCTGGGATTACTCTTAAAATCTGATGCTTTGTAAATATACAACTCATGAAGGTGTTAAAATTTCAGAGTACTTCATATTCATTCCAGGTTCACCTCTCCTTTTTATGTGGGGCAATACATAATTTTGTGTGTATGTATGTATTTGCAGACACATATATTACTACAACTATACACAACTGTGAATAATATATTAGTGTATTAAGACTGATTCCACTAATCAAGGCAAATATTGTGGTGTGTTCCTAGGCATCTGTGTTTGCGTATGCTGTTCTTTAAAACTATATTTAGGTGTCCTGGCTATTAAAAGCTTTCAGTGCTGAGTGACCTCAGGGTGAATTTATATCCTATACTAATGCTGTTACTCACTATTCCTGGAGAGGAAGACTGGACTCAAATCTATATTTGTGTCTTAATATTTATCATCTTTTTTTTCCCATGAAGATGACCAATGAGGCTACATCTTTGCATCCCCTGAAAGAAGCAATGAAAAGGTCATTAAGAACTAGTCGGGGTTGGGTTGGGGTGGGTGTGGGGTGGGGAGGAAGAAGCATGGCTCAGCTTTTCTGCAAAGGTGGAGAGTAAGGTTAGAAATGTAAGAGTCAGTGAAACTGTGCTTGAAGCTTTGAGTCTGCTAATTAGATTTCTCTTCTTGTTAAAGTGGAATGCAGACTGGAAGGTGTATATCTCCTAGGGTCAGAAGAGAAAAAAAAATTCTACTTAATTTATCATGAGAAAGAGAGAGAGAGAGAGAGAGAGAGAGAGAGAGAGAGAGAGAGAGAGAGAGAGAGAGAGAATCAATTCTAATTCCTTTATGAAGGGCAAGATATGGGGTTTTCAGCACATAATCATGAATAACTTATTCTGTGCTGCACCTGTTTCTTTTTCCCCCTCTATTTTGTTACTCTTGTCAAATGTAATGTATACAATTTATTTAACTTAGCATTTCATATGCACACCTTTTTGTATTTCAAGTTATTTGTTTTTCTTGATGCTTGTCTAATAAAAAATAAATTCATTCCTATTATCTCATTAATTTTTCCAAGAAGTTGGAATTTAGAGAAGACATCTTTAGGTCCACTGGAAATTCTTTCTATGATGAACCTCCTTGTCCCATTCACTTCTATTTTCTGAGAGACTCCTATCAACTCATACTAATGGCTTGAGGGGAGTAGATCCTTATAAGCAGCCATCTACTAGGGGCTCTCTATTCTGGCTCAATGGACACTGCTAAGCTTTCCAACTTGGCTAACATCTACAGAGCTCACCCTGATATCTTCATCTTTAGCCTTTTTAAAGTTATTTTTACTTATTTCATTAAATATTTCCCAATTACATGTGAATTTTTTAACAATCATTTTTTAAAAATTCTAAGTTCCAGATTCTCTCCCTCCCTCTCACCTCATCTCCATCCTGAGAAGGCAAACAATTTTATATCAATTATACATATGAAGTCATGCAAAACATATTTCTATACTGCAAAAGAAAACACAAACAAAATAATAAAAATAGAAAAAGTTAAAAAAAAGTATGCTTCAATTTGCATTCAGAGTTCATCAGTTCTTTCTCTGGAAGAGGAAAGTATTTTTCATTGCGAGTCCTTTGGAATTCTCTTGGGTCATTGTCTTGATCTCAGTAGATCAATTTTTTCCTTCACAGTTGATTGTCATATGATATTGCTGTTGCTATGTACAACATTCTCCTGGATCTACTCACCTCACTTATTGAAACTGCTTAAGATTTAATGACAACTCTAACTCTGGTGCAACTAGGTGGTGCAGTAAATAGAGAGCCCTGGCCCTGGAGTCAGAAAGACTCATCTTCTTGAGTTCAAATCTAGCCTCAGACACTAGCTATGTGGTCTTGTGCAAGTCGCTTAACCCCGTTTGCCTCAGTTTCCTAATCTGTAAAATAAGCTGGAAAAGGAAAGGGCAAACCACTGCAACATCTTTGCCAAGAAAACCCCAAATGGGTTTAACAAAGAGTCAGACACAACTGAAAAACAACTGAACAATGAAACTGAAACTCCAATGCAGCTGATCTCTCTGCTGGTGAAGAAAGGTCAATATTACAGAAATCCACATTATTGAGCAGATAATAATAACAACACCACCGTCCATAGCTTTGTGTCAGAGACAACTAGGTAGCACAGTGGACAGGATCTTGGATTTGTAATCAGAAAGATTTGATTCAAATTCGGCCTCAGACATTTACTAACTGTGTGACCCTGGGCAAGTCACTTATATACTCTGCCTCAGTTTCCTCATCTTAAAATGATGATAATAGCACCTCCTAAGGTTGTTGTGAGGATAAAATGAGTAAATGTAAAGTGTTTTGTAAACCTTAAAATCCTATACGAGGGCTAGCCAGTTTTCCTTTAATTCCAGCAGCTCCTTGTTTGTCCTTAATAATGTTTTGACTATGATATTGTTAAGTTTTAAGTATATGTCAGGGAAGTGCCTGCTGTGTTCAGAAGAGTGTTATATTTGGAGGCAGAGGATCTGGTTGGAATCTCAGTTCTGCCACATTATCTGTGTGATCCTGGGAAATTCACTTTACTGCCTTAGGCCTCAGATTTCTCATGTGGAAAAGGAGTAGATTGGACTATACAAGTTGTAAGATACCAGCCAGGTCTAGACCCAGGATAGCAACCATAACTTTCATTCAATTAATTAATGAGCAGTTATTATTTGCCTGTCCTGCCAAAGGTACGAAACAGGTGAGGATACAAATATAAATAAGATGCAATCAATACCCTCAACAAACTTAAAATCTACTAGAGATGACAAGAAATACATATTGGTAAATTTAATAAAAATTAGAATTTTGTAAGAGTACAGATGAAGAGATCAGATGAAGGAAAGATCCACCTCTAGTTGCAAGTATCAGAAAAGATTTTAAAGAGGAAATTATACATTATAGATTTCATTCCATCAAATTTATTGAACAACTACTATGTGCTAGATACCGTGCTAGGTGCTCAGGGTGATAGAAGGGATTTATGACTTCAATATGGGGATAAGACATAAATCTGTGGGGGAAAAATGAATAACATACAAATAAAAGTACCAATCACTAGTATAGACAATACCTGTTCCCCTAGTTTAGAGAAGAGATCACTTCTAAATGGAATGTTCAGGGGAGGCTCAATAGTGAAGGGACGATTTGAGTTGGAACTTGACAAGTGGATAAGTTTTGTATAGATTTAGACTGATTCTTGATGTCTCATAGAGACTGTCCTCAGTCTTATGTTCAGTTCACCACAAATTAAGAACCACCTCAATACACTGGAGAATATACAGAGGAAGGCAACCAAGGTAGTAAAGAATCTTGAATTCATGACACGAAAATCAACCAAAAAGACTGGGCATGTTTAACTAGGAGGAAAAAAAATACTTAGGGGAGACATCTTAGCTGTCTTCAGGCATTTGGAAGTCTGTCATATGGCAAAGGGATTGGTCTTGTTCTGTGGTGACCCCGAAGGACAGAACCAGGAGCAGTGAGTGGAAGTTGAAAAGTGGCAAATTTAAGCTAGGTATAAGGAAAACTTTCCTAATGATCGGAACTGTCCAAAAGTGGAGTGGCTTGTGCTGAGAGGCGGTGGATCTCTCCTTCTCTGAGGTCATTAAGCAGAGGATAGACAACCACTCATAGGGATTTTATGGTAAAAATCTCTTTTGTATAAATTGCCTCTGTGGTTCCTTCCAATTCTCAAATCTTTTGATTCTGAATCATATGAGCTCAAGAAGTTGCAACTCTGGGAAATGAAGTGATCATCATAGAGGAGCTATTTGATGCTGTTGAAGTGGACCCAATTTCAGAGAAAGAAGTAGTATAAAGAAAGAAGTACAAAGGATTGAACACTAACTTAGGTGAACATACACATTGAGGACTAAAGAAGAGGACTCAATAAAGGAGACAAAGAAGGGGAGGACAAAAAGATTAGAAAGCTAGGAGAGCATAATATCATAGAAGCTAATAGGAAAGAGACTTTCAATAGTGGCTTTTTAAAATACAAATTATTAAGGAAAGCACAATAATTAGTAAAGATATGAAAAGGAGAAGTAGAATTCTTATTGGAGAGAGAAATTTGGCATTAAAAGGAATTAGAGAAAATAGGGATATAAATAGATGAACAATCAGAATTAAGTGAAGGTTTTTTTTCAAGATAGGGAAGACTTACTTGTGTTTGAGGATTTCTGGGTAAGTTATGCTTGGTTGTAAGCCTTTATTTTTTGCCTTTTGAAATACTGTATTCCAAGCTCTCTTTTCTTTTAACATTGTAGCTGACAGGTCTTGTGTGATCCTGTCTGTGGGCCCTTGGGAACTCTTTCATTCTGATTGCTTGAATATTTTTTTCTTTGACCTGGAAGCTCTGAATTTTGGCTATGACATTCTTTGGCATTTTCATTTTGGGGTTTCTTTCAGGAAATGTCCAGTGGCTTCCTTCTATTTTCACTTTACACACTGCAGCTTAGAATTTATGAGCTCAAAAGATCACCCAGTTTTAGCCTCCTTGGTAGTTGGGAAGATAGGTGTATACTACCACACCTTTTTTTATTTTAAAAAAAAATGTTTATTTGTTTTTAGTTTTCAACATTCATTTCCATAAGCTTTTGAATTTTCCAGTTTCTTCCTTTCCTTCCCCTCCCCAATCCCCAAGACAGCATACAATCTGATATAGGCTCTATGTATACATTCATATTAAACATATTTTCATATTAGTCATGTTGTAAAGAAGTATTAGAACCAATGGGAGGAAACACAAGAAAGAAGAAACAAAACAAAACAACAAAAGAAAAAAGAGAGCAAATAGTATGCTTCCATCTGCATTCAGACTCCATAGTTCTTTCTCTGGATGTGGACAGCATTTTTCATCATGAGTTTTTTGGAGCATCTTAGATCTTTGCATTACTGAGAAGTGCTAAGTCTATAGAAGACGGTCATCGTACAATGTGGCTGTTACTTTGTACAATGTTCTCCTGGTTCTGCTCACTTCACTCAGCATCAGTTCATGTAAGTGTTTTCAGGTTTTTCTGAAATCCACCTGCTCATCATTTCTTATACCAATAACAGTATTCCATCACATTCATAGACCACAACTTGTTCAGCCATTCCCCAGTTGATGGGTATCCCCTTAATTTCTAATTATTGGCCACCACAAAAAGAGCTGCTACACATATTTTTGTACATGTGGGTTCTTTTCCCATTTTTATGATCTCTTTGGGATATAGACCTAGCAGTGGTATTGCTGGGTCAAAAAGTATGCATAGTTTTATAGCCCTTTGTGCATAGTTCCAAATTGCTCTCCAGAATGGTTGGATCAGTGCATAACTCCACCAACAATGCATTAGAGTTCCAATTTCCCCACATCTCCAACACTTATCATTTTCCTGTTTTGTCATGTTAGCCAATCTGATACGTGTCATGTGGTACCTCAGAGTTGTTTTGATTTGCATTAGTCTAATCAATTGCACTACCACACTTGACTAATGCTTTTATTTTTTCCTATTCTTTAGGGTACAGAAAAAACTTCAGACTTTGGAGACACAGTTTGAAGAACTAGACTCTGCCATGGAAAATCTGACTCAAAAGTTTGAATTTCACAGAAAGACTCTGGAAAGCCAGGCAGTCCAAGATGAAATGTGGACAGCAGTTCTGGAGATCAAGTAAGATCAAGCAAAAGAGGAAAAAAGCATACCTTTGTGGCTTAGGAGGTGTTTTTTTTTTTAAATTTTAATGGTCATCCAATTCTGCATCTCCCAATGCTGTTGAAATGATGGACTATGAAAGAATCATTTTTCTAGATACAAAGAGGGCTAAGTAACAACTCATTACAATATAGGTGCTTCTTTTTAAAATTTTTTTCTTGGATGGGGGAAGGCAGGGCAATTGGGGTCAAGCAACTTGCCCAAGGTCACACCACTACTAAGTGTGTCGAGTATCTGAGGCTGGATTTGAACTCAGATCCTCCTGACTCCAGGACTGATGCTCTACTCACTATGCCACCTACCTGCCCCTAGGTGCTTAAGTACATTTTCCAGAAAAACAAAAACAAACAAACATGTGATTTACTTGTCAGGTCTGTCATTTTAAACTGACCTATCTTAATGGAAATTAATTTCACATGTGCAGAACATAGTTCTGTTTCTCAAGGACATTTTCCAACTTTTTTACAGGTTCACTTCTTTGCAGTTAAATATATTCTACAGCTATATCATTGAAACACTTCACTACCTACACTCTCAGGTGCTCGAGAAACTTCCAGACCTGGAAAGAGGCCTTCCCACTTTAGCAATTGTTCTTAAGCGAAAAAACAATAACAAGCGTATCAGAGTTGTATGGGAGACAGTTTTAAAGGCATTAGGACTTCAGGAAGAAGACATCAAAGCCTTCTGTGCCTTCTTTATTGCACATAGCAGCAAAGCAGAATACTATTCAGCTAATCTGAGGAGGATGTACATCTGTGATGCCACCCCCATAATAACCAATATGGTGAAGAACCAGGCTTTGCAGAATAGTTTGCTACGTGCAGTTCAGATAATAGATAATAAGAAAACTGTAAAAGCATAAAAAACTACATCTAAACTAATGTAAACCATCTAAATAAATCTAAACCATCTATAACGAATTCATGTTGTGATGAGAAGTTATAAATATTTATGTTCATATGTGCAATTCTCTAAATCTACCCATTGCAAAAGGGGCTCTTCAGTCATCATCTAGTATTTACTGAGTGTCTATAATATCAATAGCATCATGCTAGGTACTATGGGAGGTATAAAGAAGTACATAGAAACTTCAAAGCTTATAGTATAGTTGGGGATACAGATATGAATACATAAAGAGTTAAATAATCAAGTTAGATAACTTTTGGCTCTTGAATCTATATTTCAGTGATAGCCTGCTTCTATCATCTCTCGGTAGAGAGTTAGGGTCACAGGATAACATAAAAATGAAGACTTCCAAAAACGCATGTATGATTTAATTTATGTGACTTAGTTTAGTCACAGCAGTAGGGAGTGCTATAGGCCTATCATATAAGTGAACCTCCCACAGGCCACAGAGGTCATCCTCTTATGCTCTAGTTTTCTGTGATGCACACAAACACCATCCCATCCAGTCCCTCTCTCCCCCTTCCAAAAATCCCTACTCATATACCCTTCAATTATTAGAGTGCCCACTTTTTTCAGAGTCTCCACCTTCTTCCATTTCAACTTTCCTTTATTACTGGTAACTATAATTCTTTATTATCTTTTCCTCCCTTCTCTCTCTTATTCCACCATAATTCCCAAATAACCAGTTATCAATCTTTAGAATGTTGATATTATTACCAAGCCAGGGTGTAACAACAATGCTGCTTGACGCTACTGTGGCTATGTAAGACCAACAACACCAACACATAGGAAGGCTGCTAGCACAGATTCTTTGATCTGCTTTTCTAAGGAAAGCAACCTTAAGGGGTTAACAATCTCACTTTAATCAAACATACATATATCATTCACTTAGTTCAGGGAGAAAAGCCAGCACCCTGAACTTCAGAGCAAATAAAACAGAAATTATAAACAGAGACAATATAAACAGAGCAAATAAACATAAATCAACAGACAGATTTCTGTCCAACAAAATCACAACATACAGTTACCAGAGAAGCACCAACATCTGGGTTTTTTCAAAGCCGGGGGGCTCTAGCGGCTACCCAGAGTCTCGTCTAGTCAAATCACATTCTTCCAGTGAGTAAGAACCCCAAACAAAATTCTAACCTCTGAGTTTATATACTCTTCTTAGGATCCTAAAGCTTCATACCTAATCAGCAAAAGCATGTGGTCCTGAGCCTCTGCACCCAGTAGTACTTATCAGACTCTGTATCCTTGGACTTCAGCTATTTCTTGTCCAGTTCTACCTTGCTCTCCAGTTTAACCCTATGACCATAATAATATCACAATAAAAAGGATGTCACAGATAGCAAATGCACGTGGTTAAATGCCAAAATGACATATTATAGGGCTAGAGGAATTTGAAGGAGGAAAGAGAGATAGATCACCATGAGCTAAAGTACTTAGGGAAGGTTTCAACAGAAAAGCCTTGAAGGGTGGGTAGGATCTGGGTTAGTGAGGAAGAGGAAAGATTTTACCAGAGGAGAGAAACAGAAGATAAAAAATGTACTCTGCATGTTCAAGTACAGGGTGCAGAGCAGTCTGGTAATATCAAAGACAAGGCAGATTAAATGGAAGGTGTTGAATGTTTGGCAACAGTTAGGACCATCTTCTATAGGTAACAGAACTCCCTGAAAGTTTTTAAATATAGCTAAGTAGTATGCTAATACCCAAATTAAAAGATAGAACAAGAGAAGTTTCCATAGAAATACAGTGGTTGTCTTTTCTAAATCTATGTCTAATCTTTTAGCATCGTGGTAATATACTAAGCCCTTCTCCCTTCCTTCTTTCAGAAATATTAAGAAAAAATATTTCAGTCTTAAATGCTTTTGGAGTCACTGAGAGGAAATAAGTCTTACTTGTACTTGGTCAAAGAGAAACTAATGGATTTCTGTGAAGCCCTTAATTTCTATCTTATTAAACATGTAATAGTATCTTATAACAGAGGACAGTCAAGTTCAAGTACTAATCTGTCTGAAACTAAAGAAATGTTTGACTTGTATATGGTGATCAAACTAAGTGTGAACACACCTTAATTTGAGGGGCAGAGTCAAGATGGTAGAGAGGAAGCATTTTTGACTAGCACACCTAATACACCTAGTACACCTCACCTACAATAACCTAGAAACACACTAGATGGTATTCTAATCAGAAAAAGTCACCATCAGTCACTTTTCCAGCCCAGGTCAGCTCAGAGAGACAAGCAGAGAGGTCTTTGGGATAGGGGCTGGCCAAGAGTGTGTGCTGCTTCAGCAGGGAACATTTCAGCATTCAGAGATGGAAAGCAGGCTAAGACAGAGCACCAGGACAAGAAGCACTAAGATGGAAAAAGATCCCAGGAGATCGCTTGAATTAGTGCTGAGTGAAGAAAGGGGGGCCATCTGGTAGCTCTGTTGACCATGACTCAGTTCCAGCTCACAGATCCAGAGCAGAGAGAAGTGGTCGTGAGCAAGCTGAGCATAGGGCCTAGATGAGTACTGAGCATGGAAGATTCAGAAAACGTAGCTGTGTAGGTTTGAGCCAAGGAGCTGAGCAGCAACTCAGTTCTAGCACTAGGCCAGCATACAAGCCTACAGTGGGCTAATGAGGATTGGAGATCTAAACCAAAGGGAAGTCAGCAGTTCAGTTGCTTTGAACCTATAAAAGCTCCCAGTGGGCTAATAGTAACTGAGTCCAACATCAGTCTATGGAAACTCAGCCACACGCAAGCCAACAGATCTAAACCCAAATCAGAAATTAAGAGAGCTAAGATTAAGAAGGCAATGAACAGACCTTAAACCAGATCAGACCACTTTGGGAGCACCAAAAACTTGCAGACCCTCATCTTGAGCTGTGAAAATAGCAGAAGGAGATAAAAGGACAAGATATCTTCCCACCCCCAGAAGTACTTAGAGCTCAGTACTAACATAAATCCAAAGTCAAGAAGCAGACTAGGAGAATGATTAAATGAAAAAAGAACCAGAGTTTCTATGAGGCTATGATAGTGATAAGGAAGCTCAAGACATAAACACAAAAGAAGACAATGACTTGAAAATATCTCTAAGCAAAGCAAAGCCCTCAAAGAAAAATGCTGATTGGACACAAACCAACAAAAATTCCCGGAAAACTTAAAGAGGTTTCTTTTTTTTTTTTTAAAGAGCAAAAAAAAATTATTTAAAAAACCCAATGAGAGCAGTAGAGGAAAAAATGAGAAAAAAAAGAACTATACAGAAAAGTTATGAAAAGAGAATTAACAGCTTGGCAAAAGAGACAGAAAATCTTATTGAAGAAAATAACTCCTTGAAAATTGGTATTGGCCAAACCAAAGCTAATGACTCCATGAGACATCAAGAAACAATAAAACAGGGGACAGCTAGATGGTGCAGTGCATCAGCCCTGGAGTCAGCAGTACTGAGTTAAAATCTGGCTTTAGACACTTGACCCACTTACTAGCTGTGTGACCTTGGGCAAATCACTTAACCCCAATTGCCTTGCCTTCCCCCCTCCAAAAAAGAAAAAAAGAAAGAAAAGAAACAATAAAACAAAATCAAATGACTAAAGAAATTTGAAGAAAATGCAAAATATCTCATGGGGAAAGCAACTGACCTCAAGACAGGTTGAGGAGAAATAATCTGAGTATCATTGCACTACTGAAAGCCATGAATAAAAAAAGAACCTGGATATCATAGTTCAAGAACTTATAAAAGACAGATTGGAGGAAGGAGTAATCAGAATGCATGCCGTCCTGGGCATGGGAGGGGAGAGACAGAGAGAAAATTTGGAATTCAAAATCTTGTGGAAGTGAATGTTGAAAACTGATAATAAATAAATTTAATTTAAAAAATAGAAAAAAAAAGAACTTGGAAAAGAAATCTGGCCAGCTATCTTAGTACCAGAGGGCAAAGCAGAAATTGAAAGAATATACTAGTCACCTACTGAAAGAAATTTTAAAATGAAAACTCCCAGGAATATATTATAGGTAAAATCCAGAGCTCTCAGGTCAAGGGAAAAATACCACAAGCAGCCAAAAAGAAATCACTAAAATATTAAGAAGCCACTGTTAGAATCACACAAGATTTAGCAGGCAACACTATAAAGAAGTGGAGAACTTGGAATAGGTTATTCCAAAAGGCAAATGATCTAGGATTACAACTAAGAATAACCTATCCAGCAACATTGAGGGGGGGAAACGGATCTCTAATGAAACAGAGGACTTTTAAGTATTCCTAATGAAAAGACAAGAGCTTCATAGAAAAGTTGACATTCAAACACAGGACTTGAGAAACATAAAAAGATAAACGTAAGTGAGAAATCACAAGGGACTAAACAAGATTAAACTGTTTAGATTCTTTTAAGGGAAGACAATACATATAATTCCTCAGAAATTTATCATCACCAGGGCATCTAATCAAATGGAAAGTCTGGGTATGATTCTGTTGTGTGTGGATGACCTAAAAAGAATAGATGGATGGGATAGTGGAATGCTCTGGGAGAGGGGGGAAAGGAGAGGAAGAATGGGGAGAATTATCTCAATTAAGACTTTATACAACAGAAGGGACAGTAGGGGAAAAACTGATGACATTTCACCTTTCTCTTATCTGAATTGGCTAGTGGAAGTAAGAACATGCATACACACACAGTTGGGTACAAAAATTCATCTTACCCAACAGGAAAGTAGAAAGGAAAGGGGTTAAGTGAAAGGGAGAGGCTAGAATATGGTAAACAATTGTTAGAAGCAAAAGAGGCTTTTAAAGAGGGGTCAGGGAAAAAAGAGAAGGAAAAGTACAAAAGAATAGGATGGAGGGAAATACACCATTTAACAAACATAACTCTGAATGTGAATGAGATGAACTACCCATGAAATACAAGGATAGCAGAACTGATAAGAAACCAGAATCCAACAATATGTTATTTACAAGAAACAGATTTCAACAGAAAGATACATAGAAAGATAAAGTTAAAATAAAAGGCTGAAACAGAATCAATTATTCTTCAGCTGAAGTAAAAAGGACAGGGGTAGCAAACATGATCTCAGACCAAAAAAAAGCAAAAATAGATATAACTAAAAGGGTTGAACAGGGAAACTACATCAATACTGAACGTATACATACCAAATGGCATAACATCTAAATTAGTAAAGGAAAAGCAAATGAGTTACAGGAGGAAATAATAAAACTGTAATAGTGGGGGACCTCAATTTACTCCTCTTAGGCCTAGATAAATCTAACCACAAGGTAAATAAGAAAGAAGTTAAAGAGATGAACAGAATTTTTCAAAAGTTAGATATGACAAACCTCTGAAGAAAACTGAATGAGAATAGAAAGGAATAGACTTGGGGCAGCTAGGTGGTTCAGTGAATAGAACACTGGCCCTGGAGTCAGGAGAACCTGAGTTCAAATCAGCCTCAGATATTTAACACACTTGCTAGCTGTGTGACCTTGGGCAAGTCACTTAACCCCAATTGCCCTGCATTCCCCGCTCCAAAAAAAAAAAAAAAAAAGAAAGAAAGGAGTAGAGTTATTTCTCAGCTTTATGTGGCACCTTCACAAAAAGTGATCATGTATTAGGGAATAAAAACCTCATAAACAAATGCAGAAATATTGTGCATCCTTTCCAGACTATGATTCAATAAAAATTATACTCAATAAAGAGCCTTTGAAGCATAAATTAAAAACTAATTGGAAACTAAATAACTTATTCTAAAGAATGAGTGGGTGAAAAAACAAATCACTGAGACAATCGATAATTACGTAAAAGGTAATGACAACAATGAGACAAAGTACCAAAATCTGTGGGATGCAGGCAAAGCAGTATTTAGTGGAAAACGTATATCTTTAAGCATTTCTTTTTTTTTTTGAGGGGGGAAGGCAGGGCAATTGGGTTTAAGTGACTTGCCCAAGGTCACACAGCTAGTAACTGTGTCAAGTGTCTGAGGCTGGATTTGAACTCAGATCCTCCTGACTCCAGGGCCAGTGTTCTACTCACTTCGCCACCTAGCTGCACCCTTTAAGCATTTATATCAATAAAAAAGGATCACATCAATGAATTGGGCGTGCAACTTAAAAAACTAGAAAACTAACAAATTAAAAAACCCAATTAATCACCAAAATAGAAATCTCGAAAATTAAAGGATAGACTAACAAAGCTGGGAGTCAAAACAAAACAGCCATTGAACTGATAAATAAAATGAAAAGCTGGCTTTCTAGAAAAGAAAAATAAAATAAACAAGTCATTTTCTAATTTAATTTTTAACAAAGGAAGAAAACAAAATGATCAGTATCAAAAAATGTAAAAGAATTCATAGCCAATGAAGAAGAAATAAAAACAATTATTAGGAGCTATTTTACCCAGCTATATGCTAATAAAACTGATAATCTTAATGAAATGCATGAATTTTTACCAAAAAATATAAATTGCCCAGAATAAAACAGGAAATAAAATATTTAAATAAGCCAATCTTAGAGAAATAAATTGAACAAACAATAAGTAAATTCCTAAAGGGAAAAAAATAAAAGGACAAGATAAAATTACCAATTCTATCAAACACTGAAAGAAAAATCAATTCCAATACTATATAAACTACTTGAAAAAATAGGACAAGGACTCAAACAAATTCTTTCTGTGATAAAGTATAGTCGTCATACCTAATTCTGAGACATTTGAAATAAACCGTACATGAATTTCTCTAAGGAATATTGATGCAAAAATTTTAAATAAAATACCAGTAAGGAGGTAACAACACTATATCACATAGGTCATATACCAATTCTTGTTGTTGTTGCCGTTGCTTTTTGTTCTTCATTCTCCAAGAGGACCATGACATCAAGGAAGTGATACCATGACATACAAACGAATTGGGTTTAAGTGAGGGAGGGCAGCTGCAAAGTCACCAGTCTCACTTTCTCTCCTGGAGTCATCTGTATCCAGTGGCAAGATATAGATCAGGAAGACTGGAGATGGCCCAGGATGCAGTGGGAGGCCTTGGCCTTTTTAAGCCCAAAAGATCTTTAACAGGTCTCAGTTTGCAGCACCCATTCAGTGACTAAGGCTAGCTAAGAAATGAGGCAGACAATGGTGTCTTTTACCTAGTCAAAAAAAAAAAAATTCAATCTGAGAGGGGAAGACCCTCAGGGTTTCAGGCCAAAACAGAACCAATTGCTGTTTACATTCACTAAGAGCCAATTAGGGCCCTAACGATTACCAAGGGGCTTGGCCTGGGACCAATAGTTGGCCAAGCAATGAGAACTAGAATGATTTAGGTTTAAGACATGGTCCTTAAGAAAGAAATCTAGCCTGTAACCTCCAAGATGAATTTTAAGGTTTCAGGGATCAAAATTTACATTCCTTTGGGCAGAGCAACCTGTGTCATCAAAGTCCAGTGGCAAAACAAAAGTCAAGATGACCGACCAGGATGGGGTGGATGACCTTTTCTTCTTCCATATCTGACCCTGCTCTAAGTGCTCCACCGTGCCTACAGTGGCCTTCCTGGCCACTGGAACAAATTGTTCTCTTCTGCTTATTCCACTGGGGAAAGTCTTCACATGCTTGGGGTAGACATCCCCCTAACTCACCAAAAGGTTTGAGGCCTGTTAGTTATCTAATACTCACTTAATAAATCTTCATTGACTTGACTTGAGGATGGTGTTTTGGAAGGAATTTGTGACTCTTTTGAACATCTCTCAGATCCAAGCCTTTTCTACTTACAATTTACTAACAGTAACTATCATTTACATAGTGCTTTGAGATCTGCCAAAAGCTTTTCTCAATGTTATCTCGTTTGGTACTCAAGACAACCTTCTTGGGTAGGTACTTAATATCTCCATTTTACTGATGGAGAAACTGACACCTGAAGAGGTTGAGTGTGTGGGACGATGACCACCAGCATCAAAAGTTCGGGGTCTGAGTCGGAGATCAGAAAAGGTTTTTTTATTCTTTTTCATGAGAAAGGGCACAGCCCTAGTGGCTCAAGGAGCTTCCTTTGTCCTAATCCTAACACCACCTCTAACTCCTGTCCTACTTCACCATTGGCTGGTGAGGGAAGGTCACAATCTTCTTCCTAATGTCTAACTAATTGGTGCAAAGCAATTTCAATTCTTTATTACCATAATTATTCATAACTAATCTGTACCCTATCAGAGGACTGTGTTTTAGAAAACCTCATTAAGCATTTTCTTTTACCAAATTTGGAGGCACCCAGTCAGAAGAGGGCTCTTATGGTTTCTTTTCATGAGTTACTCAGGAAAGGAAGCTGAATAGAGATTAGTGGGTAAACTTCACTTTGGGCCATCTCTCACAAGAGCCTTGCCCAGAGTGACAAAGTAAGTATGTCAGGCAGGATCTGAATTCAGCTCTTCCCACTCCAAGCCTATTATGCCTAAGTACTACACGACCTAGTTTCCACAGTACCCATGGCAGATTTTACTGGAAACTTAAATTTAATCTTTACCACTGCTTCCAAAGTCTGAATGACTGATTTCTCAATTTAAAAAATGGTTAAGGAGGCGGAACCAAGATGGCTGGAAAGTAGGGACTTGCATGACCTCCCCGCCAGGTCCCTCCAAAAACCTATAAAAAATGGCTCTGAACAAATTCTAGAACTGCAGAACCCACAAAATAGCAGAGGGAAGGAGGGATCCAGCCCAGGACAGCTTGAATGGTCGCTGGGTGAGGTCTATTGCGCAGGGAGCTGGGAGCAGAAGGGAGCAGAGCCCAGCATGGGCAGCGGCAGGACCAAGCAGACCAGGAGCCAGGCAGAACAGTCCCTAGCGCCCTGAATCAGTGAGCTGTGGCAGTTACCAGACTTCTCAACCCACAAACACCAAAGACAACAGAGAAGGTTAGTGGGAAAAGCTGCGGGACTTACTAAAGTTGAACTGTTTTGTTTACATTCCTACATGGACAGATGATGTGTATGATTCATGAGACCTCAGTATCATAGTAGCTGAAAGGAATATACATATATATGTGTGTATGTATATATATATGTATATATACACACACACGTGTGTGTGTGTATGTGTGTGTGTATGTGTGTGTGTGTATGCGTATATAGACAGAGGGCACAGGATGAGTTCAATAGAAAGGGATGATATCTAACAAAATAAAATCAAATTAAGGGATAAGAGAGGAATATATTGAGAGGGGGAGAAAGGGAGAGATAGAATGGGGTAAATTATCTTGCATAAAAGTGGCAAAAAAAAGCAGTTCTCTAGTAAGGGAAGAGGGGGCAGGTGAGGAAGAATGAGTAAATCTTGCTCTCATTGGATTTGACCTGAGGAGGGAATACCATACACACTCAGTTGGGTATCTTACCCCATAGGAAAGAAGGAGGAAGAAGATA
>CM053622.1:544531171-544546737 GCA_028646595.1 Phalanger gymnotis | reverse complement strand
ACTCAAAGTTTTAAAAAATAGATATTCAAAAACAAAAAAAAAAGTTTTTGCATGCAAGTAGGAAATAAGGTACACAGGCAATGGGGCATAGAAATTTATCTTGCCCTACAAGAGAAGAAGGGAAAGGGGGATAGGAGGGGAGTGGGGTAACAGAAGGGAGGGCTGACTGGGGAATGGGGCAACCAGAATATACGCCATCTTGGAGTGGGTGGGAGGGTAGAAATTTGGAGAAAATTCTTGTGAAAATCAACGTTGAAAACTAAATATATTAAATAAATTAAATAAAATTAAAAAAATGGTTAAGCACTCATCAGATGAAAGGTACTATACTAAGATTGGTGGATAGATCAAAAAATTAAAAAGTCCCTAGTCTCTAAAAGATCTTACGGCATCTACACATGTAAGCAGGGATGTGTTGATCAGTTTAACAAGGAAATGCAGATATTATATACTTTTCAGTT
This sequence comes from Phalanger gymnotis, assembly GCA_028646595.1. Taxonomy (NCBI): domain Eukaryota; kingdom Metazoa; phylum Chordata; class Mammalia; order Diprotodontia; family Phalangeridae; genus Phalanger; species Phalanger gymnotis. The sequence continues at coordinate 544,546,276 of CM053622.1, read as the reverse complement.
TAATATGCATTATTAACCTTTTCTCCATCATTCATTCTATACATATTTATTAAGCACTTAATATATGCTAGGTACTGTGTTAATGCCCTCAGGGAGCTCACAATCTAAAGGGGCAAGATAACATTCATTGGATTCAATAAATATGTATTAAGCCCTTACTTTGTGCCAAATGTATTGTTTAGGCTGAGGATACAAAAAGAGGCAAAACACGGTCCCACCCTCCAGGACCTCACAATCTAAAGCGGGGAAACAACAGGTAAAAATAACCATGCGAAGTAAGCTTAGGTCTAGCTTTTGAGGTGCCAGTTAGGAGAGCAGGTTAGGGTATGAAAGAATTCACTTGGATGATTTTCTCTTAGCCGTTCATTAGGAGCTTCATTAGGTGAAGTGTAGGGATTTGAGATTTAGCAAGGAGCTAAACCAAGGCGCTGATAGAGGAAAAAACCCAGACTTATACAGACAAAAAGCTATACAGCCTGTCCAGTGATGATGTTGTGTGGTACGGATTTACAAATCCAAAGAATTAAAAACAGAGGCACCTCAAGGTGAAAGTAGAAAGGAAAATTTATTACGATCCCACGGGAAAGGGCAACTCCAGGCACCTCTCAGTGTCAGAACGAGCTGGATACAGAGAATTGGGGTGTTTATATAGGTCCTTAACCGCAATTTACCCTCCCAACGTCCTTCCTCTCAGCTTGCAGACGTAAGCTTTGAGGGTACAATCTGGTCGTGATAAATCCATCCCAGGGACAATGGCAAAGAACAAATAGAATGGTTATTTTTGACAAACAGGTGACAGACATAACCTTCCCAACATTCTTATCCCATTCTCTCAACAATCCGAAGTGATACATCTATCTTAATGACAATGACAATGAACAAATGGTTTGGTTATCTGTGACAGGCAGAAGCCAGTTGTTGGTTAGCTCATCTTCACATCTGTGGCAAACTAGCCTTTCCCATCACCTTTACATCTGTGACGGACGTCCCCAGCACCCTTACATTTTGTCTCCCATCATTCATATCTAATTGGTCTTGCACATCTACATTGCACCTAGCTTTCCGGCTTTTCATCTATTCTTCTCCCAAGCCAGGGGACCCTTATCCTGGGGTCAATACCCAAGGGGTGAGCATCCTGTGTCCTATCCTTACTCTCAGAGGATTTTATGGTTGCTGACTTATTCACCTCAGCCCTTCTCTCTTTCAGGCCTCTTGCCATTAGGTAAATACAGAGTGTGAGCATCCTGTGTCCTATTCTTAACCTCGGGGGCCTTTCTGTCACTAGCTTGGCTTGTGGAGGGGAAAACATCTAAGTAGAGAAATGGCTTTACAGAAAGGAAAATATCTAAGTAGAGAAATGGGACTCACTATCCTACTTATTTCTATTTATCTAATTTGTTCCCTTTTATGAGAGGTCTTCACTCATTCCACACAATGTAATTTTAGGGTTACTGGTGGCGGCTGGCAATTTAGGGACAGGATAAGTATAAACCAGGTGAGGAAGGTGGTGGCTTGAAAGATAAGGAAGATGAATGAGAAGATAAGGAACTCAGGATAAGGGGGACAAAAACAATTCTTTTGGTACTAATTGTTTGATATTTCAAGATAAAGGGAAAAGAACATTAAAGACACCTTTAAGTTACAGGATCTCAAATTACAGGATGGGCTACAGAATAAGCCTCAAACCTGTGTGAGGTAAATAAAATGTGAAGACTTCACAGGGAAGATATGTATAAATATATATCTATATCTATACTAAGAACTGTTTAAAAATCAAGAAATAGGGAAATAGGGAAGTGGAAAAATTCTAAGGCCCTGAGAGTTGGATGGCTCTGCCTCTGGGAAAGTTTACCCTGAAACTTTTTGTTCTTTCTTCTGGTTCTGGTTTAAAGGTTTGCTCAGTAAGGACAGGGTCACTGTGACCTACTTTCCTTTACTGTAAAAGTACTGTAGAAGAAGGAGAGGGTCTCCCCCTCCCCTTATCCTATTCTCCTTCTTCAGATTTATAGATGCCACCTCAGTTGTAATCATTAACTAAGGGAATGGGAATTGGAGTTTCTGTGCCTCAATTTCCCAGTTCTTTGTCTAGCTTTTCATGCTCAGATTGTAAGCCCGCCTCCCAGGCAATGGTGGGAAGGGTCAGAGGTGGGTGGGAATTCTCTCGTGTTAGGTATAATTATTGGTGCTTTGCTGGTTCTGTTCTGTGCTGGCAGAAAACGCCCCATTCTCGAGAAATGAATAAAATTTATTTTTGTTCCTACCCTGAGATGGCTCCTTATTATAAATTAATTTTTTAATTGGTGAGGGTCTTTCATCCCACACAACCACTCCCCCCCAGCAAGTGACCCTTACTATTCCTTTTAACCCTTAGGGCACTGTTTGTATCCCACCATAGCCAGGGGTGGGGAACCTGGGAGCCTCCAGGCCATGTGTGGCCCTCTAGGTCCTCAAGTGCAGCCCTTTGACTGACCAGGTTCCCCAGGCCTGGAAACAATCAACAAAACTGTAAATTGAGCCATATTTTGCAACTTTTATCAATTTCCCAAGTAAAAATTTAATATGTTCAGTAAGAACTGGCTCCAGGACACCTCATAAAATAAACACATAGCAACTTTTTGTTGTTATTTAGTCATGTCTGACTCTTCATTGATGAGGGCACATCATCCCCTTGAACTGTCCTAGAATCTTCCCCCTTGATCTGGCCTGGCCCTAAGGCTATAACCATTAGGCCCAAATGTCTGCCCAGCCTAGCCCTCTACATCCAGCTGTTTCCCACCCTTAATTCTGATCAAAATATCTATACCCTAACTCTGTTACCCCAGCCCTCTACTGTCCGTAAGTCTCCACGTAGCCTTCAGCTATTTCCCACCCTGGAGTCCGACCTCATCCCGGTCCCTTCAAGCTCCTCCTTAGACTCCTCCTCAAGTCCCTCCCTAAACCCCTCCCCTAGTCACCCAGACCACCCTTCCCCCACCTCCCGAGGTCTTTGTGTCTATAACCTCCATCTGGCCTCCAAGAAGGCGCTCAGGTTGTTCTGGCCCGCTTGTTACAGGCGCCACAAAGGGTGGGATTTCTCAAGGAGAGCCAATATGGCTAACCCTTAATAAACCCCAAACCTCTTCATGCTTGACCCCATTTGGGGTTTCCTTAGCAAAGATACTGGAGAGGTTTGCCATTTTCTTCTCCAGCTCATTTTACAGAGGAGGAAACTGAGGCAGACAGGGTTAAGTGACTTGCCCAGGGTCACACAGCTATTAGTGCCTGAGGTGGCTTATGAGCTTTAGACTCCAGGCTCCTTGCACTGCACCACCTAGCGGCCCACTTAGTAACAACACTTTATGAATATTTAATTCGTAAATACTTAATATCTGGAGGAGATCCCGAAAGGTATCTCGCAGGAGGTGGGAGCTGAACCTGCAGAAGGACTCCATAATTTCATCTAACCTTCAGTAAAACCTTCTTCGGAAGAACCCTACCTAGTTTAACGCGGGAGTAGAAAAAATTTTAAAATGACCCGGGGGTGGGACAATGACGTAATGGCGGGAATGTCTCAGGCGCAGGCCCCGGGCATTCTTCCAGGGCGCCCGCTGATTGGCTAGCGGGAGTAGAAGGGAGACCTGGAGCGCGGGAATCCGCGGAGCCGGAGCTTTAGCCACACCCCGCTAAGGCGCTTCCAGCGAGGAGATTGGAGAATGCTCCAGTTCGCCGGATGTGACGTCATATCCTCTTGGGACTGCGGCGGCTGTTCTGGGTGGGGAGGAGGAGAAAAGGCGCGTGGGGCATGTGGGAGGGGCGCGCGGGACGGCTTGGGCGGCTGCAGGGGCGGCTGCAGTGGCGGCTGCAGTGGTGGCTGCTGCCGCGGCAGTGGCGGTGGGTGCAAGCCCGCGTTTGAGGAAGGGAGTCTCCGCCAGCGCTGCCTCCGGTGTTGGGGGGCTACTGCTGCCGCCGCCGCTTCCCGGAGGAAAGACCGCCGAAAGCGCGGCTCCGTGCATCGGGACCGAGGAGAAAACAGGAGCCGCCCCGCCCGGGCCGCGGAGGGGGCCTCCCGCCGTGTGAGTCTGCAGGCTCAGCCCCCGAGTCCGAACCCGGGGCCGGGGGCGGGGGTCGCCGAGTCCTGGGGGCTTGGCGGGGGAGTGTTTTGCACCCTTCCCTGGTGCTGTCTGCCAGAACGGCGTCGGTTCTGATCCGGACGCAGTCCCTTCCCCTCCCCCCACCTCTGGCTCACAAGTCCCTGCTTGTCGCAGGCTGCCGCCACCCCCGACGGGCTTTTCATTCATTGCCAGTTGTATTTAACCTCAGACAAAAGCAACGGCAAAAGGTATTTAATGACCCCAGTTTTCTCTGGTGTATACGAGCATCCTCCCAAGAGGATAAGAGCCTCCGCCGGGGTTGGGAGGATAAAATGAGGTGATGTGGGAGATGCACCTTCGTAAACGTCTAAGGGCCAAACCAGCGTTAGGGAATGGTATTAAAGGAAACGGGAAGGAGAATCTTGCTATTGGTGGCAGGGGCTAGTGCATGCCCGTCCGCGCCTTACTGCGTGCTGTTCAGGATTTCCCATTACTAAACGCATTATTTCAAACTAAAATTTTTTCAATTAAATTTGCGTTTACTGATTGCCTTCTCTGTGGGTGGGGGAGGGGCTTTAAAGAGGTAGAGAATTTGGAATTCGAATTTTTATAAAAAAAAAAAAAGCGTTTGTTTTCTCTTGCATTCCCCCCCCCCCCCCCGCTGGAGAAAGGAAAACAAAAGGCATTATTTTCTTAAGCACCGTCAAAATTTGCCATCTCCGATTTAAGGTGTTTAAATATTCTCTCTTTTAGGTTTTGATGTTGAATTAGGCATCTATTCTTTAAAATGGCCTCGACTTCCAACGCCGAGCTTTCTTTATCCGATTGCTTGTGCCAAATATGCACGGATTTACTAATAGAACCGGTCACGCTGCCCTGTAGCCACACGCTGTGTAATTCGTGCTTCCAGCTGACCGTGGAAAAGGCCAATCTGTGCTGCCCCTTCTGCCGTCGGAGGGTGTCTTCGTGGGCCAGGCAACACGCGCGTGAAAATACCCTTATCAACATGGACCTGTGGAAGAGAATCCAAAAACTTTACCCGGAGAAGTGCAAGCGTGCAATTGCTGACCAGAGTTTGGACGACGACGACGACGACGACAACAACAAAGATGGTGAGTGAAGAAGCAGCCTTTGAAGTCAGTTCCTTTTTTTTCCACCAGAGCTAGTGTTGATCCAAGCTTTGGTTTTTTCCTTGAAGTTTGGGTTGCCAGGCATGCAAGATTTCAGGTAACCTTAGTGTTGCATTCAGATGTTTGCAGAGACAGTGTAGCCCTAGAAGAAGCAGGAACTCACTGCTGTGCTCACCCTTACACTCTCCCGTCTTCAGTCTTAGCTGTGTCTGTGTCTCCATTGTTTCCCTGTCACCCAGTGGGCAGCAGTGCCCTACTTCCAGCTCCGTCAGATAAAAGCCTCTTGTGGGTTTTAGTATTTCTCCAAGATTGCCTTCTTTTTGTCTGTTGTTGTGCAGTCGTGTCTGACCCTTAATGACCTCGTTTGACGTTTTCTTGGCAAAGATTCTGGAAGGGTTTGCCATTTCCTTCTCCCACTCTTTTTTATGGATGAGGAAACTTAGGCAGACAGGGTTAGGTGACTTAAGTGTCTAGGTCAGATTTGACCTCAGGAATATGAGACTTCCTGACTTCAGGACCAGCACGCTATCCACTACACCGCCTGGCTGTCCCAGAGAAAGCCTGAGCTTTTCCAAAAAAATGAAAGAGGGCTCAAGAAGCATGGACTGACGAATTCCCGAGCCCTTAACAGTTTGTACTGATGTACCCAACGTTTTCTTCAGTCCTTCCCAACGTGAAACTCCCTTGCATTTCATTTCAGTCCAGTGAGGGCCAGGCATGATAGTAAAGTGCTTAGCATGATACTAGTACGTAGTAGGCACTATATAAATGCTTATTCCGTTCCACTTCAGGAGATCATCTCTTGCATGAATCTTTTCATTATAATTACAGCCCACGTTGCTGTTTTATTACATGTACTGTCTATGCCAGTGTCAGTAAACTCAAGCACCCACTACCTGTTTTTATACAGTTCCCACTTAAGAATAGATTTAAAATAGAGTTTTGTTACCTTTTAAAATGTAAAAACCAGTAGCTAGCAGGCCTGCTGGAGAGGACTCCTGGTCTGTGCCACACAATTCAGTATTTGATTATATTTTAAATTCTCCTACATATAACCATAGTAGCTCCTTTTACATGGATAGCACTTCATACCACCTTCTCAACTCATCAACCCAGCAAGCATTTAAGTAGCTACTGTGTATGAGGTACTAATGCTAGAGGAAGATAAAGACAAAATGAAAGATCTTTCCAAGGAAATTACATTGTACCACAATATGTAAACACTATAAAGTTGAGAAGGTAGAGAATCTTAACTAAGGATATTAAGAAAGGTTTATTTTGTGACTTAGAGCCAGTTTAAAAAAAAAAGACTTGTTCTGAAGACTTGCAACTAATCATTCAGCCTTTAATTCAGTTCAGCAAACATTAAGTGCCTATTGTATGGGAGCTTTGAGGTTTACACTAAAATGTAGAAGAGGAGGTTGAACCACTCATAGATAAAAAAGTTCATTACCATAGAAATTAACAGATATGACTTGGAAAGAAGACTATCAGTGGAAAAATCCTTAGCACATAAAAAAAAAATTAATTCTGCACTTAAAACCAAAGAGGAAGAAAATGAATTCCTACTAACTACATCTTGTTTTTTTTTTAAGATATATAGTAAGTGTATTATTTCAAATCTATTCTTTTTTTTTCTGTCCTCTTTTAAGTGCTTAGGTGACCTTTTTTTTCTTTTTGAGTGGGCCACATTATCCCTAATCTCTCCAAAAAGAATTTAAAAAGAGAATCAAAACACATGAAGCAAATAAGCATAGTCAGGAGGAAGCTAATTCATTAGTTGGCCAAGTCCAAAATATCTCTTACACTGAATCTGTCACCCGTCTATCCAGGAGAATGATTACCTAGCTTTATCATTGTATATTCTCAAGTTGTGGCTGGTCAAAGTTCTTAAGTCTTTTAAATTTGGTTTGCTGTACAGTGGTGGCATTGAAATCGTTCTCCAGGTTTTGCTCCCTTTACTCATTTTTTAGGACATGATATTCCATTACATTATATACTATGATTTATTGAACCATTTTCCAGTTGATAGGCATCTACTTTGTTTCCATTTCTTTCTTACAAGAAAACTAGCTGCTATAAATATTTTTGTACATATGCGTCTTTTTCCTCCTTTAATTTCTTTTTGATATAAGCATAGTAGTAATATTGCTGGATCAAAAGGTATATATGGTTTAGTGGCTTGTTGGATTGCTTTCTAGCACAGTTGCACTATTTTATACCACCAATAGTACATTAGTATTCGTCTCGTAGGCATGAGGTAGAACCTCAGAGTTGTTCTGATTTATATTTCTTTAATAATGAATTGGATTGATGGTTTAAAGACTTTACACTTCATATCCTTTGACCATTCACCTACTGGAGAATGGTTCATCTTCTGGATTTCAATAAGCTCTTTATATATCTTTATCAGAGAAATTTGTTTGAAACCTGCTGCAAAGATTTTTTTCCCCTTAACTATTTCCCTTCTAATTTTAACTGCATAAATTTTGTTTGTGCCAAAACTTTAAAATTTTACGTAATCAAAATTATTCATTTTATCTTCTGTGATCCTCTCTGCCCCTTGGTTTGTCTCAAACTCTTCCTCTTTTCATATTTGTAAAGGTAATTCCTCCCATGTTTCCCTGACTTTTGTATCTAGTTCAATTGTCCCTCTGAAAGTTGTGATACGAGATAATCTAAACCCAATTTGTGCCAGACTGCTTTCAGGTTTTCCCAGCACTCGTTGTCAGATAGTAAATCATTACCCTAGAAGTTGGATCCTTGGCATTTTCCAGGGCATAATATCTAAGAAGGGAAGTGATAAAGCTTGGAACCTCATATCAGTCAGTATATAAATGAATGGAAAAGCATTTGGTTTTTGAAGTGGACCAAGGACATCAGAGGCAAGTCTTGACTTGCCCGTGAATAGGATTTAATTAAGGAAAAGTTGCATGAAGTCATCAGCCTCACTTTGAGAGAGAGTTGGGGTGACTGGCCATGGCCCAGAATGCATTCAGTGACCTTGTATTTGTAGATACAAATGCAAAATCAAAGGTGGGCTCTGGCCCCTTGTCTCTTCCCACTGCTGGGATGAGGTGATACTCACCAACTCTTTACCTCCTGCTGGGATAGAGGGCCACCAGGCCTTATCACATGGCCTGCATACACACTGTTCAGATCCCTGGTTATTTTCACATACTAATGCTGGTTATTTTCACATACTAATGGGGGGGGGCATTCTTTTTTTTAATCATATAGACCACTTTGGCAATATGGTAATTAAAGCCTATGCATCCCTTCAAATAATATTTTCAAATGCATAAATTGAAATACATAGGATTACAAAGGAAACTAATTATTTTGAAATGCGTTTATAAATACATTATATTTTTAAAAAACAAGTTCACACATCCCAGGTTAAAAAACCCTGAACTAATACAGATTAAGAGCTCTTGAGCTTTGCTACCAAGAGCTTCGATCAGTCAACCAAATCAACTACCCATATTTCCAGAGCACCTCTGGTCAGCATGTTACCCACCTCTTGCCAGAAAGATAAAGACAAGGTACAGAAAGAGAAATATGTTTTTGGATTTCTTTCTCTCTCTCTCTCTCTTTTTTAATTTGAAGGTGTAGGAGGGAAAGAGGGATTTAGTAATGATGATGTCAAAAAGAAGAGGCCATTGAAACTTAAGTGCACAAAGAATAGAAGGAGATTCAGGAGGAAGGACAGTAGTGTGTGGGGTTTTTTTTTACACTTTAGAAAGAGCAAAAAGTGTGAATTGGAAATTCATGATTTCACATAGAATTTTCTTGTGTTGTGTATCTGGCCAGTTCTCTTTTGTGACTTTCTGAAATATGCTGCCTCTGCTCTTTTTCTGGGTTACAGCTTTCAGGTAGTCCATCTCTCCTCAATCTGTTTTCCAGGTCAGTTTTTAACTAGAAGATACCTAACTTTTAAAAAGTTTTTTGACCTTGTTTTATTATTTCTTGTTGTCTCATGTCATATTGGTTCGTTCAAATTTGGGGGAGTCTGCCACTCAGGTCACATTTTGTACCTTTTGGGCCAACTTATTGATTCTTTTTTCATTTCTTTTCTTCCATAACTCATTTCTTTTTAAATTCTTTTTTTTTTTGAAGGGAGAAGGGAAAGCACTTGGGGTTAAGTGATTTGCCTAAGGTCACACAGCTAGTAAGTGTATCAAGTGTCTTAGGTCAGATTTGAACTTAGGTCCTCCTGACTCCAGGGCCAGTGCCTACTCACTTCCCCGCCTAGCTGTCCCCTGTTTTTAAATTCTTGCTTCATAATTTTTTTCTTCGGGAAATCTATTGACCTTGTGTCCAAGCTGTGTTTTTCTTTGAGGCTTTGCTTATAGATTCAGAATCATACTTTTCTTCTAGGTGTGTCTTGGGTGTCCCCGTCACCATAATAGTTCTTTATGATGAATTCCTATTTTGTTTGCCCCTTCTTTTACCCTGCTTTCCAACTTCAGACTTTGTTAGGACCGGGCTCTGAACACTTCTGGATGCGACCTCTAGGCTGCACTTTTGTTCTTTTGGATCATGCTGCTGCTTTCTCGGGGTATTGAGTATTGTGTTATTCCAAGATCTCAGAGACAGCTCAGGCTGGGGACCTGCAGGCTTTCATTGTTCCCTAAGTTTTCGGATCCAGGGCACAATTTGATTACTGTATCCTTGGGCTGTCTGACCTCTCCAAGTTCCTGGCCTGTGTTTGGGTCTAAGCAACACATCTGTGGACTTCCCAGTGGTTGGAGTTGCAATCACAGCCAGTGTCAGCTAGGTGGAAAGCCTGCAGGTTCAAACTGACAGATGTGTAAGCTCTCTTTTGGTTTTTGCTTCCTGCTTTAGTTATTCTGCTTCTGACTTCAGACTGGCTCAGGGGCCAAAATTGAGATTCTCAATTCCAGATTCAGAGCCTTAAAGCTGCTGCTTGCTTAGTACATAGCCTGTGACCTGGGCAAAGGTCTCTTGCTAAGTCCACTCTGGATCTGTGTCCCAGAACTGGATAGTGTCAATCAGAGCTGCCAGTTGTTACCTTTTCTTGCTCCCAGATCAAAGTCTGTAAGGGTGTAAGAGTCCTGGTGTACAGCCTTGGGCAGATCTTGGTTCAGCATATGACGACCCTTATCCTTGGTGTCAGTAGATCTCTCTGCCTCTCTTTGCTGACCTGTTTGGAAAAAAGACTGTCCGTGATTTTTTTCTCTTGGGTTCCTAGTCAGGATTCAATTTGGTGCCTTTTCTAGACTTTGGAGGGGGAGAATTCTGCTCCACTTCTTCCTGCTATTCTGCTGTCTTATCTGGTCTCCGGTAGAGCTGATAGTTGAAACTGGGAGCCTGTGAGATCTCCAGAAGAGGTGGTATGGAGGAAGAAACAGCTCTGGGGTACCTCAGATAGGGGGTAACACATGCATGATGGCTCGGCCATGAGCTCCTTCTCACTCCTTTGTCTAAAAACCCCTTGATATCAGCACCTGTTCTCTGTTCCTTTCCCCTCAGTTTCTGATAATTAGGTGACCTTTCTTGCCAAAGACAGCCCCTTTATGTGTCCCTTTGAACACACACACACACACACACACACCAATCACCTCATCTCTCTCTGTCTGATATCTAATATGCTTCTTTGTACTGGTTCACCACTACATTCGACCATCCTCTCAAACAATTTTCTTATGTCTCTCCTCCCTTTCTCAGCTGAATACCCAGAAAGCATTATTTTACACTCATTGCCTCCACTTCTTACCTCTCAACTACTCCTATCCCTTTGCAATCTGACCATCAGTTCTGGCCACATCACTCAATTGAAACCACTGTCTCCAGTTACCATCAATCTCTTAATTGGCACATCTGAAGGTCTTTTTCTCAGCCCTCATGCTTGTAGACTTCTCTGCTGTCTTTGACCCAACTGACCCCCCACTACCACCCTTCAGTTCCTGGGTACTCATTTCTTCTTGGGGTTTTCCACATCGTGTTCTCTTAACGTGTCCAGCTGTTCCTCCTCGTTCTCTTTTGCTCTCTCAGTATCCATCACACACCCTAATTGTGTGTGTTCTCCAGGGTTATGTCCTGGGCCCTATTTTTTCTCTACAATTTGTGACCTCATCAGTTCCTAAGAATTTTACTGTCATCTCTGTGCAGATAACTCCCATGCCAACATTTTCAGCTTTGTCTCTCCTTTGAGCATCAGTCTGGTATTGTAATACCAGTTACCTGTTGGACATTTCAAACTGAGTGTCCTATGGACCGCTCAAATTCAACAGGACCAAAAGAACTCATTATCTTCTTTCTTCTAAACTTACTTTTTCTGTTAAAGGTACCTCTGTTTTTCCAGTATTTTAGGATTATAACCTTGATATTACTCATTTTCCTTTATCCCATATAGCCAGCCCATTGCTGAACCTTTGTTTTTTTTCCTTGCACAGCATTTCTATGTACTCACATAACCACCGCCATTCTTATCACCTATTACCTAGATTATTATAGGGTCATCAGATTGGACTTGATGCCTGAAGTCTTTACCCTCCCCAGTCCATCTTCCACACAACAACCAAGGGAATTTTCCTGAAGTACAGATCTGACGTATCACTCCTCAACTTATTCAACCCCAGTGGCTCCCTATTGCTTCTGGGATCAAATATAAACTTGGTTTAGCTTTTAAAGCCCTTCACAACCGGGCCTCAGCCTGTTTTCCCAGACTCCCTCACCTGCACTCCACAATCCAGTCCAGATGTTCTGTCCTCTGTTGCTCACACATATGCCATCTTCTCTTTCTGTCTTTGCAGTAGTCATTCTCCATGTCTAGAATGTGCATGCGTCCTCCCTGTCTCCTGGCTGAAGCACTACCTTCTATTTGATACCCCCCTCAACTGTTGGTACCCTTTCTCCCTCTGGCTACCTTATATTTAACTACCTTTTATTATTTTCTGTATTCTGTATATACTTACATCTGTAGTTGCCTCCTCTTGTACCTCTTTGCATTTATTTCCCTTGTGTCTGGCATGTAGTAGACTTTTAAGTAAGCAGTTAATAAAAGCTTGCTGATTAAGCAAAAGAATGGCTAGACAGGTAGAAGGAGGAACCAGGAGAGAGCAGCATCATGAAAACTCAAAGAAGAAAGACTATCTGGGTCAACTATGTTGAATGCTGCAAAAAAGTCAAGAAAGTGAAGGACCAAGAAAAAAGACCATGCAATTGATTTAATAGATTGGCACTCTTGGAGAGTTCCATCTCAGGTGAATATTCTAAAACTATAAAAACTGCTATGTAGGGGTGGACAGGTGGGTGTGTGCCGTAAGTTGATAATGTACTGCAAGAAAATCTACTTTAAGGGCCTGGAACAAATGCCAGAGCATCTCAGTGTCTGCTGTGAAATTTTCTTCCAACTGCGGATAATTTTTTTTAAAGGGGATACAGGGTTGGGAAGAGCAGTTAGTCAGTTTGAGGACAAGAAGAGAAGATACGTGGCCGGGTGAAAGAGAGATCCAAATTTGATGGGCTTCCAGGCTTGTTCAGTTTTTAAAAGGACAGAAGAAATATTTGAGAAGGATGCTTAGAGGAGAAAGCATCTCCTGAGTGAAGGTACTGTTATAAGTAGTAAGATTACAAAACATGAAATCATACTATTTTGCAACTTAATCTTTATATTTAACGCTTGCAAAGAATTTGTTACCATTGTCTGTGAGAGAAGTGGATCTGAAAACATACGTTGTTATAGTTCTTCAAATCATTATGTTGAAATATGAAATTATCTTTCAGTGTGTTTCATTATCTTTTTTTGTTTTATACTAATAGACTAGTCAAAATTTTTGTTCTCTATAATAAATCTGTTTTGTCTTTTAACTTGAAACAGTTGATCTGTATAAGCCGCATCATCTGCTAAGCCAGCCTGGGGAGTTAAGGCGTGAATATGAAGAACAGATTAGCAAAGTAGGTGCAAATATTAATTCCTTTACTTCTAAATAATGTCTCTTGCACGCTTATACCCTTTTAACATTCTATGTAACTCTATGGTAACTAGGTGGCGCAGTAGATAGAGGTGCCTGGCCTGGAGTCAAAAAGACTCATCTGAGTTCTCTTGAGTTCACATGTAACCTCAGACACTTCCTGACTGTGTGACCCTGGACAAGTCACTTAACACTGTTTGCCTCAGCTTCCTCATCTGTAAAATGATCTGGAGAAGGACTCCAGTATCTTTGCCAAAAGAACCCCAATTGGGCTTATGAAGAGTTGGGTATGACTAAAACAACTGAACAACAATGTACTCTGTAATGCTGACATACAGATATTGGCTATTGAAATAAAGCAATTTCTTTTAGAAATATATCCAAGATAACTGGTTTTGATGTGCCCAAAATAATACAGAACTAGCTTTTAGTAATCAGTGGCTTTTTACAATGCTAGGAAGAGGTCCTTGACCCCTTTTTGAGAGAAGAGATATTTTTCAGTTCCCCATTGTCTTAAGAGAACCATGGAGTAGGGTAAAGAAGTTATCTTGCCTGCTGTATTTAAACAGGCAATGGGAGATCTTTCTAGGCCCATCAAGATGTGACTCCTCTAAGGACTTAGACTTGTTCCTTCTCCATCTTATTTTACAGATGAGGAAACTGAGTCAAACATTGTTAAGTGACTTGCCAGCTAGGAAGTGTCTGAGGCCGGAATTGAACTCAGGAGGATGAGTCTTCCTGACTCAGGCGGCCCTCTACACTGTACCACCTAGTTGCCCCTGTGTGTATGCTGCTGAAGTCTTAATGGAGACCTTTTCTGGAAAGAGTAGAGACAATTGAAGACATCTGTGCTAAAATTTCAGTCTGTTTTCCATGTTATATTGCATAAAGTTTTGAAGTTGTTATTACTCACTAGTTTGACTTCTTGGTTTTGGTTTTGGTCTGGATTCAGAAGTTCGGAACACATTTTGCCTTTATTATTCAGGACTTTTAATCTGTTTATCCTGTCTTCAAGGTTGGTCCCTCTGACTTGAATAAGATTCAAGTATTCTTTTAATATTTTGGGCCTCGGGAGCCAAGATGGCAGCTGGAAAGCAAGGACTAGTGTGAGCTCCCTGCCAAGTCCCTCCAAAAACCTATAAAAATGGCTCTGAACCAGTTCTAGAACTGCAGAACCCACAAAACAGCAGAGGGAAGCAGGGCTCCAGCCCAGGACAGCCTGGATGGCCTTTGGGTAAGGTCTATCCCACAAGGAGCTGGGAGCAGAGGGGAGCAGAGCCCAGTGTGGGCGGCAAGGACCAACCAGACCAGGAGCCAGGTGGAACAGGCCCTAGCGCCCTGAATCAGTGAGCTGCGGCAGTTACCAGACTTCTCAACCCACAAACACCAAAGACAACAGAGAAGGTTAGTGGGAAAAGCTGCTGGGGACAGGGAGTTTGCGGGTTCAGTTATCACTCCAGGGGCAGTGGAAGTGGGGTAGCTTCAGAACTACAGCTGCAGTTGCTTCCAGCCCTAGGCCCACCTGGTGGGAGGAATTAAGTGGCTGATCAGAGCAGGAGTGAAGAGCCTGCTGAAGATCTAGGTCCAGTCTGGGTTGGGGGTTCTTGGGGAAGGAGGAATGCTGGTGTGGCAGAGCTGGCGCATCCCCCCAAACGTGGAAAATAGAACTCTTTACAAGCAGTCATACCCCCATGAAAAACCCAAGGGTCAAGTAAATTGGCTGGGAACATGGCCAGGCAGTGAAAACACACCCAGATTCAGTCTCAGACTCTGGAATCTTTCTTTGGTGACAAAGAAGACCAAAACATACAGCCAGAAGAAATCAACAAAGTCAAAGAGCCTACAACAAAAGCTTCCAAGAAAAACATGAACTGGTCTTAGGTCATGGAAGAGCTCAAAAAAGATTTGGAAAAACAAGTTAGAGAAATAGAGGAAAAATTGGGAAGAGAAATGAGAAGGATGAGA
>CM053622.1:544488652-544530671 GCA_028646595.1 Phalanger gymnotis | reverse complement strand
TGAGGGCAAGATTCACTCATTCCCCCTCACCTGCCTTCTCTTCTCTTCCTATAGAACTGCTTTTTCTTGCCACTTTTATGCGAGATAATGTACCCCATTCTACCTCTTCCTATCTCTTTCTCTCAATATATTCCTCTCTCAAAAGATGAGTTTTCTTGACTCCACCAGGCCACCTAGCTGCACCATAAGCAGTGTATAATCCTTTTATGCTAAATGTTACAGCACATCTCAAGGTGCTGTTTTCCATATAGTTTATCCAACATGGGTGTGCTTGCTTTGAGACATTTATACAATAGTGTCTATGGTTTATATAGTGCTTTACCATTTGTGAAGCATTTTATATACATTTTCTCATTTGATACACTGTGCATTTGGAAGTGACCATAGAGGTCATGTAGTCAAATTCCTGCCCTCCTTCCCCCACCACTTTTTTAAAAAATTATAGGGGCAGTGTTTGGGAACAGGCCAGACAAGGCCATAATTTGCCCAAAGGCAAGGTAGTAAGTGGGCAGAGCTAGGCTTTTGATCATCTTCCTGTTTGTTGCAAGTGGATGAATGGCTTACTTAAATCTCTTCTAGTTGCTTGTTAGCAACCAGAGAGAAAATACCATTTTGAGATATTGTCAGCATCTAGACAGTACAATAGTGAGCCAGACACCAACAACATACATTCACTGGGGTCCTTTCATGCCCTCTTTGTTCTTCTGCATTGCTACATGAGAAAATTCTCTAGCCTGGAATGGCATTCAATAATGAATTTCCTTTCTGAAGGTTACAAAAATGTAAAGAATTTGCAAACCTCCTGAGACTTAAGTTGACTGATTATTGCTATGGAGACTGTGATAGAAATACATTCCATTATCATGTTGAAACAAAATGGGGACAGGGGTCTTATGACTAGATAAGACCTTAGAGATACTAGTCACTTTTTTTAAAATGTCATGATGCCCTCTTTTAGCTACTTCCAGACTGTAAACGAAATTAAGCAAAACCAATCAAAATTTTTAGCTATTGGAACAGTTCTCATCTAAAACTAAGCCTTTTGCTTCCACGACACTTTTATTGTTAATTAGCTGCTTTTATTTAGATGCCTTTGCACATGCTTGCTGTCTTCTGGTGTTTTCAGAAACCTTGTTTTCTTCGGAGGATACCTCATCTATTTCTGCTCTCCGATGCATATTACTTCTAAACCTTCCTAATAGGAATAGGCAGGTTTCAAAGGACGAAGTCCAAGCAGTCAGTTCAGTATTGTCCCACTCTTTCTGTCACCATTTGGAGTTTTCAGCTCATTTTACTGATGAGGAATCTGAGGCAAATAAAATTAAGTGACCGTCCCAGGATCACACAGCTAGTAAGTGTTTGAGGCCAAATTTGAACTCACAAAGATGAGCCTTACTCCATCCACTGGGCCACCTAGCTGCATCACTATGAAAAAAAAATGCTCCAAGTTGCTAATATGAAAATGCAAATTAAAACTACTCTGAAGTTCCACTTCACACATCAGAATGGTAAAGATTACAGAAAAGGGAAATGACATGTTGAGAGCACCCTAGAAAAACAATTACATTAATGCATTTTTGGTGAAGCTGCGAATTGGTTCTGCCATTCTGGAAAGCATTTTGAAACTATGTCCAAAAAGTAACAAATACATACCCGTGGACCCATAGTTACAGAAACATAGCGGCAAAGAACTGGAAACTGAGGGGGTGCCTATCAGTTGGAGAATGGCTGAATAAATTGTGTGTGTAAATAATAGGTTACTGTTGTGCTGCAAGAAATCAAGCAATCGTTGCAGAGAACCCTGGGAAGATATTTATGAACTGATGCAGAACAAAGTAAACAGTCTATAATAATTCATACAATAACAACATTGGAAAGGCGAGAACTCTGACCAGTGCAATGATTAAACCACAATTCCGATGACCATTGATGAAGCAGGTTGTCCACCTTCTGACAAGTAATATACTCAAGATGGAAAATAAGACGTTCGAACCTGGCCAATATGGGAATTAGTTTTACTTGACAGCATATTTGTTAAAAGCGGGGAGGTGATGGGGGAGGGATTCTCTTGTATTTGAGGGACATTCATTCATTAAACATTAAGTGTCTACAGTGTTCCAGGCACTGTGACATAAAAAGAGGTAAAAGATAATCCCTGCCTTCAAGGGTAGGAGAGAATAAAAACTTGTTCATTGAAAAAATTGGGGAAAAAAAGTTTAAGCATTCCTAATATGGTGGTCCAGGAGGAAAAGCATACTGTTTCTTCCTGCAGCGTAGAAAACCTACCTCCCCCTGTTGCCATCAGTCTCCTTTGAGATTCACTCTATCCCATCATTGTCTCTGTCCAGATCCTTATGGTTGCATGCTGACTTCTGATAGGCAACTACAGCATTCGCATCTCTAATAACTTCCCTCTCTACTACTTCAAGTACTCACAGGGGTGGTCATGCCTTAGATGTTCTCAAATCTGTACCACCTTGGGGAAAATGGAGTTACAGGTTTCTTTTGAGTAGCTTCCCCTGGCATGTCAAATAATGCAAATTAAAATCCCTGAAATTTAGAAAACTTAATCTATGGCCTTCTCCCACCCACCAGGTGAAGAAGGAAGCTGTTATCCCAACCCCCTCCCCGCCCCAAGACAGAAGCCAAGTCCAAGGCCTGGAATGCCAAGAAGGCAATGTTGAAGGATGTCTACAGCCACAAAAAAAAAAAATCCAAACATCCTCCACCTTTTGGCAACCCAAAACACTAAGACTTTGAAGGCAGTCTAAATAACCTCAGAAAAGTGCCCCTCAGAGAAACAAGCTTGATCACTATGCCATCATTAAGTTCTCCTCGGCCACCGAGTCTGCTGTAAAGAAAATTGAGGACAACGATACCCTAATCTTCATTGTGGACGTCAAAGCCAACAAACATCAGATCAAGAAGGTGGTAAAGAAGCTGTATGACATCAACATGACCACGGTCAACACATTGATCCAGACTGATAGAGAGAAGGCCTGTGTCCAATTTGCTCCAGACTACAATGCTTTAGATGTTGCCAACAAAATTGGAATCATCTAAACTGTCCAGCTATCCCACTCCACCTACAATACAATAAAAAAAGAAAAATCCAACCTATGGCAGGAAGAAAAGTAAAATAAAATACCTGATTAAAATAAATGTAGACCAACTCATCATCAAGACTTTCTGGGTAACTCCTATATCACCATGAAACAAGCATACTGAAATCAAGATTTAGATGTGGAGAGAAAACCTAATGATTATAAGTATGGAAAATCAGAATACCTCCACCCACAAAAAAGGAAAGAAAAAAATAGCCATTACTGTAATTGAGATTGATTGATTAGGACTAAGGCAATAAAATCCAAGCATATCACTTTATTAGCAAGATTAGCAGTTGCATAACAAATTGGATGCAAAACCTCAGTAAGTACAAGGATACCATTTGGGAGTTAACAGCATTCTTATAAGCAGTAATGAAGAATCAATCAATTTACACAATCTTGAGTCACATGGGCATTCTCTCTTCTGATTGTCCAGAGTTTTATAAATTTTGTGATTATTTCCAGAACATCCTGATACATTGTGTAGTCATTACGAAGCATCCTGGAACACGGTTGTAATAACCACAGAATATTTGTAAAGATGTATTGAATATTTTGTGGACAGCCCTCTATTGCCCCAATCTCAGAATTGTCTCAACATCTTAATTTTTCCCCATAATCATTTGATATATAGCAAAGCAAGGCCTAGCTCACAAAATGGAAGATCACAATGTAAAAAGAACTGAACAAAATGGAGTAAATTTTGATTTCACATCAGAAATATTGGAAGTGGATGTCAAAGTCTAGATGGAGAAAGAACCCATAAAACATCAACAGGAAGAAACTCCAAGTTAAAATTATAATCATTGAGAAGTTGAATTTCAGAACAAGTCTTAGAAATAAAAAAGAAAAAAACCTTATAATTTTAGGGTACCTCAGAATGGTACAATTCTCAGGTTAGAAGAAGTCAATGGAAAAATTGGAATATGGTATTACAAAGGTAAAGAGGTTAGCTGGCACCTAAAGATTAACGCCCTGAAAAACTTTAGCCTCAAAGAAAATAACTGGTTGTTGAGTAAACAGAAAGAATTTGAATCATTCATTCAAAACAACCCGGAAAGGTGAGCAAAGTAATCAGTTTACAAACTGAGGAAGCAGAAAGTCAAGTGCTTTCAGATATGGTCAAGGCTAGATAAGGACAAGAGGAGTATTTCTTTTGTTTAATTTTCTTTACAAACAAATACATTGGCAGAGTATCAACATGGTAAAGGATTTAAGTATAATTGGAAAATAATGGATAGTTGGGAAGGGGAATTGTCTTCTCCCTTCCTTCCCCCATTAATGAAAATGTTGACTGGATAATGTAGAGATTTGCTTCTGTGATGGGGAGAGGATGAATTAAAAGGTAAGAGAAGGGGGAGTTACTGCTCAGGACTAAAGAGTAAAGAAGCATTCCATCTCTTCGCCTGCCTTAAATGGTAGGACAACAAAGATGGGAGAAGGGGGAGTTGGCGACAGCCATGAGAAAGTGAACAATCTCACAAAAACCCTAAGCCAGCCCATGAAGACTGGGTGAGAAAAGAATATGAAACAAATGTGGAGGTGGGGGCGGAAATGGGGAGACTCCTCCAAGGCTAGGTCGTACTCTAGAAGCTTGTGTATCAGGAAAGGCACAGCTTATAGAGGGGTAGAACGAGGTAATCTAAATTCACAGGGTTGAGGATGGCATTGAAAGAGATAAGTGATGAGGAAAAGGCAATCACCCCAGAGTGAGGGTCAAAACAATTTCTACTGCACACAGCTGCTTCCACAATAATTATAAGAGTATTCTTGGGAATAAATTCTATAGAATTCTAGAAGGGATACGAGTGGAAGGAAAACACTTTTTGGAAAAGGACATCACATTAATATCACTGAAATAGAGTGAATACAGTGGGGGGAGGAGGCAGGGAGGATTATATACTGCTCTGAAATGGGAAAGGGAAAAGCTTTTTTAAAGGACAAAAATTAAATGTGATGAATTTGGGTTTGGACAGAGTAATCAGAAGGAGTTTCACATTTGTGTAAGTAAAACAGAAAAGGGTGAGATTCAAAAAGTTGGTTTTATGTATTCCTTCCTCTAGACCTCTTAAGTATTCCTGATTTCCTTTTAAGAATTAATTAATTGAATTTCTGTTGAATGACCTTTTCTACATGAACCTTTTTTTTTTTTCTCTACTCTTGGTGTTCTCTCTGGCTGTCTCCTTTGCCTGGAACACTCTGCCTCTTTGGCTCCAACTACTGACCTCCCTGGTTAGTCCCTTGAAATCCCAACTAAAATCCCACCTTCTACAAGAAGCTTCCTTAACCCTTCTTAATTCCAGCACTTTCCTTCTGTTGACCATTTCCTATTTATCCTATATAAAGTTTTTGTTGTTGGTCAGTTGTATCTAACTCTTGGGGACCCCATTTGGGGTTTTCTTGACAAAAATACTGAAGCAAACAGGGTTAAGTGACTTGCCCAGGGTCACACAAGTCTGAAGATGAATCTTCCTGACTCCAGACCCACTGCACCACCTAGGTGCCTGTATAAAGCTTGCTTTGTATTTATTTCTGTGCATGTTGTGTTCCCCATCATATCATAAGCTCTTTGAGAGCAAGGAAGGTCTTTTGCCTCATTTTGTATCATCAGTGTTTAGCACTGTCTGGCACATAGTAGGCACTTAATAAATGTTGATGGATTAATTGATTCCTATGCCCTAGTTGTTATTACCTTCCTCCCTAGTTACCTTGTAATTACCTTGCATATATATGTATCTGTGTGAGTGTATGTGTGCATACAGATGTGTATGTGTGTGTTTTCCTTATAGAATTTGTTTGTCGAGGGCAAGAAATTTCATTTTTTAATTTGTATCCTTTGGCCTAGCACAATGTCTGTCACATAGTAGATGATTAATAAATGCTTATTGATGGATTCATTAGATTTTTTTAAGAGCATGAGAACAAAAATATAGAACTGAGTAGACTGTTGAATAAATTATATTTGACTGACCTGCTAGACTAACCTACAGACTAATTCTGAATGGGAAGGTAAAGTAATACTGTAAGTATATACTATAAGTAATACTATATTTCTGAGTGTCCTTGTCAAAAATTGTTCATGTACTGGGGTATAAAGGAATCATAAATGCAAAAAAAGCAGATATAATAAATATCTTTTGCATACTGTTTTCTAGACTAGACCTGTGATTTCATTGTTAGAGGCAGAGGGAGTTCCCCACTACCAATGCAGATTGGTACCTGCTCAGCAACTTAAAACCTTAGAGAATTGCCTGTTATACTGAGTGGCTAAATGACTTGTATTCAGACAGCCTATATGTATCAGAGATGAGCCTTGAATCCACATTTTCCTGAGTCTGAGTCCAACTCTTTATCTGATATCATAACAATTTGGCTAGCAGCAGCTGTTGGGGTATGAGACCCAATAAGACCAGCAACAAGAGCTGCCAGCACAGGTTCTTTTGATCTGCTTTACTAAGGAAAGTAACTTTAAGGGGTTAAAAATCTCACTTTAATTAAACATACATATATAACTCACTTAGTTCAGGAGGAAAAGCCAGCACCCTGAACTTCAGAGCAAATACAAATAAATTACAAACACCAACAGACAGACCTTGTCTGATTCAAATCACAATTCATCTGGATTTACAAGCCGGGTGGCTCTTACCAACAGCTTCCCAGAGTCTCTTCAAGTCACATGACACTTCCAGTGAGTGAGAGCCCCAAAGGGAAAAAACACCAACCTCTGAGTTTATACACCCTGTTCAGGGTCAAAGGGCATCACAACATGCGACTCAAACCCAGATGACCTAAAAGCTTCTGACTTCACAAACATGTGACTCAAACCCATGTAAACTAAGCTTTCCCTTGAAATAAGCAGGTCATCAAAGACTCCTGATTTAATCAAAGAAACAGAGGCCTGACTCATCAAGGGCACTTAATTAAATAAGTGCTCCAAAAGAGAAAACAGTAAAAAAAAAAATCCCATCTTAAGTACTGATACAGATATATACCATGAGACTTTGGAATAAAGGAATGATGAGCAAAAAATACAAACCTAAAGAGAGCTAATGATATCCTGAGAAATGATTGAGTCAAAGAGGGAATCCTAGAAATAATAATAATTAATGATAATGATGAAATAGCATACCAAAACATTTTGATACAACTAAAGCAGTCCTGAGAGACAAGTTTATAACTCCAAAAACTTATATTGACAAAATAGAAAAAGATCAGTGGATTAAGCAAGTGATTTTAAAAAAAAGAAAACAAATTAGCAAACCTTAAACAAGCACAAAAGAAAAATCTTAAACTAGAGAAATAAAGAAATTTGAAAATTGAAAGATTATAGAATTGATAAAATTAAAAGCTGTTTAAAAAAAAGCTAGCAAAGTTTATAAACCATTATCTAACCAGATTGAGAAAAAGAGAGGAAATTCAAGGTACCAAACTAAATAGTGAACAAGGTGAATTCTCAACAGAGAACAGATAGCAGGAATTATCCAAGGAGCCTCAGAAAGACAGATTCACTAATTGGAGGACTTATATTACTGTACTGGCCCAAGTATTTTGGAAAACTCTTTGGAATCATGCTAAAAAGTCACTAAAATGTCAATATCCTTTGATTCAGAGATCCCACTGCTAGGCATATACCCAAAAGAATTCAAAAGCTGAACAGTCTTATATGTACCAAAATATCAATAGGAATATCTTTTTGTAATAGCAAAGAACTGAAATGAAATAGATGCACATTAATTGGAGAATGGCTAAATAGAAAGTTGTGGGCAGCTAGATGGTACAGTGAGTAGAGCACCAGCCCCAGAGTCAGGAAGACCTGAATTCAAATCTAGCTTCAGACATTTGACACATGTACTAGCTGTGTGACCTTGGGCAAGTCACTTAAGCCCAACTGCCCCGCCTTCCTCTCTCCAAAAAAAAAAAAAAAAAAGGTATATAAGATCATGGATTTAGGGTCAGAAAGCACCTTGGAAGTCATCTAGTCCATGCCTTTCATTTCACAAATGAAGAACTAAGGTTGTGACATTCCTAAGGAAGGTCACAGGGAGTAAATGGAAGAGCTGGGATTTAAATGTAGATTCAAACCAGGAGTTCTCCTATCTCCAGAACCAGTATTTTTCCACTGAGTCTTAATATGCCATAAGAAAAACTGAATATGAAGGATACAGAAAAGCATGGGTTGTCTTGTGTAGACTTACACAGAGTAAAGTAAGCTGAACAAGGAAATGTACACATACCAAAAGTTAAATGTTTTGTAAATAAAATGATTAAGCTTGGAACTCAGAGAAGAACTGAAAAATGCACTTTGCAGAGGAAGATTATTTGGGCTGATTTATTGATGTGGAAGATTGCATATTATATCAGACTTTACTAATGTAAAAATGTTTAGTTTGAATGAAGTGCTAATTTTTTTCTCTTGCTTTTTTATTCTTTATCATAAGGGAAGGCTTTCTGCAAGAAGAAGAGGTATGTTTTTGGAAATGAAGATGATATGCAAACAAAATATAGCAACATAATTCAAAAATGAAAGAAGAGGTCTCATTTTAAAACAGGAAATGTTATCTTTCTAGGCAAACTAGTAAAAAATAATTATCAGAAACTATGTGATATATGCCACCAAAACTAAGAATTCAAAGGATATTGGATTTAGCTGTTCTGATCAAGATAATGATCACAGATAATTTCAAAGGATCTATGATGAAAAGTTCTACCCATCTCCAGAGGGAGTATTGATGAACTCTGAGTGCAGATTGAAACATACTTTTTTCACTTTGTTTTTCTTGGGATTTTTTTGTGTGTGTTTCTTTTGCGACATGGCTAATATGAAATATGACTTCACATGTACAATCGATATACTGCTTGCTTTCTCAAGGGATGGGAGAAGGACAGGAGAGAGGGAGAGAATTTGAAACTCAAATTTTTTTTTAAATGAATGCTTAAAAAGTTAGTGTAATTGGGAAATATCTAACAAAGCAAATAAAAACATTTAAAAAAAACAACAAAGGACATTGAGGAGTATCTGCAACAATACAAAATACCAAAACTAACAAAACAAAAAGAGTTTAAACAACCCAATCCCAGAAAAAGAAATGTGAGTGCTCATAAGTGAGTTGCTAAAGAAAACGACCTGGGGCAAAGTGGGGTGTGAGAAAGCTGGATCTCAAATAATGTAGTCTCCAAAGAAGAAATGCAAGATACCAACAATCATATGAAAGAGGGCTGCAAGTCACTAATAACAAGAAAAATGTGAATTAAAACAACTCTGAGGTTCAATCTCATACCTATCAGACTAGCAAAGATGACGAAAAAGGGAAATGATGATTGCTGGAATGGCTATGGGACACTAATGTACTATTGGCACGCTAATGTTTTGTTGATTAAGCTTTGAATTGGTCTGATCATCCTGGAAAGCAATTTGGACTGATACCCACAGTATCACTAAACTCTGCATACCCTTTGATCTAGCAATACCACTACTAGTCATACCCCAAAAAGATCAAAAAGAAGGATCTTTATGTACAAAAATATGGCAGTGCTTTATGTTGTAACAAAAATGGAAATAAGTGGATGCCCATAATTTGAGGAATGGCTGAACAATTTAGGAGATATGAGTACAGTGGAATATTAGTGTGCTTAAAAAAATGATAAAAGGGATGGAAAGACCTATGTGGACCATAATCATGTACAGGAAAACATCTTTGAAAGAACTTCTTGATTCAACAACCAGCCATGACTCTAGAAGCTCAGGTCCCTTCCTCAGTCTCCCCTGGATCTGTGACCCAGAACTGAGTGTTGAGTCACAGAGCTGCCGGTTGGCACATTTTCCTTATTCTGCACAAGTTTAGGCCCCTCTGTGATGGATCTTGAACCTCTTCTTACCCTGTCACACAGACTCTCTTTGTACTGGAATGCTTCATGCGGTGTGCCCTTGGCCATACCCAATCCCCGACGTCTTCCAAATTCCTCTGTCTCTCTGTGCTGACCTGGGCTGGAAAAAGACTCATGGTGATTTTTTTCTTGAATTTCCCTATCAGAATTCAATTTGGTTTTTCCAGATCTATTTGGAGAAGCGGGGAGTGGTGCACAGAACTTGCTGTATTTCTTCCTGTCCCTCTGCCATCTTGGTTCCTTCAATACCAACGAGACAGGAGGATCTGTGCTTCATCTTTTACTGTTTAATTTTTTTTCAGTGACTTGAATAAAGGTGTAGATGATATGCTTATCAAATTTGCATTTAATACAAAGCTGAGAGGATAGAGTCAGGATCCAAAAGCACCTTGATGGGCTAGAGACTATTGAGCTGGTCTGTATGATGAAACTCAATAAGGGTGAAGATAATGTCTTGCACTTGGGTACAAAAATAAAAATCAACTCTACATATGTAAGACAGGGAAAGTATGAGGGAAGCAGAGAGCAGTTGTCCTGGAAAGGACCTGGAGATTTTCATGAACTGCAACACTAGTATGTCAGCACTAATATGACATAGCCTCTAAGAAAGCTAGCCTAGAGGCAGCTAGGTGGGGCAGTGAGTAGGGCACCGGCCCTGGAGTCAAGAGGACCTGAGTTCAAATCTGGCCTCAGACACTTGACACACTTACTAGCTGTGTGACCTTGGGCAAGTCACTTAACCCCAATTGCCTTGCCTTCCTCCCTCAGAAGAAAAAGAAAGCTAGTGTGAGCTTGAGCTGCAGGGTCAGAGAGCAGGACCAGGAACAGTAATGGGTGGGAAGTTGCAAAGAGGCAAATTTATCCTTGATTTCAGGAAAACACCCTAACTATTAGGAGTTGCCCAGCATTGATTAACAGAGAGAGAATAATGCCGCTGTACTCTACCCTTGTCAGATTTTTTCGAAGTCTTTTATTCAGTTCTAGGTGCCACAGCTTAAGAACAACATCGATACATTAGAGTGTAGCCCTCATCCCAAAGCCCAGTGGTATGGGACTCACTTTTCATTGGTGGAGATGAAGGCTCTGCTCTGCATGAGGAATAGGGTGGATTTGGTAAGAGGAAAGAGAGCTCCAGACTTTATCAAGCCCTTTTAGGCCTCTCCAAGCAAGAGTTTCCTGTGAGTCCTCCTTTGGGGACTCTTCAAGTGGGGGTCCCTCTTCAGATCTCCTGAGAGTTGGTCCGAGTGCTCGTCTCTTTCAAGACTGTTCCAGTGTCTAGTTATTTCGGGTGCTCTTGGCTTCCAGCTTCAAGAGAGAAGACTGAAGAGGCTAACCACTTCAAGTTGCTGAAGGAAAAGGCCCTGGGAAGACATGAGAAGAGCCAGCAGTCTCCATCATGTCCCTATTCCCATCTCGCTATACTAGAGACTTTGGGTTTCCCCTTGGGTGAGATCTAGGACATTCTCTCTTGGCTGAGCTGAGTTACCTCACTCCCAATGGGAGAGGTGCTTCACTCTGTATTGTCTTCTATATATACTTTCTCCAATTTATTTTGCTACTTTTTGGATAAGAAATATTTTTGAGATAAAAATATATTTGGATAAAAAATGGTTTTCTTTGCAATTTGCTATGTGTCTTCATGGTATTTAGTGAACTGGTATTTAGTGGGAAAGGTGTCAAGCCTTGAATATAGAATTTGCAGTCCTCTTCCCCTCATTTTGGGTGATCAGAAGTTAGAAGAGTGATCACATGTTAGATAAAACCCAATCATATCCCCTAGACTAATAATATTTAAGGGAGCTGATAGATATACTTCTAGCCTGGTACTTCTCTCTAAGGAGAGTAAAGTGGTGACCTCTGGCTCCAACCTCCTACTTCCCCTCCTGGAGGGAATGAAAATCTCCCTTGGAGAATGGTGTGGGGAGAAGTAACAAGAAATGTCTATTCAGCCTCCCTTTGAACCACATGACAACAAGGCCCTTTGCTATCCATGCATGGGCCCCTCGCTACACATGGAGCACTGCTGCCCACTCCCTCACACTCCTTATGGGAGAATTTACAGAAGAAGACAACCAAGGTGGTAAAGGGCTTTGAGATCACACCATATGAGGACAGGTTAAAGAAACTGGGGATATTGATACTAGAGGAGAGAAGACTCAGGGGGGATGTGATAGATGTATGTTAAAGCATTTGAAGGGGCTACTATTTGGAGGAAAGATTGATCCTTGTTCTGCTTGGCTGTAGAAGACAGGACCAGGAATAATGATGCTGATGCAGTGGAAATCACAAAGAGGCAGATTTAACCTTGACATCAGGAAAACTCCCTAACCATTAGAGGTGTCCAAAAGTAGAAGGTGCTGCCTTAAGAGGAGATGGGTTGCCCCTTCTTGGAGGCCTTCAGACAGAAACTATATAGCTCAGAGCAGCTAGGTGGTGCAGTAGATAGAGCGCTGGCAAGGACTGAGTTCAAATCCAGCCTTAGACACTTACTAGTTGTGTGAGCCTGGGTAAGTCATTTAACCCTGATTGCTTCCCCTCCCCCACCCAAAAAAGGGGAAAAAAGGAAATTCTATGACCCCTTTGTGTGGTATGTTAGAGTGGGGATTCTTTTAAGGAATGGATTAAATTAGATGGCCATTGAGGTCCCTTCCAATTCAAATTCTACGATCTTGTCACTGATTCCAACACCCTTAGTCTACCTGAGAAAGCTGATTCATTAAAGAACCCTACCCTATTCCAATCAGTATCAATCAATTTGATATGATTGCATAGGGGTAATGATTATAAGTTCTATGTAATCAGTCTCAGAGGTGTGAGTTGGAGATTATAAGATCACTTGTTTAATCACAGGAAGTTAACTGAAGGCCCTCCACCCTTGTTTTCCCTTGTCATGGTGACCAAACCCAGTGTGGAGCAGGTGACTCAACTACATGAAAAATCCTTATAAAATAAGACCCTGGAAGGAGGAGACATCACAGATCATGAGGAAGACCTGAGATCCACTTCATTACAGGGGACTATGGACCCTTTAATAAAGCACCAGTGGCTCAGAGCTCTGCCTCTGTCTCTTTTATTGTAGATTGGACAATTCTAATCCCCACCTCCCCTCACTTTCCTCACCTACCTCATCTTTATCTTGGAGCTAATAGTTCAACTGTGTATGGTCCTTCATTCTCAAGTCCCTTACCCCCTGTCCTAATGCTGTTCACTCTCTAACTACTGTTAACCTTGGATCATCACCACCATGTATCTTCTCTTTTGCTTCCAAGTTGCTTAATACAGATGGAAATTATACAATTATGCTAATGGAGTCCTCAGCTTTGTTTTCTTTTTCCTATTTTTAATGTTTTGTTAATGTATTTGTTTTTTTTCAAATCACTCTTGCTTCCCAGTAATTCTCCCCTTCCCCATAATCTCCTCCCCCACGACAATTAAGTATGGTCAAACAAAACAAATTCACATATTGACCATATCTAAAAATGTATGCCTCATTCCCTATCTAGAGTTTATTACTTCTCTGCCAAAAGGCAAGAAGCATGTTTCACTGTTAGTCCCTATGAAGTCTCAATTGATTACTGTATTGATCAGTATTCTGAAGTCTTTCAACATTGTTTTTCTTATGCATAAGCCTCTCTGAGACTACTTCAACCACTCTCACTCCTACTCAATAGCTGGGTTCTCTAGAAGGTCAGTTGGTAACTCAGGATTTTAGGAGTAAGCCTAAAGGGCTCAGATTTCCAATACTGTGGCTCATAAACCCCCACAGGTGTGCTTCCCATTGATTATCAGCCAGTAGCCTCAATTAGCCTTTAGCAAACCTATTTATTAAGATGATACAGTAAGAATAGTTGGCACAAAACATTCGCTCCAAACTGGAGACACATCCTCACCCTACACATACAAGATTCTTAGGCAGGATGAGATAAAATTTCAAGTTCAAAGGTAGTAAGGCAAACATACAATAAACACGTATGGAAAATGAGTACCTCCAAATTCTGGCACTATCCAATCCAATCCAATAAACATTTATTAAGTGCCTACTATGTGCCAGGCAATATGCTAAATGCTGGAGATATAATAAAAATATTGTCCCTGTCCTCAAGGAGCTTACAGTCTAATGGGGTAGACATGCAAAAAGAATCAGGAAAGGGGAGGGGGTAGATTTGGGAGTGCCTGGAGCAAGACATCTTGTTCCATGGAGTAAAAAGCAGGCAGAGCAGCAGATGCAGAATGGAATGAGCCAAAGTCCAGTTTCTGCCCTATATAAAGGAAGGCAGGAGAGGGACAGAAGTCCTTTTCTTTCTTTGTGAATTCTTCATGAAGTTCCCCCTTGGTGTAACTCTCTGCTGGGTTCTAAGGATCGATGCCTTCTCTGCTATGAGAGGCTACACTCCCTGAAGTTGCTTCCTCTGGAGCTCAAAATTGGAAGGAAAAAAATGTAAAAAAATAAATAAATGAAATCAAAAGAAGCTGCTTCCTCCCTCAGGTGGATGTGATAGGGTGATGAGACCTGGACCCCTATATGGAAAAGACTAAGTCTTTGAAAGCAACCCGGTACCTGAAATTTCCCATACATTTCAACAGCCCAGATCACTGGCCTCCACCCAAGGTAACTGGCCCACCCCAGCCCATCTAGATCATGTATTTATTTAGCTTTCTTAACAGTACTTTCTCTGTCCTCTTGGCCCACCTCAGACTATTTACCACTTTTTAATCCCATCCTGTTTCTTTCACCGTCCTTTTTGTATATAAGCATCAGCAACATTAAATTGCAAATTCTTAGAATCTTGCCCACTCCTATTGACTGTAATAAACCTTGCTACTTTGACTGAAAGAAGTGCTTGAATTCTTTCCAGCCAGATTCGCTCTGTACCCCTGCATTTCAGGGTTCCCAGCAACTTCAAACTATGTCATTGGGGTTCCCAGCAATCCCAAACCTCATCAGATATCCTGTATCTTTTTGTAACTGTCTTTGTAACTGTCTTTATCCTCTGAATATCATTATCTGCTCCCAGTTGGATGCCATATGCTACTGGTACAATTTCTTCAACAACATGGTCAATCGGGGCCAAAAGAAGAAAAACTATCCTCTTTCTTAAGAAAGAAGATTTCTCTGAGGTTTGGCTCAAACCAGAATCCTCAACTCCTAAACTGAAATCTTCCACTGATCAGGGTGGGGAACCCTATGGCCTCCAGGCCACACGTGGCCTTCTAGGTCCATGTAGCTTTTTGACTGAGTCCAAGTTTTACTGAACAAATCCACTTATTAAGGGGATTTAGACTCTTCCCGACTGGGCAACTTCTGAAACTTCTTCTGCTATCTAAAGCTCCCAGAGGCATAGTTAGCTTGTTTGCTTAGCTAATCATGATTTTCCCCTTCTTTATGCAATCAAAGAGATTCTCACCTCATAATGTAGACAATCTTATTTACATATCATATCCATTGTTTCATTGATTCAGTAACTCAATCAAAGCCATTCTCATCTGATAAAGGTTTAAGGGCATAAAACATTTTTTTTAATTGAGGTGGGCATGGAACTCCATTCCTTACCTTTACATTATTAGAATCATCGTGCCTAGGGCCTCCTGAGTGGTGCAATGGATAGAGTTCCAGGCCCAGAGTCAGAAAGACCTGATATAACCTCAGACACTTATTAGCTGTGTGGGCAAGTCACTTAACTCCTGCATGCCTCAGTTTCCTCATCTGTAAGATGGGTATAATACTACCTTCTTCCCAGGGTTGTTGTGAAGATCAAATGAGATAAGAATCATAAAAAGTAATACAAATTATCATTATCATTAAACTTTTTCTATATAATTTTCTATAATTTTATTACAGAAATTATAGATTATAAAATAGGTTATAGATATAAATTATAAAATTATAGAAACTTTCCTATAATTTTATTATAAAATATAAAATAATATAAATTATTATTATCATTAAATTTCTTCTTATTTCATTCTGCATTACTTCCTACAATTCTTCCCAAAGTTTTTCCAAATTCTTTGTTTGTTGTTTCTTACAGTACAATACCATTCCATCATACTGATTTACCACCATTCATTTTTCCAAAGATGTCTTTACTAAATCAGATAGCTTTTTCTCCGTCCCTACTTCCTTTGACCCCTTGCAAGTTTTGATATGGCCGATCATTCTCTCTTCTTGGATAAATTCACCTCTCTTGGCTTCTATGATGCTGCTTTCTCTGGCTTCTTCTCCTAGCTGTCTTTCCACTTGTTCTCAATTTTCTTTATTAAACATCATCCATATCCCAGCTCTTGAGCATGGATATACAGGAAGGCTCTGTCTTGAGTCATTTTCCCTTCTTACTCTCTATGTTCTCCAGGTTTATAATTGGATATCTGTTCCAATGAATCTAATCATTATCTCTATGCAGATGACTCTCAAATCTATATATCCACATTATTTTCTCTTCTGAACTTCAGTCCTCTATGGCCAGCTGCCTGTTAGAATCTCCATCGGTACATCTTATCAGCACCTCACATTTACCATATCCAGAACGGAGGTCATTATATTTGCCCTTCTCTATTCTTATCACCTCCAAAGTTCCCCGTTTCT
Organism: Phalanger gymnotis; assembly: GCA_028646595.1. Lineage (NCBI taxonomy): Eukaryota > Metazoa > Chordata > Mammalia > Diprotodontia > Phalangeridae > Phalanger > Phalanger gymnotis. Next base: position 544,514,096 of record CM053622.1, on the reverse strand, counting down.
GTTGTGGGCCCCATCATCCTCCCAGTCACTCAAGTTTGTAATCTCAGATTCATCATGAACTCTTCCTTATTCATCACACCACTCTGACTTGTTCGATTAGTTACTGTGACCTGTCAATTCACCTTCCTCAATATCTCTTGCATACATTCTCGTCTCTACACAAACATAGCCATCATCCTAGTTCATTCCTCAGTCTCTTAATTGGTCTCTCCCTCCTCTCATGTCTCCCCTTCTTCAATATAGCCTCCATATTGCTGCTAAAATAACATTCACGAGGGACAGATCATGTTATCTTCCTGCTCAAAAACCAGTGGTCCTCTATTGGCTTTAGGATAAAATTCATGCTGCTTGACCAGGTAGTCAAAGTCGTGTTTGAAACAGAGAATTGTTTCTTCACACAGTTTGGGTCCTACCTACTTTTCCCGACCAATTTAATATTACTCTTCTTTCCTATACTCTTAAGCTCCAGAAAAATTGGACTGCAATCTATGTCCTGAGCTCAATATTCCATTGCCTACATTCATTCATTTGTGTAAACCTTCTCCCATGCCCAGAATTCACTCCCTTCTCATCTATGCTTTTCAGGGTCCTTACCTTTCTTCTAGGCTCAGCTCAGGTGCTACCTTCTCCATGAAATGTTCCCTGATCCTCCCAGTTGTTAATATTCTGCCTTATGTTATATTAGCCTACATTTACTTGACTGTGTATAAGTTGTAAACCCCTCCCCAGCAGGATATAAGAATTGTTTCTTCATTTCTGTTTTTGTGTTCCAATGCTTAGACCAATGCCTTGCACATGTTGGGCATTTAATGTTTTTTGAATGGAATGAAAATATTTTTACACTTGAAAGATGAAAGAGACAGACAAGCCAAATTAAGCTAGAAGACGTACACACACACACACAGACTAAAATAACAGAGAGAAGAGCAAGAAGCATCAGAAGGGTAAAGACGAATCTATAGTTTTTACCCTGTGGCCTAGATGGAATTTCCCATCCCTGTAGTACAGCTAGCTAAATGAGACAGTTAGAATGACTGAACTTTACTTTTCCGTGGAACTAGCATAGTATTGGATTTACACGAATTAGTACCTTCATGATAATTAAGGGAAGTAATACTACCAAATGCCAGCAATTCTTTCAACTTTCCTCATTAGTAGATCATTTATTAGCCCATGTGAAACTTCCCAAGTTACAGAATACAAAAGGTATTAAAATGATACATGTTGGTATAGAGTAGAAGGGGAGAAGATTATTTACTTACAATTAGGATCATAGACCTAGAGCTGAAAGAGACCTCAGACACCATCTAGTCCAACCCCTGATTTTACAGATAAGGAAACTGAGACCCAGTGACTTGCCACGGTCACACAAATAGTACAGGTAAAAGATGGGATTTTAACCTAGATCCTCTTATTCTAGAAAAAGACACTGCTCTTTCTTTTTTTTTTTTTTGACTGATCAAAGTGATTTATTGATTGTTAGATTCTTTCAAGGGTACAAATTTACCCATGGTGGAGAGCCTGGAAAGAGAGATAACTTAGACTTGAGACCTGTAGAAACTTTGTCTAGGTTGTTTGCTTCTGCAAACATTTGACTTGTGTAGTAAAAATATAACTTGAGGATTCAAAGGAAACTCAAAAGGTACATAAAAAATTGGGGAAGCCTTCAGTATAGTATAGTCCAAATTACTTTGGTTTTTCTTGCCTTATTGGTGAACTGATCTGGAGAGCTGAATGTGAATGTTCCTAAAATTCATGGCTTAGTTTCCAGTCAATCTTCATAGAGATCACTTGCTCTTGAGAGTTCCACTTATATGGACATGATATGTTTGACAAAGGCTTCATAATTGATGCAGCCAATGGAGTCCTCTTGACCTGCCAACAGGGCTTCTACCACCTCTTCCTTCATCTTTTCACCCAAGGTAGCTAGCATGTGGTGAAGTTCAGCACCCATGACTGTGCCATTGCCCTCTTTGTCAAAGATACACAGCCCCTCAACAAAGTCTTCATAACTTCCCTGGGCCTTGTTGTTGGAAATGGCCTGCATCATGGGCAGGAACTGCTCAAACTCAATTTTTTTTGGCATTCAGCTCTTGATTGCTAGGGTTTCCCAGAACTTTCTTGACCTCTGCGTTGATTGGGTTGGTACCCAGAGCACGCAAGACATCACCAACTTAGCTTAATGTGATCTTGCTTTTGCCAGTCCTGTCAAAGAGGGGGAAAGCCTCCTCGAAGTCAGCAATCCAGTCAGCACTGAAGGATATGATGGAGATGTTGAGAAGCTGGCGAAGTGAGCTGAGGGCTGCTCCTGTCCCTGAGTCGACACTGCTCTTTCTATGGGTCACACTGCCCCAATAGCTTTATTCATGAAACCAACTCACTTTAAGAACTTAATGGATCCCCAATTGACAAATGGTCAAATGATATGAACAGGCAGTTTTCAGATGAAGAAATCAATGGTAGGGACATCTAGGTGGTGCAGTGAGTAGAGCACCGGCCCTGGAGTCAGGAGGACCTGAATTCAAATCTGGCCTCAGACACTTGACACATTTACTAGCTGTGTGACTTTGGGCAAGTCACTTAACCCCAATTGCCCTGCCAGAAACAAACAAAAAAAAAATCGATGGTATCTATACTTACATGAAAAAATGCTCTAAATCATTACTGATAAGAGAAATACAAATTAAAACAACTCTGAGGTACCACCTCACACCTATCAGACTAGCTAATATGACAGAAAAGGAAAATGATAAATGTTGGAGAAGATGTGGGAAAAGTGGGACACTAATGCACCGTTGGTAGAATTGTGAACTGATCCAACCATTCTGGAGAACAATTTGGAACTATGCCCAAAGGGCTATAAAAACCGTGCATGCTCTTTCATCCAGCAATACCACTATTGGGTGTGTATCTCAAAGATATCATAAAAAAGGAAAAAGAACCCACATGTACAAATATATTTATAACAACTCTTTTTGTGGTGGCCAAGAACTGGAAATTGAGGGGATGACCATCAATTGGGGAATGGCTCAACAAGTTGTGGTATATGAAGGTAATGGAATACTATTGTGCTATAAGAAATGGTGACCAGATGGATTTTGGAAAAACCTAGGAAGACTTACATGAACTGATGTTGAGCGAAGTGAGCAGAACCAGGAGAACATTGAACACAGTAATAGCAACATTGTACGATGATCAACTATGATAGACTTAGCTCTTCTCAGCAATACAATGATCCAAGACAATTCCAAAATAATGATAGAAAATACTATCCACATCCAGAGAAAGAACTGATGGATGCTGAATGCAGATTGAGGCATACTATTTTCATTTTTTTTGTTTTTTCTTTCTCATGTTTGTTCTGATTCTTCCTTCACAACATGACTGAGGTGGAAATACATTTAACATGATTGTACATGCGTAATCTCTATGAGATTGTTTGTTGTCTTGGGGAGGTGTAATAGGAAGGCCGAATTTATGATCTCAAAAAGGATCATATATATATTTGAATGGTTCGAAATCGTTGGGTATATAGAATTCTCTAAGCAGAAGGCATCGAAAAATTTATTCAGGGCCCAGAGCAATAAATTAGCGAACCAACCTCCCCATTCCAGTATTGTGAACACAAGCCTCCAGGCCCAGTAGGCCCGCCTCACAAGAGTAGTCAGGAGGCCACAGAAAAATAAGATGGCATAAATCATATTCACCGGCCTCAAGTCCTTGCTCGAACTCCTGGGTCCACACAGGGGGTCGGTTCTGTTTCAGATTTTTTTTCAGCTGTAGTTTCTCGCCTCTCCTCGCAGCCAAGCCTCTGGCGTTCTCAAGCCCCACCCCAACGAGCAGAGACCAGAGTCCAGAGACCAGAGATTCCCGAGTTGGCCCCTCTTAAGTCCTTAATCTACGCCCACACAGGTTTCACACCTGATAGGGCTTTGGGCCTGGGGCTTAGCATTTAACAGGTGAAAGTACTTTCATGGTAAACAAAAGCCAAACTCCTCAAGGGCACCCGTTAAACTGAGCCCATTTTGCCTTACTGGCACAGGAGCGGGGAAGAAGGAAGGGAGAAAAAAATTTGGAACTCAAAATCTTGTAAAAGTGAATGTGGAAAACGATCTTTACAAGTAATTGGAAAAAACAAAATACTATTAAGTAGGAGAGGGGAAGAACTTAATAGAGAAACAACCAAATGTGTAAAAATGAATTGAACTTGGGTATGATTGTGTCATTATCAAAAGATTATATTTTATGAAGAGTACTGAACCACAGTAACACTAAGTTACAGATGAGGAGCCTTGATTAAATATTAGGAGGCACTGCTAATTACCTATCAATCCAAAATGATGCATTTCTGAAATTCTGTGAGGAAAGCATTGGAATAACAAAAAATTGATGCACATACCTTTTCAGCTGCATATATTGTTTAAAGTGAAAAGTAGGTCAACATGGACTAGCCAAGGAGGACTCAACAATTCAGTCCTCCACTGAAACTATTACCTGTCCTAGCCATTCCCTTTGCTGTTCAGAGAAAAACTAATGTCAACTTTACCCAAACTAGCTCTTACTATGGTGATTTATGATTGTCCTTATCCTTTCCTTGCATTTGTTCTCCCCTAACAGAGTCCTGCTACAGTGATTTATGACTGTCTTTTCTTTACACCTTTGTCTCCCTTAACACAAATTCATGGAAATATAAAACCAGTAAGAAGTTCATTCCTATGATACAATTCTAGAGTTGAGCATCCGGTGGAATTCATGGATGGCAGGGAATAAAAAAGAGCAAGGGGAGGGGAGATTAAGGATAGCACTAATAAAATTCTAACTTGAAACATGTCTGAAAATAGAGGAAAGAGTCTGTAGATCTAAATGAACAGTATGAAATTAATACACCAATGTTATGAAAGGATACAAGTGTCCTCATTTTTGCACCTAGATGCTACTCCAAGGGGGCAGCTGGGTGGCCCAGTGGATAGAGCGCTGGGCTTGGAATCAGGAATTCATGAGACACTTTATAGCTGTATGACCTTGGGTAAGTCACTCTACCCTATTTGCCTCAGTTTCCTTATCCTCATCTGTAAAATGAGCTGGAGAAGTAAAATGGCAAACCAATCCAGTATTTTAGCCAAGAAAACCCCAAAATGAGGTCATAAAGAGTTGGACATGACTGAAATGACTGAACAACAACAACACGACCCTGAGACAAATCCTAACAAAGCATGACCACAGTTCCTAAAGAGCAGTCATTTGTCAGAGTCTAAAAAAAAGTAAAAAACTTCCTGGAAGTGAGCAAGATAATTTATGTAATGGGATAGGCTGGCCTAGGGGAGGGAGCAATCATCAGAGCACGGGCAGATATTTCCTTCCCAGTTAAAGTTTAAACAACCAAAATGAAACTTGTAGTCTGTTTCCAGCTATGTACAGATGAGGGAGCTGATATTGTGCAATGACAAAGAGTCTTCTAATTTGCTGTGGAACTGGAAGAACAGACGTGCCAGAGACTGCTGATCTGGAACTGAGTGGGTATGCAAAAAGAGATGATCGACCCCTTTATTGATTCCTTTGTGTCTTTAAATGATGCAGGGCCACTTTGAGTTAGTACGGAAGATCTAGTGGGGGAGAGGATGCAGCCCTGTCTTTTTGTTTATTCATTCCTGATCTCAGGTGAATGAATATTCCAAGAAAGAAATGTTAGGAGACCTTATGACTTTGGGAGATCCAGAGGTCTGATTAAAGGTCCCATTGGTGGTTGGACTTGAATGCAGTAGCAGTGACCGCTGGAATAGTGGAGGCAGAAGGTGGTGGAAGTATCTGCAGCTTGATGGAAAAAGGCTTCTCAAGGGTGGAGGCAGCTTCCGGAAGGATGACTCCTTTCACCAATGAAGAAAGCCAACTATGGGGTCTTGGAAGCCAACAGAGCGCTCCACCTAAGGGAAAACTCATGAGGATTCCATGGAGGAAACAAAAGACCTGTAATCCTTTGCCACATTTACATTCTTAGCACATGTGCCTCACTTTCATTCTACTTAAAGTTTAAACTGAAGTTTAAAGAGAGTTTAAACTGTCTAGGGATCCTGCGCATACAAGATGAGAGCATGGCCCAGATTTGAGGAAATGTTTTATACCGTCTGTTCTTACTGTATACCTTCTTAGTAAATCTCTTTTCTAAAACATAATGCCATCTAGCTGACTAACTGTTAATGTGGAACACAGCAGTGGGGGCTTGTGAATGATAGTAATAAAAAAAAATCCAGCCCCTCAAGATAGCTCTAAAATTTCCAGAGAGCATCATACTCATCAACTCTCTAGGGATCCTGACCTAAAAGTAGGTATGCGCAAAGGTGCTAAACACGTTGTTGTTATTGTTTTTAAGTGGTTTCGGTCGTGTCCAACTCTTCATGACCCCATTTAGGGTTTTCTTGGCAGAGATGCTGGAGTGGTTTGCTATTTTCCTTTCCAGCCCATTTTACAGATGAGGAAACTGAAGCAAACAGGGTTAAGTGACTTGCCCAGGATCACACGGCTAGCAAGTGTCTGAGGTCAAATTTGAACTCGGGTCTTCCTCACTCCAGGCCTGGTGCTCTATCTACTGCACTACGTAGCTGTCCATTTATATATGCAGACATAATCAATATAATATAATTATACATGTTGACATAATCAAAAAATTGACAGCCGCTTGCCACACAAAGTTATAGGTACTCTGCCCTTGAAGAAGTTATGGTCTGGTTGGACCTCAAGACAAAATTTGAAAAGACAAATAATGATACATTAAAACCTTAGATAGGCTTGCAGAACCCTCAGTTTTCTGGGAGTCTGGAAGTTGGCCAAGGTATTTAAATTTCAGCTTCAGTATTTGACCTTCCAGTGAATAACCTGAATTAATTTCTTTAAGTGCTGGCCAATTTGATCTCTTTGTTGTCCAAGGGACTCTTAAAAGTCTTTTTCAGCACCACAATTTCAAAGCCTAGATTCTGTGGCACTCAGTTCTCCTTATAGCCCAACTCTCATAACCATACATTGCTACTGGATAAACCATAGTTTTGACTATATGGATCTTTGTCAACAAGGGAATGTCTCTGCTTTTTAGTATGCTGTCCAGATTTGTTATAGCTTTCCTTCCAAGGAGTAAGCATCTTTTAATTCCATGGCTGCAGTCACTGTCTGCAATAATCTTTGAGCCCAAGAATGCGGAATCTGACACTGCTTCCATTTCTTCTCCCTCCATTTGCCAGGAAGTGATGGGACAAGTTGCCAATACATTAGTTTCATTGATGTTAATTAAGCATCAAGCTAGCTTTTACAGTCTCCTCTTTCACCCTCATCAAGAGGCTTCTTAATTCTTCTTCACTTTTGGCCATCAGAGTAGTGTAGTGGTATAGTCTGCATATCTGAAATCATTGATATTTCTCCCAGCAACCTCCAGGGCTGGCACTCTATCCACTTCACCACCCAGTTGCCCTGCAAGAGAGGATAGCAAAAACAAAAAAGGAGAAAAAGTTAAAGGAAAAAGGAAGCGATCGAGCAGAAGTGGTGCCAATGATTAGAGGAAACAAGTAATTGGGGGGATGGGTAGCAAGCAGTAGCCCCTGACAGTGGAGGAGACAAAATATGACAAAAACACAGAAGATAGAAAAGCTGGGCAATATGAGAGAATAAATGGCCTCTTACAGAGCAATATTTGTAATCCTTAAAGCCATAAAACTCTGGGGACCTCGGATGAGGAAAAGGACCAACAATCATTTGTACTACCCTTCTGTATAGCAAATTGGTGCCTTTCTGTCATGATAAGCCATGAAATCATAGAGTACTCTAGGCTAGTAAAATATATCAGTAGAACACCACAACTATAGGTCCTAGTCTTTATTTAGTGAAAGGCAAAGAACAGAAGCTCAGCAAAGTTGTCCTGAGTTTAAAGAAATAACAAGACAAAGGCAAAACAAAACAACTCAAATTTTCCCTCATATCCAGCAAATTGACAAACATAATAAAAGATATGTAATTTGTGGCTGAGGGAATCCCTTCCTACAAGGGGCTACTGCTCTGGACTCACAACAAGCCTCCCTGGCCCAGATCACAATTCATGAGATGCCCAGGACATGATCACTTCATTCCCAGCTCTGCTCTTCATTCTTCCCCTTTCATCTCCTTCCCTGGCCCACTCACTGCTTTCTAGTAGCTCCCTTTACTGTGTGTTCCCCCATTTGAGTGTAAGCTCCTTGAGGTATCGACTGTCTTTTTTTTTTTGCTTGTAATTGTATCCCCAACACTTAGTACAATGGCCTGACAAATAGTAAGCACTTAACAAATGCTGTATGTATGTATGTATGTATCTGTCTGTCTGTCTGTCTGTCTGTCTGTCTATCTATTATCTATCTATCATCTTATCTAGATTTATCCTGGGGGCAACTTGACCCAGAAGGAAGGAATCACACTCTTTTTGCTCTCTATGGCTCATTATATCTCCATTCTAAAACATAGTTCCATGAAAAATCTCTTAATCATAGCTTAAATATGGTTTATGTGTCATATCTGTTGTTATCTTTCTTTCTTGAAGAGGACCATGAAGTCAGGAAGCTGACGCCATGACTTACAAATGAACTGGATTTAAGTGAGGGAGGGCTGTGCAAAGTCACCAGCCTCACTTTATATCCTAAGGTCTTCACAAAAGAGATTAACAAGATCCCTTCATGGAAAAAATATACAACGTACCAAATAGTTATGAGTTATAGGATAGCTATTTATTTTCTCCACCACAAAAGAAATGCTTAAAACACAAATGACTCATAAGTATACATTAACAATTTTTTTTTTAAAAGGCCAATAACCTATCACACCAATTATAGTTTCCTGGGAGGTAAGTGAAATTTGTAGAACTACTGAATGGATATTCCATTTCCACCTCAGAACACTGTCTAGGCAGCTCCCAAGGTCTAGCTCTTCTGCATGGTCAGACATTGTTCTTTCATCCTTTTAAGGTCAGGATTGTCTTGTAAGTGGTCATTTCCTCCTCCAAGAATTCACGTAGTTGTAGGAAGCACTCTAGATGTACCAGCTATACTGACTCAGGAGCTCTTGAAATCACAAGATGGTTACCAAAGACTGAAAATATCTCTGTCCTAGAATCACTGGTTCCTGGCTGCAGAACTGTTTTCTGAGAAGAAATACAAGAGCAAAAGAACACAGCCAGGGATACAGCCTTACTTAGGAAAATACTAACAGCCGCGTGATTGAGCTTTTGGCCGCCATTGCTGAGGGGCTGGTGAAGGCAGGGAAATCCTCTTCTCCCCTCTCTGGAAATCTGAAGGAGAGTTGAAAGAGTCCCCAAATGACATGCTAATAGAGGGTAGGTTCTTTCTGCAGGTTTTCCTAATAACCAACTGAGTGGGGAGTTCTCTTCTGAACTCTGTGGCCAATCGTGTTTCATGTAATGCCAGTTGGGGGACTCAGGGAGATCAGGAGTTATTGCATTATGCACATTGTTTGGCAAGTGGATAGAACACATGATCCCATAAAAAAGACCCAGAATGAATACCCAGCCCCATCATTATACTTCGAGCTACCTCCACTAGAGATGGAAGTACTCTGTGTTAGAAGGGTTGTGGGTTGTCTGGCATAGTAATACACTGTTCATAGAGCTGTGATTTGGTCCAAACATTCTGGACATCAATTGGAATTGTGCTTCTAAAAATGACCAAAATATTGATAGCCTTTCATCCTGACACTCCACTCCAAGATATGTATCACAAGGAGATTAATGCAGATCTCATATATACAAAAATATTAATTATAATACTTTTAATGAGTACATGATTTAAACATAAAAGGTGATATCATGAGCAAATTAGGGGAGCATGGAAAAAATTATCTGTCAAATCAATGGATAAGGGAAGAGCTCATGATCAAATAAGAGATAGAGAAGATGACAGGAGGTAAAATGGATAATATTAATTATATTAAATTTAAAAGTTTTTACACAAACAAAACCAAGCAGCCAAAATTAGGAGGAAAGCAGGAAATTGGGGGAAATATTATAGCAAGTTTCTCTGATAAAAGTCTCATTTCTCAAACATGTTAGAGAACTGAGCCAAATTTATAAAAATAAGACCCATTCTCCAATTGATAAATGATCAAAAGATATGAACAGTTTTTCAGAAGAAGAAATCAAAGTTATCAAGTCATATGAAAAAAATGCTCTAAGTCACTAAGAATTAGACAAATGCAAAATTTGAGGTACCACCTCACTCCTATCAGATTGGTTAGGATGACAGAAAATGAAAATGATAAACATTGGAAAGGATGTGGAAAAATAAGTACATTAATGCACTGTTAGTGGAGTTGTGGACTGGTCCAACCTTTCTGGAGAACAGTTTGGAACTATGCCCCAAATGCTACGAAACCGTGTACACCCTTTAGCCCAGGAATACCATGACTACATCTAAAGAGATCAAAGAAAAGGGAAAAAAGACCCATATGTACAAAAATATTTATAGCTGCTCTTTTTGTGGTGGCAAAGAATTGGAAATCAAGGGGATGCCCATCAAATGGGGAATGGCTGAAAAAGTTATGGTATATGATTGTGATGGAGTACAATTATACTGTAAGAAATGACAAAGGGAATGGTTTCAGAAAAATTGAGAAAGACATATGAACTGGTGCAAAGTGAACTGAACTGAATTAAGAGAACATTGTACATAGTAACAGCAATATTGTAATGATAATAACTGTGGAAGACTCTACTCTCATGATTTCAATGATCCACAACAATTCCAAAGGACTTATGGTAAGAAATGCTATCCACCTCCAGAGAAAGAACAGATCAATCCAGAGTACATACTGAAGAAAATTTTTTTTCACTGTCTTTTTCTTTTTCCTTTTTAATGTGGTTACAAGCTTTAATGTGGCCAATGTGGAATTTTTTTTGCATAACTTCATATGTAACATAAGTATTGTATTTCTTGCCTTCCAATGGGTGTGAGAGGGGGTGGAAAGAGGGTGAGAATTTGGAATGGGAATAAATTTTTTTTAAAATTTTAATTGCAATACTTCTTGTGATAGCAATGATATAAAAACAAAAGAGGTGCCTGTTAATGATTGTGGAAAAGCTAACACAATTATGGTACATTGGTGTAATAGAATATTCCCATGGCATAAAAACAAAGATGAAGAATTTATAGTAACATAGGAAGAAATATTAACTAAAGTAGAATGAAGTAAGTAGAGCCAGGAAAATAATATGCATCTCTATAATGCTGTAAACCGAAAGAACAATAAAAAGAAACTGAATGCTCTGTGATTGTGATGGCCAAGCACAGATCCAAACCAGAGTGGGAAAATTCTCCTTTAGTTCACTATGGTGTGGTTGATCAAGCATAAGGAATATTTAATATATGGTGAGAAGTGGTTTGTTGTTGAACTGTTTATTTTTTTATCTTTTAAAAATCTCATTACTTAGCTCTTTTTTGGTGGTGAAAATTGAGTGAATGCCCATTAACTGGGGAATGGCTGAACAAGTGGTGGTATGTAAATGTAATGAAATACTATTGTGCTATAAGAAATGATGAGCAGCCTGATTTCAGAAAAACCTGGAAAGACTCACATGAACTGATGCAAAATGAAGTGAGAAGAACCAGGAGAACATTGTACACAGTAACAGCAACACTGTGCAATGATCAACTATGAATGGCTTAGCTATTCTCAACAATACAATGATCCAAGACCATTCCAAAAGATTCATGAGGAAAAATGCTATTCACACCAGAGAAAGAACTGATGGAGTCTGAATGCAGATCGAAGCATCCTATTTTCCCTTTCTTTGTTATTTTTGTGTTTTTTTCTTTTGATGTGTTTTTTCTTTCACAACATGACTAATATATAAATATGTTTTACATGATTGCACTATACTATATCAAACTGCTTACTGTCTTAGGGAGGGGGAGCAGAGGGAGAGAGGGAGAAAGTCTGGAACTCAAAGTTACTAAAAAGTAAATGTTAACATTTGTCTTTACATGTAATTGGAAAAAATAATTTACTATTAAAAATCTTGTTATAAGGGAAAGCTCACTGGGTAGTAGAAAAGGTTGTATTTGCCAATAAATATTTTATAAAACCAAAAAGAATCAATTAAAATGCATAATAGAAATGGAAGTTTTTTTTTTTTTTTTTTCTGATCGCTACAGAGAGCATCCCAATAATCTTGGAAGGGTATTAAACTTTCAGGTTGCACCAAGACTTTTGGGACACTGTGCATAGTCTATTTTCCTACACTCAATTGAGGGATTTTTGTTTTACTTGGAAGGCAAAATAGCACTTCTTGACAGGAAAGAAATACATATCATCGGGTTTGAGTTTTTGCTCCACCACTTACTAGATGTGTTACTTTGTAAGCTCTTAAAGGTTCTATTTGTTTAGCATGCACTGGTTTCCACATAGTAGGGCTTAATATTTGTTAAATTGAATTTAGTTTGGACAAGTCATTTAACAACAGTTTCATCATTTGTAAAATGATTATAGTCTCATCTAACCTATCTGCTTCACAGGATTGTTGTGAGGATCAAATGAAATAATGTATGAGAAAGTACTTTATAGATTATAAAGAATTATATAAATGTAAATTATTATCACTGACATAAATGGAGCTGTTTGGATATTTTTGGCAATAACCCAGAGCAGTTACAACACTTAAAGGATTTTCTTAAATTGGTAAAGATAATTTTGAAAACTGTTAAGGAAATGATTCCACAATATTTAATTCGTATCAAGAAAATTATTTAGCGCAATATTGCGAAAGAAAGAGATCCAAGATTGGAATTTGGACTGTCTCTCTCCAAAGAGCAAAGTTCAAAGAAACGTTTTTATAGATATATACTCTTAGACATTTATCTCAGTGGCTGATGAGTCAAGTCCTCAGAGCTTATCTCCTAGGTTCCCTAAGGTTTCTATGGCTACCCCAAGGGGTTTGGAAGTGTAATTTCCAGTTATATTGGCTCAGGCTCCCATTTCTGCCATGTATTTCAGTTGAGAATTATTTATTAGCTATAATTAAGTAGCTTTTAGAAAGGAGCATTTACTAAAGTGGTACAGTAAGAACAATTAGTACAAAACATTTCCCCCAAAAAGTTTGTAGCAAATTTTCCTACAAGTATATATTGAATTCTGGGAAAAGTGGGCTCAAGCTTAGAGAGTGTATATGACAAAGGGTAACAGAGCTCTTGGTTGCTAGAGGTCTTTTTATCATTTATCATTTTATCATTGTGGGGTGCTCAAGAAGTTGTAGATTAAATGATTTAACATTTGTAAAGTGCTTTGTAAACCTTAAAGCTACATAAATGCATAAATGTTATAGTATAGCTCAGAGATTCCCAAACTTATTTGGCCTACTGCCCCCTTTTAAAAAAAATTACTCAGCACAGCACCCCCTGGAAATCTACTTTCTTTAACTTTAACTTTTTTTTTGAAATTTGTATCATTTCAAAAAAAACCATAATTTTTTTAAAATGACACATCTTAAATTTAATAATTTATTGTAAATTTGTGAGGTTTTTCCTGCATTGAAATTTTTATGATGCAATATTGTGTCATGTAACTGTATAGTATCATATTGTAAACAATCCATCACACACACATATTCATGCTGAAGCATGCTAGACTTCCTGACAATGCATGACAGGCTTGCCTGCCAACACTTGCTTGTTAAGATATGTCTGCAGACTTGACCACTGATCGGTTTTAACTTGCATTTGGTGTGTTTATTTGGAAAATAATGTAATCCCTATGATTTTAACTCTGTTACACAACAGATGAAACATATATGAATATACGAATGGTTTTCCAAAATTTTCTTCTCTTCTTTTCCTTCCCTATGCTTTCACTGCCCCTTATTTTTATTTAACACCCCCCAATTGCACCTAAGGCTATTATTGCTCCAAACGGTATCACCTACTTTGGGAACCTAATTTCCAGGATTCTTTGTAGAACTGTGAATTTCCAGTCCTAATGTCTAGCTGGTACTCAGCTGTTCCAGGTTTGCTACCAGAATGTGAAAGGTAAAATAACCACTCGTTAGTATTTTCAATAAAATTCTTTTTTTTTTACCGGAAAACTTTTTACTGTAGGTGGAATGGGATAGCTGGACATGGTTTCAATGATTCCAATTTTGTTGGCAACATCTAAAGCATCATAGTCTGGAACAAGTTGGACATAGACCTTCTTCTCTCCATCAGGCCGGATCAGCATGTTAACCTTGGCCACTGTCAAAATAGCTTCTTTACCACCTGCTTGATCTTGATGCTTGTTGGCCTTGATGTCCACAATGAAGACTAGAGTGTTTTTGTCCTTAATCTTCTTCATAGCAGACTCAGTGGTCAAGGGAAATTTAATGATGGCATAGTGATCAAGCTTGTTTCTCTGAGGGGCACTTTTTTTGAGGGTATTTGGGCTGCCTTTGAAATCTTAGTGTCTTGGGTCGTCAGAAGGTGCAGCATGTTCAGATCTTTTTGTGGCTATGGACACCCTTCAACACCGTGTTCTTGGCCTTCAAAGCCTTGGACTTGATTTCTGTCTTGGGGGGGCCAACAGCTTCCTTCTTCACCTTTGGCACAATCTTGAGGGAAAGGCAATGTATTTCTATGAAAAACATATATATATATACATATATATATACACATATATATGTGTGTGTGTGTACATATATATGTACATATATATATGTATATGTATATGTTGTAGTGGAAAGCCTATTATACCTAGATTCAAGAGACCATGATTCTCTGCCCCCTTATTAATTGTTTGACTCAACCTCTCAGAGCATCAATTTCTTCAACTGTAAAAAAGAAATAATATTTACAAACCTAGTTCACAGAGCTGTGGCAAGGTAAGTGTTTTGTCCACCTTAGAGCACCATATAAATGTATTATTATAGTGTATCCATCTGCTCTTTTGGCTCTAATGAGCACCTCTCTACAGATGGCTCCCAGTCCTCTCTCTCTCAAACACTTGACTCTCTCTCTTCAGCTCTAAATCCTAAATTTTCAGCTGCCTTTTGGACATGTCTCTTTAGATGCTCTCTAGAACTAAAAACTCAACCTGACCTGAACTAAAATCATCACCTCCTCTCAAAAACTACCCTTTCTCCTAGCTTCCATATTTTTGTCGATGGCACCATTTTTATTTGGAGACAATGATTCTTTCATCCCTTTCTTCTATTTATATTGTCACTATCTTAATTGAAGCCTCTGTTATCTCTTCGAGGGAGAAACATATTTGTAACCTTCCTCTCTATTCTATTTTAAATCCTATCAGTGTAATATAGGAGAAAGAGCCCTGGAGAATAGTCTAGATAAATGAGAACTAGAAGATACAGACATCAGTAGCCCAATGGTCAATAAACTCAAGAATACAGATAAACCTGGGCAATGGCTCTCTGTTTGACAAGAAATGCTGAGAATGCTGAAAAGTAGTTTAGCAGAAATTAAGTTTAGATAAACATCTTACATCATATTCCAAAATAAGTTTCAAATAGGTAAATGACCTTCAAAAATAAAGTAATATTATTAAGAAACCTAATTTTTTTAGATCTATAATTCTAAGGAAAATTTGTAAAAATGGGCAATAGAGGGGAACCCAACAGATACCAATTATATAAAAAGTTTAAAACATTTAATGAACAAAAGCAATATAAACAGAATAAGAAGCGAAATTTAATTAGGAAAAAATCATTGCATCAAGTATCTTTGATAAAGTTCCGATATCCATGATATATGTGAAATTTGCATATAAATATAGAACAGGAAACATTCCCCAATAGATGTGTGATCAAAGTATATGGTCAAACAGTTTTCAAAAGAAGAAATGCAAACTATTAATACCATATGAAAAAACACCCCAATTTCTATAAGAACCCTAATCAGTGTGAAGTAAGGGAGAAGGCATTGGGGAACAGAGTAGGTCAGAAAGACCCAGAAGTAATAGAACACAATAGCTAAGATCCATTGATGATGAAGGAAGATTTAATCCTTTATGTACATACATACATATATTTTTATTGTTGCTGTTAAGTTATTTTTGTCATGGCTGACTCTTCATGACCCCATTTGGGATTTTCTGGGTGAAGAAACTGGATTGGTTCACCATTTTCTTTTCCAGCTCATTTTACAGATGAGGAAACTGAGGTAAACAGGGTTAAATGAGTTGCCCAGGGTCACACTTAGCTAGTAAGTTTCTGAGGCTAGATTTGAACTCAGGAAGATGAGTCTTTCCAAGCCCAGTGCCACCTAGTAGCTATACATAGCTAAGTGTTAAATAAACCCAAGAACACAAATCACAAATCAAAACAATTCTGATGTTTTGCCTCATATCCAGAAAATTGGAAAAAAAATGATAATAATTAGAAAGAGTGAACGTTACAGGGGCAGCTATCATATTTACATAATGTTGATGATAAGAGTGTAAGTTCCTTGAGACAAGAGATTATTTCATTTTTATCTTTGTACCCCCGATTCCAACTGCAGCACCTGGTATATAGTTGGTGCTTAATAAATGCTTGTTGGTTGATTTGTGGGGCTGATTTGACCCAATTATTCTGGAAATCAATTTGAAGCTAGGCTAAAAGGCATCTAAATTGTCCATATCTTTTGACTCCTGTTAGGCACATACTTCAAGGAGGTCAAACACACAAAGTATACCAATATATTGAAAACAGAACTTTTTGTAATATCAAAATGTTAAAAAAAAACCACTTAGAAACAACATGAGTTGCCCACAGATTAGAGAAAGGCTTAATAAATTATGATATGAGTGTAATAAATTATTGCAGAGTAGGAAATAATTGTGGGCAGCTAGGTGGCACAATGGATAGAGTGTCAGGTTTGATGTCAGGAAGACTCATGTTCCTGAGTTCAAATCTGGTCTCAGACTTATTAGCTGTGCAACCTTGGGCAAGTCACTTCACTCTGTTGCCTCATTTTCCTCATCTGTAACATGAGCTGGAAAAGGAAATAGCAAACCACTCCAATATCTCTGTGAAGAAAATCCCAAATTGGAGCACATGGAGTCGGACACAACCGAAATGACTGCACAATAGGAAATAATGAATATGAAGAATTCAGAGAAACTTGGGAAGTCTTTTTTGCCTAATAGAGAATGAAATATGAATGAAAAGAACAACATATACAATGATCACATTCATATAAAGAAAAAAAAAACTACTAAAATACCTCAAAATTCTTTGTTTTACAATGATTATTCTTGACCTTCAACTATTGAAGATAAAACATGCCTCTCTTCGTGGAGATGGCAAACTGTGAGTGAAGAATAGGAATCATGGTGTCTGATGGAGTCAGTATCATAGAAAGATCAATTTGGCAGCTGGATTGGAGAATGGATTGGAGTGGGAAGAGACTTGAGGCTGAGAGACCAACCAGGAGATTATTGCAGTAGTCTAGGCTTAAAGTGATGAGAGCCTGCAACACGGTGGTTGCAGTATTAGCGGGGAAAAGGGGGCACATATGATAGAAGGCACAAGGTAGAAATGATAGAACTTGATAATTGATTAGGGTTGGGTGAGAGGGAGGAGGAGTCAAGGAAATCACCTAGGTCTTGATCCTAGGTGACTGGGAGAATGGTGGGACTCACAGTGATAGGGAATCTAAAAAGTGGGGAGGGTTTGAGGGTGAAGATAATGAGTCCAGTTCTGGATATGTTGAGTTTAAGACATCCAGTTCAACATTCTGTCGAAGATAGACAAGTAGACCTCAGAGTCATCTGCATAGGGAGGATAATTGAAACAATCCGAGCTGATGAGATCACCAAGTGAAATAGTACAAAGGGAGAAAAGAGACAAAGCTTTGGGGGATCTCCATGGTTTGTATGTGTGGATGAAGATTCAGCAAAGGTGCCTGAGAAGGAGGGGGCAGATAGGTAGGAAGAGATGCGGCAGAAAGTGATGTCAAGGAAACCTAGAAAAGACAATATTGAGGAAAGAAGGTGTTCGACACTGTTAAAATCTGCAGAGAGGTAAAGGAGAAGGAGGATTGAGAAAAGGCCATCGGACTTGTCAATTGAGAACCCACTGGTAACTTTGGAGAGAGCAGTTTTAGTAGAATTCAAAGGCTGGAAGACAGACTGCAAAGAGTTCAGAAGAAAGGAAGTGGAGATACCTATTGTAGACAGCTTTCTCAAGGAGTTTAGCCATAAAAGGGAGAAGAAATGGGACAATTAAAGGGGAGGGATGGCTCAAGTGAGGGTTTTTTGAGGATGGGGGAAAAATGGGCGCCTTTTTAGGTTATAGGGAAGAAGCCAGCAGAGTGGGGATGTTGGCAATCTGTTGGAGAAAGATAGGATAGAACCATATCACTTGTGCTTGTCGAGGGGTTTGCCTCAACAAGGAGAAGGGTCACCTCTTCATGTGAAACAGGAATGAAGGAGGAATTATGGCAGACAAAATTTGGGTGGCGTGAGATGAGGGACAAGGGAGAAGAGGCGCTCTCTGGGAATAGTTTCCGTTTTTTCAGTAAAACATGAGGCAAGCTGAGCGAGGTGGGGGATATGTAAGAGGCTTGAAGAGAGAGGAAAATATTTGGAAAAGTCATTGTCGGATATTGAATTGATTAGGGAGGTGTAAAAGGATTGCCTTACTGGAGTAAGGTACTAATTGAAATTATGTGGCATAAACCTGTAGTGTCAGAGTCTCATTAAACATTGATTAAGTGCCTACTATGATACAAAGAAAAAGCTCAAGACAATCCTTGCCCTCAAAAAGCTCACAATCTAATTGGGGAAGACGATACATAAAAAGAAGCTGAAAGTGATGGGAAGGTGACACAACCAGGGGACACAATGAAGACCTACAGTGAGGTAGGAAGTGCTCTAAGAACATGTTAGTTGCAGAATTGATTTTGCCTTGCAGAATGTTGAGTTTCTGGAGGTCATCCAGGTGCGAAATGATGGAGGGGATATGGTTTCATTATTTTCTTCAGCTTCATTCAATAACACATGAGTAAGAGAGAAGGCAGTGGCTGGTGGGAGGAATCCAAGACTGGGGGAGTGGTAGGACAAGATCTTTGATAGGATAAAGAGGGAAGGCACTTGAGAGAAGGGGACTGTGTAGAGTTTAACTGGCTCACCAAGGGGTCAAGATGGGAAAGGGAAGAGATGGTAGGCAGTGCAGAGATGATGGCCTGGGAAATAACTGAGATATCAGGAGGTCTTGGTGAGGGCAAAGAACAGGGTTTGAAGCTTCAAAGGAGAGGTGGAATGACAACAGGTTATGATCAGATAAAGGAATTTCAGAGTTTGAAATCACCCTAATACCTAACTCTAAAATGGGGCTTTGCTTTGTGTATACCCAGATCATCAAAATGGAGGCACCAACATGGAAAACACCAAGGACCTGATTCTGAGAGAAGACATTCTGCATTACCCTATCACATGGGCAGGAGGAACTTCTTTCCATTGTCTGTGTGGCTGGAACAGGTGGCATCTTTATAACTAGGAGACTGAGACTGTCATTCTCTCTTTCCAGTTATGTCCAGGAAGGGTAAAGGTCCTGTCTTGTTCACCCATTACATGGGCATCATGAACTGAACTGAATAAGGGGAAATACTTTCCTTTCTTCCACCCTTTTAAGTCCTGTAGTCCTGAAAAATGGACTTAGACTTTTAGTTTGGTCCATTTCATTTGTCCTTTTCATGTGCAGGTGGTGGTATTCCCACCAGACCTAGAGTCAAGTCATTGACCTGGAATTAGGATCCTAGACTGGATGTAGCTGTCAGACTAACAAGGAAGCATTGAGAAGCCAGAGTACCTGGGACTTGGGGTCAAGGGGGACTTCAGACTTGGAATTTGGTATAACTGGGCTATGTTGTTGTTCAGTTGTGTCTGACTCTTCGTGACCCTATTTGGGTTTTCTTGCCAAAAATAGTGCAGTGATTTGCCATTTTCTTCTCTAGCTCATTTTACAGATGAGAAAACCGAGGCAAACAAGATTAAGTGGCTTGCCCTGGGTCGCACAGCTGGTAAGGGTCTGAGACCAGATCTGAACTCGTGAAGATGAGAGTCTTCCTGACTCCAGGCCCTGCATTCTATTCACTCTGCTACCTAGCTACCTGGACTGTGCTGTACAGGAACTGAACCAAGCTGTGAACATAATCTCCTTCTACTCATCAGAGTTGTTGGTGTTGTTTGTCCTTTGTTCTGGAAGAGGACGATGACATCAAGAAGGTGATGCCATGACTTGCAAGTAAACTGGAT
This sequence comes from Phalanger gymnotis, assembly GCA_028646595.1. Classification (NCBI taxonomy): domain Eukaryota; kingdom Metazoa; phylum Chordata; class Mammalia; order Diprotodontia; family Phalangeridae; genus Phalanger; species Phalanger gymnotis. The sequence continues at coordinate 544,493,855 of CM053622.1, read as the reverse complement.
TTAAGTGAGAAAGACTGAGATGGTGTAGGAGGGGAATTATGCCACACTTATTAGGGGGAAGGAGAGGAGTGATGTTTTAATATTTCTTCTTGTTATGCCTTTCAAGTAAATATTCCTTTGTAACAGCTACTCTGCCTGTTAGTGGTTAAATGGAAATGGAATGAACCACTAAAATTAGAGTAACATTACCGGCGAGGGCTTGAGCCGATAGCAGGGAGGCAGGACACCCCCAGATTCCGTTACTGGCACTGGAAAACCCTGGAGGAGGAGAGAAATGTAAACTGTTGGCTTTTTAATCAGTTCAGGGCAAGGTAATTACTGTTCCATATATAAACAATGAGCATCCCTTATTTTCATTGAATTTTAAGATAGACTTTTATTGATTTCTTTTTATATCATCAATATTTTCCCCCGTAACATTCCCTTTCCTCACTCCCAGAGAGCCATCCCTTATAATAAAGTATTTTATTTTCATAGACTTTTAACTCTTGTACAAGGGCTTCCTAAAGGAGGAAGAAGGTACAGAGTAATCTTTTCGAGATTATTTCTTGAAGGAAGAAGTGATTAGACAGGAAGGAGGAGAACTAGGAGAAAGTAACATCATGAAAACCTAGAAAGAAGAGAATATTGAGGGCGTTTGACAGTGTTAAAGGCTTCAGAGAGGTAAAGGAAGATGGAGATTAAGGAAAGGCCATTAGATTTGGAAAGGTTCTTTCTGAACAGCTCAACTCTATTCTTACAATGTCTCTAGATAAAACTTATCAGAGGAATTTAATTAAAGAGCAATCTGTGGCCCAAGGTCCCTCAAGTAGTGGGTTCACGTGGATCCAATACAAAGTTAGGAGGCTTCCCCAAAACATAAATGTACTCACAGGTCCATACTCAGAGTTTATCACAAGAACTCTCCAAATATGCTCATGTTTTGATTTCCAGAAATGTAGCAAACAAGGTCTACAGCTTTTGCACAAGCAGCTCAAAGTAACAAATGCTTGTTGAATAGGGGACTATTTATTTTGGCCCACAGAACATGCAAAAGGTAAAAAGGATTCATGAGCCATAAATAGATAAAGCACTCACAATGACCTATAAGCTCTTTCAGAGTTGTACTGAACTTGGGGTTGCCAATTGTCACAGGCAAGGTTCCAAAGCCAGCCTCCTTTCAGTTCAGGTTTGGTGTTGGATGAAATAAGGCACTGCAAGGGACTGAGCAGTTAACAAAGGAGGAGGTTTACTTTGCCCTAACACAGAGAGGATGTATACCAAGGATAGAGGGACACTTAGATTGTCTGGACAAGGGCCCCTCTTGATCTCCATCCAGAAACTCGCTTTGTCAGTCAATCATTAGGGCAGAGTAGTCTCTGGCACCCACCGAGTCTGAGAAGTGGTGATTACGTGTGGCTGGCCAGGGCCTTTTGTGTCTCCCCCCCCCACCAGCTGCATCAGGGAAGTTGGGTCCAAACAGATTTTGAGGGGAGGAAACTGTGTTGGGGAAGTCAGGGAAACTTTGTCAAGAAACCCCTGGGCCTATTGCCATTCCAACATTCCATTGTATCCTTTGCTAACGCACAAGGTCCTACACAGGCGTCCCAAGACTTGTAGTATGATCCTTTAGTTTGGACTTCTCTCCCAGATCCCAGAAGACCACACACCTTGTGGCTCCTCGACAAGGAATTCCTTCCCATTAGATTGACACTTTTTGAATCCCTCACCAGTAAAGCACAAGTCTTCTGCTGTCTTATATAATGTGTCTTTAGTCCCTTTCTGATTCATGGGCAGCCTTCTCTTTCCAAGAAGTATAATGCTCAGAAACTCTTCTGTCTCTGAGCCAGGTTCCCAAATTCCTGAACCTGGGGTTACTTGAGGCAATTTCCAAGGCAGATGCTGCCCAGGATATCTCCCTGCACAGTTAGAAGGCTATTTGTAGGGTCATGCTGCTTAGGGAGCTAACCTTTACACGGGAGTTTGGTCCTTGGCAACAATGAACACAAACTTCTCTCTCAGATCCGCGTGGATAAACCTGGATCTGTTTCTGCCACATGCATCTATAGGAACTCTTGAAACTCACAATTACTGAAGCTGCTATCATCTCTTGGACCTGAAAAGACCATATTAAATTCTCTGGCCTCTGACAAAGGGAAATAGGAAAGGAAAAGGCTAGGAACTCTCCTGACTGTGAGTGAACTCATTTAGGTCTCATGTGCTTCTTCTCCAAAGCAGTTATTGCCAGATTCTGGGTATGTGTGTGTAGGCAAGGCTGGGACCAAAGGGGTGGGGCACATAACCTGGCTTCCCCCTAAAAGAATCCAGGTAAGCTCAGCGGAACTCTGGTCTGTCCTCCATATGGGCCAGCCCAGAGGAATAACTCCTCTGACAAGAGTTTTTCCTCTTAAGAGTACTAGCCAACCAAATGAAGTGTGTGTGCGTGCGGGGCAGGGGGCAGCCCCAGTCACCCAAACTCATCTCCTAAGAGGTACCCTGAGGGAGAGACAGAAGGTAGTGTGTGGCTAGGTAAGTTGAATCACCACCATCACCTTGACCATCATCTCTCATGGAGATAGCCCAGGACCTTTAAGAGCCTCAAGGATAGCTGTACCACCCAAACCATCAGATCTGCTTCCAGCTCAGCCCCCACAGTCGTCACTGAGGAGAGAAATCATTGTGGAGAGGTTCCCATTTTCCTCACAACTGCCACCAACAACTGCTGACCAACTGAGACCACTGGTCCTGCTTCCAGACCAGCCCCTGTCTGCTCCAGCAGCCATCATCCAGGGAAAAAACTCCTGAGCAGAAGGGGTCACCTAATCCCAACAATGGAAAGAAAGGAGGAAGGAAGGAAGGAAGGAAGGAAGGAAGGAAGGAAGGAAGGAAGGAAGGAAGGAAGGAAGGAAGGAAGGAAGGAGGGAGGAGGGAAGGAGGAAGACAGGGAAAGAAGGAAGGAAGGAAGCAAGGAAGCAAGGAAGAAAAAAAAACATTTATTAAGCTCTTATGTGCCAGATATTGTGCTAAATACTGGTGATACAAACACAAACAAAAAAGAAAAATAGTCCCTGTCTTCAAGGAGTTCACATTCTTCCCCCTCCCCCCCCCACTTAACAGTATTTTTTTTAAATTACATGTAAAGATAGTTTTCAATATTCACTTTTACAAGATTTTGAGTTCCAATTTTTTCTCCCTTCCTCCCCTCTCCCCTCCCCAAGACAGCATGCCGTTGGATATAGTTTATATATGTGCAATCATGTAAAACATATTTCCACATTAATCATATGGTTAAAGAAGAATTAGAACAAAAGGGAAAAATCACAAGAAAGAAAAAAAAGTGAAAATAATATGCTTCAATCTGCATTTAGACTCCATAGTTCTTTCTCTGGATGTGGACAGCGTTTTCCATCATGAGTCTTTTGGAATTGTCTTAGGTCATTTCATTGCTGAGAAGAGCTAAGTCTACCAAAATTGGTCATCATACAATGTTGCTGTTACTGTGTACAGTGTTCTCCTGGTTCCACTCATTTCACTCAGCATCAGTTCATGTAAGTCATCCTAGGTTTTCCTGAAATCTGCCTGCTCACCATTTCTTATAGCACAATAGTATTCCATTACATTCATATACCACAATGTGTTCAGCCATTTCCCAATCGATGGACATCCCCTCAATTTCCAATTCTTTGCCATGACAAAAAGAGCTGCTATAAATATTTTTGTACATATGGGTCCTTTTTCATTTTTTATGATCTCTTTGGGATACGGACCTAGTAGTGGAATTGCTGGATGAAAGGATATGCAGTTTTTATAGCCCTTTGGGCATGTTAAGGAGCTCACATTCTAATGGGGATAAGTTTTTGAAAATCTAATAGCCAGGAATAGGGCCAGGAAGGGAATGAAAATGGGCATGGGCCTCTCCACAAAGTGGAAATTCCATGAAGAGCTCACCAATGGAAGGAGGGAAACAAGCATTTATTAAGGGCCTACTAAATGCCAGACTTGATTTTTTTAAAGGAGTATAAAGTTTTTAATAATTGAAAGAATGGAAGGAGAAAGGACAGTGCTCATTTGATCCTTTGAGCACTGGTTTTTTCATTTTTGAAAAGGGGTTAATAATATTTGTAGTATCTACCTTCTAGGATTAAAAAAAATGCGTGTATGTATAAAAGCATTATATAATTGTATAATTGGGAGCCATCTCCATAAAGGATGAAGACAAAAATAAAAATAAGAGAGAGAGAAGGAATCATTAATTAATTAATAGGTTCATTAATTTAGAGCTGGAAAATAGCAAATGGGTCATCAGGTTTGAACCCCTAACTTTCCAGATGTTCAGAGAAATAAAAATGACTTATTTCCTGAGGTCTAGGTGTAAGTGATAGACAGAGCCCGGATTTGAAGCCAGATTCTCTAGTTCTAGCTCCAATGACTTCTCGGTAATTACTTCTCTGTAACCTTCTGGAATAGAATTGGATTTGCGAGAAATTGCTTAAGAAAAAATTGGAAAGAGGAGAGGAAAATTGCAACATAAGTTGGCTTTTTGGAACTCTTTCGCCATTTGGGTTAGTCTGTTTTTTAAGGTGTTATTTTCTTCAGCATTTTTTTGGGGTCTCCTTTAGCAAGTCGTTGGCCTGTTTTTCATGATTTTCTTGCATCGCTCTCATTTCTCTTTCCAATTTTTCCTTCACTTACTCTGATTTTCAAAATCCTTTTTGAGCTCTTCCATTGCCTGCAACCAATTCATATTTTTCTTGGAGGCTTTGGATGTAGGAGCTTTGACTTTGTTGTCTTCTTCTGGTTGTATGTTTTGATCTTCCTTGTCACCAGAGTAAGATTCTATAGTCTGATTTTTTCCCCTCTGCTCATTTTCGCAGCCAATTACTTGAGTTTTTATTTTTTTTTATTTTTTTTCAATTTTTTTATTGAATATATTTAGTTTTTAGCATTGATTTTCACAACAGTTTGAATTACAAATTTTCTCCCCATTTCTACCCTCCCCCCCACTCCAAGATGGAGTATATTCTGGTTGCCCTGTTCCCCAGTCAGCCCTCCCTTCTGTCACCCCACTCCCCTCCCATCCCCTTTTCCCTTCTTTTCTTGTAGGGCAAGATAAATTTCTACACCCCATTGCCTGTGTATCTTATTTTCTAGTTGCATGCAAAAACTTTTTTTTGTTTGTTTTTGAACATGTTTGTAAAACTTTGAGTTCCAAATTCTCTCCCCT
>CM053622.1:544445015-544488152 GCA_028646595.1 Phalanger gymnotis | reverse complement strand
GTTTTTCTTGCAGGTTTTTGTTGTAGGCTCTATGACTTTGTTGACTTCTTCTGACTGTATATTTTGGTCTTCTTTGTCACCAAAGAAGGATTCCAGAGTCTGAGACTGAATGTGGGTGTGTTTTCACTGCCTGGCCATGTTCCCAGCCAACTTACTTGACCCTTGAGTTTTTTAGCGGGGTATGACTGCTTATAGACTAAAGAGTTCTATGTTCCACGCTTGGGTGGATGCGCTGCCTCACCAGCACTTCTCCTTCCCCAAGAACCCCCAACCTGGACTGGGCTTAGATCTTCAGCAGGCTCTTCACTTCTGCTCTGATCAGCCACTTAATTCCTCCCACCAGGTGGGCCTGGCGCCAGAAGCAACTGCAGCTGTAGTTCTGTAGCTGCCCCACCTCAGCTGCCCCAGGGGTGGTGGCCAAACAGCAAACTCCCTGTCCCCAGCAGCTTTTCCCACTAACCTCTGTTGTCTCGTGTGTTTGTGGGTTGAGAGGTCTGGTAAATGCCACAGCTCACAGATTCAGGGTGCTAGGGCACACTCCTCCCGGTCTGGTCAGTCCATGCCACTCACGCTGGGCTGTGCTTGGCTCAGCTCCGCTCCCCTCAGCTCCCAGCTCCTTGAGGGATAGACCTTACCCAGAGACCATCCAGGCTGTCCTGGGCTAGAGCCCTGCTTCCCTCTGCCACTTTGTGGGTTCTGCAGTTCTAGAATTGAAGATTCATTGTTTGTTACTTGGCATTCTACTATGCGGCCTCTTTCTTTGTTAAACATGTATTTTTCATATTCTTTAGTTTTGTAACATTATCTGGAACATATGTCTTCCTTCTCCTCCCCTCCCATGAAGTGTTGTTTTTTTTTTTTGTTTTTGGGCAGGGCAGTTGGGGTTAAGTGACTTGCCCAAGGTCACACAGCTAGTATCGAGGCTGGATTTGAACTCAGGTCCTGCTGACTCCAGGGCTGGTGCTCTATTCACTGTGCTACCTAGCTGCCCTCTCCCATTCAGTTTTAAAGACCTCATGATTCAGATTTGTAAGTCTTCCAAAAATATTCTTTGTAATCCTCATGAGGCCATCAGAAACCAAATACTTCATGAACACCATCTACAAAAATTGCTTTCCAGATCCTTCTTTCCAGGAACTGATTTTCCTAATTGGGAGTAGTTGTAAAGGCTAGATGGCATGAAGGTTGAAGCACTTTGATAAAATAAAATATTTGTAAATTAATTTGTCCATGTGAAATCTTCAGTAATTATATGGAGGATCAAAATTATAGTTTCCTTAGAAACTACAGTTAATGATTTCTCACAAGAGAATTTAATACTCTTCTTTAGAGATAGCTTGCATGATCTGGTGGAGGAATATTTGTGAATCAAGACTTTGGTTTAACTGGATAACTAGGTTTTCCTTAGTGGAATTTTATTAAAATTATGAAAACCTGTGTATTTTTTTTTAAGTAGGTACATTTTAAAAGTACAAAAAATTATTTACTGCTGTTTCTTAAGTAAATTGAATCTCCAGGATTTTAAGAACACTAATCTGGTACCTGATCAGTGCTAGTTAGCTGTGTCATAGCGTCTTTCTTTTTGTGTAGAGAAGATAGCTGTAGTTTAATTGAAAATCCTTCCTGACTTATGAGTTTGCATGCCTCATTTTAGTTGGATCTGTGATCTAATTTATGTGGGTACTCCCTCCAATGGCAACCCACTCAAACCTTTTCATCCTATGCAACTCTTATGCATAAGATATCCATAATCTTTTTTTTTTTTTAACCATTATAGGAGTAACCATTGCAACACTCATGTCATCTGTTATTCCTCCTTATTATGTGATCAGACCACCTTTTTTGGTGACACATCTCTTGGGTGATGCATTTTGTGCCACCATTTGCATTGTAATCATTGCTAATATGCTGCAACAACCTACTTCTGTTTATCACACATTTCTTCATTGTCACATACAGATTTTATTCCTCAAGAGACTGATTTTCTATGATTCACAACCTTGTAACATCACAGGAAGACTTTCATTAGAAATAGGGGTTCTGGTTTCAGGAAATAATCTGGTATAGTTGAAAGGACTGTACATTTTTATTTTTGATATGTTTTATTGATGCTTAGGCATGAAATGTGAGGTACTACACATATTCCAAAAGCAACCCAGCTCATCGTCCATCTGCTCGTTGTTTGCCTAAGAGATATATTTTCTTGGACAAACTCGACGGATTGTTCATACAACTCTTTGTCATGGCCTAGATAGTAAGTGTTCTTCAATTGTTGCTGGGCTTTTTTTTTCTTACATGGGTTTTTTTTTCTTATGTGGATCATTAGTCTGAACTTCTTAGTGGTTGTCAGTCTCATTTAAGAGGCTCTGTAATATTCTGGAGTTGGAAGCTCCACAAATAGGAGCTTCTGGATAACCTTATTGTCTCTGCATAACTCATTTCTGCATTCTATGGACATTTTCCATGAAGGTTGCAACTGACTTCTGTAAGCATTTGTCTGTACTACTACAGTCATCCATTCTGGAAATGTAAGGTTCACTTATCCAATATACCCAGTTAGCTGCCAAATCCAATAAATTCTCCCCATGAGACCTTGAATGTCTATCTATTCTGTTTACTTCCCAGAGCTACTCTATTTTGGATTATTGCAGGATCCCAACTGTTCTACTTATCTTTTTTTAACTTGTTTCATCCATCATCCGTTATGCAGATTACTATTCCATACACATGTACATACATAGAGAGATCTGATTACATAGATTCACTCTTCATAACTTTTTAACACTACCCAGTTCCTTGTAAATAAAATCCAAATTCCTTAGCTTGGAAATCATGGCCCTTCACCAGCCTACTTTTGAATGTGTTTCTCACCCTACTCTCCTTGACATAGTCTACACTTCAGAGGTCTACTCGTGGAACTCCATCTCTGACAAAGAGTTAGTGGGAGGGAGTTTCTCTGTGTCTCTTTGAAGACAAGCTCAGTCATTGTAATTTCACAATATTCAGTTTCAATTGTTTTACATTTGTTTTCATTGTGTTTATTGCTTTCCTAGTAATCCTTATTTCGCTTTATCAGTTCCTATAAGTCTTTCCACAGGAAGACTGCTTTTATTTTAGTTATACCTCATCCTTTAATCTTTTTATTTCACATCTAGCCGCCTACAAAAAAACTTTAGAAATCCAAACTGCTAAACTTCAGGTATGGGGGAGGGACAGACAAGCATATACAAAATGTAGAAATACTCTGAGTTACTAGTGATTTTTATATTATGTAATACATACTTAATATAAAAATTTGTCTTTGTCTTTGACTTTTTTTCTCTGCCTTTTTTTTTTTTTAAGGTGCAAGTGAAAGTGTGGGGAAACATATGCTTGAAGCCTGCAACAATAACCTGGAGATGGCTGTCACAATGTTTTTGGATGGTGGAGGAATAGCTGAAGAGCCTAGTACCAGTTCAGCCAGTGTATCTTCTGTCAGGCCACACACAGAGTATGTCTTTTTTCCCCCCATTGTTGTGGGTTTTTTCTAATTTAAGATTTATATTTTTAGGAGAATTACTTAAACTATCATCTTAAAAATCCTACATCAAAAGAAAACATTTGCAAGTAGAAATAATGATACTTTAAGGAACAGTATTTTTTTCACCATGGTTTTATTACTGCAATAACCATCCAGGGCAGGCTTATCCCTGTTTTATGGATGTGGAGACGGGTATGTAGAGGTCAAGTGACATGTCTGAGGTTACATGGTCTGTTACTGACAATTGGGATAGGAATTGAGGATATCCAGCTCTTTGCTCCATAAACTGGATAAATTTGATTAACTTTTCTTGTGTAAGAAAAATTTCTGTATAAAATTAGATATCTGGAAAGAATTGTATTATATTAATGATACTCATTATAGTGACTAATAACATTATAAAAGGTGGTTAAATGCTTGAGATAGAAGTGTAACTTTTTAAAGCAGGAACAGCTAAGTGTGTCCCCAAAAACGTCAAAGATAATAAGGATGTCGTTGCAGCACTTCTTGTGGTAGCAGAAAAACTAGAAACAAAGTTAGGTGCCTGTAAATTGAGAAATGGATGACAAATTGTCATGTCAGCATTTTTTACCAAAATTTACCAAATGACTACATTGATGTAAAGGAAACCCAAACTTGAGTGACATCAACCATTGCATTGAATAATCTTGAAGAAGATGCGGATTGAGGCATACACTGGTACCTGTACATATTTGTTACAAGGGGGTGTTCAGTGCTTCAAGTGGAAGGTTGGTGGTTCTTGAGAAATGACAGCAATGTGAAGCTTATCTATGTTTCTGTAATGGAAATGAATAATATAACATGGTTCCATTTCCAAAAATCTTAATTTTTTTTTCTGGTAAGGCAATGGGGTTAAGTGACTTGCCCAGGGTCACACAGCTAGTACACGTGTCAAGTGTCTGAGACTGGATTTGAACTCAGGTCCTCCTGACTCCAGGGCCAGTGCTCTATTCACTGCGCCACCTAGCTGCCCCCAAAATCTTAATTTTTGATGAATAATTTTGATAATGATTGTTATTGTAACTTTCATTGCATCCTGCTAAAAGTCTTTACAAAAAGATTGAACAAGTTTATAATTCTATCAGTAATGGATGACTGTACCTGATTCTCCACAATCCCACTAAAATTGAGTTTCATTGCTTATAATCTTGTCAGTTTGGTGAATGTGAAATCATACCTCAAAGTCATTTTAATTTTCTTTTAATTTAATTTCTTTTAATTAATTCTTTTGATTATAGTGTTGAACTTTTTTTTCCAAGTACTTATTAGCAATTTGTATTTTTTTCTTTTGAAATTTGTTGTTATATCCTTTAGTCAGTTATCCATGTTGGACTGGGCATCACTTTCATGAATTTTTAATAGTTCCTCATATAGTTCCGGTGTCATTTTTTAATGTCGTATTAGCCATAATTATTTCCCTGATTTTTTTTCTTTGAACTTTTTGTGTGTGTTTGTATAGAGCTGCTTTATTTTGCTTTAGTCAAGCACATTTATCCTCAACGTTTTTTTTAACAGAAAAGTCATATCACCCCCACAATTCCACATTCTTCCATCTTTTTTTGTTTGTCCCCTAGTTGAAATTTGCGGATGTATTATAGTACACGATATGAATCTAAATCCGTAATCTTCGACTTCCAATCTCCTTTCCAAAGTACATTTGTTAAGTGATCTTTTCCCCAGGTATTTTTCGTAGGTCTATTTATTTTATATCTATTTGGTTTTGTGTGGTGTATTCTGTTCCATTGTTCTATTTCTCTTTTATTTTTTTTGTCCAGTATAAGAATTTGAATGGTAATCATTTAGTAATATGTTTTGAAGTTTGGGAAGCTTACACTTAAGAGGGCTGTGATAACTTCAGTTACAATCACTTGCATCCATCTCATGTACACTTCTATTTAAAATAACCTGTGAATCCACATAAATCTCTTTCATAGATTCTTCTTTTCTTCTTCATTGGCATTTTTGAATTTGTATTAAATTCATTCTTGAGAGTATTGCTCTTGCAGTAATTTCCCTTGTAGAATATTAAGTAATGAGATTCTATCTTCCTTTCTCTGAACTCTTTGGAATCCACCCTCAAACCATGCACTCAAAATTTAGGGTCCATATTAGCTTATGCTCAGCAATTCCCTTGTGTCAGAAGCTGGCACGGTGGTTCTGTCTTAAGGTTTACGTCGTTTTACCTTTAGCAGCCATGTCTTCCTTATTGGTTAGAAACAGGTCCAGGATAGCAGTTTCCTCATTCCTGCTTTTTGAAGAATGAAATGATCATTGTGGTAAGTGCATTTTTAGATGCTCTGATATTCATAGAGAGAGGGTAGACGTTCTCTTAGCTGACATTCCCCTTTACTGCTCTGATATCTCTGTTCCAAGTTCATGGCTTCTTTTCCTGGAGCCATTACCTGGGGCCTTCTATTAACTCAGTGTCTATAATACAGTTCCACTACAATATTATTTCCTATTTCTTCTTCTATTGATTCTTACCCATACGCCACTGTTTCCTTTTAGTTTGTGGATATCCTTTTGTAAGTATATCTTTTTAATGATATAAAATGCTTCTCTTTTGCCCCTTCAAGGTATATACTTCCGTAGTCCTATTTAGTCATGAATCTCATATCCCACTAAGTGTGTGACACTTATAAGGTAGAGTTTCCCTACTTGTTAATTACTATCTTGAGTTTCACCTTTTTTCAACATATATCCCATTCATTTGTCTATAGATCTGAGGCCATGATTTTCATCATTGATTGTCTTCTTGGATATTGTCTCCTATCCAAGGCGGAGATTCTCTGACAAGTGGTCATCTAGCTTCTGCTTCGAAATTCCTATGATGAGGACCTTAACTACCATAACTACCTTTTGTGACATTCCATTTTAGAATTACTCAAAATAAAAGAAAGTTCTTCCTCATAGTGATTTGAATTCTGCCTTCTTAAAATTTTCACTCCTTGGGAACCATAGGAAATAAACCATCTATTGTGAACCCAGTTTTGGGTAACTTTAGGCATCCCCAAATATTCATTTATTACTTATATGATGTGGTTTATAGACTGCTTGCTGCGGGGACCATCTATTTCTCTTGACATTGCCTTTTGCTAGTGATCCTCTTAAAATATAACACGCAGAAATCAAATATATTTTACATGTGGTCCTATTAAGAGAGTGTATTGGGTTTGTTATTCTGGGCATAACTGTTAACTCGTGCTGAACTTCGAGTCAACTCAAACTCTCAAATTTTTTCTTGTGAATTCTCTCTTATAGTTAAAAAGTTTTATTGAAGTGCCACTTTCAGTTTTTGTCAGTTTCTCTTTCTCTTTATTGTTATTATTTCAATTTTTAAATTATGAACTTGGCAGACACAAGTATTTCTGTATACCAAGAACTGAAAAAGGATTGTATATGAAACCATATCTTATTACACACAACTTTGTAAAAAAAAATTTAACCAACAGTAGTGCCCACACTGCCCTGCTTGTCTGTGTTCCCTTCTGTCCTTTTTTCTGACCTCTTCTGTATATTTTTAAAATATCTCATCAATATTCTTTTAATTTTGTTAACATCATTGTCATCCTCTCTCCAAAAAATAAAAAAAAGCCCTGGTATAACAAAAAGATGTAATAAAGCATAATAAATGCACACAATTGGGTCAGGTCTGAGATAGTTCTGCTCACTTCACTCTGTATCATTTCATATAGAATTTCCTAGTCGTCTGAATCTATCACTTTTGTCATTTCTTACGGCACTGTTATATTCTGTTATATTCATAGACCATTTTTTTCCTTAGCCTTTACCAAATTTAACAGGCAGCGATTTTATTTCCACTTCTTTGCTACAAAAAAGTACTGCTTTAATATCTTTGCACATTTGGTCCTTTTCCTCCTCTGATCTATTTGAAGTATATAACTAGTGCTCTAGCTCACTGGTTAGTAACTTTTTGGATGTGGCTCCAAATTGCCTTCCAGAATGGTTGTACCAATTCATAGATCCACCAACAGTGCATTAATGTTCTGCCCTCCAACATTTGTCTCTTCCTTTTGTGTCATCTTTGCCAATCTCTGATCGGTATGAAGTGCTATGATTTACCTTTCTCTAATTATTAATGGTTTGGAGCATTTCTCCATTCAGCTGATTTCTTTGAAAACTACCTGTTTATATCCTTTTACCATTTCCTCTCATTCTTATAAATGTGAATCAATTCTTCATATATCTTGGAAGTGAGACCTTTATTAGAGAAACCTGCTACAAAGATTTATTCCCTCAGTTAACACCACCTCCATTGGTTTTGTTTATGTAAAACCTTTTCAATTTTATATTTATGGTATGACCTTTTAAAAATCTAAGTATATTTAATCATTTATTTCTAATTATATATAAGATACATCTCCATTTGGGACTGATATAAATATATGTGAAGAGTTTATACTATACTTTGGAGAAATCACTTTGGCATGTATCAGTACATTTACGCTGTAGATTGACATACATGCATTTGATTATACACACATGCACACAGAATTTAACTCTGTACTGTGCTAGTTTACTTAATAGTCATTTACCTTTGCCAAATTTGTTGCTCATTGAGGTAGAATGGAGAAAGGGCTGCTAGGTGGTGCTGTGGATAGAATGCTGGGCCTGGAGTCAGGAAGACTCATCTTCCTGAGTTCAAATTTGGCTTTAGATACTTATTAACTGTGTGACCCTGGACAAGTCACTTAACCCTGTTTGCCTCAGTTTCCTCATTTTTAAAATGATCTGGAGAAGGAAATGGCCATCTACTCCAGCATCTTTGCCGAGAAAATCCCAAATGGAGTCATGAAGAATCAGCCAAGACTGAAAACAACTGAACAAAAATGGAGAAAAAGTGGTTGAAATCACATCAGGATTCCAGTTTCTGTGAAATTAAGCTTGAAAATTGCTTTTAAAAAAAGAAAGTCTCCCAGACTCCCTGGGGAAAATCTGTCTTCCAGAGACAATTTTCTTCCCGGAATACTTGGATTTTATGGATCTTTTCATATGGTCAATAAAAAACAAAATTAATTGTGGTTGAGATACAACCATGCTCATGAACAATTTATGTCCGACCTATACTTCTTCATTGGTTTAATGGCTTTTTTCAGTGTATTTTAGGTTCTCCAATGGCCATTTGATGTTTGCATTTTAGAAGAGTTTATTCTGAGTTCGATATGGGCCCTGACCACTGAAAATTTCTTTATTATAAACTTAATCGCAAATTCAGACATTAAATTTAAAGAGATGAAAACAACAAAATTGCCCTATTTGTGTTCCCTTCCAAATCAATTTATTGCTTTTTTTCCCTATGTATTTTAAAATTTTTATTAATGCCCCTTTGGGTGTCTTTAAAAACAAATTGTATTGATTTTTACATCACCTACATTACTATATACTTCTCTCTACTCTCTCTTAGAGAACCATTCTTTATATTTAAGAATAAAAAAAGAGGAAGGAAAAAATTAGCAAAATCAACCAACAAAAAGAAAAGTCTGATGTTATATGCAGTTTTCATACTGACTGCTCCAAAGAAGTATTGGGAGATGTCTCTCTTCTCTCTTCTTTGTAGCTAGGAGTGATTATTATAGTTCCAGCATTCTATCACCTCCCACTAATTCTTTGCGGAATGACAAGAAGCATTAGTTTTTCAGAGTTCTGAAGTCTTTCAAGGTTGTTTTGCCTTATATTATTGTCATCATTGTGTACATTGTTCTTCTGGTTCTATTTATTTCAGTCCCATTGTGATCATGTGAACCCATGTTTAAAACAAGTCATTTTTCCACACAGAGTTCATGGCTCTGCCTTTTTCATAGTCCCAACCTCATAGGTATTGATTTTCCAGCCCCAACAAGATCTTGAAAACTTTATCTCTGTTGCCATTTCTAGCTTCAGTTTAATTGTCTAGTCCCCATATATATATGACAATTGAAATCCCCAGGGGTCTCCTGTGCTCAGCCTATTACTTATATATGCTGACTTATATATGCATTCATAGAGGCAACTCATATTTATTTGGCTGTCTCTGTTGTTTTATATTCCCTTTGGTCCTCATTTTTCTTTCTTACAAAAAAAAGTTCTAAAGAACAAAAAAGGCAAAAAGTTCAGTAAAATGAACCTACCTCATGGAAAACTGACATCAGATGCAGTGGGCCACACTCATGGTCTCCTGAATCTACAAAGAAATAGTGGGGTGGGAGGTATCTTTTCATATCTTTTCTTTGGGGCCATGCTTGCTTTTTATAATTTGACTATTAATTTTGAATTGTTTTGTTATCATTGTTCTTTCCACTTATATTATGATATATCTATGTTTTCCGCTTACTTCATTTTACATAACTTAAGTCTTTCCATGCTTTTCTATATTTTTCATGTCCTTTATTTCTTATAGTACAGTAATATTACATTACGTTCACATCCTTTTCCTCTCCTTCTTTTCTAGAGATGAAGTACGCGCTCCAATTCCTCAAAAGCAAGAAATACTGGTAGAACCAGAGCCCTTATTTGGTGGTAAGTTTCCTATTCTTTCTTAAGATTTATCTGGCTTCATTGTTTTGTTCTGTATTATACAAAAATTATAGAAAGTATGAAGGTTTATCTAGAGGGTTTTTGTGAGAGCTAAATAATCATGTACTTTAAATTCTCTTTGGGAAAGTTGCGCTATTCTACTTTAATGAGCTAAGAATAAGATGTTAAAGTTAGTATTTAATTTTGAGGGCCAAAAAAGAAGCTTTTTAAAATTAATACCATTAGTGAAAATGATTCTGTGATCCAGTAGACACCTGAGTCAAAAATATTTATCCAGATGAGTTATTTGACTGCCTCATAGTATTTTCACTTAACATCAGTTCAAGTAAGTCTTTCCATACTTCAGTGGGTTCATCATGTTTTTTATTTCCTTAGAGCCTGAGAAAATTCTTTTACAGTCAATCATTGTCCCCTTTGGGGTTTATACTTAGCAGTCAGTTGAATCCTTTGCCTCAAAGAATATGAGTGGTTTTCAAGGGTGGTGAACCTGCTGCCTCGAGGCCACATGTGGCCCTCTAGGTCTTCAGGTGCAGCCCTTTGACTGAATCTAAACTTCACAGAATAAATCTTCTTAATAGTTCTAAATGCACTGGAGACCTAGAGGGCTACAGGTGGCCTCAAGGCCACAGGTTCCCCTGTCCTAGTTTAGATACTTTATTTGCATAATTCCACTTTGTTTTCCAGAATGGTTGTACTAATTCACAGTTCTGCCAACTGTGAATCAGTGTGCCTGTTTTTTTCACAACCAATCCAACATTGACCATGCCTCTTTTGTCATCTTTTGCCATTTTATTGAGTATGAGATGAAATCTCAGTGTTACTTTGATTTGTGTTTCTTTTATTAGTGATTGGAATATTCTTTCACATGGTCATTAGTAGTTTGCAATGCTTTTGAGAGCTGTTTATTCATATCTTTTGACTTGGGGAATGGCTTTTGGTGCATTATACGTTGTTTTTGTCTCTGTATGTTAGATACCGAAAACTTATCAGAGACATTTGATAAAAAGGTGATTTTTTTTTTTTTGGAGGGCAATTTGGAACTATGCCCAAAGGGCTATAAAACTGTGCATACTCTTTGATCAAGCAGTACCACTACTAGGTCTGTATCCCAAAGACATGATAAAAAAGGGAAAAGGACCCACATGTACAAAAATATTTATAAGCAGTTCTTTTTATGGTGGCAAAAAATTGGAAATTGAAAGTACCCATCAGTTGGGGAATGGTTCCACAAATTGTGGTATATGAATGTAATGGAATACTTTTGTACTATAAGAAATGATGAGCAGGTAGAATTCAGAAAAACCTAGAAAGACTTACTAAATGAACTGATGCTGAGTGAAGTGAGCAGAATTGGGAGAACATAATAACAGCAATATTGTGCATTGACCAACTTTGGTTGACTTAGCTCTTCTCAGCAATGCAGTGATCTAAATATAGGTCACAAAGTAGGCAATACTGCCCCTCCCCACCCTCTGTGGTGTGGAGCCAGGGAGTAGCCTCAGGTACAATTGAAGATGTTGAATAAAAATAAGGGTTAACCTAACCCTGGGGCGCTGAGTCATTTTTTTTTTTTAAAGGGAAGGAGGTAGGCCAAATAAGTTTAAGAACCTCTGATCTGAGACAGTTCCAAGGGACTCATGATGGAAAATGCTGTCCACATCCAAAGAAAGAACTATGGAGTCTGAATGCAGATCAAAACATACTATTTTTTCTCTCTTTTTTTTTTCTTGTGGTTTTTCCCTTTTGTTCTGATTCTTTCACAAGAGTAGTGTGGAAATATGTTTAATGTGATTGTACAAGTATAGCCTGTATCAGATTGTATACCACCTTGGGGAGGTGGGAGGGGAGGAAGGGAGAAAAAAATTTGGAACTCAAAATATTATAAAAATGAATGTTGGAAACTATCTTTGCGTGTAATTGGAAAAATAAAATACTATTAAGTGGGGTGAAAAAAAGATTTTTTTCTCCCAGTTGACCACTTCTCTTCTTAATGTAGATACATTAATTTGGTTTGTGCAAAAGTTTATCAATTCCATGTAATCAAAACGATCAGGGCTTTTTTTTTTTTGTAATTGCCTCTGTTTTTTATAGTTACATGATTGCTTCTCTGCTGATTTCCTTCGATTGACAATTAGGCATCTATTTTGAATTTATTGTGGAATGTGATGTAAAATGTTTTTCTGAGTCTAATTTCTGTCAATATTTGTTCAATTCTGATCCTCTGTCAGATATTTTGTATGTGAGATTCCTTTTTAGGTATAAGTTGGACTAGATTTCTGAGGTCCCTTTTCAACACTGAAATTCTGTGATTATGACTCAAAACTAGCATAGATCTTTTTCTTGATGTAATTTATCAAACATAGTTGAGTATTGATATAAGAAACTTATAAATCAAACAATTTTAGGATTGAATTTCATGAAAAATTCAGAGGCTAAATATTTACTTCTTTTCCTATAGCTCCTAAAAGACGGCGGCCTGCTCGTTCAATATTTGATGGTTTTCGAGATTTTCAGACTGAAACTAGTAGGTATCTGTGGAATTTTTATTTCTTACCGTTTTCTTGTTCACTAGCAGCCATTGCTACCTAGATACTCTTAAGTCGTGTGGTGGATAGAATACTAGATTCAAGTGTGATCTGGGTTCTTAGATATTTAGATACTGCTAGTTCCCCCATGCATTTAACCTCTGTGCCTCAGTTTCCCTAGGAAAATTGGGATAACAATACCTATACTACTTTCCTCAAAGAGTTGTATGGTTCAGATGAGATAAATAATATATATTAAAATTTTCATAGATTTTTAGGTGCCATATAAACGCAAATTATCATTACTGTTAATTATGTAAGCATTATAAAATAGTTCTCTAAAGGTTCATTACCACTTAATAAAAACAAGGCATTTTTAGCTTGGGGTTCATAGATCATAGGTTTTGGAGTAGATATCTGTGAATTTGAATGGGGAAAAAATTACATCTTTATTTCAATATAATTAGTTTCCTTTGTAATCTTATATATTTTGTGCATTTAAAGTCATTCTTAGGCAGGGCCCCTAGGCTTCAGCAGACTGCCAAAGGGTTTGTGACACAAAGAACAGAATCCTTGCACTAAATAAATACTTTTTCACAGGGAGTTGTAGGCTCAGATTTTATTAGTGGGCTTACCAGTAAATACTCAAGAGTATCCATTATTTGCAAATTGCTTTTATAAAATGTCAAGACAGGAGCTCAGTCTTTTCCCTATTAAATCCATAGGCAAGTTTTCAGATTTTTTGTATTGTTTTATTTTTCCTTGAAATGGAAAAAAATTATATCCTTTTAAATATTTAAGATAATAGAATTACTTAGTGATTTTGTTCTGTCTGAAAGTGGGCTGGTGTGTGATCAGACTTGTTGATTTCTTTTTTTTTAATCCCCATTGAGAGATCAGAGGCTTACATTTTCAAGTCATTAGGCTATGAGAGACCTAACAGCACTGAGAGAAACAGGGAGGAGATGTACAAGGTCTAACCAATAGACGAGATATTTAGGACCTCAAAATGTTGAGTTGACTGTAGTTCAGCATAATATTAAAACGCTTCCTACTGTAGTAATATCAGCCTTGTCAATAGGCTGCTTAGTTCCCTTGGTTTCTTTCAGCTGAGAGTGGCATTTGTTTCAGGAGATAAGGTTTTCCTTTTCTTCCCTTTTTTTAACCAATGACAGCTGTTGTCAGAACTGACTTTTCTGTGGGGTAAGTTTGGTTAAGTGCCTTAGTTCATATATTTTAGGAGCAAGGCAGTGCCACAGCCTGAGGGACCTCAGGGTAAGAATAACTGTGATTGGAGAATTCATTTGGAGCCCTTTTACCATGCCCTGTCCTCATTCAGAGTAACTGGAAGATCTTATATCCTTCTAGGAGACAGTGGCAACAGGGCTCTTTGTCTCATACCTATCACAGCTAGAGTCCCCAAATTCGAAGCACAGTCAGGGATGACAGGGACATCAACCATACAACTGCTACCAGCTTGGGACTTCTGAGGATTTTGGAGCCAGCATCTCTTTAGGAGATGACTAAATAGCAAGGGAAAGGGAGAGGGCAGAAGGAATGGTACAGTGTCTGTGGTCTGTTTCTTTTCCCTACAATTTTAAAGCCAGTTTTTTAATTAAAGATAATGTTTTAGATTGACAGTACATTTAGCTAACATCTGGTTTCATTTCTACACTCAGTTATATTGCTTTTTTAATCTCCCTGTTCATTGAGGGCAGTTCTTTATATATCTGTCTCCTTTTGAAAATGTAGTACATTCTTATTATGTGATTATTTTAATTAGTACATCAACTTTTGTCCAAAAAGTATAATTAGAGACATTAAAAAAATGCCATTTCCTATTGCACTAAACTTGATTTCTTCTGTGTCTCTTCAGTTCGGCAGGAACAAGAGTTGAGAAATGGAGGAGCTATAGATAAGAAGCTCACTACCCTTGCAGATCTCTTCCGACCACCTATTGATCTAATGCATAAAGGCAGCTTTGAAACTGTAAGTTTTTAGGTTCCAAGTTATAACAAAAGGACACAGAAGAACAACGAAGAAAATTTTGAGTATTTTTTCTTAATGCTTTTATTTGCTGAATTGGGCAATGCTGCTTCTTTGAAGTACATATCATTTTATTAACATGTTTGGAAGCTAGTATTGTGAGTGATTATTATTAGGTGATATATCCAAATTCTTTTGAAGGCCAACATCTGTGTGAAAAACATCATTCTCATTGGGAGATAGAGTAATAATGGGTAGAAGCCATTGATAGTAGATAGTTAGTAGTTCTCATGGGTAGGTAGTTCCCAAATCTCATTTTGCCAAAGCTTCACCTTCTCCATTGAAGAAAACAATCTCAGAATTGGAAGGAAACTCAATCTAATCTCTGCCTAAGTAAGAATTCCCTCTGCAACATATCCGAACAGAGGTTGGTCAACTCAGTCTTTACCTGGAGGCCTCTTGTGAGGAGAGAACCCTTTACTACGTCATGTAGTCCATTTCACTTTTAAATAGCTCTAGTTTCTTCCAAAATCAAGCCTTAGTCTCTCTTTTCAGATTAGGGTTAAATATTATCAAGTACCTGAACCCAAGTATTATTTCCTCCTTATCTGCTCGTTTCCAGGCTAAAGATCCCTAGTTCCTTCACCTGATCTCTTCATATGATATTATCAAATCCATTCATGATTTGGAGGCCCTTCACCATCCTGGACTTTTTTTCCCCCTCATTTGCCAGCAGATGGTTTGGAGACTGAATGTGTTTAGTGTTCTAACTTTTCCTCATGTGCCATTGGTGACCTAGACCGAGATTTCTAAGAGCCTTTTCCTTACCTCCATTTGCCTTTGCTAAATTTGTCCTAGCTCTGATATTAGTGCTCACAATAAATGGGTAAATAAGAAAAAAAAACTTCGTAACTGGAACTTGTACATTACAGTGTACAAGAACAAATTTCATAGTTTTATAACCATGCATAAGTTATACTCAAATTATTAAAAATAGATCCCTTAAATTCTCCTTCACTGAATGTGGTTTTTGAAAAAAATCTTAACAGATACCATTCTGATAGGGAACACGGGTAGGTACTTGAGAAACCCGGAGTGCCAAAATATTCTGCCTGTTGCTGTTATAGACATTGTTTGAATTCCATCTCTAATCCACATCGTGGAACACTCTTCTCCACAGGCCAAAGAGTGTGGTCAGATGCAGAACAAGTGGCTCATGATCAACATTCAGAACGTGCAGGACTTCGCTTGCCAGTGCCTCAACCGGGATGTTTGGAGCAATGAAGCTGTGAAGAACATTATCCGGGAACACTTCATTTTCTGGCAGGTGGGATGAGGCTCAAGAAGAGCTAGAAAAGCTCCTTTCTCAGGGTACGGGAAAGGGCAGTGGCAGGAATTGATTGTGGATCAACCATTTGGTTTTAAAAATTAATAGCAACCCTGCTACCATGGCTGAAATACCATGATAGCTGAACACAGAATATTAGTGGGGCAAGGAAGAGAGAAACCAGGTATACTCAGTCATCTGCCAAAGTCACCGTACTCTCTTGGTGAAAAGAAGTGGACTGGACTGAGAATCAGGAGACCTGCAATTAGAGTCCCATCTCTCTTGGTACCTTTGTGGCCTGGGCAAGTCCCTTAACCTCTTTGATTCTCATAGTTCTCATATCTAAAGTACAGAAGCTGAACTAGATCAGAGGTGTCTTAATTCAAGACCCACTGGCCACAGAGACCCTACTCCTAAGGGCAGCCAGCACCAGAATAAAATGTTTAACAAAATATAAAAATAGATAATGTTAATGGGGCAGCTAGGTTGGTGCCAGTGGATAGAATTGGGAAAACCTGAGTTCAAATCCAGCCTTAGATACCTATTAGCTCTGTGACCCTAAGCAAGTCACTTAACCTTGTTTGCCTCAGTTTCTTCATCTGTAAAACAAGCTGGAGAAGGAAATGGCAAACCTTTACCGGAGTTATCTCTAACAAGTCCCCAAAAAGAGGTCACAAAGAGTCAGACACAATTAGAATGATTAAACAGTAACAATGTTAATTTCTAGTTTTATATATCAGTATGTGGACTACAGGGATCAGAGTTTGACACCACTGCTTTAAAGCAAGGTCCCTTCCAGCTTTATAATTCTTAATTGATTTTAAATAAATTGTATAAAGATTCTGTAACCTTAGTCTAAATGTTAATTTAAAGGCCTTAGTTCTGCTTATAAGCATCTTCCCCATACCCTTGCCCAGTTTGGTTATGAGTATCCTTTGAATTTTTCAGTTCTATCTTTAACATTATCTTCATTTTCCTTTCTTTTTGAGAATTGCTGATTTTCATTGTATGTTAAAGTACTGGTTTGTAATTTGTCTTTGAGATTAGCTAGCTGTTTAATATCTTATGGTTTGACAGGTATATCATGACAGTGAGGAAGGACAGAGATACATACAGTTTTACAAATTAGGGGATTTTCCCTACGTCTCCATCTTGGATCCAAGGACAGGTAAGATAAGCATAAATTTATCAAGTCTTTCACACACCTTGCACATGCAAGGTACCATACTAGGTGCTCAGAAATCAAGATTAAAGTGGACATAGTGCTTGTCCTTAAGTGGCTTGTATTCTTATCCAGGGCGGTAGGGGTGGGCTGGGGACTGGAAAAGGGATATGCCTTGTATTCAAGTCCAGTGTAAAATAAATAGTGATGGTTCAAAAGAACTTCAGAGAAAATGCTAGAAAGGTTTGGAAATTTCTGAGAATGGAAAGAAGACTTGTTAGGTGGCTGAGAGTTTGGGAAGAATTCTTAAAGGCATCAAAAAAGCTGGTGATAATCCAGACAGGAAGTGATAAGAGCTTAAATTGTAGTGAAGTAATGATTATATGAGTGGGAAAAGGGGAATAGATGCAAGAGATGTGGAGAGATAGCAGTTGACATTTGATTGGATGAGGTTGGGTGGAGGAGAAAAGAGAAAGGATCAGAGACTACTCCCAAGGTTTTGAGCCTGAGTGATTGAGGATGAAGGTGAAGAAAGGTAGCCTTAACAGAAATGGAAATATCAAAAGGAAGATAATAATTTCAGTGTTGGACATCCAAGTAGAGAGTCCTTCTGGATAGCTTAAGCGGTAAGACTGGAGTTTCATAGAGCTATTGGTGCAGATTTAGGAAGGTTCCAAATAGTGATGTCATGTGAGTCCATGGGGCCAGGGGGACAGTATGCATGGAGAAGGACTAGGACAGATGCCATACATAGGTGACAAGAGGAGAAACAAGATAGAAGAACCAGGAAAGAGCAGCGTCATAGAAACTGGGGAGGAGAGTAAATTAAGGAGAATGTGCTGATACGGGTGTAAATCAGATACGGCAGAAAAATAAAGGGAAGCGAGGGCTGAGAAAAGGCTCTCAGATTTAGCTACAGAGGGGGTAAATGGTGGCCTTTGACAGAGCAGTTTGAATCTAGGGGAGTTAGCAGCCATATTGCATGTTCTGCTTTTATTAGTTTTATTTTTATTAGTTGTAGTAATCTAAGTATGGACCTATACATTCATTACTGCAAACATATTTGCATACGTCCTCTATGTGTGACACATTATATTAATAGTACTGCTCCATTTTCTGAACTGGTTATCTAATTTGCATTCTTCTGTCAGAAACTATTATTGCTGCCATCAGAATCCCAAATCTGTAAAGAGCATGTACTTTTTCACCTGAGATGTTTACTGACAGTGGCTAGATTACCGAGCTTAAGTTAATACAGTTTTACTTAAGAAAGATATTTAACACAGACTACCACGCTTGTATGACTATCAGGTATGAAATTCCTAATTCAGTATATATTCTCAAATCTATTAAAAATGGCTCATGTGAAGATAAAATCCTTAACAATAATTCTAAAAATATTATGTATACATAATTCATAATTCCTTTTGAAAGGAAGATGGCAATGAATACCTTTCCTGGACCCCATTGAGCCTCCCTTGACATGAGGCCACAAAGACTTTTCAGCTTCAACTGAGAGAGAAAAATCTCTGCTTCTTGATATGCCCACTAGAAGAGCAGCCTTCTCTCTGCTACAGCCCTCAGAGAGGTGAGACACCGAAATACTTGGTCCATCCTCCAGAAGACAAAAAGAGAAGACACAGGGAGAAATAGCTTGGCTTACTTGGCCTGCTAGAATGCAAGAACAGTAAGAACAAAAGATCCAGAAAAGAGAGCAAAAGAACTGTGTCTTGAAACCCTAGGCAGGTAATATGGACCTCCAGACATACTCCTTTGCTCTTCAGTTCCTCCCTTTGAAGATTGGAAGCAAATGTCTTATTTTCTGCATTCACAGCTCTGCCCTATCTGAAAGTCAGTGGAGGTCAGTTCCTCCTTTTCCAAGGAAAAGAGTCATTTTTGAACCAAGTAGGTCTTTGTCCTATTAATGAATAAACACCTCCTCATCTCAGTCAGTGTGACTCATTGGGGACCACTTTCCTGGCTAAAGATGAATGGAGGAAGGGTGATGTCTTTTGTCTCCAGCTCCAGATGACTAAGTGGTAGTAGGTAAATGAATCTGGTATGGTAGTGGCGGTCAGTCAGTTAATATACCTATTGGTACCTGATGCTTTATCTTTTTTTCTTCAAAGGCCATGATACCTGGATTTTTATTGATGCAGGGTCTGCATCTGTCTACTGTGGCCTTTATGATCTAGTTGTAATGGTAATTAATGCCTTGTACTTTTGTAATACTTCATGGTGCTCTATTAAGATAAAGAAATTTTTCTTCAGCATCAATTTGTATTCTGCAAAGGCCTAATATTGTAATATAGTTCACATGGAAAGGTATCGAACATAAAAGCTGTTTCATATCTTAGTTTTTCTTCTTCAGGTCAGAAGCTAGTGGAGTGGCACCAGCTAGATGTGACTTCTTTCTTGGATCAAGTGACAGGATTCTTGGGTGAGCATGGTCAATTGGATGGACTCTCCAGCAATCCCCCCAAAAAATGTGGCCGCTCTGTAAGTATAAGGGTTCAGGAATTCTAAGCACAATTGTCCTTAACATCTTATATAAGATACTTAATTGATTTGTATTTATTTATTATCTATAAGCACTGTCGTAGATGAAATTATGTTCTGTCAAAACAATGCTTTGTTATGGCTGTGGCGACTTTATCCTGTAAAATATTTTTCACCCTATCAGCAAGAAACATTGTGAGTCTTAGGAAAAGATCACAGCTTGTACCAGTCACTGTGAGATGATTAGCCTCAGTTTTTCCTCCATTCTTTGGTTTGTTTGTTTTCTTTTTGAGAACAATTTTACTCATACATATAGTAAAAACACTGTCATCTGTACCATAAAAACTATAGCATCCTGCATTTCTGATGATGCAAATATAAATATTTATTGGGACTAGAGGTATTAGAAGTTTGTTATTTTCTTCAAAACCCTTAAAAAATCAAGGGGATAGGGGTGGGAATTAGAACAAATAGTAGTGAAGAATGTATGAATCATATCCCTTTCAATTATAAGGATTTATAGGAAAAATTAGAAATCCAATCTGAGGTAATAATTTGTCCTATTTGCCTCTCTTCATCCCCTTAATATTCCAGGTTGTCAGAAGTTTTACTAGATAATTAACCCAAAGAGCAGTATTTTTAGGCTTGTAGTTGAAATCATGGAGGAAGGTACAAAATAGTCAGAAATTATCATTCCTACCTTGACCAATCAATAGCTACAAGAAATTATAGGACAATTCTATAAATCAGTTTAATTGCGTAATCAATTTAATTTGAGGAATTCAGTTTGGCATTTAAGTAGAGGATTTAGTTGTCTTGTTTTGGAACATTAAACTTTTCACTAATTTGTAAAAAATTAATTCACCGAATGACTTGCTAGTATCAAGAGTTGGGGCAGTAACTGAATGCTCCTCGTCTGCCAAGATCTATAACATTTCCCCCTGCAACCGTGTGTCTTCCCATTGGTGATGGTGGGGATGGGGTAGAGAATGAGAATGTTCTTTTGGTGGGAGCTCATTCCAAGGAGGTAGGCAAGGGTTGTCTTCTTGCTTTAGAGTAAAATATTATCCTTGACATCTTGGCTGCTGCATTTTTTGTTTTCTTTTTAATTTGGGGTTTATTAATTGTTTTTCTCCTCGCTTATGTCTCATCTGCACCTGGCAGGAGAGCCTTATAGATGCAAGTGAAGACAGCCAGCTAGAAGCTGCTATCAGAGCCTCCTTGCAAGAGACACATTTTGATTCTACACAGGCAAAACAGGACAGCCGCTCAGATGAAGAGTCTGAATCTGAACTTTTTTCTGGAAGTGAGGAATTCATATCAGTTTGTGGTTCTGATGAGGAAGAGGAGGTAGAGAATCCTGCCAAATCTAGGAAGTCTCCACACAAAGACTTATTGCATAGGAAAGAGGAGAGCCGGAGGCCTCAAACTGAGCCCTCAGCTAGGACTGAGCCTGGAACTGCAACAAACCACCAAGTACTGTCAGGCATGGATTCTGAAATATTGGAAGTGTTACCTGAGAAGTCAGCTGGGCTTTCAGAAGGGCTGGAAATGAATGGTGAGTTAATTTTGTTTCCTAAAATACGACGTTAGGCTAAATCATTTGTCTTCATGTCTTACTATACTCCCTCTGTATTCTCAAATCTGTTATTTATTTAGGACCAAAAGCACAGCTGATGTTGAGGTATCCAGATGGAAAGAGGGAACAGATCACTCTTCCAGAACAAGCTAAACTTCTAGTAAGTAGAATTAACTAGAACTTTTTACACGGGGCAGAGAAGTTATCTAATTAGAAGAAAAGTTATTTGATGCTCCTCTGAAACAATCAGGAGCAACAATAAATGGCGTATGTTCATAGTACTGTTCTAGGTACTTGAGGCAGTCTCGCCTATGGACTGAAAGCAGAAATGGCAAATCCTAACTCTGGCATTCCCCTTGATTAAAGGAAATCATCTGAAGTATGTCATTTTCTGATCTGTAGAAGAGCCAAGGCAAAGAAGGCCTTGTTAACATTAGACTTCCTAAAAGTGAACCCTAAGTTACTCATTTAATCTCACATGGAGGGAAAAACAGACGAGTTTTAGAAACAGAACTAGGTTTTCTTTCTATCCTAGAAGGGCTTCCTTTGCATTTTGAAATCTAATCTTAAGTTACCTAGAGAAGGCCATTCTTTCTGTTCACTTTTTTTCCAGCACATAACTAAGTGAACTCTTAAATCAAATCTGTTTCTCCCATCAAAACATCAGAAAAGATTTTAGATAGGAAATTTAAAATTGAAGTATGGTTTTCACCAAAATTGCTTATCAAAATGACGAGTTTAAGTTACATAGAAGCTTAGTTGCTTTTAGCTCATTAAAATGGTTCTTCTCAAATGGAGACTTCTTATTAGTAAGGAATTTTAAAGATTTATGTATTTCCCTAGACTATTTTATAAAAGTTAGTGGAAATTACATAGGTTTTAGTTCTATGAATAAAACTGAAGACATTAATTTTAGGTGCCATGTTATCCTGATTTGTCAAAGGTTGCTTTTCCAGTGACTTTTATTTTACATATTGGGGTACTTTCTGGTGTCTGTCACTGGTGTTATTCTCTTCCATTCCTAGATTTTGACATTGCTGTGGTCCTTCTGCTGCCCCATACCTCGGTTTTTTTTTTTTAGCCATGCTATTGTCACTATTGCCAAAATCCAGAGAAGCCTTTTAGGATTTAGTACCATTCTTTACCTGGCCCCAACTCTGATATGTAAGAAAACCAAAGTGGAATAAATGATTCTGTTCAAATGCCCTAATGAAAGCAGATTGAAACCCAAATTTGGTTGGGTGCAGATATAACCCCACCCTTCCCCATTTCAGGAGCTTCGATGGATTGTATTGTGTCTTTAAGAGCTCTCTAGTTTTATTTTGGTGGCTCTTAAAGACCAGGCAGCTCCTGAGGCCTTCGGTAGAAACTAGAGACCTTTCCTGATTCAGGACCTTAGGGGTCTTGGAGTATTGTAACGGTGTCATAGAACTGGATGATCCAGGCATCTCAGTAGGCACCCTTCCTATGACCCTTCTTACCAGATAATATTGTCAGGTGCAGAATTGAAGTTGGCCCAGAGAGTTTTCCTATTCAGAATGAAGGCTTTGGGGTGTCATTGAGATTTGTCAGCTAATTATGAGCCCCAGACAATTTGTTTGACTTAGAGTTAGAACTTGGACATAAAGTTTTTAGAAGAAAGCCACAGAAGAAAGTGGTACTGTGATGATAGACCTTGAAGAGGGTGGCACAAGTGCCAGTGACATCAGGAGGAAGAGTCAAACCCCTGGAGTGGCACAAGAATTTGTGGTGATTTTGAGTAAGCCACTTAACTACTCAAAATGCTGATATGAAATTAGTAGTACCTACCTGAAAAAGTGGTTGTGAGGATCAAATGAGATAATGTATGTAAGGTATTATATAAATATGAACTATTATTATTTACTACTGAAGAAGAGCAAGTAGTTTAAAATCGCGCTATCTTCCCTTTGGTTTCCTCATCAGGCTTTAATTTGGGTTTTGAGATAGTTCATCCAAAGTTATACCCCACAATCTTCAGTATTAAAATCACCACTTGTTCCTACTTTTTGAAATGTGTTATTTTATTACTTCGCCATCATAGTAGCCCTTGAAGTGGTGAAAAGGAGGGAAAACTGAGCAGAAGTCTTAAATTTATTGTCTTCAATAAGGGAGATTCCTTGAGGGCAAGGACTGTTTTTATCTTTGTATCCCTAACCCCAACCTTCCCTCATGTTATTCCAAGTCTTTGAAACTTAGCTCCTCTTCACAATAAAATGGGAAATCTGTTCTGGGAGCTCACTGGATTCCTTGGCATCAGCTATTAATCCCAGATTCTATATAATACCTTATGTTGATGTAACTTTATAGTTTGCAGATACATTCTCATTCAGCCTTTACAACAACCCTGTGAGATAGGCAGGGTAAGTAATATTCTTTTATTTTTATTGATACTCAAAGAGGAACCTGGCCAAGATGAGCTAGTACACAGCAGATCCATCCCCACAACATGCATCTTTGGACTCCTAGTCCGATGTTTTCTATTGCACTTCATTACTTCCTGGAATCTTAATTCAGTCTGCTTTTCATTGTCTTAGTTATCCAGTATACCTTTTATAACAATCTCCAGGTACCATTGTTTGTTAGAAAAGAACATGGTTGTTAGTCTCAGGATCTAGCTTTTTGTTAAAGAAGATCCGTTCTTTTAGGCTACAGCTATGGTTAATACAAGAACAGCTGAGGCAGATGGAACTGAGGTGGTAATTATCCAAAGTATGTTTTTATCTAGTTTATCTAATGTAATCATAGTTTACTATAATCCAGTATGTAGATTCGTCAAGAGGTCATCTGACTGATTTTTTTCAATTAAACTTTTTTTTTCGGTCAGAAATGAATTTGCATTGACTCATCTCTTAAGGTACCTCAGTGTAAGTTTAGCACACGTTGTGTATCTGCCCTAGAGAATAATAAAGCTAAGTAGCTAATACATAATTAGAAGCAATGTTTTTTGAAGGGGGAGGGCCTGTTAAAAAGGGGCATACTGACAGCAGCAAGAAATTACAGGCAGACAAGAAAGGGGAACAAAAAAATTTAAAAATATGCACAAACTTAAAGCATAGCAGAATGGAGTTATTTAGGGGCAAGAACCTTACATACCTCAGTACCAGTAAAGTCATTATTTGTATTATAATACAGAATGGTAATTAAAACTCATAATGATGACTCTGACTCATGAAGAACTGTTTGAAATCATGTTCCTTTACTCTGACTTTCATTTTTTATTTTTAAAAGGGGGTTAAATTGTTTCTTAAAAGTCTTGGCACTTAGAATGGTTTTACTTACCGAAGAAATTCCTAACAGTACTTCTAAAAATGAGGCGTTATTGTTTCTGATTCACTACATGCTAAATATTGTTTCTGTCCTTCTCATCCGGTGCTTATGCTCTCTCTCTCCTCTCTCTGCTCTAGGCTCTGGTGAAGCATGTGCAGTCAAAAGGATACCCAAATGAACGTTTTGAACTTCTCACCAACTTCCCTCGAAGGAAGCTTTCTCACCTTGACTATGACATTACATTACAAGAGGCAGGCCTCTGTCCTCAAGAGACTGTCTTTGTACAGGAAAGAAATTAGCACCGTGGCCTGACCTCTCTCAGCTGCCCCTCGTCCTTTTACTTGGGATACTGCGTCCCTGAGTGTGCAGTTTGGCTCCTAGGACCACAGAGCCAAACTGGGCAAGCGGCCCCCCGCCCGCTCTCCCCTTTGTCTGGGCTCTCCTCCACAACGTCTTTCCCCTCTGTCTTCTGTCCTTCCTCCTCTCTCCTCTTCCTTTTTCCCCCTAATCTGGTGACCAAATCAAAACCTAAGTATGCCATCTGTCCTAATACTGGTTGCAGGAAATGCTTGTTCCATTTGGGAAAGAGGGATGCTGTCTTACACATCACTCTGGAAATAAGGAAAAATAATGTGACCTCGATTTCCTGTGGCAGAGGAAAGGCCAGATTCAAAAAAACTACCACCTCCCATCCCCATCTTACTCCTTACTCTTGGGAGAAAAAAAAAAAGGTGTCTTCATTTTTTTTTTTCTTTTAGTTTCATGTAAGAAGTTATCATGTAACAAAATACCCAGGCTTTTGTTTATGTGGAGAAAAGCGCTCCTTATGATAGTTTGTCAAAAAAAAATTTTTTTTAATTTCTCTTTCCCTCATCTCTCCTGTAGAAGAATAGGTCCATGGTATATGTGCTGTTGAGAAGTTGATTGTCAGATATGGGATAAGATAGATTAGGATGGCTTTCAACACTCCTGCCTTAGTTTTTTCCATTTCTCCTTATTTGGAATTATTTTATGGAAGCCGTTGATACCAACATACTAGGAGTGAATAGTAATTCAGTGAAATTACTGAATCCTTTATACCCATTTTCAAGCTAATGAGATCTTGATTTTCCATAATTTCAAAAACTTGTGTTGGGCAAAGCAATGTGTTTACTCTTGGGACAAGACGACATTTCCTGGCCTCTTCAGTTTTCTGGGTCCAACAAAGGGTTTAAGTGTAGCAGGAGTTTTTTTGTTTTTTGCTTTATTTTTTTAGTTGTAGTTTTACAATCATGCAGTAAAATGGTAACTCTAAATTAGAAATTGGTTTTGCTGTTGATCTTATCTATGGTGCTTTAGGGCTGCCTCAGAGAAAAGAGAAACAGGTAACTCTGAATGGTGGGTTTCTTTAGTTAGGAGAAATCCTAATTCATTTTGACCCCAGGGTAAAATAGTCTTTAAGAGGCTCTAAGATTGAATGAGCTGAGCTACTTTTAAGATTTTGGTTCTGCCATCACCTATTGCAGCCAAAGGATGTTGAGTGGCATCAGAACTGAAAGCATTTCTTAAGAGAACACCTTTAAACTCAGTCCATAAAGCAGCATTCAATAACTAGAGTGATAAAAGCTGCTCTTATTAATCTTCAACAGTTGTATTTTTTTCTGCCATCAAAAGCCTCATTTAATTGTATGTAAAGCAGGAATTTGATATTCAGCTCCATATAAGAAGTTATCTATTTTAAATGAATGCAACACCATTCACTTACCCCTTCTTTAGCTAGCAGGAGAGTAAAGTAGGGACTGGGGTGAAGATGGCAATAGAACTAAAACTTGTCTATATAGAGATCATACTATTCATTTCTGCACCTTAGAGGAAAAATAAATTGCTAATGTTGGAAATAGACTACAAACTTTAACTTGTAACCCAAATTCAGATTTATTTTCAGAGACTTTTAGACTTCCTGTCTATTTTACAAGATCTTACCTTTTAGCACCCAAGGGATAAAGGAGGAGGGGATTATCTTTTGTTAGTACACAATTGTGGAATGTGATTTCTAACGATTGATTGGTGGGGCACCCTCACTAAAGAATGAAATATATGTCTTCTATAGGAAATCATGGGAAAGTCTGTTTATTCTTTAATGGATCTTTACAAATGAATGTCCTTACATTTTCCTAAGTCTGTGTAAGTGCTTATGTATAAGTATATAATTGTATAAATATTTATAAATATATTTATATAATTACAGTTTCCTGTATGCATTGAGTCAGAGTTATCTATCCAGATTGGTGACTAAACAGCACCACTTTGGTGTTTTTGCACAGGATCCACAGGTTTACCAGCAGCTTCTGATTCCTTGCAAAAACACAAATTTCTTGGTAATCTCTGCAAATAATATGTTGGAGGGCCTTAGATATGAGCACTTGTTAATAACTGAGGAGAAGCATGATATATTATCAGTAGTACACAGGAAGAAATGGCAGTTTTGGATTAGAGAAGGATTTAGAAACCTTGAGTTTTCAGGTGGCACAAGGTGAGGGTGTCTTCTAGGACTAGAGGAAAGACCAGTGAAGTAGGTCCACTTGTGAGGTATAGATTTGTTACCAGAGTGACAGCTGAGTGTGTGAAATGTTCTCCGGGAAATGACTCATTGAACTCCCTGCCCAGTAACTTTGATAGTCTCCTTTTTCAGAAAAATAACCCAAATTAGTTGTTGGTAGTCTTTGCAAAGGTGGGTTCCAGGCTTTCTGATAAAGACCAGTCATTGTTGGGTGACTTTCTATTCAGTATTGTGAATCTTGAAGGCAGAAGAGAGGGTTGGAGGTAGAAAACTGAAAAACAGGCATCTGAAAAGAGAGCAAGAAATCCCCCACCCTAAGCACACTTTAGCCTTGAAGTTCAGAATATGGTCATTGAATTATTTTATCTCACAGTAGAGATGAAACCATCCTGAGGTTGTTAGGGCTCCAGTAAGGGTACAGAGCTATACCACTCCCTCCATGGAGCATGTATCTAGCGTTCTCCAATCCCAGAAAAATTTGTTGCTGCTCTACTTAAAATTAATCCACTTCCTTTTTTTATGCCTTCTTTCTCTTCAAGATTCTTTCAGTAAAAATAGTGATTTTTGGCTGTTTGTGAGGCAAAGAGGAAAGTGTTATGATTTAGCTGTGAGGATTTGGGTTATGGCGGTGCTCATTAAAGTAGGTTGAGAAAGAAACACATTAGTTGTACATTTTAGCTTCTTTCAAGACTTTGCCTTGCTCTTTCAGTCTCTTCTCTGCACTAAGAAAAGGGAGAGAATGTTGTGACTATAAAAGCCTCTTGTCCTAATTATGGAAGTACTGTTTCTGGGAGGGGGATTGCTGAGAAGAAATGGTTTATATGAATTACATTAAATAGTCGTGTTGTTGGTTTAAGTGGTAACTGGAAGTTAGGAGGCCAGAGATAAAGAATCTATAGTCCAGGCACAGAATGTCTGAGCACAGCCCTCTTACAGTATTTACTTCCTCTAGTTTGATGCTTTTCCCAGCCTGCTTTGATCTTC
The DNA here is from genome assembly GCA_028646595.1 of Phalanger gymnotis. Lineage (NCBI taxonomy): Eukaryota > Metazoa > Chordata > Mammalia > Diprotodontia > Phalangeridae > Phalanger > Phalanger gymnotis. The sequence goes on along the minus strand of CM053622.1, from coordinate 544,460,188 downwards.
AGGGGAAAGCATTTGTGGGGTCAATGTCCAGATTCACAAAAGTATAACTTTACACAACAGTTAAACCGCTTTGATAATAATGGTTATTTTCTTCAACACACTGGGGCAGGACGGGAGGGTTTTTAGTAGGTGGGAAGGGATGGGGGAGGGTGGGGAGGGTTGGGAAGGGAAACATACCTGAGAAATAAGCTAGGCCAGAGGAATTGAGAACTGATAGGGAAAGTGAGTTCAGGAGAATTTAAGTTAAAGATATTTTAAAATTTTAAAATATTTTTTAATTTGATCCAGGAAGGATCCACTGAAAGACAAGATTTTTATAACTTGGGAAAGATGATTGTTTTTAGTTATGGTAGTCAGTTCTATTTCAAAGGCCCATTTCTCCAACATTTACTAACAAAGTTTAAATTTAAAATTATAGGACTTTAATTTGGCTCAGTATATTAAAATTTAGAAATGAAAAAGGGGTAGCAAAATTTTTAGAGGACTTGCCCTGAGCATAGAAATTTCCTAATCATTCATCTCTTTTGAGGGCTAGCTTTTAATCCTAATTAGGAAGCTGTTTTTAAAATGAGTACACTGGTGAAAATATGAAAGGAAAAAAATGACTTCACTTATTAGATTGCCAGGAATAAAAAGAAAGATTCACAAATAATTACTCAGTCAATATACTTAACATCTTTAGGAAAGGATAGATTCTCTTTCCTGTTTTCAAATATCACCAGGCTCAATATCTGTTATTTAAGGACTTTACTATTATCTCATTATTCAGGTATACTATCCCATTTTCCAGATGAGAAAATGGCCTCAATTAAATTGAAAAAACTTCCCCATCATCATATAATTAAGTGTCAGAGAGTAGTCAGGTCTTCATGACTCCCAGTTTCAGCACTCTAGCTGCCATTCCACTATGCCTCTCACTTGGCACAATTTGTTGAATCCTGACTGCTCTGACCCGGCATGGAAGACACTTGATGAACTACTAAATGAAAGGTTTAAAAAGGAAAAAACATAGTGTAGAACCCTGGTTCTGAAGGAGCTTGAAACCTAATTAGGAGGACACAATGCAAATGAAACAATTAGAGAATAATTACTAAATTGCCTGTTAATAAATGTGTTGGAATTTCAGAGAAGATGAAGAGCAGAGTGGATTATAATGATTAGAGAAGGCTTTGTGGAAAAGGTGTTCTTTATGGAATGGGTGGGAAATAAAGGCCCGATTTTAATATAGCGACAAAATGCTTTTATTCCATTTCTTGCTGCTGCAGTTCATGGCATGATTGGTTGGATCCTTTTAAATTTTAATGTCAGTTTTACCAAAATTGCTAATACCTGGATTAGATTCCTAGTCTTCACCTTGAACTGTAGCTTACTCAGAGAATATTCCATATTTGGACGCTTAAGAGGAAGGACTACTTGATAGAACCTCTAGTACTTAGTACTACTTGGAGAAAGTTACCCAAGCTCTCCGCCACATGCCAAGTCATTCGTAGATGCCCCTCTGTTTTGTTGTAGTTTGTCCCAGAAACCTTTAGAGTATAGCTAAAAGTGTTTCCTTTGCCCTATGTTCAAGAACTGGTTTTGACCAATAATCAGACCTACCTACTGAAATTCAGTAATGATTCAGTGGTTTTTTTACTCTTTAATTCTTTATTCTTCATCAATATTGCCTCCAAATAAAGGATAATTAAATCAGCGCATTTGCTATTAGGACATTTAACTTTTTTTGTTTTGTAAGCTATTCTTTGTGCTGAGGCTTAAGACATTGATTGTCTGAATGATTTTGTGAGGATTGGTTTTAGAATCTAAATCTGTCATTTTGGTTGTTTTTTGAGAAACTTCCCAAGATTCCACTAGGGTATAAGTTACAGAGAGGTTGCTGACCTGCAATGGTGGAGGGAATTTGCTCTTCCAGGGAGTTCCCTTCATCATGGACTCAGCTGTACCCCCACCCCAAGCACCCCCATTCCGTTAGATCGATCTATGAAGAGAGAAACTAATAAAGGCGTCTCTCTATGTTCCTTTTTGTCATGCCGTTTTCCCCAAGTTTTGCACTTTGTCTTTTGGAAGCACTTATGTTAGGTGCTCATCTCCTTTATTATCTTCATTGTTGAAAAGGATCAAGTAAGTTTATGAGGCTGAGCACAAATAGAAGAGTGTGTCAGCCCTGTTAGGAGCACAATGACTTTGGGACCGTACTTGGTTTAGAGAATGCAATGGACACTCTATGGTTTGTCCTATTCCTTGAGTGGAGGGGGGATCTTTTTGTTTTGTTTTTGTTTTTATTAACTGTGTAAGAAAGCCTTAGCATTCCCCAGCAGAAGAATGGCTTTTCAGTGCTAAAGGTGTCAGTTGAGTCAGCCTATTGTTCTACAGGACTTTTTGCCTTTTCAGCAATAACTTTCTCTGCCCACCCTGTGAGGCAGCGCTGCTGGCAAGATAGCTTGCCATCAAGTACAGTTTCAAGGTGGATTTGATGGTTTTGAAGGTCTTCTGCTGTTGAACTCTTTGTGTTCATTATTAGATTTAATGATACTTACTAAGTGATGCTTTTCTTGAAACATACTCTTCTGTGTTCTCAATTTTTTAGAAACCATTCCTTAAAAATTACTTTGATTATTACACTAAGTTATGTGTAAGGAAGCTCATTTTCTAAAACTTACAGTCTGACTTATTTGTGTCACTTTTGAAGAAGTAGCTAGGAAAGTCTCTTTCCAGAAACAAATCAGAGGTGATTGTTTTCTTTCCCCTCCTTTTCTGTAGAGAACCCATTGCCCTGTAGAATTCTATTAGTCTTAGAAGGGAAAAGCAGATACTAGAATTGCTACATTCCTGGAAGCCTGTAGAATAAGCAAACTGACATTTTTCTCTTAACTCCCTTGTCAGAATCTTTGCTTATCCATTCTTTACTTGTAGGAGGGAGACACTATGAAAGTTGTATGGCATTCTTCACAAAATGCCAATGCAGTGCTTGGCCCACTTAGTCAAACTGATAGCTATTATAATTTGTGATTCAGGCTTTTTTTTTTTGCCAAATAATAACTGTTTGAAGTGAAATCGGGTTAACTCAGGTCATCTGCTTTAGTCAGAAATGTAGTACATTTGAAGAACTATTGGTAAGGCTTAAAACAGCAACAAAGTCTGAAAAAGAAACATCTGTGGTGATCTTGCCTATGCAGTGGCTTCTTGGGTTAATTTATGAATGTTACAGTTTGCTGTGTTGGATTTAGGGCATAGCTAAAAGCAATAATTAGTCACTTCTAAAAGAATATTATTTCAAAAGATAATTTTTGCTATGATCTAAAATTGGTATCCTTGTTGATAAGATCAAAATAAGGTCTTTTTTAAAAAGTAGAACTAAACATGAATGTTTTGATTTCTTAAAAAAGCTTATTTTTCCTTGCCACATTTAGTTAACCAGTGCTAAGTAAAAATGGAGTATCTTACACAGTACCATGCACATAAAGGCATTTAATATTTATTGAATATCATTGACTTCCCGTTAAATAGCCATAGTGTTGAAATGGAGTTCTCCCAATGTTAAAGTCTATTTTTTGCTTTCTGACAAAGGCTCCTTTGGGTAGGGAATCTGGTAGGAACTATCAGGAGGAAGACCTAACTTGTTATCATTTTTATCTCACCATGTATCTTTTCATATTTAAAGTGTGAGTTACCAAGATTTGTGCTTCATGAGTGGCGTTGAAATCTAAATTATTCTGGGGTACCTTTGTTTGACAACATCAGACAAATATGTCTTTTTCACAGCAATTTATAATAGAAAACTGTCATTTTGATAAACAGATATGGCTCAAAACATGAACAGATGTGTCACTTTAATCAGTGCTTCCATAACTGCTCTTGGACTCTTCTGAATCTTTACCCCATAGATTAGCCCCACATGTAGTGAATTTTATACCACCAAAGAATTTCTTTATATTCTGGTTTTCAGGATGAGAATCATTTGTGCCCTCCACTCTTCAGTATGTGAATAATAAGCTTGTGATTTGATCTGTTTGTTTAATGCCTTGGAATCTTAGGTCTCCTTGTTATTTTCCCATCTTTGTACATTAGATTTAGAATACTTGCTTGGGAAACAGGTGATGATGCTTGGTTACAATTTTCTCTTGGTTCCTTTTCCCTGAGGTGTATAGCAGTGGATAGTCAGCTGAGTTTAACAGTTCTAAAAGTGATGAGGGTAGAACAGAGAAATACCATGTAGAGCTTCAGCCCTTTTTCATTAGGCAAAGTGCTTTTAGCTCCTTACAGATTTTTTTGAGTTATTCTACTCAGTTGAACTCAGGAGCAATTTTATCAAGTAGTTATTGCTGTTCCAAATCTCTTTTCTGACGCTAGATGCTATGAACATTGTTGCTTGTCTCAAGCAGGAGTGCATTGGATTAAAAAGTGGTTGTCAGAAAAGGTCAACTTGTAGTTCAGCAGGAATGAAGCATGTAGACTGTTGACTTTGATATGAAGGGGGTGCCTGAACGTGCGCCTTGACCTTCGAAGTGGTGTGTTCGTTGGTCACCACTACAGGTGCAAAGGTAAGCTCAGTCTATGAGGCTAAGAGGCAACACCCTGATGATATAGCTGCTCTTGTACAAACACTGCAGTCATCAAATGAGCAGTATAAATGAACAGGATGGTGGTTGAGTACAGTTAAGACTTCTGCATCAGGCTTACAATAACAAAAAGTAGTCTTGTATTGTCTTACCAGAGCCCATATATCTGGGTAATTTGGGCTTTGGCAACCACCAAGAGCTGCAGGCATTGTCGATGAATTCAGGAGTTTATATACAGCCTGCATGTGGAAGGTTTGGCACCCATCTGAAATCACAGTCTTGAAAAGAGGTGGTGATCTCAAGTCTTAGATATCTACTAGCTTTGGCCTTGATCTGTTCAACTTGTTGGCTGCTTATGTGGACAGAGCAAGTTATTTTAATGGACAAAAGACAAGGTGGTTTTTGGAAGCCATGGTTCTTGATATTTGGGGTTGAGCTTTGCTTGAAAGGCCCAGCCAAGGGTTGTCACCATCAAGAGGAGGTAGAGATGAAGAATTCATTGTAGGTGACTTGGGAAGGCTTGGGTAAATTCTTGCAGGAGGTTTGGGTTGCGTGACAGGTCTAAAGTCCACATGACCCTGGGAAGCCTTGGTAGATACAAAAGAAGACAAGAGTCAGAGTCAAACTTCTTAGTTTGGTTTCCATTGCCTTAACTCTTGTGTCTAGTGACTTCAGCATAACTAATATATTATCAGTATTTTCCTTTATCTGAGTTAGTAGAATATGGGATTCCTCCTCCTTTTCTGGGTTCAGCCTTCCTGCTAGTTTGTTTAAGATGTTCTCCAGAGGTGCCCCCTGCCTCTGCCTTTGACTATCTCTTCCAAGAGCTTCCAAGCACATCTGAGCTTTTTTTTCACAGTGTCTTGTAGTCTGCTTACTTAGATCTACCCCTGTCTCTGCTGCAGCCATCTCTACTACCTCCTTATAATCCTTGTCCTGCATAATCTTGCTCATCCTGACTTCATCCCTCCTGCTCTTCCTCTCCTGAGTTACTTGAGCTCAGTTCTTCTCTGTCAATTGAGGAAGCCGCTGCTTGCCCTTTCTGGACATTGTCTAAATTAGTTAACCTAAGCTTGTCGGCTAGTATCTCTAGCACCCTTGCCAGAAGTGGACTAGACATGGTTGTCCAGGACTTTTTATAGGGCTAAAAACTTTACTTTTGAGTCTAACTACATGATCATCTGGGATGTAAAATTCTAGCATGCTTTTACCAGTTGTTTAATTTATTTTCATGTTTTTATTTTCCCTACCCTCCATGTTATTTTGAGACATTGATCAAGAAATGGAAATGTTCAATTAATAGTTTGAATATTGGGTTTTTTAAAATAACAAAGCCAAGATGAATATTTAATTAAAAATCCTTGTCAAGCAAATTATTGACAGAATTTAGAACTCTCTTAGGAAGTTGTAAATTCCATTATTCTAGGCAGAAGAAGTAGTATTACCAAAATTGTTAATTTAAAGAGAAGCTTCTAGGTTTGATTTCTAGGTTAAAACCCTATTATTAATCCCAAGCTTGTTAGTAGACTAAAATAGAGTTCCCATAAGTGTTTCTAACATGTCCCCTGCTAAGATGAACATGTTCAATTTTCTGGGCCTTTTATCCCATGGTGCTAGGAAGTATTATTCCTTTTTGTGACTGTTCTCAGTGCTATAAAGTTCTGAGACTACTGAGTGAGGGGCATTGAAAGGACTGTGTCATCATTTTGTTCAAAACAAAAGAACTTTTTATAGATCTAGTAAGTGGTCCTTAAGGTACTGAGAAGGCACATGAATGTTGCAGGAAATCTAAATGAGGCAGAAAAGAGTGGCATTGGTCAAGACGTCTGTACTGTAACTGCTCACTAAAACTCCATTCGTAGTTCCAGTTGTGCATTTAAGCCCACAAAATTTTTAGATTATTGGATGTTTACTCCTGTCTATAAACAATTTCTAAATTAGGCTCTCTTTCCAGTCGGTGGTGATCTGGCTTTGGCCATACCAAATTGTGAATATTCCTACCATGTTGTACCCGGGTTGCTTTATATTGATACTGCAACTTGAAGTAGGGGGTTGGGGGAGGGGGGGGGGAAGTCTTTTTAAGACGTCAGCTCACTGTGCTGAGAGAGGGACCAAACTCAAGGAAACCTCTGATCTAAAACACAACTGCTGCATTTTTTTATAAATACATGTAAATGTCCTGTTGTAATATTTGATCTTGGAAATAAAAACAAAAACTGTTTTCAGTATTTGCTTGTGTTTTGGTTTTGTGGAATAAATTCTCAGGGATAAAAGTTTTCCATTAATGCAATTTTAAATTGAATTAATGAATTGCATCAAGGGCACAGAGCTTCTGAATTAGTGTAAAGGAGATTGTAATACTATATTTGGGCACCCTCAAAATGTGAGCTGCTCCAAAAATTGCCATCTACTTTATATGTAGCCTCAGAGCTGGAAGTGAGTGGGAATCTTAAAAGCCATATATTCCAGCCCATTCTATTTACAGATGAAAACCCGCACAGTAAAGTGACTTGCTCAAGGACATACATGTTCTATGTTTCTTAGTCTCTGCCACAATAAAGAACTTGTAAAATGGGTAATACCTACTAGTGTGTGCATTAAATAGGCCCTGCTTATAATTATGTTGTGAAATAATTTTTTTAATGTAATGGCATTGGCATCTTATGGAAGATATTAAATAATGTTGGCCCTTCCAAGGAAAGTGAGACTTGATAATTTACTTGTATTTGTGAAATTCTAATAACATGCTATTATCTTGGTAAACAGTAATGACTGCAATAAATTGTAGTTACAATTATAATGAACAATTTATCATAGTTGAAAATATCAGTATAATACCCACATTTCAAAAAATCTAATAGTCCCTTATTCATCACGTACCCTGCCACCACCCCTCCCCCCACAAAAAAAATGTTAGTCCTAATACAAATTTCGTTGGGTGAATTATTAAAGGTCCTTGTTTTCCATATCCTTTTGTTTCAAGTTCCTTGCTTACTGTCTGCAACAGAGTATAATGTCAAAGGAAATTATGTACTCTTCCAGTTTAGGCACAAGCCTGCCAGAAACAATTTTTATTAATTTAGATTGTCCTAATTAAATATTTCAACTAAAAACTACTCTATCACTAAAAATCTCTCTAACCGTGTCATTTTTGGAGTTATAGCACTGTTGGACAATAGACAATATTCCCACTATGAGAGAGGGCCATATAATTTTCACTAGATTGTCAAAGTAGTCCATGATGTAAAAAAGGTCAGAAACTTGTTCTCAATCTTATTCACATAGGCCTTGTAGAAAGTCCATTTTTTCTTTTGAGTCTCCACTTAGACCTGTTAGAGTTATAGGGTTATTCTTTCTTCTTTTGGAGGATCTTTGTATTTGCAATAACTTTTTAATATTTTTATTTTCCCAATTACATGTAAAAACAATTTTAACATTGTTTTCAAACTTCAAGTTCCAAATTCTCTCCCTTTTTCCTCCCCTCCCCTATTCGGAAGGCAAGCAGTTTGATATAGTACACACACGTATGTGTAGTCATATAAAATATGTAAGTCATGTTGTGAAAGGAAAAGAAATAAAAAGTATCTTTGATCAGCATTCAGGTTCTACTAGTTGTTTCTCTGGAGATGGACAGCGCCTTTCATTATAAATTCTTAAAAATCGTCTTGGATCATTGTATTGCTGAGAATAGTGAAGTTATTCACAGTAGATCATCATATAATATTGCTGTTACTGTTTACAATGTTCTGGTTCTCATTTCACTTTGCATCAGTTCATGTAAGTACAGATTTTTCTGAAATCTGTCTGCTCATTTCTTACAGCACAATAATGTTCCACTACATTCATATACCACAACTAGTTGACCCTAATTGATGGGTCAATTTCCAAAATTCTTGGCCACTACAGAAAGCTGCTATAAATATTTTTGTGCATGTAGCTCCTTTTCCCTTTCTCATGATTTCTTTGGGATACAGACCTACAGATAAGATAATACAGATAAGACCTGGTATTGCTAGATCAAAGGGTATGCACAGTTTGGTTGCCCTTGGGGCATAGTTCCAAATTGTTCTCCGGAATGGTTGGATCAGCTCACAAGTCCACCTATAATGCATTAGTGTTTTAACTTTCCCAACATTTATTTTCCTTTTCTGTCATATTAGCCAATCTGATTGACAGGTATATGGTGGTTGCTAAGAGTCGTTTTGATTTGCATTTCCCTAATCAATAGTGATTTAGAGCATTTTTTCGTATGATTGTAGATAGCTTTGATTACTTTGTCTGAAAACTGCCTGTTCATATCCTTTGACCATTTAACAATTGAGGAATGGCTCTTTTTTTTTTTCTTTAAATTTGACTCAGTTTTCTACGTATTTGAGAAATGAGACCTTTATCAAAGAAACTTTCTGTAAACATTTTTTTTCCTCACAGTAATGATTGCCAACTATGTATTTTCCTCCATCCCATTTTCCTCCATTTATCCTACTCTCCCTACTTCCACCTTGTTCTCAAAAGTGTTTTGCTTTTGACTTTTACTTCCTCAAATCTGCCCTTCCTCCTATCAGCCCTGCCTCCTTCCTCTTATCCCCTTCTTCTCCTACTTTTCTGTATGGTAAGATAAATTTCTACACTCAACTATGTATGTTATTCTCTCTTTGAGTCAATTCTGATGAGAGTGAGGTTCACTCGCTCTTCCCACCCTTCCACCATCTTCCTCTCCACTGTAAAATATCTTTTGGGCCCCTTTTATGTCAGATAATTTACCCCATCCATCCTTTCCCCTTCTCCCAGTGCATTCTTTCTGAGCCCTCAATTTTTTTTTTAATGTAATTGTCCCATCGTATTTAATTTACGCCTGTACTTTCTTGTCTGTATGTTCTTTCTAGTGAGAAAGTTTTTAGGAGTTACAAGTATCATTTTCCCGTATAGGAATGTAAATAGTTTAACCTTATTGAATCCCTTATGATTTCTCTTTTCCTTTTTACCTTTTTATGCTGCTTTTGAGTTTTGAATTTAAAAGTCAAATTTTCTATTCAGCTCTGGTCTTCATCAGGAATGCTTGAAAGTCTTATATTTAATCCAATGTCCATTCCGCCCCCCCCCCCCCCCCCCCCCCCCCCCCCCCCCCCCCCCCCCCCCCCACCAAGGATTATACTCGGTTTTGCTGGGTAGGCAATTCTTGGTTGTAATCCTAGCTCTTTTGCTCTCCAGAATATCATATTCCAAGCCTGCTGAACTTTTAATGTAGAAACTGCTAAATCTTGTGTTATCCTGACTGTGACTCCATGATATTTGGGTTATTTCTTTTTGGCTGCTTGAAATACTTCCTCCTTGACCTAGGAGCTGTGAAATTTTACTATAATATTCCTGGGAGTTTTCATTTTGGGGCTCTTTCAGGAGGCAATGAATAGATTCATTTTTATTTTACCCTCTGGTTCTAGAATATTAGGGCAGTTTTCCTTGATAATTTCTTGAGAGATGATGTCTAGGCCCTTTTTTTGGTCATGGCTTTCAGGTAGTTCAATAATTCTTAAATTCTCTCTCCTGTACCTATTTTCTAGGTCAGTTTTAGGTCAGATATTTCACAATTCCATTTTTTCATTCTTTTTGTTTTGTTGTTTCTTGCTGTCTCATAAAGTCATTAGCTTCCACTTGCCCAATTCTAATTTTTAAGGAATTATTTTCTTCATTGAGCTTTTTACCTCCTTTTCCATTTTGCCAATTTTGCTTTTTAAGGAGTTCTCTTCAGCGAATTTTTTTATATCTTTTTCCTTTTCCCAATTCTGCTTTTCAAGGCGTTTTTTTCTTCATTGGATTTTTTTTTTTTTTTTGCTTCTTTTACCATTCGGCCTATTCTGTTTTTTAAGGTGTTTTCTTGAGTATTTTTTTGTGCTTCCTTTACCAAGCTGTTGACTTTTTTCATGATTTTCTTGTATCATTCTCATTTCTCTTGCCAATTACTCCTCTACCTCTTTTACTTGATTTTTAAACTTTTTGAGCTCTTCCATGGACTGGGGCCAATTCATATTTTTTTTTTTGACACTTTGGATTTAGGAGTTTTGACTTTGTTGTCTTCTGAGTGTGTATTTTGATCTTCTCTGTCACCATAGTAACTTTCTATGGTCAATATCTTTTTCTGCTATTTGCTCATTTTTTAGCCTATTTCTTTGACTTCTAACTTTATGCTGAAGTGGGGCTCAGCGTCTGGAATGGAGAGGGCACCACCCCACACTTCAGGTTTTTTGTGCAGGTTTCCAAAGTAAGTTTGTGGTTCTTCCAATGTGGTATAATCTAGAGAGAGGTTATAATGGCAACCACAGTGGCATACCTAGGATGGCTGCTAGCACAGATTCTTAGATCTGCTTTACTAGGAAAGATTGCTTAAAAAGGTGTCAATAATCTTTTAATTACTTCACTAGTTCAGGGGAACTAGTTCAGTCAGCACCCTGAACATCAAAGAAAATACAGAGAAGAGAAACAGACTCTTAACTGCCTGAATCAAAGCAATATTTCTATATACTTTACACACACCACTGGATCCAGAGAGCCTTTACCTCTGAGCAGTTGGGGGTCTGAACATATGGGTGCTCAGAGTCTCAGGGAATCACAAGATCCTTCTCATAAGCCCCCAAAACAAAATTTTGGGCCAGTATGCTCAGAGCCAGAAGGCATCATAATGCTCATGACTTAGTGCCTAATTAGCTTAGTACCAAAAGGTGTGGAAGCCTTCCTACAAGCAAGCTTTCCTTAATGGGCTCCATGTGAGGTCTATTAATGGGTGGGGAAGATCTTATATTACATTAACCTGTAACAACAGTGTTACTAGCAGCTGCTATGGAGGTGTAAGACCAACAACACCAGCACACAGGGGGGCTGCTAGCGCAGGTTCTTTGCTTTTCTAAGGAAAGCAGCTTTAAGGGGTTTACAATCCTGCGTTAATTAAACATACATATATCATTCACTTAGTTCAGGAGAAAAAGCACCCAGAACTTCAGAGAAAACACAAACAGAAATTACATAAACAACAAATAACAAGGCAGACGAGGCTTCTGACTATCCATAGTAATACGTACTTAGTTACCAGAGAGAGAGGGAAGCACCAACATTTGGGTTTTCAAAGCTAGGGGAGTTCCTTAACAGCTACTCAGAGTCTTATCTGGCAAAATCACAGGAATGCTCTTCCAGTTAGTGAGCCTCCAAAGCAAAATGCTAACCTCAGTGGCGGCTTAGCTCATGTGCAGTGGCTGTGGCGGCGGCATGGGTGGAGCTCAGCACAATGTCTCATACCATTTTGTTGGTACAACCTACCCAGAGGCCAGAAGGCCAAACTTATGCTGATTATGAATTAGCAAATGAATGCATGGAAGGAATTTGTAAAATGTATGACGAGCATCTGAAGAGAATGAATCCCAACAGTCCCTCCATCACATATGACATGACATCAGTCAGTTGTTTGATTTCACTGATGATCTGACATCTTAGCTGCCTTGTGTACCGAGTGGACACTCAGACCAGCCCTACAACAAAGATTGGATCAAAAAGAAGATTTATGTGCTTCTCCATCAGCAGGCCCAACAAGCTGGCAAAGAATTCAAGTGGCAGCCTTGGGGGATGGAGGGAGGGCTTGGAAAACAGGTGTGTACAGCGTGCTGTAGAGGGAGCTTTGTGTTATCGAGGTCCTGTTTCCATTTTGTTGCAATCTAGCCAAGGCTGAACGTATTAGAAGATTTTTGTCTTGTTCAATCTGAAGCCCCTGTCCTTCCCTACTTTCTTTTTCTTTTTTACTAAGAAGTAGCTGAACATTTCTCTTTGGTCAGTTGGCACTTGCTTACAGTTCTTCAGCTGTCCATACCTGCTTATAATGTTTACTGTACTCACCCTTCTGTGAGGATTTTTCAGAATTTAGGTCCTCAAAACTCAAAGGCTTAATAGAGAGTGCAATAAATGTTCTTTAGTTATTAAAAAAAATGCTAACATCAGAGTATATATACACTAATTCAGGGTCAGAGGGCATCACAGGCATGTAACTCAAACTCATGTGACAGGCTTTCCTGTGACTTAAACCAGTCATCAAAGACTCTTGATTCAATCAAAGGCAAGGCTCAGTCAAAAGCACTTGACTGCCTTAGTGCTGAGAAGCACTCCAAAGGAAAAAACAGCGAAAAGCCCACTTTCCTTACCATTATATAACCTTACAGAGGTGTGTTTACTACTGGTCTGTGAGCAACCACAAGTACTCTTTTCCACCCATTTCCCTGTGGTCACAATCCTCTCATATGCTAGTGCTCCTTCCTACTCTGAAGCAGAGACCCAGGACTGTGACCCAGATCCAAGTGTGAGCAATGCAACAAAGTCCTTGCCCCTGATGCCAGCAAAGGGACCCCTCCCCCCCCACCCCGCCCCTGTAATATTCTTCTAACCCCTTTACTTTTTGTGGCCTGAGAGGTCCAGAAACTGCCACTGCCACCAACTGATTCTGTTGCCTCCAAGGCCTGCCCCTGATTTGCTGGGGCCTGGTCTATGCTGGCATAGCCTGCTCTGAACTGCACTCCACTTTCACCTGCGGCAACAGACCTTTCCAAGTTGTCTGGGGCAGGAAAATTGTTTAACCCCATCCTTTTGTGGCTTCTGCTACTCTAGAATTTGTTTCGAGGCATTATTTAGAGAGGTTTAGGGGAGAGCTCAGACAAATCCCAGCCTTTTCTCTGCCATCTTGGCTGTATTTGCAACAATTTTTAATACTGGTTTCTGTTTTCTTTCATGTTCTTAACCTTTTTAGTTTTAGTTCCTGAACTGGGGCTTTGTGTCAAGGCCAGCCAATTCCTGTTACACCTTGGGGTGGAGTGGTGAGCCCTGCTTAGTTTTATCCTGGTTCTTCTGCCTTTTTATGCTGACTTCTACTTCTTGGGGTTAGGCTTCCTACATCTTTGAGTTTCAGAGCACTGGATCTTCAGGGCCCTCTCTGGAATCTCAGGACAGGCTGAAAAGCCATTGCTACTCCCCACATGAGACTTTCCCAATGGTAGTGCTCTGCTCTTGTTGCATCTGGACCCTGCTTTGCAGGTGACCCCTGTTCCTGGTGTGAATGTGGTTGTACTGGTGCTTGCAGTCCCCTTTCCTACAGCCCTTAGGCTTTGGACTGACTTTTGCTGATCTCTTGTCTCATTCTGGGGCTGAAGAATTTACCATAATTTCTCATTGAATTTGTTTTTTTTTTTAATATTTTTCCCCAATTACATGTAAAAATAATTTGTAATTTTTGATTTTTTAATTTTTATCTCCAAATTCTCTCCCTCCCTTCCACCTCTCCCTCCTCATTGAAAAGGCAAGCAATTTGATATAGATCGTACGTATGCAGTCATGCAAAACATTTCCATATTAGTCATGTTGTGAAAGAAAACAGACAAAAAAAAGTAAAAAAGCTTCCTTTGATCTGCATTGAAGTTTTAAAAAAATTTTCAGATCTGAGTTCTTTCCTCTGCACCCCATCCCCCAATTGAGAAAGCAAGAAAAATCAAATTGAAAGTGTATAGTCAATCATAACAAATTCTCCCATTGGCTATCTTATTGAATGTTTTGCTCCTTATTCCATCTCCTGTGAATTTCAGGGTCTTCCTGGAGTAGGTATGTGGAGGCTGTGTGATCTGCCTACAGATCAGATAGCTATCTTTTCCACAAATTTATCATTTTCCAACATAAAGGCTAGCACTTTCAATAACACTATCTTTTTTTGTACCATGGGAGTTGACAGTTAAAGGGTAAAATGATGTAAACCAAACCCCTGATATAATTTGTAATAGTTTTCCAATAATGAAGAGGAGGGGAAAAGACTTCCTCTTCAGGGCCTAGATTATATTTATAGTTATTTTGATATTTCCTCTTTTTTTTTTCCCTGTAAGGGAACAATTCCTCACCTCCCACACCCAATCAACTGCAGTTGAAATCCCAGGCTCACCCACAAAGTAACTGACTAATGTGTTCCCCCCTCTGGGAATGAGCTGAGTCAGTGGTTTATCTTGAGTGACTTCCTCATCTCCTTTTACCCTCTATCCAGTGAAGTCCATCTTCTCAACTCTGTCTTGTGCTAGACCCTTCACACCCACAAACACACACACACACACACACAGAGCCATCACCACCACCACCCTGGAACAGCTATCCTACTTCACAACCTTCCTTTCAAAGATTAAATCCCAATCTTTGATGAGAAATCCTGGTTCCTTTCTTTTAACCTCTGTGAATCCTTCCCTAGGAAGTCTTTCATGGAATTAAGCCAGAGTCAGAAGTTATTCTTCCATTCTAGGCCGTTTTGATGGTTTACCCTGGGCCTCTTACTCTACTCCTCCAGGCAGATGATTTCTAAAAGGCATAATTTCTTGGGACTTTGTAAAAAAAAAAACCAGCCAAGTATCATGGCCTATTAAAAATGTTTGCCTTGTCTCTTTGTATTTTAGCTCTTGTAAAGATAGGGTTTCAATGATAAAGAATGTGTTTTCTTAGCATGGATTTAATTTTTTATTTAGAATGTTCTAGAAGAGACTTAGAACTGGAAGGGAACTTAAATAATATCACCCAATCTTTTTTGCGGCAGCCTGCAGCATGCCTTCCCGACTAAGG
>CM053622.1:544405821-544444915 GCA_028646595.1 Phalanger gymnotis | reverse complement strand
CCCCAAGCAGCCAGTCATCGTGAAGGCAAAGTTCTTCAGCAGAAGAGCAGAGGAAAAAATCAAGGGTGTTGGTGGAGCCTGTGTCCTTGTGGCATAAGTCTAATGTTATCAAATAAAACATGTCTTTATTAAAAAATAATAATAATAATAATATCACCCAGTCCTCCCCCTACTTCTTCTTACAGATATGGAAATAGATCAAGAGAAGTTGACTTTGGCCAAGGTAAAATCAGGGTTATAAGTTGTCTTCCAACTCACAATCTGAAGCACTTTCCAATACATGGTGCCTCACTAGTTCTCTCACTGGCCCTGCCCCAAAGCTCCTGAGAAAGGTTTTTCTGCCCTTGGATTCTCATACCTCACCATTCCAACTTAAGTGGACAAGGGAGCTTGGTTCCTGTTCAAGTAGTCAGTTAAGGCAACATTTCATAACTACTGTATTCTAGACCCTAGAGATGGTACAGACATGAATAAGACAGCCCTAGCCCTAAAGAAGTCTAGTAGGAGAGTTAATAGGTAGATGATTCAAGCCTGAATGGGATAATTCCCATAAAAGAGGCATAAAGTGATATGGGAGGGAGAGATCACTTTTTGCAGGATCAGGGAAGAATTCATGTGAGCTGGCCTTTGAAGAGTGTATAGTATTTTGACAGAGATTAAGGGGTGGTTAGGAGGTGAGATACAACAAAGTTATAAAGAAAAAAATATGCAAAATTATCTCACAGTAAGTAACTACTGATGAATATGAAGGCAGGAGTGGAAGGAATTGATTTTGCAACCAACCAGTCAATAACACTTAAGTGTGCACTCTATGATAAGCACTTTGCTAGGTACTTTGGCATTGGGAATATAAAAACAAAAATGAAATAGTCTCTGTCCTCAAGGAATTTCTATTTAACTGCTATATCTAGTTGACTTTATACTTATAGTAAGATATCAGTAAAGTTAAATTCAGTGACCTTGCTGTACAAAGGAAAAAGCCTTGAGACTAAGGGAACCTGTTTTCTAATCCTGGTTATTTGCTAACTTTTATAATTCTGGAGAAGTTACTTCCCCTTTCTGGTCCTCCAGTTTCTTTATCCATAAAACAAGGGAGTTGAACCAGGTCTCTCAGGTACCTCTCAACTCTTGACTGTCTGAAACTATGATGATGACCAAGAGTCTTCTTAGAGATTAGTACAATGGAAAGAGAGCCCTGTGTCTGGAGTCAGGAAGACCAGAGTTCAAATCCAACCTCAGACACCTAGCTAGCTGTGTGACCTTGGGCAAGTCACTCAGCCTCTGCCTGTATTTGGTCATCTGTAAAATGGGGATTCATAATAGTACCTACCTCCCAGGGAAGTTGAAAGTCTCAAGTGAAGTAATATTTGTAAAGTGCTTAGCACAATGCACTTAGTTTATTCCATTGTATCTTGGCCATTAATTTAAAAAAATAATTCTCTGGGAAGGCATAGGATTTCATTTAAACAAAAAATAATTATCCTTCAAAATAAACTGGACACCCTAAGTAATAAATTTGCTAAAAGTTATTAATCGTTGTGTTCTTCAGCCCGAAACAGATACAATCTTCATAAAAGACTTTATGTCATTTCAAAACCTTTAAACATTTATAGATTTTAGGAATTTTGATATAATTGAATGTCTTTTTGGTAATGCAATGAATTGTTTTTTTTTTTCTTTTAGCACTAGACTGATAATAGCAATTCCACTCTCTATCTACAGTGGCCATTCTTCACTGGTCACAGGAACTGAAGCAAACATATACAACATACAACTATTAATTGTAGTTTCTCTCAATGTTATTCTCTTTACTTTAAAATAGAGCCAAAGATTCAAATGTGGAAGGACCTTTAGAGTCTACCTAGTCCAGCCCTCCAAGGCACAGAGTGGCTAAATGGCTTGCCTAAAGTTTCACTAGTGGTTTGTTTCACCAGGTCTAGGTCTCTTGTGACTATACCACCCTGCCCTACTTCTCTTTCCTCCCTGCTCCCCCATGTTCCCAGAGGCCGAGAGGAAACTACCAATGCGACCAGCATTAACTTATAAGGAAAAAATATGCAAATAACCTACAATTTATAGTCTGAGTTGCCTGGAGCACTGAAAGGTGGCATTGACGTTCTGCACTGGACACAGGTAAGAGCAGAAGGTGGAAAAGAATCCCAGGTTCTAATGAGTGATCAGGCTAATTAGGCATTGGGGTATCTACCTAATCGACTACCTCTTAGCCTTTTAAACTAGCTCTCTATTCCCTTTTCAGCTGTTCGATTCACCAGTCATCTTTTTAACTCATTTTCTTCTAAAGTTACTAAAGTTAGTTCTTTAAACTATAGAGCATGACTTGTGTTTATGGAAAGCCTTACTTTATAATAAGGCATATGAGGTGTTCAGGAGGACTAGCACCTCTTCTGTGAGGGCTGCACATTCATCTTTGGTGTCCAACTGATTCATCCATCTCTCATCTGTGGCTCCAAGAAGCTGGAGAGGCATGCACAGTGGCCACACCCTGGTAGCAGACAGGAATAAACCAGGTTGAGAGTACCAATGGGCCTCAAACTCTTGGGTGAGTTAGAGAGGTATCTGCTCCAAGCTTGTGAAGACTATTCCCCGAGGAACGGGTGGATGAGAACAAACTGTTCCAATGGCCATGGTGGTTGTGGAAGCAGGCGCTGTGGAAGGCTTAGGGTTTGGTCAGACATCTGAGACACCAAGGTCTCCCACTGCATCCTGGGCCATCACTAGTCATCTTGACTTTTGTCTTGCCACTGGACTTTAATGGCTCTGGAGGAGAGAGTGAAGCTGGCAACTTTGTGCAACTCTGCCTCAGTTAAATCCAATTCATGAGCGAGTCAAAACATCACTCCTGATGTCATTGGTTCTCTTGGAAAACAAAGGAACAAAACAACAACATATAATATCTCTTGTTTATTCTAGGCAAAGGAGAAGGAACAAGCATTTAAGTTTTTTTGGGGGGAGGTGCCACTGTTAAATGCCTTCTATAGGCACAGAACTTGTCTGTCAGTTCCTTTGTCAAACCTTTTCCACACCACCATCTTACCCCCACCCCAGGACAGGGGATGGAACAGCTAGTGTGACTTCTTTGCACCCAGTGGATACTCAATACCTATTGTTGCCTGATACGTGTTGGTATCATAGCAGTGATTACTTTGCTGTTTTCTGCTAAAGCACTCAGAATAGAGGCTTCTGTGCTGAGGTCAGGGCTCTGAGACTGTAACCAGGTGGATGAGGATTAGAGACTAGAGGGGGTTATGCAGAGAAGCAAAGGAACGAGAGCCTAGGGAATGTGTTGAGAGCCTGAGGAGATTAGGAAAAGGGGGTGCCCAGTAGGAAGATGGGAGGGTGAGACTAGCTCTAGTGGACTCACTTCTTGGTGACTCATTAGGAGTATCCAGCTCATTCATAAACCCGTTATGTTTTCTTTCCTTTTTTTGAAGTCACATGGAGAGAAGAGGGTGGGATCATACAGAAAAGAGGCAGCCACTTGGATGAGAAACTCCTCAGATACAGACCATGTAGGGCAGAGAGAAGGGAGAAGTATATGCTGAGGATGTATATATGTGGACACACACACACACATACACACACACACACAATATTTTTCTTAGCTCCTACGCAAGATACACCACAAAGAGAAGCAAATACATCAGGCCACTGTGAGGCTTAACTGGTCCTACAGACAGAAGAAGCTACATCAAGGAAGAGAAAAAGCTTTAGTTTCAAACTTTCATTGGCATTTATGCTCTTCATTGGGCACAAGTAGGAAGAAAAGAATCCCAGGTGCTCGTGAGTATCTATTGATCTTGCTATTAAGATACCAAGGTATCTACTCAGTCAGCTGTCATTCTCTTTGAATTAGCTAAATCTTACCTTTTCAACCACTTGGCACACTGCCTGGCACACAGTAGATCTTTAAGTGTTCTTTAAGTGTTTAAAAATAGCTTGTTGACTTAGTAAGCGTCATCTTATTATCCAGTTGTGTTCTATAGCAAGATAATAAGAACTAACTATAAAATATAACTCTTGTTTTGGGAAGTTTTACTTTATATTATCTCATATATATCATATATATATATATATATAGAATCAGGGACAGATTACCCAGATCCTTGGCATTTCTCCCAAACCCCTCATTGGCCTCTACCTTTCCTTTTGGTGGGGTGGAAGGTGGTAAGTCACCATACATCACTCTTTCTACCAGTGTATATACCAGGCAGGAGAGGAGAGGAAATTCATAAGCTTGGTTTTTAGTCAGTTACTCAAGAAAGTTTCAAATGGGGAAGATGAGAAGGAATACTAAAGCCACAGGTTAAAAGAACAGTCAGCCGGATCTCATTTTGATCTATATGTGACTGTGAAGGGGCCACATTCACATTTTTTGAGGTCTCTTTTATGTTCTTAAATTTTCACTTCCCTCCTAAGGTATCTTGCCTATTAAGGTTTGAACAATTAGTCCTCTGGGAAAAAAAATACATACGACATGTGGCACCCACCTCCTGACAGAGGTGGTGGATTCAAGCTATAGAAAAAAGTATGGTTTTGTACACAGATAGCTTGGAAACATTCTGACTGATGATGTTTGTTACGAAGGTTTTGTCTTTCTCTTTTTCTTCTAAATGCGGTTTAATTTAACAAATTAACAATGAGGGATGATGAGACGGAGAGAAAGAAAAAGGTTTTCTAATTAAAAAAAAAAGTAAAAGCTTATACTTTTACTGAGCTCAGGGTCCGAATAGGACAATTTGTGATCAGTACCCAGAAGGCTGTTGGTCCCAGATTCTATCACTTCAGAATTTGAAGATAAGGTCAGCTAATAGCCTCTGAAATGGAAACTCAACATAAAAGGTATGAATTTAGTTGTAGGACCCCACCTACCACAGAGAGATGATTTAAATATGCTGCTAGCAAGACTAAGAGGCTTCTTAAATCTTAGTAGTGGGCCTCCGACACACTCCTAAAAAAAGGAACACATCACTTGGTGTTTTTTTTTCCCAAATTATTTATTGCATTCCTTTTTTTTTTTTGAAGGGGGAAGGTAGGGCAATTGGGGTTAAGTGACTTGCCCAAGGTCACACAGCTAGTAAGTATGTCAAGTATCTGAGGCTGAATTTGAACTCAGGTCCTCCTAACTCCAGGGCCAGTGCTCTACTCACTGCGCCACCTATCTGCCTCTGCATTCCTCTTTTTTTTTTTTTTTGAGATCCAAATTTTCTCCCTCCCTCCCAATCATCCCCCACCTATTTAGAAGGCAAGCAATATATCAATTACACACGTGAAATCATGCAAAACATAGGAAAACATCGATTAAAAGGTAGGTAAAATATTGTACTATGACTGACTGTGAATGACTTAGCTATTTTCAGCAATACAATGATGCAAGACAATTCCAAAGGACTTGTGATGAAAAATGCTATCCACCTCCAGAAAAAGAACTGATGGAGTCTGAATACAGATCAAAACATACTTTTTTTCATGATTAATTCCCCTCCCCCATGGGTCTGTGTCTTTTTTCACAACACGACTAATATGGTAATTTTTTATGATTGCGCATATATAACCTATATCAAATTGTTTACCATCTTAGGGAGGGAGGCAGTGAGGGAGGGAGAAAGAAAATTTGGAACTCAAATTTTTAAAAAAAATGAATATTAATAAATTGTCTTGACATGTAACTGGGGGAAAAATAAAATCTTTAGGAAATACTAAATGAAATATTTAATATTTAAATGGGAAATATTAAATAAAGTGTTATTAGAAAAAAGATAATTAATGTAAGACAAGTTGTAGTTTTGGAAAATAGAATGTGAGAAAGCATGAAAAGAGGAGTGTACAATGACTAATGTTGATTTCTCTTCTGTTCAGTTCTCTTCTCTCCAATTTATCCTCCAAGTAACTGACAGTCTTCTTAATACGCAGATTTGATTTTCTTATTCCTCTGCTTCAGAAGCTGTCAGGGGCTTCATATCGCCTCTGGGATAAAATATAAACTCCTTTAGCCTGGCATTCAAAGCCTTTTATGATCCGGCTCCAACTAACGTTGCTCTTCCTTCCAACCCATGCTCTTATCCCTTGGCTCCATCCCTGGAGTGCTCCCCGCCTCCCACTTTGGCCTCTCCGCTTTCGTGATTTCTTTCAAATATCAGCTCAAATCCCACCTTTGCATAGTAGGTTTTTTCTACTACTGCCTAGCCTCTGAGATGACCTTCCACTTACATTGTATGTATTTTATATGTACCTAGTTTTTTCAAATATTATCTCCATTAAAAGGTGAGCTTCCCAGGGGCATGGAATGTATTTTGTATTTCTTTGTATCCCCAGGGCTTAGCACAGTGCCTGGCACATAGTAGGTGCTTAATAAATGCCTGTTGATTGACTGAAATAAGGCTGGTCAGCCTTTGTTGTTTTGTCCCCTCTGTACTACCTAGAGACTAGCAAATAAATACCAGTTTAATGGAACACTGAAAAAAAGAAGAAAGTAAGAATTTGTCAAGTGTCTCCAACATTTTCCAGGGAAAGGGTGAGTGATGATGCAGATTTAGAAAAATTCTGGCATCCAGTACAAGGAAACATGGCAGCAAGCAATAAGGAAATCTGCTTTATTGAGGACAGGTACAGTATGAAAAGCAGTCAGAATGATTGGGGGGAACTGATCAGACATGCTGTATTTCTCACCCCTTTCCCCCCACTCCAATTGTGCACACCCTGTGGCAGCCACCAATGTGATGGACCACTCCAACCGGTAAATAAAAAAAAAAATCAACCAATAAACATTTAAAGGTGCCTACTATGTGTCAGGTACTATGCTAAGCACTAGAGATACAAAAAGAGGCAAAAGATAATCCCTGCCCTTAAGGAGTTTACAATCAAATGTAAACCTGGTGGCTTCTTTCTTAGCTGGGCCATACTAGGTTTATACTGAGTAGATTGAAAGTAAAGTAAGGCACTTACCTGCAGCCTCCTAAATTTACCTTTTGTTCTGGCTCATTCATTGCAGGAAGATCTAAGAGTATCTAAATTAGATAGTTATCTGTAATGAAAGGTATCCCAAGGGAAAAGACCTAATCTTACCCTGGAGGCACCCTGCCTAGCTCTCGCTAACTAGAGGTGATGATTTTGACCAAGAAAAAAAAAAGCTGTGAGCCTATCTTATCTTATTTTCTCTCTTATCTGGCAGTGTCTAGCCCCAGTAACCTAGATTCTACGAGACTGAAGTCAAGGTGCCTTAGGTAACCCTGAAAAGATGAGCCTAGAAGATAGTAGTAGGAAATGATGCCCATGAAGAGTACATCCCCAGTAACTACCAGAGCATCAGTCTCCTGAGACCAGCAGACGCTAGCAGAACAGCGAATGGCCCAGCAGAGACACCAGGACCCCAGAAAAGGTCATGAAGAATCGGGCACAACTAAAAAATGACTAAACAACAAAAGACAACCTGATTCCCCCTACCCCAGCACACAGGGGCCACACTTAGAGCAGACACCCCATCTACTTAACCAGCTACAGCTCAGAACTTGAGGTTCCCCTGCCTCTTCTTCTTTAGTAGCAGGAATTACAAGTGTGCCCCAAGATCCCGGGTCAGTTCTGCTCCTTACCCTCTCTGTAGCATCTGACACCGCCGATCACCTTCTATCCCTGGACACTCTCTCCTCCCTCAGTTTTAGAGATGCTGACATTCTCAGCCTCCTTTGCTGGATTATTGTCGTAGGTGTCCTGATTTCTCACCTCCAAACTTCTGTCCTGGGCCCTCCCCATCTCTCATCAGCTCCCACGATCGGCTCTGTGCATGTGACTTCCGGATCTATAAAAATCCAAGCAGAGCTTTTTTTTCTTAAGCTCCAGGCCCACATGACCAATTCGTGTTGACCATCTCCAACAAAACGTCCCTGTGGTCATCTCCAGCTCAACACGTTCGAATCAAACTCAAGATTTTCCTCCCTAAGCCTGCACTTCCTCCGAACTTGGCTTCTTCTGTTGATGGGCCCCACCATCCTCATGCTCTCCAGTCAGTCCTAGTCTGCAATATCATCATAATCACTAATGTTTAAATAGTACTTTAAGGTTCACAGGGTGCTTTTCGTTTGTTGCAACCTGCAGAAAAGGCTCATTTGATCCTAACAACAACACTGAAAAGCAAGCGCTACCATTATCCCCATTTTATAGACGAGGAAATTAGAGAAATTAAGTGACTCTGAGTTAGTCGGCCAATAAACATTTGTTAAATGCCTACTATGTGCCAGCACTGTGCTAAGACCAGAGGATGTGCTTGTTACTGTTGAGTCATTTTTCATGGTATCTGACCCTTCGAGACCCCATTTGGGGCTTTTCTTGGCAAAGATACTGGAGTGGTTTGTCATTTCCTTCTCCAGCTCATTCTACAGATGAGGAAACTGGGGCAAATAGAGACTCACCCAGAGGATACACGAAGAAAGACAAGACAATCCCTGCCCTCTAGGAGCTCAAAGTCTAACTGGGGAAGACAACACATAAAAAGAAGCTGATGGGAGAGGGAGAATATCCTGTGATGGGGTATGAGGGTCCTGCACTCTGGTGAAAAATGATGAGATGGCTGCCCTGGGCGCTCTCCTGAAGTAGAAGATCCATTCTGCACCTTTATCCAATCAGAGGGAGAGAGTGGCCATAGGGGTAGAGGGTACTCAGCTAGTGAGTGTCTGAGGCAAGACTTGAACTTAGGTCTTCCGGACTCCAAGTCCATCACTCCCTCCCTTGTATCACCTAGCTGCCTTAAACATCGGGGTCACCTTAAATCTTCTCTCTCCCCCTAATTGCTCTATCAAATCAGTTGTAAACTCCTATCTATTCTACCTCTATAGCATGTACATACACACACACACACACACACACACACACACACACGGCAACACCCTAGTTCAGGTACTCACACTCTCTAGTCTGGACTATGGCAATATTTTTTTTTTTGAGGCAATCAGGGTTAGGTGACTTGCCTAGGGTCACATAGTAAATAACTGTCTGAGGTCACATTTGAATTCAGGTCCTCCTGACTCCAGATCTGGTGCTCTATCCACTGTGCCATCTACCTGCCCTGGCAATAGCTTCCTAATTGGAGTCCTGTCTTCTTATCCCTCTCCCCTGCAGTCGATCTTCTACTTAACTGATGGAATAATCTTCCTAAGGCATAAGTCTGAGCATGTCACAACCCTCCGAAGATAAATACAAAAATTAAAAGCAACCTTTAGTGGTTTCCTATTGCCTCTAGAATAAAAAGCAAACTTCTCAGTTTGCTATTTAAAAACCTTTACAACCTGGCTCCGGCCTACATTTTTAGGTTTATTTCTCATTACTTCCTTTCATTAATATTTCATTAATGTTCTAGCCAAACCATACTTCCTGTTCCTTCTACTACACCTTCCTTCTTCCACCTTTGCACCAGCTCTCTGCCACACTTGGAATGTGCTCCTTCCTTATTTTGGTCTTTTCAGATGCCCAGCTTCATTCAGGACTCATTTGATGAAAGCCTTTCCTGGGCCCACTACTTGTTAATGCTGTCTCCCACCTCAAATCTTCAAAGCAGCAAGGGAGAGACAGGAGGTGGCATGTGTCGGGCAAGCCAAAGCACCAGCACTACCACCTTCCTTTAGACCTCCATGGACAGAGCCCAGGACCCTGAATCCAACAGCCTTAGGAGCAGCAGTAGCAGCCAAACCATGGCCCCTACTTCTCTCCCAGTCCCCCCAGACGTCATCTTGGGAATAATTAATCCAGCAGCTGCTCGCATTAGAAAATGATATGCTTTTATCGGTGGAAATGATATTAAAAGGAAAGAGGAGGCATTGCTATCTGCTTTGCCACGGCACCCTAAGGATCATGGACCTGTCCATCTGACTTGCAGCTGAAATCTCCTCCATGAATTATCTTTCCCATTAAAATGTGAGCTCCTAGATAGCCCCAGTGACTAGCATAATACTGTGCACATAATGCTTAATAACTGCTTTTTCATTCATTCATTCGTTCACCATCCATTGTGCATTTTTAACTGTTTCCATGTTGTATCTCCCAACAGAGAGTAGGGAAAAGGTCTGTTCGATTCTGTCTTAGTATACCCAATGACTATCACAGTGTATTGCACACACTTAATAAATGATTGGACTGGAGCAGGATATAGAAAGAAGGATAAATGGGTATTTGAAATATATTAAGATATAACTTTACCCAAGACCAGCCCTATTTGGGCTCTTGGACATTGTACAGAGAATAGAGCTGAAGAGAAATGGAGCGGATGACATTCTTCTTGGCCTTATCTCTTACACCTCTTGTTCACAAGCACCCAACCAGCTTGTCAGGGTTGATATGTGTGTCATATCTAAACTAGGCACAATCCCCTTGCTTCTAAGTATGGCGGTTTAGGCAGTGTTTAATGGTTTGATATGATATGATAAAGAACTCCATAAACCCTAAGTGTTACATAAATGTAAACTATTATGAGCTCTCTGAACAACATACTATGAAGACTAAGTACGCAGAAAAAAATACAATGTCAAAATCACATATGACTTACACCCAAGTTATTCCGGCAGCAAAGTTGCTCTGTGGATAGAGCCCTGGGCCTGAAGTCAGGAAGAACTGAGTTCAAATTTTGTCTCCACCATTTGCTAGCTGTGTGATCCTGGTCAAGATACTTAACTTCTGTCTGCCTCAGTTTCCTGAGCTGTAAAATGAGCTGGAGAAGGAAATGGCAAGCCAGTTCAGTATCTTTGTCAAGAAAACCTCAAATGGGGTCACAAAGAGTCAGACACAACTGAAAATGACTGAACAATAAACTTCAGTTTCCTCACCTGTGAAATAGGGATAATAATGGTACCTACCTTTCAGGGTTGTAATTAAATGAGATAATGTTTTATTGAGCACACGGTAAGTGCTTAATAAGTGTTTATTTCCTTCCTTCCCACAGGTCAGCTGCCCAGGCTTCCTTAGTGTGATAATTCATGCTGGTCAATCCTAGTTTTCTTTTTTTAAACTTTGTTCTTCTGAATCTAGAACTAGGATTCATAGCAAGCTTTTTTTTTCTGATTCCAAGATCAGTTGAATCTTTCCTGCTAACAAGTCCCCCTCCCTTTCCCCTCCCCCCAAGCCTGTTAAGCTCTGTTACAGCCTAGCTGGCACTGATGTCAAAAAGTATTTCATTTTTCCTACAGCAACATCACAGTGACTCCCCTCCCAGGCATTGCTAGCTCCCCTAGAAAGGTGGTTTCTGTTGAAGCAATCTACTCGTGGAACATAGCGGTCTCTGTATGTGATCAAGATTTTTATTTTTAATTTAATTTTTTTCAATTGTTAAAATTCTATTTTCTAGCCTTCCTGACCCATCCCCACTAAAAAAGAGAAGAAAAACAAAATCCTTGTGATAAATATGCAAAGTCAAGCAATACAAATTCTTGTACTAATCGACCCCCAAAATGCCTCATTCTGCAGCTAGGGTGCATCACTTCTATGTCGGGAAATGAGTCGAATACTCTGTTACGAGTCCTTTGGCTGTGATAAAGATTAAAATGTAGACTGATGACGAAACACATTATTTACCTCCTTAGAGTTAATATACTCAAGGTACAGACCGAAGCCTATATTTTTGGACAACTTTTTTTTTTCTCTCTAGTGGAGTGGGACATCGAAGGGGGAGAAAATAAACTTTTAATTGAAAAAAAATTAAGAAATTCTACTTTGTAATCAAAAGAAATAATGCTGATCCTAAATTCAGGGGAATGCACAAAGTGAAAATAGGAAAACCATGAAGCAAGGGTACCTTTTAGCTGGCTTTCTAATCAACCTTTATCTTTTAAAATGTTTATTTATGCATTTATTTTTGTGTTACTGTCATTTCTGGAAACGGCTACTTTTGTACCAAAGCACAGTGGGAAGGGCCCCAGCCCTGGAGTCGAGAAGACCTGAGTTCAGATTTGGCCTCAGACCTTTATTTGGTGTGTGACCCTGAATATACTTAACCTCCATCTGCCACAGTTTCTTCAGCTGTACAATGGGAATAATAATAACAACACCTACTCTGCAGGGTTATTGTGAGGATCAAATGAAATAATATTTGTAAAAAGCTTTTAGCATAGTGCCTGATACATATTAGGCACTGTATAAATGCTTATTCCTGTCCCTGCCCATCACCCCAGAAATGAACCATCCCTTGTAACAAAGAAAATCAGTTCAGTAAAAATAACCAGGAGAGTGATCTGAGAATTTCTAGAAGATTCTGCCTTTGTATACACCCAACAATCCGGTAAGGAGAGACATATAGGTGACATTATCTATTCTCTATGACCATTACTTCTTTTTCCTTTACTAAGAACTCACCTTCCTTATAACAATCATTTATAGTATCATAATTATGTTTATGGTTCTGTTTATTTCACTTGGCATGAGTTCACACAAATCTCAGGTTTCTCTAAATTCATCAGATTTGCCGCTCTTATTATACAATATTATTCCATCACATATAATCAAATATTGCATGTAATCGAATTGTGATTTGTTTAGTTATTCCCCAATCAGTCACCACTCACTTTATTTTCACTGCTTTGCTACTACGGAAAGTGGTGCTAAGAATATTTTGTTATATACCAAACTTTGTTTCTATCTTTGATCCCTTCTTGGGGTATATGCCCAGTAGTGGAATCTCTGAATCAATGTAGAAACTATCATTGTCTAGCAATCCTTATCCCAATGACATAATAAGTTTCCTGACCCCAAATATTTGATACCCTGAATTTATTTCTCAAAAATTTTTAAAAATGTATATTCAATTTCATTTTACTTCAGATCCAAATTCTCTTTCCCTCACCTCTCCCTGTTCCATCCATAGAGAAGACAAGAGAAACAAAGCCCATTACAAATCTGTATCATCAAAAATCTTAAATTTTTATACAGCAAACAATAAGATATCAAAGAAGCCACTGTCCAAATTCAGTGACTTTTGAAAAGAGAAAACTTTAAAATTCATTCTTTAAAGCCCAAATAGATGATTAATCAAGCTATGGTTTTGAATATTTGTTTATTTGCTTTAATGAAGCAGTTTCCTGGAAAACTCATCCTAAGATGATGAAGGGCACAGCTGTCAAAACTACAAAAGCCATATGGAAAGTTGGTTACCTGAAAAATGGCCTGTTCCAAACTTCTCCCTAGTAAAAGAATGGCTAAAATTCTCTGAGGAGCAAAGTCCAGGCGAAACTCATCCCCAGATTAGAGGGAGTGTGATGATGTGGAAAGAGCATAACATTGGTTTTAGAATTCACAAGACAAGCTCCAGCCCTGGT
Source organism: Phalanger gymnotis (assembly GCA_028646595.1). Taxonomy (NCBI): domain Eukaryota; kingdom Metazoa; phylum Chordata; class Mammalia; order Diprotodontia; family Phalangeridae; genus Phalanger; species Phalanger gymnotis. Next base: position 544,431,608 of record CM053622.1, on the reverse strand, counting down.
TTTACTGCTTACCTTTACCTTGTGGTACTCTGGGCAAGTCACTTTTCCTTCCTGGGCCTCAGTTTACTCATCTGTAAAATGAGATCGTTAGATTGGATTACACCTAAGGCCCCTTCCAGCCCCAAATCCTATGATCTTAAAAATTTGCAGACTTTACAAAACAGCTTTTTACAATAAATTTTACATTCCTCAGTGATGTTGATATGAGAAGGTCAGATTCCCTTCAATTAGAGACATGTTCATCTAGGCATGATGAAGGCATTTAAAAAGAAATCTGAAAAAATTCCCCTAGAAGCTATCTGTCAAAACTGGGTTATAGCCAATATAGAATTATAAGGATTGAAATTATACCAATAGTAGTCTGATTGTATCTTTATTGCTGTTATTTTGATCATGTCTGACTCTTCATGACCCCATTTGGGATTTTCTTGGCAGAGATCCTGGAGTGGTTTGTCATTTCCTTCTCCAGTTCATTTTACAGATGAGGAAACTGAGGCAAACAGGGTTAAGTGACTTGCCCAGGGTCACACAGGTTGTAAGTGATTTGAACTCTGGAAGATGAGTCCTCTTGACTCCAGGCTCAGTGCTCTATCCACTGCACCATCTAGCTGACCTTATACCTTAAATGACTATAGCATTGCTTTCTTATTCCTTTGCCTTAAACTCAAGGGTCTTCACAGTGTGGCCTCATCCTACCTTTCTAGCCTTGTCTCATATTATCCCATACCCCGACCATTCAGTCAACATTAAATGAGCATTTTAAAAAATATTTAATTTATTTATTTTCTGTTTTCAACATTCATTTCCGTAAGTTTTAAATTTTCTCCCCTTCCCTCCCCAAGATGGCATGCAATCCAATATGTGCTTTACACATACATTCCTATTAAACACATTTTCACATGTTGCATAGAAGAATTATAGCGAATGGGAGAAAGCGTAAGAAACAAAACAAAAGAGAAAAGAGTCTGCTTCACTCTGCATTCTGACTCCATAGTTCTTTCTCTGGATGTGAATGGCATTTTCCATCATGAGTCCTTTGGAAAAGTTTTAGGTCTTTGCCTTGCTGAGAAGGGCTAAGGCTATCAAAATCAGTCCTCACATAGCGTGGCTGTTACTGTGTACAATGTTCTCCTAGTTCTGCTCACTTCACTCAGCGTCAGTTCATATAAGTCTTTCCAGGTTTTCCTGAAGTCTGCCTGCTCATCATTTCTTATATTGTAATAGTATTCCATTACATTCATATACCACAACTTGTTCAGTCATTCCTCAACTGATGGGTATCTCCTCGATTTCCAGTTCTTGGCCACCACAAAAAGAGCTGCTGTCAATATTTTTGTACATGTGGGACCTTTTCCCATTTTTTGTGATCTCTTTGGGATACAGCCCTAGAAACTATTGCTTGGTCAAAGGGTATGCACATTTTTATAGCTCTTTGAGCATAGTACCTAATTGCTCTCCAGAATGGTTGGATCAGCTCACAGCTCCACCAATGATGAACTAGGGTTCCAAATTTCCCACATCTTCTACAGCATTTATCACTTTCCTGTTTGTCATGTTAACCAATCTGTTAGGTGTCATGTGGTACCTTAGAGTGTTTTGATTTACATCTTTCTAATCAATAGTGATTTAGAGCATTTTTTCATATGACTATAGGTAGTTTTAGTTTCTTCTGAAAACTGCCTGTTCATATCTTTTGACCATTTATCAATTGGGGAATGACTTGTATGCTTGTAAATTTGACTCAGTTCTCTATATATTTTAAAAATGAGGCCTGTATCAGAGATAGTAGTTGTAAAATTTTTTCCCAGTTTTCTGCTTCCCTCCTAATCTTGGTTGCATTGGCTTTGTTTTTGTAAAACTTTTTCAATTTAATGTAATCAAAATTATCGATTTTGCATTTCATAATGTTCTCTACCTCTTATTTGGTCATAAATTTCTCCATTCCCCATAAATCTGACAGATAAAGTATTCCTTGCTCCTCTAATTTGTTTATAGTATTAGCCTTTATACCTAGATCATGTACCCATTTGGACTTTATTCTGGAATAGGTGTCCAGTCAGCTTTATTAAGCATCTACCATGTGCCAGGCACTGCACCATGCTCTGGGATGCTGTGTCTTTTGAAGGTGTGTGGTTTCTTGGCCTTCTTGCCTTTACTCACATTCTCCCCTCTGTCTGGTATGTTGTTCTGGGCTCATGGGGTGAATTCCCAGGGTTGGAGAGATGAACAGGCCCTCATGCTCCTTCCCCAACAGGTAGCAATAATGCTCTCTAAATGAATAATTATGTGGTAAACATCATCCCCATGACACCAAAAAATGAAAGCAAAACCTAAAACACAACTCATCTACACTCCATTGGGATGAGTTGCAATGGGCCCGCTTTCCAACGGGATATGAAGAAAAGGAATACAGAGGCTGATAATGGTTCCCTCAGGTATTTCCAGATAAAGGGCACACCCCTCTAGAAGGCTAGAATTTCCTCTGGCCTTCTCCATGACAGTACAAGGACCAGTATCCATGTGAGGGCCACAGGATAAATCTGCAGCAGCAATTTGCTATGAGGTTGTATTGTTCCTTTTTATATACCGAAAGAGCTCCGTTTCTGACATCTTTATCAATGAGGTCTCTAGAGGCTCTTCAATTATTCTTGAAACTAGGAGAGCTAATTGGTCAGATGGCACATGCCTGAGCTGGAGCATAGTCTTCTCTGAATGCTAATTGGATTCATGTGCCTAGCTTGAGAGTAGTCTTGTCCACACTCATGACTGACTTTTGAACCTCAGCATCCTCAGATGTAGGCTCCTGATGTCTGGAGTAAACTTATAATGGATTAGCTTCCATAATCAGCTGGCAGCTAGGTAGCCCAGTACATAGAGCCCTGGCCCTAAAGTCAGGAAGACCCAAGTTTAAATCTAGCCTCAGACACTTCCTAGCTATGTGACCCTGGGAAGTCACTTAACCCTGTTTGCCTTAGTATCCTCATCTGTAAAATGAGCTGGAGAAGGAAATGCAAACCATTCTGTTATCTTTGTCAAGAAAACTCTAAACCAGGGGAGGGGAACCTGTGGCCTTGAGGCCAAGGATCTGTTTTGTGAAGTTTGGATTCAGTCAAAGGGTTGCACTTAAGGACTTAGAGAGCCACATGCAGGCTTGAAGCTGCAGTTCCCTACCCCTGCTCTAAACCCTAAAAAGCGGTCATGAAGAGACACAACTGAAAATGCCTAAACCGCAGCAAATTTCTTCACTTTCTAGACTGTAAACTCTAAGAAGGCAAAGACCACCTTATCTAAACCTTCTCTTTCTTTTATCTCCATCAGTGCCTAGCACAAATGGACTTCTGCACACAGTAAGCATTAGATAAAATGTTGGACTGACTCTTTCCACTGAAGCAAGCCTAACATTTTTAGTCCTCCCTTCCTGGTCACCTCAAAATCAGAGCTTAAATCGTCTTAGATTTAATAGTCCCAAGGGCAGCTGGGTGGCACAGTGGATAGAGCCCTGGCCCTGGAGTCAGGAAGACCTGAGTTTAAATTTGACCTCAGACCCTTATTGACTGTGTGACCCTGGGCAAGTCACTTAACCTCGTTTGCCTCAAAAGAAAAAAAAGATTTAATAATCCTTTGGATAGAATGATGTGCTGGTCTTATGATCCTACTCATAAAACTATATCCAAAATATCATGTATTTGTTTTCTAAGAATTTTATTTTTTTTCTGTTCTCTCAGAATCTTACAACTTTTTCTAAAGGATGCACTCTTTGCTTGCTTTAGAAGTTCTACTACATCCTTTGGCCAAAATAAACAAGGCTTTGACAGGGTGAAAAGACAAAGGTCCTGGATAAGATTACCAATGGAGGGGGAGGGAAGAAGACTGCACCAGCATTGGCTGCTTCCGTGGCCTAGAACTCAAGCTTCTTGTACTTCCTTCTTCCCTCCTACTGTCCCTAGTTCACATCTGAAGGAGTGCTTCCTATTCTTCACTGTTTATGGATGGTCTCCAGGGATGGGGAACCTGCCTCAAGGCCACATGTGGCCCTCTAGGTCCTTAAGTGTGGCCCTTTGACTGAATCCAAACTTCACCAGGAGGCCTCAAGGCGGCACCCCTGGACCAGTCGGCTAGGTGGCACCATAGCGCGCAGAGTGCTGGGCCTGGAGTCAGGAAGACCTGGTTCAGACGCGAACTCAGACACTTAACTAGCTGTGTGACCCTGGGCAAGTCACTTAACTTTTGTTTGCCTTAATCCACTAGAGAAGGAAATGGTAAACCACAAGAGAACCCCATATATTGCCGTGCTATGGTCTATGGGGTCGCAAAGAGTCGGACACGACTGAAAACAGCAACAAATCAGGGCCGGAATTATGATTACCATCACTTGGGAGACAGGGCAAAGGCACTGTGGAAAAAGATTCTGCTAGGCCCAAAGAGCTATAAAACTGTGCATGCCCTTTGACCCAGCAATACCTCTTCTAGGGCTGTATCCCAAAGAGATCACACAAATGGGAAAAGGACTCCCATGTACAAAAATATTGACAGCAGCTCTTTTTGTGGTGGCCAAGAACTGGAAATTGAGGGGATGCCCATCCGTTGGGGAATGGCTGAATAAGTTGTGGTATATGAATGTAATAGAATATTATTATTCTATAAGAAATAATGAGCAGGCAGATTCAGAAAAACCTGGAAAGACTTACATGAAATGATGCTGAGTGAAGTGAGCAGAACCAAGAGAACACTGGACACAGTAACAGCAACACTGTGCGAGGACTGACTTTGATAGACTCGGCTCTTCTCAGCATGGATCCGAGACAACGCCGAGACTCATGACGGAAAATGCTATCCACATCCAGAGAAAGAACTCTGGAGTCTGAATGCAGGTGGAAGCAGGCTATGTTCTCTCTCTCTCTCTTTCTCTTTTAGTTGCTCTTTCTTCTTTCCCATAGTTTCTCCTATTGGTTCTAATTCTTCTTTACAACATAATTAATGGGAAAATATGTTTAATATGAGTGTATATGTAGAACCTATATTGGCTTGCACACCATTTTAGGGAGGGGGAGGGGAAGGGGGAGAAAATTTAGAATTCAAAATCTTATGGAACTGAATGTTGAAAACTAAAAATTAATTGATTGATTAATTGAAAACAAAATAGAAAAACGGTGCTGGATGTTTGCCATCTAGGAGTCATGGACCCAATCAGGGTTAGGGGTGGGCAAGACAACCAGCCCACTAGGGCACAACACATTGTGGGGTGGGCTGGAGCAGAGTAGAGGACTACAATAAGGAATGCTCTTTGTTATGTAACCTATACATGCATAGGGGAGCCGGGTGGTGCAATGGATAGAGCGCTGGGCCTGGAGTCTAGAAGATCTGAGTTCAAATCTGATTTCAGACACTTACTAGCTAAGTGACCCTGGGCAAGTCATTAAACCCATTTGCTTCAGTTTCCACATCTGTAAAATGAGCGGGAGAAGGAAATGGCAAACCACTCCATACCTTGGCCAAGAAAACCCCAAACGGCGTCACGAAGAGTCAGATGTGACTGAAAAACGACCAAACGACAATAACGTACATACACACATTTTGGTGCATTTGCTTTAGGAGCTGAGGAGATTCATGTATCACAGTGCAAGATCAAAGTGGAAAGTGGAGAGGGGGAGGGCAATAACACAGGGGTATGAGTTTTAAACTTTGGGCAAATAAATACCTCGTCCCAACTTTGGTCTAGAAAAGATAGCTACCACCGGCACGCTTCATCTTTCACCTCTGGGATAGCTGCCGAGTATCAATGTCAAACAGCTATTGAGCCGGCGCCTGGCTTATCTTATCCGGGGAACAGTAGGGTCATCTAGGGGCAGAGAGACTTTGAGATTGTATGAAACAACCTAAGATTCACCACCAACGCAGTATTACTATGGCAACACCTGAGTTTAAAGGATGGACTCACTGTACTGGAAATCATCTTGGAATTCTTGAAAGCACTACCTAATTTCTCAAAGGCAATCCAATCTGCTATCTTCCTCCTGTTCTACTTTGGGTCCAACTCCTCTTCCACAGGCAACGGAGAATGTAGGTACCGCTGTACTAACTCAACAGACTGGCCAGTCAACTACATGGTGGAGTCTGGAAGTTCATTAGAGATTACTTTGTTTTGGAGGAACTGGTCAAGGTCTTTATAGATTTCCTCCGTAATAGATGTTGGCACACAAGCTGCATTTGAGCATTGTCACCTGGTGATGATGGCTTTTTTTGTCCCCACAGTTCCCCACAGAGAGAGGCATGTGAATGCTCAGATGCTTCTGGCCAGGTCCGAATACAGCCTGTCTCTTCTCTCTGCAGTGTGCCGGATCTCCAATATTCAGAAACAGATAGAGAAGAGGGATGGATTTTCATGAATGTCTACTCTACGTCCTGTTCTCCCTATTTTACTATGACCTTTGTGAGGGAAGGTGTTATGTCTTATTTATGTGGGTGATGCCTTTCAGTGCACAGCACAAGGTACAATACATTGAAGAAAATGTTTGTTGAATGAATAGATAACCTCTGAGGTTTGAAAGTCCCGATGAGCTCTTCTCCGATCAGACCATATCTGGAATATCATGTTCGTACAGAGTGAGCTATCCCTCGCAACAAAGATTTAAAAAGAGAGGGGAAAAAACCCAGTTCAGCAAAACCAACCATATGTCAACTAGGTCTGACAGAATATTATGATGTTATGATATATATGATAATATATATCATATATATTGCAATATGTATGAGATAAATGATAATATATTGATAATATATGATATATCATATATATGATAATATATGTGGTATATATGATAATACGATATTACATTCTGGGTGCCACATTTTAAGGAAGGATATACCCCATAACATGCAATAATATCCTATACTTGATGCCACTTCTTTTTTAAATTTGTTGATTTATTTTTAGTTTTTAACATTCACTTTTATAGTATTTTAAGTTCCTTCCCCTCCCTCCCCAAGATGGCATGCAATCCGATATAGGTTATACATGTACAATCATATTAAACATATTTCCACATTAGTCATGTTGTGAAAGAAGAATCAGAACAAAAGGGAAAAATCATGAAAAAGAAAAAAAGAAGAGAAAATAGGATGCTTCAATCTGCATTCAGACTCCATAGTTCTTTCTCTGGATGTGGATAGGATTTTCATCATGAGTCCCTTGGAATTGTCTTAGATCCTTGCATTGTTGAGAAGAGCCAAGTCTATCACAGCTGTTACTGTGCACAATGTTTTCCTGGTCTTGCTCACTTCACTCAGCACTTGATGCCACTTCTTAAGAAGGCACATTGACAAACTGGAGATGGTGCAAAGGAGAATGCCTAGAAACCACAGATCTAATGTAGGAACAGGGGCCTTTAGCTAGGAGAAAAGAAGATGTAGTAGGGAGAGACTAATTGTCTTCAAGCCCCGGAGGACTGTCACATGAGAAAGCAATTATATTTCTTTTGGTCTTAGAGGCAGAATTAGGAGAAATGAAATGAATGGATCAAAAAATGTTTATTTAACAGTCAATGGGTACAAAACACTTGAAATACAAATAGGAAAGAAAAACCCAATGAGTGGAAGTTTCAGATTTTGGCACAATACAAGCCTAACAATGACAACTTCTAGTGCTTGGAAGGCTGAGAGTGCTTTTCCTTTCTTTTTTGTTTATGTTTTCTTTTTTTTTTTAGAGGGGGGAAATTGGGGTTAAGTGACTTGCCCAAGGTCACACAGCTAGTAAGTGTGTCAAATGTCTAAGGCCGAATTTGAACTCAGGTCCTCCTGACTCCAGGGCCGGTGCTCTACTCACCGCACTACCTAGCTGCCCCTGCTTTTCCTTTCTTTTTCCACTAATAGACCACTTTCAGCTTTGGACACAAGGATTGAGGTCAAATCTGACATTCATAGAGAGCTCTTTAAGATCCTACCCCAGAGCTCTGGGGAAAATTCTTAAAGCTTAGGTTTTACTGCTGTCTAATATCTTCCCAAAAAGGAAGGAATAGAAAGAAATCCAATGTAATCTATATATCTGGACATCTCCTTATCTCCTGTACACAAAAGAAATGCTAAACACAAAACTCACTAGCAGGCATTGCCCATAAAACAAAACAAACTTATAGAGTAAGTAGCAATAAACTGTTATTGTTATCTCTTGGGAGTTTGTAGGCATTTTGTGGGACTGCTAAGTAGGCACTTTTCATTTCTCCTCAGTTCTGCATTCTCCAGTTACCTTAAGGTCTACATCTTTTAGCAAGCCAGGCCAAGGCTTGGACTCATCCATCTCTTTGTGGTCATCTTCTCAGATGCAGAAAATCCTGCAGCCAGTCAGCTCCAGCTGAGAGTCTCAGGACCTCCCAAACTCACCATTTCGAGAGGATATCTCTGTATCCCCTATTACTCCATCACCAGTGTTTAGAGAAGTACAGAACAAGAGGCAGCTAGGGCTCCAGTTCACTGGGGCAGAAAGTGCTTTGGTTGACGTATGCTTCCAGCCTCCATGGGGCTATGGTGGGGGATAATAAGGCGTTAGCACATCTTGGTATTTTTTTAACCTCATTGCCTTTGTCATTTGTCCTTGCTTTCTGTGATCAGTTGGTCAGAGATAAGAGAATATGGGAAGGTTGATTGAAAGCTGGAGCTGTGATAATTTCCTCCTCTTATTTTATTATTTATTAATTATTATTATTATTTTAGGATACAGTTCCTGCCCCAACTCACGATGGCATGCTCTCGATCATGTTCCCAAATCTTGGGCGTCAGCCTGGGCATCTCAGCCCAACTTGCAGCTGCTGCCAACCTTGCTCTATTCTTTCCTGACTGGGAAGTCACCTATCTGAAGAATGGCCTTATAGGCAAGCATGCTATGAGGGGCGCAGGCCTTTGGGGAGGTGGCCTGATGGTAAGCAGACGTCTTTTTCTCCACATTGGTCACCTTCTCTGGTTTTTCTCATGGTGGGTGTGCAATTAGGTCAGAAAGACTTTTTTTGTTTCGTTTTGTTTTTTTCCTGAGGAGACAACACACCGATCTGAAACCTGAAATGGCTTCAAGTGTGACTAGGAAACAGGAGAAGAGAAGAATCCTTGGGACCAGGCTGCCAAATTGTAGTTGGGAGAATATAGAGAATATTTAGGCTGGGATAAAGACCGTGAACTAACTCTTTATCAGCATGGTCAGGCAGAGCTTAAATGCATTGTGTTCTGATTGTTTGAAACAGAATAAATGGGTAAGCTGGGTCACGCAGTGGGTAGAGCACCAGTCTTGGAGTGAGGAGGACCTCAGTTCAAATCCAGCCTCAGACATTTATTAGCTGCATGACCCTAGGCCAGTCACTTAATCCAGATAGCTTCTCCCCTCCTCTGCACCCCACAAAAGACACTAAGTAAGATATTGGAATGCAGGATAATCCTGCATATTCAGGGTATTTGAATAACCTCCTGAGTAGGAAGGTGGGATCCTGAGAACTACTAGAAACCTCGTTCGCATTCTAGTCCCTTCTTACTTTTTTTTCCCCACAGGTACTCTTTGCATCCATTCTCATCACACTGATAGGCTGGCGCTGGGGCTGCTTTAGTAACACTGGGCCCTGCAAAAGTGTAAGTGGTTCTTTTGTTCTAGTTCTTAAAATGTTGTGATTCTTATATCTTCTTATTGCAGTTCATTGCTTAGTTTGGTATATTCCTTGAATTAGGAAAATGTATATTTGCGGTAGAGGAGGAATACGTTAAGTAATGAAGGTGTTACACAAATAAGAGAAAGCAAAAACAATTGCAATTTTTAAAATTAAAATTCATTTTCATAATTAACATTGGAAAATATTATTTTTTAAAAAAGCAGTTTTTATGACACCTTTTGTTTTTAATATAACGATTGTCTCTGGCTATTTCTTCAATGAACCCTTCCTCAAAAAAAGGAAAAGGAAAAATGGTTAAGCAAAAGCAACTGACATAGTGACTGTATACAACGGTATATTCAATGCTTCACATTTGTAGTCCTCCACCTTTCTACCAAAAGTAGGGAAGTACTTCACCACCTCTGAAATTAGGATTGGTCTTTACAGTTACTCATCAATCAGCTTCATTTTAGTGTCCTTTTCATTTTTATTATAAGTTTTGTGTGTAGGGTCCCATTAATTCTATTTGTTTCATTCTGCATCAGTTCATACAAATCGTACCATGTTTCTCTGAATTACTCATATTTCTCATTTCTGAGTGCACAATAACATGCCATTGTATTCATATACAGTTTATTCAGTCATTCTCCAAATAATCATACACAAACACACACACACACACACACACTTTGTATCAAGTTCTTTCTCATCACACACAAAAATTCTATTGTAGATATTTTGGCATATACGGATCCCTTTTGGTCTTTAACGTTGGAGTATGTGACCAGTAGTGAGCACTCTGAGTCAAAGGAAAGGAACAGTTGACTGCTTTTTCTTGCATAATTCTAAATTGTTTTCCAGAATTCACTGTGAATCTTTTAACTTAAAATGAAAACCTTCTGTAACATGTGCCAAGCTTCTGTGTACTTTAGGCTTCAGGGCAATAATGGAAAAACTACTGTATGTCTGTATTTTTTAAAATTATGTACTCCTTACTCAAATGTATTTTAAACTTCATATTTTGGAAGAAGTAATCTGGTTTCTTTAAGAAATTAGAAGATTTGGAAGTGACCTGGAAACTAGCAAAGATAATAATAATGATGATAATGATAACATCTAACATTTATATAGCATTTGCTATGCGCCAGACACTGTGTTAAGTACTTTACCATTTTAACTGATTTGATCCTCACAACAACCCTTGAAGGTAGATGCTGTCATCATCCCTCTTTTACAGATGAGGAAACAGAAGCAGGCAGGATTAAGTGACTTGTCCAGGGTCACACAGCTAGTAAGTGCCTGAGGCCAAATCCTGCCTCCAGGCTCAGCACTCTATCTGATGAGTTACCTATCTGCCAAGAACCACATTATACCAGCTAGGAATGCAAATGACAAACAAGCTAGCTATCAGAATTGCTGATAAGAAGAGAGGCCTTTGCAGCTTGGCCATAATTTTTCTTTTTCTCTCCTGTGTGTGTTTTGAGAGAGAATTCAAGAATGAGGAAGTCAGGATTTAGATGGAAAAATCTGGCCATATTTTAGAGGAACTGTTAGTAAGCAGTTAAAAGTCAATCTACCTAGTGAGATCAAGGGCTAAATCAAATTCATCTGCAAAAGCTTTTGATATAAAGATGTTGTGAAGCCCTATAGTACCTGCTGACTTTTGACCACTGAAGCTCTAGATGCAGATGGATTCTGCACAGAGAAGAGCCTGTGTCCTATAATCCTGGTACTTCTCTTTCATCTTCTGGGTCATCATTCCAACACCCACATCATCCTAGTTGGACTCTCGGGGAAGCCAACTGCCATGACTATGTATCAATAGGGTAGCTAGGTGGCACCATAGTGCCTAGAGTGCTGCGCCTAGAGACAGGAAGACTCATCTTCGTGAGTTCAAATCTGGCCTCAGACACTTACTAGCTTTGTGACCCTGGGCAAGCCGCTTAACCCTCTTTGCCTCAGTTTCCTCATCTGTAAAACGAGCCGTAGAAGGAAATGGCAAACCGCTCCAGTATCTCTGCCAAGGAAACTCCAAAAATGGAGTCACGAAGAGTTGGCCAGTTTGACTGAACAACAAATGTATTGGTGGGGTGGGGAGAGAGCCCAGTGCACAGTGACTTGCCTGGGTCACACTGTAGGTTAGTGGGTAATTCTGTCTCAGACTTCATTTCACTGTTTTTCCCTTCCCCCTTATAGATGCTTGTTTCCATACTGGCAAGTTGCCTGGCTATTTTGGGGGCCTTCGTTTGCTTTATTACCTCTGGTGTGGCCCTGAAGGATGGTCCCTTCTGCATGTTTGATGTTCCTTCGTCCAATGAGACACAAGCCTTGAAGTACGGCTACCCATTTAAAGACCTGAATGACAGGTAATCAGGAAGATTATCACAGGACCATAGATCTGGAGAAGGAAGGGACTTTAGAAGTCCAATGACAGCTTTATAATCTCAGTCCTATCACAGGAAATGAGAATATCCACTCTAGTTGCTCATCATTCTTCTCAATTTGTACTTGTCAATAATGCCTTTTGTCTTTTGTTGTTATTTAGTCAGTTTAGTCGTGTCTGACCCTTCATGACCTCATTTGGAGTTTTCTTGGCAAAGATACTGGAGTGGTTTGCCATTTCCTTCTCCAGCTCATTCTACAGATGAGGAAACTGAGGGAAACAGAAGTTAAGTGACTTGCCCAGAGTCACACAGCTAATAATGTCTGAGGTCATATTGAATTCAGGAAGATGAGTCTTCCTGACTTCAGGCCTGGCACTCTATCCACTGGGCCTTCTAGCTGCCCCACTAATGTCATTTACACCCCAATAATTTCTTGACATAGGCAGCTAGGTGCCTCAGTGGATAGAGAGCTGGGCATGAAGTTAGGAAGACCTGAGTTCAAATGTAGCCTCAGATATTCACTAGCTGTGTGATCCTGGACAAGTCACTTAACCTCTGTTTGCCTTCATCCAATGGAACAGGAAATAAAAAACCCACTCCAGTATTTTTGCCAAGAAAACTCCATGGACAGTATGGTCCACAAAGAGTCAGCCACAACTGAACAACCGAACAGCCACAACAACAATCTCTTAGCTACTCTATAACCCCAATAGAACCTTTTTCTTGTAACAAATTAAAAATAGTTAGGTTAAAAAAAATCAGTCAATACAGTGACCATATCTGACTTCATCTGCCAAATTTCATACTGATAATTTATCATCTCTAGTGAATGTGTGTTTTATGGAAGTTATGTTTTATCCTCTGTCCTCTAGGACCAAGATTGGTCATTGCATTTAATCTGGGTTAAGTTGTCTTTTAATTATTGTTTTATTGTTGCTTTTTTTTATGGCACTGTGATCATTGTGTCCATTGTCCTTCTGGTTCTGATTTCTTCACTCTGTATAAGTTTATACAAGTCTTCCCACATTTCTCTGAATTCCTAATGTTCATTGTTAATTACAGTGCAATAATATTCTGTTCCTTTCACATACCATGATTCATTTTGCCATTACCCAATGGACACTTTGTTTCTAATTTTTTGTTGTTTTAGTCCCAAAAAGCACTGCTATAAATATATAGGACATTTCTTTCTATCTTTGATCTGTTTAAGGTATACATTTAGTAGAGGGATTGCTAGATCAAAGAGTATGAGCAGATTAGTATCTTTTCAGGGAGTGTGGAGGATTGGGAATAATTTATAATTGGGTATAATTTAATAATTATTTTCCAGAATGGTTGGAGTGGGTAAACTCCTTTAGAACTGAGAAAATTTTATTCTTTGTACTATATCTCTGATGCCTAGCACAGTGTCTAACACAAGGTAGATACTTTAAGTGCTTATTGAAAATTTTTAAAAATGTTTTTTGAATGATTGGTTGCTCCGTTAGAGCATCTAACCCTTCTGACATAAAATTCCTTTTTTAGGTTCTGATTTCAAGTCTTACATTTATTTTTCTCTAACTTTGAGTTCAATGAAAGTGAAAACCTAATCTCTCTGTACAAGAGTTTGGCACCTGTTCCATTTTATCAAGTCCCTGTTCCTAGACAATTTTGGCTTCTTAAATTAATTTGTTTAGTTTTCTGTGTTCCTTACTTGATTTTCTTATCTTTTCGGGGATAGGAACTACCTTTATGACCGTTTCCTCTGGGATTCAGTTTGCATTGAGCCTCCTAGAGCTGTCATCTGGCATGTAATTTTCTTCTCCACACTCTTGAGTGTCAATGTCATCCAGATTCTCCTGGTATCGGCTCAACTAATCAACAGCTTCTTGGGTCTCTTCTGTGGCTTCTTTGAGAAGAGAGAGGTAATTTCTCTTTTAGGTGCCTTTGTAGCAAAATGATCCTTAGTATCTCCTAGGACTCCTCTTTAGAATCCTTAATAATAATAATAATAGCTAAATTATTTTATTATTTTTCTTTCCCTATAATTCTTTTTAAAATAGAATACTATTTTTTCCAACTACATGTAAAGACAATTTTAACATCCATTTAAAAAATTTTTTGAATTCTAAATTTTCTCCCTCCCTCATCTCCCTCCTCCCTAAAAAGATAAGAATTTTAAATAGGTTATATATGTGCAGTCATGTAAAACATATTTCTGTGTTAGTCATGGCTAACATTAATTTACAGCTTTAAGGTCTGTGAAGGGATTTACATATATTGCCTTATTTAAGACTCATAAAACTCTGTGAGGTAGGTACTATTGCTATCTCCATTTTATAGATAAGGAAACTGAGCTTAAAAAAAATCTAAGTGATTTAGCCAGGGTCATGGCTATTAAGTGTCAAGGGAATGACTTGAACTCAGGTGTTCCTAGGTCCTAACTACCTCTGGTTGAGCTAGAAGATAGAGACAGAGGGTCCAAGTAGTTAGGAACTGGAATTGAATATGGATAAAGGAATGTGTGTGTGTGTGTGTGTGTTGGGATGGAGTGGGGGAGGGGAAATCCCAAGTTACAAGAAGCATCTAGAGGGACCATAAAGGTGTTCACGGACCAAGAAGGCAAAAAGGTGAAGGACATAGATGGAGAAAGGCAGAGGAGAAGACGGTTCTAGAAATGAGGTTAGGGGTAGAAAAGAATCCCAAAAAGAAAGACATGGGGACAACTACATGTATTTTAGTAGAGATGGTTCTGATGCAAATTTGCTGCTAGCAAGAAGCCTCCAGGAAACTTTGAGCTGTTTAGATAGGGTAGGTTAAAGGAAGTATCACCAGGACCTGGGGTGCAGATGGAATGTTGGGATGGTAAAGTAAGAGTGTGTGTGTGTGTGTGTGTGTGTGTGTGTGTGTGTGTGTTTGTGTCTCTGTCTGTTTCAGGGAGAGAATAGCAAGGCAGAGGGAAACACAGATGCTGTTCCTACACCCTTCCACATCAGGACCACTCTGACTTGATGAGAACTGCTAGAAGGCTATCCTGGAGATCTCCAAACCACAGGGGGCCATGGCATGGAGCCTGGAACACTCACCCTTTCATAGTCTATGGTCAAGTGGGCAGAGGTCTTTAGGTGTCCCCTGCTGTACTCTTTCTCTGCTTTCCTCTTGGAACTATAGTTTTAAAGACTATTTGGCTTCAGGAAAAGATTAGAGAAAGTACATAGGTTATGCAGCTGGGTGGAGAGGCAAAGTCTGGTCTCCACTGAGTTGCCCAAATTAAGAACTCATATAGAGAGAAAACTTTTACAAGCACTACTATTTTCCTCTTGGACTTATTGGTTTATTTGGTTTCAGATTTAACTTCCAGTCTGTGGCAGAGATGCCCTTCTCAAGTTGTCCTTCTTCCCAAAAAGAAGCTGATTATGAGAGCGAGGAAACATGAAGAAAACACAAGATAAAGGATTGAGGTTTAAAATTGGTTCTTAGATGAAGTAAGAAACATACTCTCTTCACTGATCACCTTGCCCTCTTTGCTATATTCCCAATGGACGTAGCTATCAACTATTGATATGAAAGTCCTAACATAAAGTTAACAGCCAAGAAATAGGCCACTAAAAATGAGTTAACAACAGAGAAAGAACTTGACCATAGATAGTTACTTGCAGTGATAAAGACAATCAGGCTTCAAACTCAGAAGAAGACATTGAAGTCAAAACAGCTCCTTGTAAAGCTAGAGAAAATGTAAAATGATCACAAGCCCAAAAAGATTTCTTGGAAGAGCTTAAAAATAAAATAAGAGATAATAGAGGAAAAACTGGGAAAAGAAATAAAAGTAATGAAATAAAATCAGGAAAATTGTGAAAAGAAAGTTAATCAATTGGAAAAAGAGATCCAAAAACTTACTGAAGAAAATAACTCCTTTAAAATTAGAACTGGGCAAGAGAAAGCTAATGACTTCAAAAGATATCAAGAAATAAGACAAAATCAAAAGAATGAAAAATAGAAGAGAATATAAAATATATCATTAGAAAAACAATTGACTTGGAAAACAAATCTAGGAGAGATAATATAAGAACTGTTGGACTACCTGAAAGTCATGATCAAAAAAGGGCCTAGACACTACACTTTAAGAAGTTATTAAGGAAAATTGCCCTGAAATTTTAGAAATAGAGGATAAAGTTGAAATTGAAAAAATTCACCTATCACCACCTGAAAGAGATCCCAACATGAAAACTCACAGGAACATTATAACTACATTTCAAAGCTCCCAGATTGAGGAGAAAATATTATAAACAACCAGAAAGAAGCAATTCAAATACTGTGGCACTTCAGTCAGGATAACACAAGACTTAGCATTTTCTACATTAAAAGATCAAAGGGCATGGAATATTATATTCTGAAGAACAACGGATCTGGATTTGCAGCCAAGAATAACCTACTCAGCAAAGCTAAGTGGAATCCTGCAAGGAGAAAAAAAATGTATATTTGAGGAAAAGATCAGAATTGAATAGAAATTTGATTTATAAATATAAAATAAGGAGAAACATAAGAGGGTAAACATGAAAGTCTAATCTTAAGGCATTTAATAAGGTTAAATTGTTTACTTCTTATGTGGGAAAATGATATTTGTAACACTTAAGAATGTTATCACGATAAAACAATCAGGGGGGTGGAGCCAAGATGGCAGCTGGAAAGCAGGGACTAGCGTGAGCTCCCTGCCAAGTCCCTCCAAAAACCTATAAAAAATGGCTTTGAACCAATTCTAGAACTGCAGAACCCACAGGATAGCAGAGGGAAGCAGGGCTCTAGCCTAGGACAGCCTGGATAGTCTCTGAGTAAGGTCTATCCGGCACAGAGCTGGGAACAGAGGGCAGCTGAGTGGAGCAGAGCCCAGTGTGGGAAGAGAAATGAGAAGGATGAGAGAAAACCGTAAAAAACAAGTCGATGACTTGCTAAAGGAGACCCCCTCCCAAAAAAAAAACTGAAAAAAAAGAATGTTATCACTAGGGTAGTTAGAGTGTACATGCACAGAAGGCTTCAGGTTGAGTTGATTGTGGTGGGAGAATCCTAAAAAATAAAATTGTGCAAGGAGAGGTAAAATGGAGCAAATTATCTCATGCAAGAGTTGTGAATGGATGAACTTTTATAGCGGGGTAGAAGAAGGGGTGAAGAGCAGGAAGAGAGGGAATTTATTCAGAACTGAGCAAAAGAGGGAATAACATATATGTTTGATTGGGTATAAAAATCTTAACTTACAAAGAAATAGGAGGGCAAGGGGATAGCTTAAGGGAGGAACTCTTAGAAGGGTGTGCAGATTAGGGATCCAATAGTCAGAAAGAAATTAGACTTCTAAGGAAGGTTAGGGTGAAAAAAGAGAGAGAAGGGACAGCAGGGAAAAATAGGATGGAGGGAAATGCACAACTAGTTATTATAACTTTGAATGTGAATAGGATGAATTCACCCATAAAATGGAAACAGAGAGCAGAATATGTCAAAAACCAGAACCTGACAATATGTTGTTTACAAGAAACATATTTAAAAATGAGAGACACACATAGAATAAAAATAAAGTGCTGGAGTAGAATGTATTCAGTATTCAGCTGATGCCAAAAAAAAGCAATCATGATCTCAGAAAAAGTTAAAGCTAAAATAGATTTACTTAAAAGCCATAAGCAGGGTATCATAGATAATGAAGTAATATAAATATTAGACATATATATGGCAAATGTGATAGTTTCCAAATTTACAAAGGAAAAGGTAAATGAATTACAAGTAGAAAAAGCAAAACTACAATAGTGGAGGACTTCAACCTTCCTCTCTCAGAGCTAGATAAATCTAACCAAAAAAAAAAATAAGAACAAAGTTGAAGAGACGAATAGAATCTCAGATAAGCTAGATATGATAGACACTTGGAGAAAACTGAATGGGAATATAAAGGAATATACCTTTTTCTCAGTAGTATGTGGCATCTTTATAAAAATAGACCATATATTAGGGCATAAAAACTTTATGATCAAATGCAGAAAAACAGAAATAATAAATATATCCCTTTTAGATCATAATACAATAAAATTATTAAAGGTATGTAATAAAGGGCTATGGAAACATAGATTAAAAATTAACTGAAGACTAAATAATCTAATCCTAAGGAATGAATAAGTTAAAAAACAAATCATAGAAACAATAAATAATATTATTAAAGAGAATAATAATAATGAAAAAAATACCAAAACTTATGGGATTCAGCAAAAACAGTAATCAGAGGAAAATTTATATCTCTGAATGTTTATATCAATAAAATAGAAAAAGAACAGATCAATGAATTAAGTATGCAATTAAAAAACTAAAAGAAGAATGGATTAAAATCTGCAACTAAATACCAAATTGGAAATGCTGAAAATTAAAGGTGACATCAGCAAAATTAAATGTAAGAAAACCATTGAATTGATAAATAAAATTAGGAATTAGTTTTATGACAAAATAAATAAAGTAGATAAAACATTGGTTAATAGGAATTTTAAAAAGAGAAAAGAAAACCAAATCACTAGTAACAAAAAAGAAAAGGGTGAACACACCACTAATGAATATGAAATTAAAGCAATTATTAAGAGTTATTTTGCCCAATTATATGCCAATATACAATTTAAGTGAAATGAAAGAAGACTTACAAAAATATACACTGCCCAAATTAGCAGAAGAAGAAATAGAATATAAACATATTTTAGAAAAAGAAATTGAACAGGATATATATGAATTTCCTAAGGAAAAAAAAGCATCAGGAACATATGAATTTATAAATTAATTCTATCAAACATTTAAAGATCAACTAATTCCAACCTTAAATAAATTATTTGGAATAATAAAAGGTGAAGGAGTTTTACCAAACTCCTTTTGTGAAACAAATATAGTGCTGATACCTAAAACAGGAAGAGCAAAAACAGAGAAAGAAAATTATAGACCAATTTCACTGGTGAGTATTGATGCAAAAATCCTAAATAAAGTAATAGCTGGGAGACTATAGCAATATATCACAAAGATTATACATTGTAACCAAGTGGGATTTATACTAGGAATGCAGGGCTGGTTCAATATAAGAAGATTATTAACATAATAGATTATATCAATGACAAAAGCAACAAAAATCATATGACTATATCAACACATGCAGAAATTT
The DNA here is from genome assembly GCA_028646595.1 of Phalanger gymnotis. Classification (NCBI taxonomy): domain Eukaryota; kingdom Metazoa; phylum Chordata; class Mammalia; order Diprotodontia; family Phalangeridae; genus Phalanger; species Phalanger gymnotis. The sequence continues at coordinate 544,412,454 of CM053622.1, read as the reverse complement.
TTTTTTTTACAAAATACAACACTCCTATTAAAAACATTTGAAAACAGGTGTAAATGGATTTTTACTTAAAATGATAAGAAGCATCTACCTAAAACCATTAGCAAGCATAATCTGTAAAGAGGATAAGTTAGAAACATTCCCAATAAGATCAGAAATGAAATAAGGATGCCCATTATTATCAATATTATTCAATATTGTACTAGAAATGCTAACAATAGCAATAAGAGAAAAAAAATTAAAGGAATCAGAATGGACAATGAAGAAATAAAACTATCTCTTTTTGCAGATGATATGATGGTATACTTGGGAAACCTTAGAGATTCAACTGAAAAATTTCTTGAAACCATTAATAATTTTAGCAAAGTATCAGGATATAAAATAAACCTATATAAATCATCAGCATTTCTATATATCACCATCAAAGCCCTGCAAGAGAGATATTTCATTTAAAGTAACCATAGACAAAATAAAGTACCTGGGAGTAGGGACAGCTAGGTGGCACAGGGCACCAGCCCTGGAGTCAGGAGGACCTGAATTCAAATCTGGCCTCACACACTTGGCACTTACTAGCTGTGTGACTGTGGGCAAGCCACTTAACCCCAATTGCCTTGCCTTCCCCCCTCCCAAAAACAAACAAAACAAAATAGCTGGTAGTACACCTGCCAAACTATATGAACAGAATTATAAAACATTCTTTACACAAATAAGGTCAGATTTAAATAATTGGAGAAATATTAAGTGTTCATGGGTAGACCAAGCCAATGTGATAAAAATAATTCCATTTAAACTAGCTTATTTATTCAGTGCCAGCCCATTTGAACTATCAAAAAATTATCTTATTGAGCTAGAAAAAAATAATAACAAAACTCATTTGGAAGAATGAAAATCAAGAATATCAAAGGAATTGATGGGAAAAAAATGTAAAGGAAGGAGGTCTATCACCTGATCTTAAACTGTATTACAAGGTGATAATTATCTAAACTATCTGGTACTGGCTAATAAATAGAAAGGTGGATCAGTGGAAAAGAGTAGATACATAATACGGAGTAGTAAATGATTACAATAACCTTGTGTTTGATAAACATAGAGGTCTGAGCTTTTGGGATAAAAACTCATCATCTGGTAAAAATTTCTGGGAAAACTGGAAAGCAGTCTGGCAGAAACTAGGTATACACAAATATTTTATACCATTTACCAAGATAAAGTCAAAATGGATACATGACCTGGACATAAAGGGAGATATCATAAGTAAATTACAAGAACATATTTATTGCCTATCAAATTTATGGATAGAATAATTTATGAATAAAGAGACAGAGAGCATTGTGAAATATAAAATGGATAATTTTGATTATATTACATTTAAAAAGTTTTTGTACAAATAAAACTAAAGTAGCCAAGATTAGAAGGAAAGTAGACAATTGGAGGAAAATTTATAGACAGTATCTTGGATAAAGTCCTCATATCTCAAATACATAAAGAACTGAGTCAAGTTTATAAGAATATGAGTCATTCCTCAGTTGATAAATTTTCGAAGGCTATGAACAGGTAGTTTTTAGAATAAGAAATCAAAGCTATATATCTGATGTTCAGTCGTTTTCAGTTGTGTCCAACTGTTTGTAACCCCATTTAGAATTTTCTTTGCAAAAATACTGGCATGGTTTGCCATTTCCTTCTGCAGCTCATTTTACAGATGACGAAACTGAAGCAAACAGTGTTAAGTGATTTGCCCAGAGTCCCACAACTAGAAAGTATGTGAGGCCAGATTTGAATTCAGGAAGATGAATTCTCCTCAAGGCCCAGCACTCTATCTACTAGCTGCTGAACCTACATGTAATCATATGAAAAAATGCTCTAAATCATTATTGATTGGAGAAATGCAAATTGAACAACTCTGAGGTACCATCTCACACCTACCAGATTGGCTAATACTACAGAAAGGAAAAGTGACAAATGTTGGAGAGGATGTGGAAAAATTGGGACACTAATACACTGTTGATAGAATAGTGAACTGATCCAACCATTTTGGAAAACAATCTAGAATTATGCTCAAAGAATCATTAAACTGCCTATACCCTTTGACCTAGCAATACCGCTATTAGGTCAGTTTCCCAAGGTGATCAGGGATAAAGGAAGAGAACCTATATGTTCTAAAATATTTATAGCAGCTCTTTTTGTGGTGGCAAAGAACTGGAAATTGAGGAAATGCCCATCATTTGGGGAATATCTGAATAAGTTGTGATATAAGAGTGATGAAATACTATTCTGCTACAAGAAATGACAAGTAGGTTGATTTTAGAAAAACATGGAAAGACTTGCATGAAATAATTCAGAGTGAAAAGATCAGAACCATTAGAATGTTATACACAGTAATAGCAATATTCGAAGAGTAACTGAATTAGTAAGCCATTCTGAATAATATGAATATTTGTTGTTGTGGTTTGTCCTTCATTCTTAAAGAGGATCATGATATCAGGAAGATGATGACATGACTTGCAATTGAATTGGACTTGAATGAGGGAGGGCTGTGCAAAGTCACCAGCCTCACTTTCTCCTCTACAGCCATCTGGGTCCAACTTTGAAGGATTTATGAAGTAAAATGCTATCTACCTCCAGAGAAAGAACTGATATATGGAAGTATGTATTGTATGGTTCCACATATATGTCTATATGAAATGATCTCTGAGAGGGAAGGAGGAAGGGAGAGAACTTGGAGCCTAAACTGTAACCAAAAAATTAATAAAAATTTTAAAAATTGATGAAAAAATGTTTAAAAGTCCATTTCACTGCACAGATAGGGGAATGCTTCCAATGGGACTAGGGATGTGGCTTGAGCAAATCCTTGGAGGGTTCTATCAGGATAAGCCCCAGTGCTCTAAGCTTGGGCTGTCTCCAGCTCATTCAATGGGTATATGTGAACTCTTATCAATAAACCAGGCTTGCAATATCGCCTTCAACCATCAGGTGTGCACAAAGCTTGAACTACCAGACTCACTCACCTGTGCCAATATCAAACTGCCTATCATGGGTTCCTACTGGGCCTCTGTCCCAGAGGTCTAACTTGGTGGTATAAAGTACCAACATACACAGGTACAGCAAGAAGGTCAGTCTATGTGGAGGCTGGGGCTAACAGCTGCCCAGCCAGAATGTTAGGAAAATAACAATCTCAAGTTGTCTTTTCTATATCTCTTTGGGCTCAAAGTTTAATCTTCCACTCAGCTACTGAGCCTCTTCTTCTTAAAAAATTAATACACTTCAGGTGGTAAGCCTTGTTCCCTTGCCCCTTGTCCTCCATTCCTTTCTTCAAGAGATAAGTCACATCTATTTGACCCTTGAGTTCCCACTCCCATTCCACTCTTTGGCCAAAATTTGCTCATAACTCATCTGTCTATCCCCAAAACTTGCCCCACCTCCCCTCCCGGAGTAGTGTCCGTTAAGAGAGCCGAGCTGGAGAGAAGAGAGGAAGCAGGGGTACCAGGAAGCCACCTAGGAACTGATGATATGTCCCGACCAGGTGTCACGTTTGGTGCCTGGTGCCAGGTGAGTGATAACAACTCCCACAGCCTGCTGCTTCTCATTCTTTGGTGGAATTGAACACATCTTGTAGGTGACTTCATCTCCTTCTATAGGCATGTATTCTCCTTCAATATCAGAGATATCAAGGAAGGTGTCTGGGCTTCCATCAGCTGCTGTAATGAAGCCATGCCCCTTGGAGCGGCAAAAGCATTTACAGACCCCCTTTTAGGCAGGTCCCTCAGATGTCTGCACAGTCACTGAAAAGGTCCTGGTTTACTGGTTGGCAAGGGGCTAGGGATGAATGAAGTAGCTTCTCATGGAGATGGTGAACAGTCCCTTTCCTGGGGACCATCAGCTAGATGGAGAGAGGCTGGATGGTGGGGGGTTTTGGTGGTTGAGGAGGTGTAGTAGCAATTAGATTTGAAGATCTTTCCTACCCATTAATAGGCGATGTGATGTTACAGGAAATGGAGACAGAGAGAAAGAGAGAGAGAGAGAGAGAGAGAGAGAGAGAGAGAGAGAGAGAGAGAGCAAGCGAGCGAGCACAAGAGCAGTTATGGCTGCTAACGGCTGCCCTCCTGATAGTTAAGAGTTAGAACTGAACAGGCAGATGTAGCTGTACTGTGACTTTGTTTTGGGGAAGACCCCAGCAGTGGATCAGAGAGGTTTTGGGATGGTGAGGCTCCATGGCGTGATATTATGTTTTATGTTCCTTGCTGTTATGATGAAGTGGGTTAACTGAGCTGAACATTTGCTTGTCGGATATGGCCTTCTGGTGTCTGAATAAATAGTTTACTCTTCTACCTTCTATGTGGAGAGTCTCATGTACTTTGTGATACAGAACTATGTAGGCATTTTGAAAATTATCATCTACATTGTTATTATTGCCTTCTTGATACAGGAGGCTCTGCTGACATAATTTACCTGAGGCTCTAGCTCCCGTGGGTGCAAAAAGCTCAAACAAAAATAAATGTTAAAAATTGTCTTTACATGTAATTGGCAAAAATAATATTTTTAAAAGTATATCCCCTTTTATGTAACTGCTAAAATGGAAGTTTAAAATCATCCTCAATGACACAGACCTGGTGTCAGAATTGAGATGGACTCTGTTTGAAGAACTTCCCCACATCTTGAGAACGCTTCTTTTTGTAAATATCAAGAGACTACAGGGATTTTCCAGCCTGGGGCCAATATATATTTTAACACATTTCCATGGGAAATGACTCTTTCATTGTCTAGATCAAAACTGAGCAATGCTAGTATGGGTCCATAACTGGGCATTGCTATTTGAATAAAGTTGCTTTTGGACTAATTTTGTATTTCTACTGAAAGTCTATATTTTTGTTAATAGTTAGGATATAGGTTATCAGAATAAGTTAGTCAAAAAGCTTTTATTAAGTGTTTACTAGGTGTCAGGTACTGTGCTAAGTTTTGAGAATATTAAGAAAGGCAAAACACAGTCCATGGCCTCAAGAGTATCATATTCTAATGAGGGAGACAACATGCAAACAACTGTTATCAGTAAAAGTTAATGCAGTCAATAAAACATGAAAAAATACACAGAAGAAAAAAAGTTCAGAAGGGGATATAAAAGCGATATTGTGTTAGTACCTTGTTAAATTTAAAATATGCTCTCAGGAAACTAAACTATATAACTTCATAATTTCATATATAATTATCTTTTCTCTTCTTTGTATATTGAAACATTTGTTTGTTGATATTAACTTCAAAAGAAAAAAGAAAAAAATTTAAATTCATAAAGTCCATACATATATATATACATATATATAAATATCATAGGATCCATTATTCTAACTACAATATAAAATCAATACTTATAGCAGGGCTGTCCAACCTTAGGTTATCTTAGGGCGGCATTAAAATAAAATAATTATTCGAGGGCCGCACCCAGAATAAAAAATACAGTACACTAATAGAAAGTGGGAGAATACATGTCACCAATACAACAGGCTAAGGCATGAAACACGAAAGCTAATATAAAACAACAAAGCCACAACACAACAGTATAAAGGTAGGTGCATACTGACTAGTCTGCCTCATACAGATGGAATGCATCCCACAGATTGCCTGAAAATTCCATGCAATACGTTCCTCCTGTAATACTGCTTAAAAACACCAAAGAAAATTAACCTTAATGAGATATTTATTAGTGATGTTATTTAAAAATCTAATATACATTCCATACAAATTATTATTTTGTTTTTTCTCTCGTGAAAATTAAAACCCACAGCTGGGCCATATAAAATCACACTGTGGGCCATATTTTGGACAGCCCTGACTTATAGGATAAAATCAAAACCCCTTATCCTGGCATTTAAAGTCTGCTACAATCTGGCAATAATACCTTGTTAGAAATTTGAATGGGGATTTCATGTGCATCGTGGAGTTGAAAATAGAGATCAGTACTTGGAGTTTGTAGTTAAAAGTATCTTGTTGCAGCTCTCAAAACAGACCCAATCTAGAATAATATAGAACAATGGCCAGTAGGGAGTTTTCGAGAGTAAACAATACACCTTCCTAGTTTCTGATCTGCTCTTGTAAAAGTAGGAAACAGATTCTTTAATATGAAAACAAAAGCAGTTTAATGCTACAAGTAAACTAACAATTTAACTATCTGAGACAGAAAATGGTAAGTCAGTCATTCAAAATCCAAGTCGTCCTCAAAGAGATCAAAAGAAGAGGAAGAGGACAAAAATATTTATAGCAACTGTTTTTGTGGTGACAAAGAATTGGAAACCAAAGAGGGATATATAAGTTGGGGAATGGCTGAACAAGTTATGGATATGAATGTTATGGAATAATATTGTGCTTTAAGAAATGACGAAGGGGATAATTTCAGAGAAACCTGGCAAGACTTATATGAACTGATGCAAAATGAAGTGAGCAGAACCAGGAAAACAATTTATATAGTAATGACAACATTGTAAAGATAAACAGCTTTTAAGACTTAGCACTCTGGGGGGCGGAGCCAAGATGGCGACTGGAAAGCAGTAACTGGCATGAGCTCCCCACCAAGTCCCTCCAAAAACCCATGAAAAAATGGCTCTGAACCAATTCTAGAACTACAGAACCCACAAAGGGGCAGAGGGAAGCAGG
>CM053622.1:544373047-544405321 GCA_028646595.1 Phalanger gymnotis | reverse complement strand
GGGGGGGGGTGGAAATGGGGAGAAAATCTGTAATTCAAACGCATGTGAAAATCAATGCTGAAAACTAAACATATTAAAAATAAATTAAAAAAAAAAAGAATAAAGCTGAAAAAAAAAAAGACTTAGCACTCTGATTAATGCAATGATCAATCAAATGCCAGAGGACTCATGAGGAAACATTCTACTTACCTCCTGACAGAGGGGTGATGGACTCAAAGTGCAGATTGAGACACATATTTTTTGGACATTATAGCTCTTTTTATTTGAAGGAGGTAAAGGTTTTTGGGGAGGAAAACTGTGAGTCAGACGACTTATTGGGAAGAGGAGAAAATGACCCTGGAACCAGCAAAGCTCTGGACCTCAGCAGCCGTCTCTTTCAGGCCATGCACCCAAAGGATCCCCATTCTAGTTATTGTTCGACCTTCATTTTTGTTTTCAAAGAAGACCAATGACATCATTGGGAGATTTCTTGACTTGTGTATGAATTGGATTTAAGTGAGGCACAGTCTCAGCCTCGCGATCCTCCTGAGTCACTGAAGTCCAGTGTCACGACAAAAGTCAAGATGACTGGTAATGGGAATTAAAACATCCTTTAAAAAAAAGAATTATGTGCAAGTCTAAGTGTGTAGGTCAGCCTCTATGGAGGCTGACCTTTAGTGTGGAGTCCCCTCAGTTAATTAAGGGAGAAATATGGGGTAGATAGGTCATTTGACAAGAAACACAACAATTGTTATAAAAGTGCTTTGAGAACGCTCTCAAAAAATTTACTGGGGGGGGAGGGAGGGCAGAGGCATAGGAGTGTTGTGGTAGTGGTGGGCATGAATCCCCAGGCCAAGCAGCATGATACCTCCTTTTCTTGAGCACTTATGGAGTATTGTGCCTAGTCATGTAGTTTTTTTTTTCTTTTGGTCTTTGTCTACCCAGAACCTAGCACAGTGGCCTAGTTCATTGTTGCTTTTTAGTTGTGCCTGACTCTTCGTGACCCAATTTGGGGTTTTCTTGGCAAAGATATTGGAGTGGTTTGCCATATCCTTCTCAGCTCATTTTGTAGAAGCAGCAGGATGGGTTGAGTGACTTGCCCAGGGTCACACTTAGATAGTAAATGTCAGGCCAGATTTTAACTCAGAAAGATTGGGCCTTCCTGACTCCAAGGCCAGGGCTCTATCCTCTGTGCCACCTAAACCTGGCCCATTGGTAGGTACTTAATAAATTCTCGTTAAATTAAGCTGATTTAGGGGCACCATATTCAGTCAGTCACAGACTTTTACTAAGCCCCTACCACGGGCCGGGCACCGAGGGCACCGTGGGCGCTAAGCCCTGTAATGATATTGACCAAAGACGGGGCAGCCAGGGCGGACAAGGGTCTGGAGACGTTCGCATGGGAGATAATCATAGCTAGCATTCGTGCAACGCCTCGGTGCTCTCATGACATGGAATGAGGAAGATCCGAGTTCGAGTTCTGATTCACACATTTATTCCCTGTGTGATCGTGGGCAAAGTCAGTTAACCTCTACGGCAGTTTCCTCTTCTGGGGGTCATACTAGCACCGCCCCCCCCCCCCCCCCCGCTGGGCTGTTGTGAGCGTCACAATATGTTTGCAAACCTTAAAGAGCTATACAAACCCTTATATTATTTTTATATCCTTTGCTCTTAAACAGCGCCGTTAAGTATGCGGCTCTTGCAGTCTTAGAGGGGACCACCCCCTCCCCTTTTTCTTCCTCCCCTCCCCTTCTTCTCCTTTGCTCCTCCCCTTCTCTTCTCCCCGCTCCTCCTCTTTCCCTTTCCTCTCCCATATTCCCCCGTCCCCTTCCATCTCTCCACTTTCATTTCCCAACAAGGAGCCTTTTAGGACCGAACACGGCCCACGCGCACGCGCACGTCCACCAAGCAGCCCCCCCCCCCGCCCCAAATACCGAGGGCGCGGAAGGGGCGGGGCGGAAGTGACGCCACGTTGCTAGGAGACGGTCTCCGAGCGACGGCGCTAAGTCTGGCCGCGCTTTCCGTCCAGCAGCAGGCTCGGCGCCGGGGGTCTCTCAGCCGGGAACGACCATGTCCGTCTCGGTTCCCAGTCTTGGCGTGACCGAAAAGGACAAGAGCCACGTGGGGTCGGAGAACACCTACATCCTGCGACCCATCTTCCAACAAAGGCGAGTACTGGGGGTAGGGCTGAGGGCCTGCGTGCGGGCCGGAAACGGAGGGCTTCGGGTTAGGAGCCGGGGTGCGCTGGTAAAATTTTAACAAACGGCTCTCCGGGGGGGAACGGGAACCCACAAAAATCATACGCGATAAACTTAGTCTGAATCCTTAAGATTTCTTCCATCCTTTCTTAAGGCTCGAGACGATCAACAGAGCAATACCGAGTTTGCCTATTTCCGAGATGTAAATAATTTAACAATCGGCTCTGGCCGGTGTAAACCGAGGCGGCACTCCCTCGGTCGGGAGCCACAGAGGTAGGGGAAGGGGGTGGGGGTGATTCTCGGCTGAGGCCGGATGGTGCAAGCTCGGGTCCTGTCGTGGACTCGCCTGCAGGGGACAGCAGAGCACGGCTTATCTCCCCCTCCTTTGGAGGTACCGGAGGCGTCCCGTTTGTTTTCTGAGGGGTAAGCCCTGGTTGGCAAAAGGACTCTGCCGCCTGTTGGGCTGAGCCGTGCCTACTTCTCCCTTCCCCTCCCTCTCCTCCCCCTCCTCTCCAACTCCCACTCCCTCTCTCCCCCTCCTTCTCCTTTCCTCTCCAATCATCCTCTTCCCCTTCCCTATACCCTCCTCTTCCCCCCCCCCAATCGATATTGTTATTATTCGTCATGACCCTCTCCTTTGAAGGCCTTATTACGTTTTGCCCATTGTGGCGAGGGGATGAGCCCGGGTTCTCCACCAGCGTTTATTAAAGAGCCTCTTGTGTCCCAGGCACGGGGGGTTAAAAAAGAAAAGAAAAGAAAGAAACGATCTCCACTCACATGGCGTTTATATTCCCACCTTAGAGACAAAGTATGTACAGAAGTAAGGGTGAATGAAAGATTGGTTATTAATAGTAGTTAGCATTTATATATGCAAAGCAACTTAGAAACATCTCGTTTCATCCTCACGAACAACTCTGGAAGGTAGGTGGTTTTCATCTGTAAAGATGGAAACTGAGGCACACAGGGGTCAGGAGGCTATTAGGTATCTGAAAGGATGGATTTGAACTCAGGTTTTCCTGACTCCAGGTCCAGGGCCTCTCCTCTGTGCCACCCAGCTGCCTAGACCTTTTTAAGTTCTTAATAGTAGTTCTTAATTAACTACTTGCTAGGCTCTGAGCTGGGTACTGGGGATATATAAGCATGTAAGATAATACCTGCCCTCCAGGAAGTTCTAGCACTTGACCTTAGCCAGTTAGAATGGGTGCATGGCTCTTACAGCCTGTCATTCCGTCCCTTCCCATGCCTCGGCACTGCTAAGTTTACTCTCCATCTTCATTGTGACTTCTAGTTCTGTATGCCTCAGTATTTTCTTAGGCTGCTATCACCACCCTGACTTCACTGGCCTCCCTAGTCTTGACTGTAGGGTTAGCCAGTTCAGCTCATTCACTCTTGAGTCCTTTGCCTCCTTGTTCTGTCACTGCTCATCCCCTCGCCAGACTCTAGTCCTGGAATACTTCTTTGCTGATGAACAGAGCTAGAGGAAGCCATACTGCTGTGCTGAGTGTGGAAACTATAAATTAATGTTATCCAGCTTTGACTGAGCCTTGGCTGTAGTGAGGCAGTCCTTTTAATCCTCTCTAATTACCTCAAAAGATATTTGACTCCTCAAGCCTACTCTAACTCTCGTTTGAGGGCCTACCCTCTTGGCTTTATGAGAAAATTGAGGTCGTTAGTCTGGAGGGCCTTCTTCTCTCCCTTTGTCTTTATCTCCAAACTCCTTGACATCATCCTGCAGTCTCTGATAATGAGGGGCCCTCCTTGCCAAAGCTAAACCTCTCTGTGTGTGCCCAAGTGTGCCTTATCCAGAAAAAACCATCACTAGACACAACTGTCCCTCAAGCTATTGTTCTGTTTCTCTCCTCCCTTTCTCAGTCAGACTCCTAGAAAAAAAGTTGTCCATACTGACATTCCTTCTTCAGCCTGTAGTCTTTTTTAAAAATTCAGTTTCATCTTCATTTTAGTTCCAAATTCTCTCCCTCCTTTCCATCTCCTTCCCTACCTGTGTATGGAGAAGGCAAGAAAAACAAAACCCACTACAAACATGTACAGTCATGGAAAACAGATTCCCTCATTTGCCATGCCCCCAAAAAACCATAAAGAAAAAAAAGAAAATGTGCCTCAATCTATGCTCTGTTCCATCAGTTTCTCTCTCTGGAGGTAGCCTGTTTCATCATGAGTCCTTTGGAATTGTGGTTGGTCATTGCATCGATCATTTACTAATCTTTCAGAGTTCATTAACTTTATAATGTAGTTATCATATAAATTGTTCTCCTAGCTCTGCTCATTTAACTTGGTATCAGTTCATAAGTTTTTCTGAAACTATTCCCTTCTCACTTCTCATAGCACAATAGTGGTTTGTCATTTCCTTCTCCAGCTCATTTTACAGATGAGGAAACGGAGGCAAACAAGATTAAGTGACTTGTCCAGGGTCCCACAGCTAGTTAGTGTCTGAGGCCAGATTTGAACTCATGAAGATGAGTCTTCCCCTCTCCAGGCCTGGTGCTGTATCCACTGTGCTACCTAGCTGCACCTTCCAATTCTTTGGCACCAAATAAGAGCTGCTATAAATATTTTGGTGCACATGAGTCCTTTTCCTCATTATTTGATATCTTTGGTTTATAGATCTAGTACTCTAGTATAGACCATATTCCTAGGTCAAAGTATGGTATATGCATAGCTTAGCAATTTTTTGGAGTGTAGTTCCAAATTGCTTTTCAGAATGGTTAACTAGCTGGGAGGAGCTGTCGGCCTCACCAATGGTGCTCCTAGTGCATTTTCACAGTTGAAATACTCTCAGTCATCTTTGCCTTTTAGAATTGCTGCTTATGTTCTTCAAGCCTGGGCTCAGGGGCCACCTCCTCTGAGTAGCCTTCCATGATCTCCCCAGCTAAAAGCATTCTCCCTCAGATTTACCTATTTTCTCTGTATTTCTCATTTCTCCTCATCATTCTCTACTTTGTTTTACAATTATTTGAATATTTGTCATGTTCATCCCCAAGTGCAAGTTTCCTGAGGGCAGAAATTGTCTCTTTGTATTACTAGTAGATAACACAGCGTCTTGAATATAGTTGTTTACTAAATTTTAATGAATTAATGGATTGTCCAGCTTATGAAAATTTGGCACAGGTAACTTAGCAAAATTTCCTTTATCCCTTCCTACTCTTAACTAGGACTCAAAATTTGATGCAGAGTGTTCACTACATGTGATGAAACTGAGGAACCTGGGAACTATGATCTCATATTCCAAATTGTTGAGAGAGACTTAACAATAATACTTTTAAGAAGGTTTTTTTTTAAAGAATCTTTTTTTTTGTGAAGATTGAATGAGATAGTATTTATAAAAAGCACCACATAGTAGGTATTATATTAATCCCTTCCCTCCCATCTTATTCCCCCCATTAACTCCCCCCAAACCCCCCTTACCATGATTACACACTACTCCTGCATATACACACATGCGTATTCCCTTCAGCTACCCAAATATTGAGGTCTCATGAATCATACACATCATCTTTCCCTGTAGAAACGTAAACAAAACAGTTCAACTTTAGTAAGTCCCTTGCAATTTCTTTTTCTTTTTCTTGTTCTTTTTCTTGATTACCTTTTCATGCTTCTCTTGATTCTTGTGTTTGAAAGTCAAATTTTCTATTCAGCTCTGGTCTTTTCACTGAGAAAGCTTGAAAGTCCTCTATTTTATTGAAAGTCCCTATTTTGCCTTGGAACATGATACTCAGTTTTGCTGGGTTTTTTTAAAGAATCTTAACAAATATAAAGAACACTAACAAAATAAAACCAAGTAAAACCATATATAATATATGTATATATATATATATATAATCAGAACTATTTAAACAAAAATTATTTAATAGTTCCACTTTTTTGTGTATAATTTTTTATTTTAACTTTTAATAAGACTTGATGAAAAGTAGGTTCAATAACCTTTCTCTGTACTTTGTGGCTGAATATACCTAACCTGTCACTTAGCACAGAGCTGGGCATCAAGACCTTTCAAACTCCAAGTGTCACCAGATTTTGGAAAAAGCAATTTCACTGTTTGTTTTCTCATTATAGTAAGTGGTATGTTCATTTATCTTGATAAATGTCTTTAAAATCTTTAGTTGACGAACACCAAAAAAGAGTTAAATATGTTGAAACTGTGTAAAGGATAGAATGAAGTTGAGATTATAAAGTCGTGGATCAGATGTCAGCGCATAGTAGTTGATTTTCTGTTTCGTTTAGGTTCCGACCCTCTGCGGTGAAAGAATGCATCCACACCATACTCAAGGAAGAATTAGCAACCGCTCAGTATGAGCCAAGTGAAATGCCTGCCCTCACAAAGTTTTTATCAGAGAGCATCAAAAATAAATTAAAAGGTAGTCACAATGATTTCTCAGAATATTTTATTTCCCTCTTATCCATTCTTTCATGTCCTCGCTGTGGAATCTGCTGGTTCATCAGGTACATGCTTATTAGTATCTGGATGCCCAGAATAATTTGGAAGACACTCTGTAAGTAATACACATTGATGGAGTTATTACTGAGCCAGCAATGTGAGGGAAAGAATAAAGATAAGGGGGAAAAAAAGCATTACCACAGTAGGAAGTTTGAGTTGTATAAGTTTAGATTCTGCATCTTTTTGTGCCCAAGTCATAGATGCTTCCTACAGATCAAGCCAACTATTTTTAGACACAACTGTTGGATTGGGAGGTGCATGAAATGGAGGGGGCCCTTCTCCAGATTACATACTCCTTTATAACAGGATCATTGTTTTCTCAAGACTACTTTCAAAGTAAAAAAGCTATAATTCTACCAGTAGCCTCATTTCTTGTTCTGATATTCAAGGCCATCCATAGTCTGTCTCTAACCTACCTCACTGAATGCTGGTCCAGTTTACATGTTCTACTCATTGAGTTTTCCTGCCTTTTCTTTTGTTCATGCCATTCTCGCTAGCTGGGATACAAAGCAAATCCTACTCACTTTTCAAGACCTATTTCCAGTCCTTTGTTCTGTGAAGCCTCTCTAGACCATTCCAACCCTTACTGAAAACTAAAAAATCTTGTAACACTTATTTTCTGTACTATTCATTTGGCAATTAGTTATGCCTGCTTTATGACATCTCTTATTAAATTGAACTGTTATTTAGCTATGGTTTCACTTTTCTTTCCCACTTATAAACTCTTCAAAGGTAGGGACTATGTCATATTTTTACCTGCAGTATCTAGCATGCTGCCTTGTTTACCATAGGTATTAAATAAGTATTTGTTACTTGATTCCAAAGTGAGTTACTTTGATTTTGTTTTTTTCTAAGTTTGTTAGCTGTTACAAGTTCTTGATCTGATAGCATTCAGTCTTAAAACTTGACCTTTCTGAGTTAACGTGTACCTACCTGGCCTCGTCCTGACAAGAATATCTCTTTTTCTCTCTCCCCCTACTTCCCCCAAATTTGTATGACTACTTTCTGTGGATTGTTTCTTGATATTGAAAGCCAGGATAATTATTTACTATTCCATATAATGTGCTTTATATAGAGAGCGTTTGGGTTTTTTTTTTAACAAAATGTTATTGTTTCTCAACACAGAAAGTTTGAAACCCTTGGTTCAACTGTGTTCCCTAAAATTGTTTTGTTTAGAAGTTTCTGGATTAAAAACTCAACAGTTCAGTTTTTTGGAGTTCATAAGCACTGAAAAGGAGGTACACAGACAGTGCTTTCCAGAAAGCCTTATAATATCTTATAGTCAGGTAGAAAATTTCTTATGTCTGAAATGAATTGGTTTCTTGACTGTTCTAGCAAAATGTGACTTCTAGGTTATTTGGGTCATTTTATATATCCATTCCTTTCCCATTGATTTGCTTTTATTGTCTTAACAACAAACTTAACAGAACTAAACATAGTTTTATAGAACAGTTATAAGATAGGTATGCTCCATGATTTGATTATCTGGGTTCTGGTTGCTTCATTGTTCTGAGTAAATATAAATGTAGTTTGCTATAAGAATTTTTACTTTTTTTTTTTGTTTGACTAAGAGAAAGACAATAATTGATAAACATAGCCTATATTTATGCTTCCTGCTCTGCTGCTTATGGTGGTTTTAGGGTGGATTTCTTTTCAACAGATAATTTCACTCTATTTTCTTATAACTATGATTTTGTCTTTCTTCTCTTTTAGAAATGGGATTTGACCGATATAAAATGGTGGTGCAAGTAGTGATTGGAGAACAAAGAGGCGAAGGAGTAAAGTAAGTCCTTGCCATCACTTCTTGTTTTTTGGGCTGTCCAAAAGGATTCATTAGGTTTACTGCCTTGTAACAAGATTCGTTTTATAAGAGTGTATGAAAACAACCCAAGTGAAATGTTAGTGATAAAAGGAAAAAAGAGAAAAGAAATTGTAGTTCTTACTGGTACGGAATAGTAGTCACAGTTAAATGTGGATGTTGAGGGGCTCTCCCACATTTCCATCTGCCTAGTGGACATTTCAAGCTGGATGTGCAAGTTGGCACTTCAGACTCAACGTGTCTACAACAGAAACCCTAACTTCCCTATTTCTGTCAAAGGTCCCATCATCCTTTCAATCATGTAGATTTACAACATCAGAGTTGTCCTCAACTTCTAACTCTCCCTTATCCCCCAAATACTGTACTTATTTATTCTGCCTTCACAGCATTTCTGTCTTGCTTTGTAGTACTCTGCCACATGATTGACTTATTTCTAAAATGAGAACTTAGGTGACATACTTCACTTGTATTTTTACCTGAAAGGTAGTTTAAAAGTTTTATTGGCTGTCATGCAACACTTAAATTAAAGGGACTAGACCAAGTGAAGTTCGGTTTGATGTACTTTTAGCACTATGGAAGGAAATCAGAAAATGTTGTTTACTTGCTACAAGCGTAACTTGCCTTAGTGAGACATACTTACAAATTATGTTCTAGGCGAGTAGACTATGTGTAAGCGCAGCGTAGGCAATGATGGAGAAATTTGAAGACTTTGTGGTTTGGTAAAGTAAGCCCTGAATCTCGGAGTTTGGCTTCCAGTGACTACTGTGTGACCTCAAGCAAGTGATTGAGAGATCTTTGATCCTTTGACTAGATGATTTCTTATGTCCTTTTTATCTCTAAAGTTCTCTTATCCTGTGTCCAGTGTGATTAATTTAGCATTGAAACTTGGGTATTACTGACCTTAAGAGCTTTTAACAAACATCTCAGCTAAAGTCATATTTAAGAATGTCTTAAAGAAAATTTACCAAAGACCCATTGCTCACGCCAGTTTTAATTCAGATTCCCAGCATGTTGATGTTTCCCAATTCTTTTTTGGCTGGTTAGTATGGCTGCTCGGTGTTTCTGGGACGCAGACACAGACAACTACACTCACGATGTTTTTATGAATGTAAGTACATTTGGAGCTTTTTTCCCCCTTTGGAGACATGGAGATTTCTAATCATATCAAATACAATGAGTTTGAGAAGAATATTAAATATGAAGTATTTGAATCAAGATGGTAGTGATAGCATTTAGTATTTATTGTGGTTTTGCATTATCAAAGACGAATGTATCAAATAAAAGGCATTACGACCATTTTGTGTGTAAGCACTAGAATCCTCATGATTGTGAACTCGAAAGTAGCATAATATTTATTCAACATGCACTGTGTGCACTGCATTGATAGATTTCTGCTGTGAGGCTCCAGCCAGCATAGGTGATTATTTTCTTCCTGTTTTCCCAGACACTAGATATAGAGCTCTTTCTGAGGCCTGAGCAGTGCTATATTTCTTCCTTCTTTTCTACCAAAACTCTTCTCTGGTCCCTTCTTGAAAGTGTCCCTGGGTTTTCAAAGGCGCTGTGAATGTATGAAAAATATTAAGGGCTTACTTGAGTGCCAAGCATTGGAGACAAATACAAAAGTGAGATAGATGTTGTCCTTAAGAAGCTTTTGTTCTAATAGGAGAGGACAATATATATGGAGAATGATGGACAAGGAAGGAAATTACAGAGATGGTGAATGGAGCCAAATTTGATATATTTTTTTCCTAGAAGCAGTGGTAGTATTGATTTGATTATGGTTCCTAGAGCAAAGAGGTGGAAAGAAAGGAGAGATATGCACACTCCAGGGTGGAGGGCAGGTTTGGGGCATCTGCTCTGTGCCTGGCTAGTAAGATAGAGTGAACTATTTGAGACTGTGCTCACTGTCTCACCAGTCAGGCAGCTCATTCTCAAAGTAGGATTTCAAAGCTTAATGGATTCATCTTTGTCTCATCTAACTGTGACCCTATAAGCACCACCCCTACCCTTTTGCACAGTTTTGTTTCTATACAGATGAAAGAAACAATTATGGAACAGGAGAAATTTGCCAAGCTACAAGGCACAAGTACCCCTTGGCGGGAAGAGAATTGCTAGGAGAAAGATGAAGGTACCAATACAAGTCAGCACCTTATTTACTACTTTTAGGCCTAGAGAGTTGCTTAGAACATTTAGAGGTTAATACACTTGCCAGGGGGTCACAGAGTACCCATCAGAGGTGGGTGGAAATAGAACAGACAAGATTTGGCAACTAATTGAATGATTGAGAGTAAAGTTAGAGTGAGGAGTTAAGGAGATGGTTACTGGAAGGATGGTGGTAGTCTTGAAAGAAATAAGTTTTGGAAGAGGGATAGATTTGGGGGAAAAGATGATTTCTCTTTTGGACATAATTGAGTCTGAGAGGTCTATGGAACATCCTGATTGAAATGTCCAATAAGCAGTTAGTGATATGTGAGTAGAGCTCTGGAGACAGAATAGGAATGGATATGCATATCTGGGAGTCATCTGCATCGATGTGGTAATTGAACCCATGAGAAGTGAGGAGTTTAGATGGAGAAAGAGAGATACCTAGAGTTTCTTTAGAACAGAGGGAGAAAACATAACCCAAACAATGGATTCCCTGAAAATTATAATGAACCAAACAGAACCCAAATGAGAAATATTACAACAAAATCAAAAGATTGAAAAAATACAAGAAAAATGTAAGGTATACACATAAAAAACAACTGACCTGCAAAAAAAGAATCAAGGAGAGACAATTTAAGGAGCATCAGATTCACTAAACTATCCATACCCTTTGGTTTAGGCACATCAGTACTAGGCCTATACCTTAAAGAGGTCAAAGAAAGGAGAAGGACCCATATGTACCAAAATATTTTTAGCAGCCCTTTTTGTTATACCAGAAAACTGAAAACTAAGGGGCTTCTCATCATTTGGTGAATAGCCAAACAAATGGTATATGAATGTAGTGGAACACTATTGCAGTGTAAGAAATGATGAAAGATGTGTTTTTACAGAAACCTAGGAACACTGTATAAAGTGATACAGAATGAAGTGAGCAGAATCAGGAGCACAATTTATGCAAATAAACTCTGCTCATCTGATTGGAGGGTGGAGCAAAAAAACTCCACCCAAAACCTACATAAAAAGAGGGCTCAGAAGCCCACCAAACTCTTCATTTCCCATCTCTGCCATCATCATGTCCTTTGATGGTCATCTAGCTTCTTTTTTTTTTACATTCTTTTAAAAAATTAAAAAAAAATTTTTTAATTAAGATTTTTTATTTTTAGTTTACAACACTCAGTTCTTCATGTTTTTGAGTTCCAGATTTTCTTCCCTTCCCTTCCATTCCCCCCCCCCCCAAGATGGCATGGAATCTGATATATCTTCTACATATACCTTCGCATTAAACTTATTTACACAGTAGTCAAGTTGTAAAGAAGAATTATGACCAATGGAATGAATCATGAGAAAGAAGAAACAAAACCAAAAAAAAAAGAGAGAGAGAGAGCAAATAGTTTGCTTCAATCTGCATTCACACTCCATGGATGTAGATAGCTCTTTCCATCACGAGTCCTTTGGAATTGTTTTTGAACTATGTATTGCTGAGAAGAGCCAAGTCTATTGAAGTTAGTCATCACAGAATCAATATATCTGTGGTTGTGTATAATGTTCTCTTGGTTCTGCTCCCCTCATTCAGCATCATATCATGTAGGTCTTTCCAGGTTATTATGAAGTCCCTATCTTCCCCATTTCTTATGGTACAATAGTATTCCATTACATTCATATACCACAACTTGTTTAGCTATTCCCCAATTGATGGGCATCCCCTCATTTCCAGTTCTTTGCTACCATAAAAAGAGCTGCTATAAATATTTTTGTACATACAGATCCCTTTCCCACTTGGGCGATCTCTTTGGAATAAAGCCCTAGAAGTGGTATTGCTGAGTCAAAGGGTATGCACATTTTTATAGCCCTTTGGGTATAGTTCCAAATTGCTTTCCAGAATGGCTGGATCAGTTCACAACTCTACCAGCAATGTAATAGTGTTCCAGTTTTCTCACATCCTCTCCAGCTTTTATCATTTTCCTGTTTTGTCATGTTAGCCAATCTGACAGGAGAGATGTGGTACCAAAGAGTCATTTTGATTTGCATTTCTCTAACTGATAGTGATTTAGAACATTTTTTCACATGCTTACAGATATCTTTAATTTCTTCCTCTGAAAACTGCCTATTCATATCCTTTGACCATTTCTCAATTGGGAAATGACTTGTATTCCTATAAATTTGACTCAGTTTCCTGTATACTTTAGAGATGAGGCCTTTACCAGAGACCCTGGTTGTAAAGATTTTCTTCCAATTTTCTGCTTCTCTCCTAATCTTTGTTGCATTGGCCTTTTTAATACAAAAACTTCTCAATTTAACATAATCAAAATTATCCATTTTGAATTTTGTAATGCTCTCTATCTCTTGTGTCATGAATTCTCTCCTTTCCCATAAATCTAATAGATTAACTATTCCTTGCTCTCCCAAATTGCTTATAGTATTCAGCCTTTATTCCTGAATCATGAACCCATTTTGACTTTATTTTGGTACATGGTGTAGGATATTGTTCTATGCCCAATTTCTATCCTACCATTTTCTAATTTTCCCAGCAGGTTTTGTGAAATAGTGAATTCTTAGCCCAGAAACTGGATTCTTTGGGTTTATCAAAGAGTAGATTGCATAGACATTGACTACTGCATCTTCTATATCCTATTCCACTGATTCATGACTCTGTTTCTTAGCCAGTACCAAGTAGTTTTGATGACTGCTGCTTTGTAGTACAGTTTAGTATCTAGTATGGCTAGGCCACCTTTCCTAGCATTTCTTTCCATTAATTCCTTAGATATTCTGCACCTCTTGTTCTTCCAGATGAATTGTGTTATTATTTTATCTCACTCTATAAAATAATTTTTGGTAATTTGACTGGTATGGCACTGAATAAGTAAATTAATTTAGGTAAAATTGTAATTTTTATTATATTAGCTTGGCCTAACCATGAGCAACTGATGTTTTTCCATTTATTTAATCGGATTTCATGTGAAAAGTGTTTTGTAATTATGTTCACATAGGGGCTTGGTTTGTCTTGGCAGGTAGACTCCCAAATGTTTTATGGTGTCTACAGTAACTTTAAATGGAATTTCTCTTCCTATCTCTTGCTGTTGGGCTTTGTTAGTAATGTATAGGAATGCTGAGGATATATGTGGGTCATCTAGCTTCTTGAGAGCAGGAACTGTCTTTCTAAATATTAAGAAATATTTATGTACACCAGTGATTAGCATAGTGTCGGGAACCCAGTAGGTTTTTAATAAATGTTTATTGTATTGTATTGCATATTGTGAAGAAAACCAACTTTAAAAGACTTGACTCTGATTACTGCCATGAACAATCACACTTCCAGAGTACTGATGAGGGAGCATCATAGGTAGGTAGCCCCCTGTCTCCTGAGAGGTAGTAAGCTTGTACCGTATGCTTTGAGGTTGTTACCCCAAATTCTCAATCTCATTGGAAATGTGGCTTTCCATCGTGTGACTGGCTGCTTTTTTGCTCTGGGTTTTATGGGTAACCCCGAGGTGTTAGAGCAGTCTTCTATCAGTGGGCTTCCTCCATTGATTATCAGTTGATATCAGTTAGGCTTTTAGAAATGGGTTATTTGCTAAGGTGGTAAAGTAAGAACAATTGGTACAAATTCCTCCCCCAAACTTTGGGCATACTTTTCCCACAGAGTCCAAGGGAAATAGGCTCAAGCTTAGAGAGCTCTTCTAGCAAAGGGGTAAATTGACAGCTACTGATTGTGGGAAGTGCTTTTCTCTGTTCTTGGTCCTTTTGAAGTTTCTCTTAGGGGTAGCTTTCTGCTGTCTATCTTTCTGGAGTACTGAAGTTGCCTTTCTTCAGTGTGTTCAGTTTATCCTTCACTTCCACTTTTAGCTACTCTGGTCCTGATAATACTGCTAAGATGTCCATGGGAAGTCTGCATTCTCCTACCCTGCAAAACTCACAAGGTCATCTTCTGGTCTGTGGGGAGCAGAGGAGGCAGAGAGTTTCTCCTTTACCCAAGGTGATTCCTTCTTTTTTTGAGGGGCTTGGCTGGAATGGGTTTCACCATTGGGCTGGCCAGACAGTCAGATGCTAGATTCCAAACTGTTAAGGAGTATGACTGAGAATCCTTAACCAATCCCAATTCACTTACTCTCTATAGCATAATTTCATTTTATACAGCGGCTTTTGTTCTTTCCAAATTGATTAAGGACTTTTCATGTCTTCTTTAGGGCCTTTGATTGGCCCATTCAAAAGAGGTGTTCTCATCTGGTGAAGGTAGCTACTTTAAGATTGACTCAGTAAGGGGCAGCTAGGTAACCCAGTGGATAGAGCACTGGCCTGGAAGTCAGGAGGACCTGAATTCAAATCTGGCTTCAGACATTTAATAGTTATGTGACTATTCAAGTCACTTAACCCTGATTGCCTCCCCCACCTCCCCAAAAAAGATTGACTCAGTAGATTCTCATCCTTAGAGACTCGAGGAACAGAATGAGACACACGTGTTTGGACATGGCCAATGTGGTAGTGTGCTCAACTATGCATGTTTGCTACAAGGATTTTCTTTTTCTTTTTTTCTTTTTCAATTTGTGGGGGAAAAGAAGAAAGTATAGAGAAGGGAATTAGTGATAGGGTTATTCCTCCCAAAAGAAGAAAAGAAACAACAGAGAGTCTTTCAGGATTAAATAAAACACAGAGGAGCAGTTAAGGGAGTTCAGAGAGAAACACAGAGAGCAGGACAACTTTAAAAGTAATATGTTGAATTTATTATACATTTTAAAAAAGCAAGGTGTGTATAATAGATTTGTGATTTCAGATGTAATCTTTTCTTGTTCTGCTCTCTATATGGAAATGTAGCTTTTGGGAGGAGAGAGGTTCATTAAATTTAGAATAAAAGAATTATGTTAAAAATAATACATAAAGGGAAGGAAGGTATTTTAGCAGTACCAGATCTCAAACTATGCTGCAGAACAGTGATCTTCAAAACTATTTGGTACTGATTACAAAATAGAAAAGGTGATGAGGGGGACAAATTAGTAAAGCAAAATTTTAGAAACAGTGGAAAATTGGGGAATAGAACTTGATAAACTTAAAGGGGAAAGGTACTGTTAAACACAAACTTCTGGAAAAACTAGAAAGCAGTCTGGCAGAAATTAGGTTAAGACCATCATCTCACACTATATACAACAGCTCCAGAAAGATAGAGTAGATATAAAAGGTCACATCATAAACAATAAATCTAAGTAACAAGGAAGGAGGTGCCTTTTACAGCTATGGTTAAAAGGGACATTATTGGTTAGGCAAGGGATGGAAAGGATCACAGAGGACAGAATGAACAATTTTGATTACATAGATATAAAGGGCTTTTGCAGAAGCATAAGCAATGAAGCTAGAATTGGAGTGAAAATAGTGGACTGGGAAGGAATCTTAGCAATGAGTTTCTCTTTTGAGATTCTGTTGTCCCAAATATATAGGGAACTGATCCATGTATATGAGAGCAGGAATCCTTGTCCAATAAATGAATGGTGAGGGAATATGTATAGGAAGTTCTCAGAGGTAGAGGGACAGGATGTCAATAGCCATGCCAAAAAATACTCCAGATTGCTGAAATAGAACAGATAAAAGTTGAAACAGCTTCCAGGTCCTGTCCAAGACTCATCATTTTGGCAGAGATGGAGGAAGGGGAAGATGAGAGTTATTGAGGGGACATGGGAAAACAGGCATACTAATGGAACTGGGGGATCTGTAAATTGGTACAGTCATTCTGGAGGGCAATTTGGAACTATGCCTGGGAAGTCACTGAGCTGTTCACACCCCTTGACCCATTTTAGTGCCCTTACTGGGCTTATATCCTAAAGAATTAAAGAACAGAAGGAATATCTGTGGAGATACTTATGGCTGCACTTTTTTTCCCCTTTTTTTTGGCCACAAAAACTAGAGAGTGGGTAGTAATCATCTATTGGGGTGTAGATGAACGAGTTATATAAGAAAGTAGTGAAATTTGTGCTGAAATGACAAAGGGGACAGATTCAGGAGCATTTCTATGAATTGATGCCAGGAGGGTAAACAGAACCTCCCTAGAATAATTTGAACAGTGACTACTACATCATGGGGAAGGGCAGCTCTTAAGGACTTAGGAAGTATGTTCAGTGCAATGACGACTGGTCAGCTGCAACTCCAGGTGAGGACAATGGCAGGACGTGCTTTTTACCTGTTGTAGAGAGGTTATGGACTAGAGGTAAGGAATGAGGCATGGCCAGACATGGTCAAAATGTAGTGTGTGTTTTGTTTGACCATACTGAATTATTACAAGGGAGGATTGGGGATTGAGGGTCAAAAAGGAGATAGATATTGGCAGAAAAAAATAACAAAAACATCAAGTGCCACTGAATAGCAGGACTTTGGGGGGGGGAGACGGACAATCAGGGCAGCTTTGGAACTAACGTGCTGAATGTGATCAACTGATTTATTTCTCTATCTTTAAAGTAAACAGTATGGGGGAGGATTCTGGGAAGGTGGCAGAGTAAGTCAGAAAATCACAGGCTCTCCAGATTTCCCTGACAAAAAAGAGAACTTCACCTTAAAGTGAACATAGAGCTGCAGAAAGAAATAAAAATCAGGGTAAAGCAGTTGTCCTCCTAAGACAACTTGAAAGGGCCTCAGGAAAGACTCAACCTTGCCAGGCAGAGGTTAGGCTCAATTGAAGTGCAAACAGCTCCAGGCCGATTCCACTGAAACAACAAACAGCAAGCCCAGGAACTTTCAACCAGCTGACTGTTAGGGGGTTGGACAGCTAAGCAGGGAAAGAGTGAAAGACCCCCTGCTGTTGCCTGAAATCAGGCCTAGCTCTGCTGACTAGACACAGTCCAGCTTGCAGCTGAGGCCACGAAGAAGGAGTGAGCACAAGTTGGGTGAGTGAGTGCTGTAGCAGAGGGGCAAGGATGTTGCTGACTGTGGGCACTTGCCAGGATTGCTGCTCTCCTATGGGGCTGTGATAGTCCCTGGTTTCCATTCCTGTGCGGAGGAGACAGCTGAAGTTTGCAGCTACAGAGATTTGCAGAGAACAGGAACATTCATGAGACAGTGTGTCTGGGGACCATAGCTCTGGCTTGGGAGTGGAGAGGAGTGCCAGAATTTAGACAGAGCTTAGAAAATAATAGTAAGAAGGACCTGAGGCCTGATGCACCATTGCCAGCACCCCAGTACTAGAACCAGTTGATGAGCTGCTAAAAATAAAATAAAACAAAATAAATATAAAAATGAGTAAACAAAGGAGAAAGAACCAGACTATAGACAACTACTATGGGGATAGAGAAGATCTGGGTTCATCTTCAGAGGAAGATAGCGAAGTTAAAGAAGCAACTCCTAATTCAAAGAGAAAAACGGTTGATCTGGAAAACAGATCGGGAAGGTACAATATAAGAATTGTTAGACTACCTGAAAGTTAAAACCAAAAAAAGAGTCTTGATACAATTTGATGAAAAATTATTAAGGAGAATTGCCCTGAAGTTTTAGAATGAGAGAGTAAAATAGAAATAGAAAAAAATCCACCTATCACCACCTGACAGATGTCAGGATGAAAACTTAGAGGAATATCATAGTTAAGTTTCAAAGCTCTCAGGTTAAGGAGAAAATACTGCAAACAACAAGGAAAAAAAAACAATTTATAGGCCATGGAGCTACAATCAGGATCACACAAAACTTAGTAGCTTCTCTGTTAAAGACCATAGGTCTTGGAACATAATATTTTGAAGAGCAGAAGAGCTGAGGTTATGACCAAAAATAACTTACTCAGTAAAATTGAGTATAATCCTGGAGGGGAAAAAAGGCTTTCAGGTATTTGTGACAAAAAGACCAGCACTCAATGGAAAATTTGATATAGAAGATCAGGAGAAACATAAGGTAAACATTAAAGACCAATTATAAAGGACTTAATAAGGTCAAACTGTTTACTTTTTACACGTGAAAATATTATCGATACTTTTAAGACTGTCATCATTACTTGGGTAGTTTGAAAGAAAGGCTTGGGCTAAGCTGAGTAACATAGGTTGATTCTAAAAAATAAAACTGGATAGGGAGAGATTAAAAGGAGCAGTTATCTCATACAAATGAGGCATGAAAGGACGAACTGATACAGAAGCAGCAAGTTGGGGTGGAAGGCTGGTAGTGCTGGAACCGTCTCTTCTCATAGGAACTAGATTAAAGAGGGAATAACATATACATCTAGAAGGGTATGGAAGTCTTCTAAATTTATAAAGAAATAAGAGGGCCAGGGGAGAGGATAAAGGAGGGACTCTTAGAGGGGTAGGTGGTTGTTTGTTCTTCATTCTGGAAGAGGATCATGACATGCAGGTGAATTGGATTTAAGTGAGGGAGGGCTGTCAAAGTCACCAGCCTCACTTTCTCCTCTGGAGCCATCTGGGTCTAGCGGCCACACATCAGGACAACTGGAGATGGCCCTAGATGTGGAAGACCTTGGCCTTTGAAAGCTAAGGTTTTTTAGCATGTCTCAGTTTGACTGAGGCAACTTCCATTCAGTGATTAAGGCTAGGTAAAAAAAAATGAGGCAAAGAATGGCCCCTTTAACCTAGTCCAGGAAAAAAAAAATCAAACTGGGAGCGGAAGACCTTTAAGGTTTCTGGCCAAAACAAAAACAATTCCTATTTACATTCACTCTGAGTCAGTGAGGGCCCAAATAATGACCTAGTGGGGTCCTCAATGACCTGGGACCTAATCAGTGAGAGGCAGAGTGATTTGAGTTTAAGGGCATGGCCCTTAAGAAAAATCTAGCCTTTAAACCCTAAGATATCTTGCAACGTTTCAGAAGAAAGAAAAGAAAAGAGCTGTATTGTCCCACTGTCTGGTTCCAGTTGGATCCCCAGTGGGATAGCTCCTACTACTCACAGGATTATAGTTTTGGCCTTTGTTCCCATAGAGGAGTGTTGGGGGAGAGGATAAGGGAGAGACTTTTAGAGAGTGGTAGGTAAATTAAGGAATAAAAGGGCAAGGTAGTGGTTAGAAGTAAGCTAGACCTGTAAGGAGGGATAGAGTAAACAGGGTGAGAAGGATAAATAATGAAAAATAGGATAACACAACTAGTAATTATAACTTTGAATGTGAATGGGGTGAACTTACTCATAAATAGGAAATAGAATACATTAAAAATTAGAATCTGGCAATATGTGCTTTACAAGAAACACAAAAATGAGAGATACTGTTGTACCGACAGCGAGCAAGACACACCACAGAGTATAAGTTTTAAATGGAGAATTTATTAGGCGGTGTCCGTTCTGGGGCATTAGCAGCCCAAATCAGAATGGCCAAGAGTAGGGGTGGAGACATATTTATACAGAAAAATCAAGGTGCAGTGGTTAATTATCTCTTGAAACTTACATATGTTATTTTAGCAGACTCAGCAAGCCTGTGTCATTTCACTTTTATGACCATGATACAAGAAGAGGAACTTCCTTAATGGAACAGATTGTAAATAGAACAAATCAGATAGCTGACAAAGTGTCAACTGAAATTACGAGCCAGGATCTCTGTGTCCACTTTGCCATTAACATTCCACGACATGGTATATGCTCATAAAATATCAGGATAAGGAAAAGTCACATAATTCAAGATAATGTCTGGGGCTAGGATTTTCACCCATAATGGCCATAGACAGACCAAGGGATGCTCCATCAGGGTTTGTTGACATAAGATAGAGACATCTCTGAGCTTACTCAGAGAACAAAGAGACTGTTAGGGTCAGGCTTTTCTCAAGTATCAGAATACCAATAGAGTAAAATAAAGAGCTGGAGTAGAATTTATTATGCTTCAGCTGAGGTAAAAAAAGCAGGGGTAGCAATCAATGATTTCAAAGTTCAGAGCTCAAACAGATTTAATTAAAAGAAATAAACAGGAAACTGCATTACGTGTCACCAATATTAGTCAGTTTTGTTCTAGAAATGTTAGCAATAGCAATAAGAGAAGAAAAAGAAATTGAAGGAATTAGAATGGGAAATGAGGTAATAAAATATCTCTCTTTGCAGAAGATATCATGATATGTTTGAAAAATCCTAGAGTCAATTAAAAATTAGTTGAAACAATAATTTTAGCAAAGTAGGATGTAAAATACACCCACATAAATTATCAAGATTTTTATGTAGCACCGACAAAACTTGGTAAGAAGAGATAGCAAGAGACACTCCATTTAATGTAACTGTAGACAGTATAAAATACCTGAGAATGTACCTCTTATAAAACACTATACAAATAAAGTCAGAGCTAAATAATTGGAGAAATATTAATTATTCATGGGTAGGCAAAGCTGTTATAATAAAAATGACAATTTTACCTAACATATTTATTCAATGCCATCCCAATTAAATTACTAAAAATTATTCTACTGATTTAGAAAAAATGATAACAAATTCATTTGGAAAAACAAAAGGTCAGGAATTTCAAAGAAACTAATGAAAATAAAATGTAAAGGAAGTTCAGCAATACCAGACCTCAAACTCTGTTATAAGGTAGTAAATGTCAGAATGATCTGGTACTGGCAAAGAAATAGAAAAGTAGATCAGTAGAACAGAATAGACATACAACACATGGTAGAAAAGGACTATAGTAACTTTGGGTCTGACAGTTTTAAAGATTTAAGTTTGGGAGATAAGAATTCATTATTTAGTAAAAAAATTTTGGGAATACTGGAAAGCAGTCTGGCAGAAATTGGGCACAGACCAGTATCTGAAACATAAAAGTCCAGAGATATGGGCCGTACCATGATAAAGTCAAAATGGATACATAACCTAGACATAAAGGGAGATAATACAAGAAAATGAGAAGAACATGGAAACATATTACCTGTCAGATTCATGGGTAGGAGAACAATTTATGGATAAACAAGAGATATGAGAAGAACATGGAAACATTACCCATCAGATTCATGGATAGGAGAACAATTTATGAATAAACGATATAGAGAGGATTGTGAGTTTAAAGAGGATAATTTCAGTTATATTAAATTTAAAAGTTCTTGTATAAATAAAACCAATATAGCCAAGATTAGAAGGAAAGCAGAAAATTTGGGAAAAAAGTCTTCATAGACAGTCTCTTGGATAGAGGTCTGTAGTAAGAAGGCAGAATTTATGATTTCAAAGAGAATCATATATATGTCTGAACGGTTCAAAACCGCAGGATATAAGGAATTATCTGAGTAGAAGGCAGAAGGATTAAAGCATTTATTCAGGCTCCAAAGTAACAGACCCACAAACCAGCCTCCCCATTTTGATATTTTGATCAAAAGCTTCCAGGCCCAATAAGTTCACCTCACAAGAGTAACCAGGAGGCCACAGAAAAACATGATGGTATTAAACCAAATCATATTCATGCTTCCCCTGTCTGGTAAGAAGATTACCCACTGGCCTCAAGTCCTTGCTCGGCACTCCTCAGTCCACGCATGGGTTGGCTCTGCTTCTGGGTCGGCTCTGGAGTCAACACCTCCCCTTAGCCAGCCCCACCTTGGGCCCTACCTCAGTCATCAATCCACACCCACATAAGTTTTACACCTAATAGGGCTTTGGGCCTGGGGCTTAGCACTTAGCAAGATTCAATGAAATAGCTGAATCACTGAAAGCAAACAAAAGCCAAACTCCTCAAGGGCACCTGTTGAACTAAGTGCTGCGGAGCCCATTTTGCTTACCAACACAAGGTCTCATTTCTCAAATATATAAAGAACTTTGTCAAATTTATAAGAATATGAGTTATTCTCCAACTGCTAAAATGGTCAAAGGATACAGAGTTTTTTGATGAAGAAATCAAAACTATATATAGTCATATGAAAAAATGCTCTAAATCATTATTGATGAGAGAAATGCAAATTAATACAACTTTGAGATATATCATCTTATACTATCAGATTGGTTAAAGTTATAAATACCCTTCAATTGGGGAGTGGCCAAACAAGTTGTGGTATATGATTGTGATGCAATACTACTGCATTATAGAAATGATGAGCTGGTTGATTTAGAAAAACACTAGAAAGACCTGGACCTATGAAGGAAGATCCTCTCCACCTGCTCATAGGAGTATGTACAGCATGCTTTTATATATGGATATGGCTATATATATATGGATATACATTCATATTTAATCGTAGCCTTCTCTAGACTGGGGTGGGGAAGCAGAAGAAGTGCACAGCAGAGAACAAAAGAAAACTTAGAAGGAAGCACAGAAAAGCTGGGTAGCTTTGAAAACAATGTCTAGTATTTATTACATAGTTTTAAAAAAATGTAAACAGTCTGACATGGAAATTCATGGTTTTATATTGAATCCTTTCTTCATGTTCTGCTGTGTTCATGGAAATGTCCTTTCCCCCCCCTCATTTTGTAATTAAGTTTAAAATGAATAAAAAACTTTTAAAATGAGTAAGCTATATGTAGCAGTAGTAGTTTCATGTACATCCTTTGTATATGGAAATGCTCATATTTGTTGCTGTTTATCAAGTTTGTAATAACAAAATTTAAGTCATTTAAAAGAGATGATTGTGGGGATACAATCAGAGAAGGACAGGAGGAAATGGAATTAAGGCTGGAGGGTTAGCCTCAGTGAAGGGAAGGGTCATCCCTTTATGAGAGACCTAGAGTAAAGGAGGAATGTACCTAACCTATTATATAAAAGAGATAGTTTAGATATTAAAATTTTTTGAGTAAAGGTTTTGAACCACAGGAATTCATCACCAATTCAGTTCAATCCAGCAGATACTTGCTAAGCATCAACTGTGATATGTACAACAGTATTATGCTAGATGCTGGATATAAAAAGAAAAAAAGGCAATTTCTGCCCTCACAGAGCATACTTAATACTGGGAAGTAGTAACAATCTCCAGATTTTTTATTTTCAAAATTTTGTTGAATTTTCTTTTCTTTTCAGATCAATGTTCTTTCCTTTCTACCTCCTCCTTTCCCCTATTTGAGAAAGCAAGAAAAACAAAACTCCTGTTATAAACACATAGAATCAAGCAAAATGAATTCCCACATTGGACATTCCCCCAACCTTCCAAACCAACCCCACCCCCCTTGCCCCCACACCTGTATCACTCGCTGCCAGTATGTTATAGTATGTATTCTGAGCTCTCTATCAGGAAATGGGTGGCATGTTTCATTTTTCTCAAGATTTTTTTAAACAGAGGATCTTTTTGAAATGCTTTAAATAAACCTACCTACAAGTAGTGATGGACTAGATGACTTCAGTCTCTTTATAGTGCCTTCATGCCTCATAGATAAATAATAAAGGTTATTCAGATTTTTAAAATGTAATTTTTTTATTTTAAAAAAGTTACTGTTATTTTTACATCACATGTATCCCTCTCCTCTCCTGTCCCCACAGCATTCCCTTATCACAAAGAATCCCCCCTCCCAAAAAAAAGACAAGAGAAAAAAAATCAGCAAAAATGGTTAATACATTGAAAAAAATCTGACAACATATGCTATGGATAGATTCCAGGGTGCCTCTGAAATTGAATGGGAAAAATTATATCTTTATTTTCACTAACATTTGGTTTCCTTTGCAATGCTATTATTTCATTTTATGTATTTAAAAACATTATTCTGACAAGGGGTTCAGTCTGCCAGGGGTATCCATAACAGGAAAAAAGATGAAGAACTCTTGTTGTAGACAGACACAGAAACAGAGAAGCAGAAGGCTGGAAATCTTGTCAAGGAGCCAGGCCTCTGGCAGCAGGGAATGAGCTGACTGTGGATTCCACAGAGAACTAGGCCTTATAGCTGAGTGGACTATGGAGGGGAGCAAACCCAGGGAGGCCAATCCAAAAGGCTAACCCAGGAGAGAGAGTGCATGGCTCCAGGAAAAGAGAAAGGACATCAAGGCCCTGTAACACTGTAGGGGAGTGAGTTGCTGTGGTTTCATGTGTTCCTTGCATGTGTCTCACTACCATTGTAGTCCAAGTCAGTGCCTTCTTTCATGCATGAATGGTGCCTATCTGTGGGAGATTGTGCTCTAGGTTTATGAGGAGAGTGTTTTGTAGCTACTCTTCCTACTACAGCATCTTCAGGTCTTCACTTTGAGTTGATTGTATCTGTTGCCTGAATATTAAAGTTAAGTGTATTAGTAGGGATTGTAGTTTTAGTAGTGAGTGTCTACAGCCTACTTTGGGACCTTTGAGAGACAGCAGTTACTCGCCTTCTTCCTACCCCCTCGACTACAGACATGTGGGTGCCAAGTTGGAGAGGTAGCTCCAAGGAGCACTATACTGATAATCATTTTAGATGTATTATGTATACACGTACAGGTATGTATGTATGCATGTACATACATGTTGTCAATAAATGAAGACACCTTGAAGGCAAGGACTTTTTTACTTTGATCTTTCTATTTCCAACCTCAGTATAGTACCTAGCACATAGTAAGCACTTTATTAATTCTTTTTTGATTTTAAGACTTCAGACCTGGACATACACCTATTATTTGATTCTTAATTATTATAACATAACTGAGATCTCAATGCTGTGTGCTTCTCCGTCTTTACCTCTGTGCTCACAGAAGCGTCTCATTGGTTGCTAACATAGACTGGAAAGAACCTTTAGAAATCATTTAGTTTGGCTCTCTCATTTTACAAATGAGACAATTGAAGCCCAGAAAAGAGACTTGATTTTATTCAGGGTTATACAACTATTAAGTGGTGAAGTGGGCCTAGAACCCAATACTTATTACCCTTGATTTAGTGTTCTTCCTAATATTTTCATAACTTACCCTTTTAGAAGCAGCTCTGGATGTTGTCTTTTTCTTTGATTTCATCACGTAGAGTACTTCTGGTAAGGAAATGTCTTCTATCAATGCAGAACTCATCCTTTTAGAGAGCTCCCTGGACCACTGAGGTTGTGGGTTGCGCTGAATCATGTTGCTGTTATCAAATATGTCAAGAGGCTGGAGCTGAACTTAGGTCTTCCTGACTCTGAGGATAGCTCTTTTTATCCACTTTGCAATTCTGCCTTTCATTGTTAAAATTTTTCTGGAGGAAGGACTTTTAAAAAAAAATTTTAAATGTTCTGAGCAAAAGATATCAAGGATTTCAGAAAAGAAGTCAGGCAACTTACAGATCAAGGATGTGAGGCAATAGATAGAAAATTTGAGTGGCATATTGTTACCCCTGCTTTACTAAAAGAGTATTAAGTTGAGTAGATCCTCTGTGGAAGAATTACAATCGACAAGAAGGCTGGAAATGGTTTCAATTGCCTTGTTAGAGCATCTATGATGAAATCCTTCAGAATATCCAAAAGTGATCTGATAGTTATGATACCAGTCCTAAGTGTTGCAAGTATATTGTTATTGGTACTAAAGACATTTTCTCTTGTTTTCTCAGGACAGTTTGTTCTGTGTCGTAGCTGCATTTGGCTGTTTCTACTATTGAACCTTTGAAGAACGGTAAAGAAATATGACCAAAAAGAAATGATGAAATTTTTCTTTGGTTTATGTACTAAGTTTATAATTCAACAAACAAGTATTTGTATGTCTTACTAAAATAAAGATTGGTTGATAGTTTGGCAACTACCAGACCTACCCCAGGGCCTTATAGTTGTAATTTTTGGTTTCTTATTTGTACTCCTAAAATTTCTATTCATTGTGCCCTGGAATTGACATAGATTTTGAATAAAACAGAACCTCAGCCGTCCCAAATCAGTACTTTATTGGTGTGCACATTGCTAATTCAGTCAAACTACCCAGACTGGGTTGTCTTGAATCCATTAGCTTTTTTCATAGGATCAAATGGTTCTTAGCATAGTGTAAATATTAATCAGTATTAATAATATAGTGTAAATATTAATCAGTAAATATTAAATGATGTTGGTGGTAGCATCTTTTTCAGCCAAACTTGTAAATGTAGTGAAATGGAAAAAGCACAGAACAGAGTCAGAACAACTAAGGTTTTGCCCTGGCTTTGTCAGTAGTTGTCTAACCCTAGGAAGGGTCACTTCATTTTTCAGGGTCTGCATTTCCTTATGGGGGTTAGCAGACTTGTAAGGTCTTTTTCCCAGGTCTAAAATGCTAGGATTTTCTTCTGTTTATTTATCTTGAACTTGGGCATTTTTCCCCTCCAATTTAAAAGCTGTATTTGTCCCTGTTAAACTTTATCTTGTTATATTACATTTGGTATAAATGCTTGCTATGACCTTGACAAGCTAGTAAATGGATTGGAAACAAAATCTTGCGTGTATTTTCTTAATTTTTTTTCAGTGTCACAATGCTCCATTTCCCTTAAGTTTTGATAATCATTGGCTCTCTACCCTTTTGATTTGCTTAGTCTCTTGAATTCTGCTGCATATTGACATCATAATACTTGCTGTGATTATACCAGGCTAAAGCTTGGTAAATTTTGCTGTGGCTATGAGGAAGGAACCTTGAATAACAGAACCTGCAAGCATCTGAGCCAGCTCATTATTTTGTGAATAAATACCCTATCCAGCTTTGTTACCAATGATGACATTGCCACACACTTTGCTATCAGTCTGATGCTTTTTTGAGTTCTTGGCCAAGAAGTGAAAAACAGTTCACTGGAACCAATCTCAGGCACTGTTCTTCCCAACTTAGGTCATTTAATTTTCAGAAATTACTGAATGTTTCAACAGACCAACTTATTCTTTTAACTTCAAGATGTTTCCTATTTAAATATCTGTGGTTTTTCTAGTCCTTTTGGGTTGTTATGTATGCAAAAAGCCCAGCTCTAATTAAATTCAGTTTACATCACTACATTTTGCATAAAAATGAGAAGTACTAATATAAGAAAGACTTCATGCATAACAGTGAACTTCCAAAATATTTTTGATCATAACTGTATGTGTATATATACTGCCCATTATGAGTCATTGTCTCTTAAACAACTGGATGTGTAGAAAAAAAATGACCTTGAACTTGAGGTCTTTTTGATCAGATTTAGAATAAAGAATAGATTATACATCTCTATTCCATGGATACTGGATGTTAAGTTAAATTATTTTATGGGAATACACATATAGTTCATCATCTATCAATGACAATGACACAAGGTTTGACTCTTCATTTGAGTTTGATATCTGATGTTTGAGTTAGTTTTCTTGGTTGTTCCCTGTTATAAATGAAGCAGATTCAGAAAAGAGGTGATAAATTATTAATACGGTATACCAACATGGCATTTCTAAATCACACACAGCAAGCAACAGTGTAACTGACTGGAGCTTTTAAATGATTTGCTTACTGAGGAAAAAACCTGTCTAGCTTTAGTTTTCTGCTTAGTCCCTTTCTGTCTTTTTCCTCTCTTCAACAAACACTTATTAAGCACCTACTGGGACATGAGGCCTCCAAAGATGCTCCCACCCCACAACAAAAACATATGTCTGCACTCAAGGAACTAACATTTTGCTTTCATTCTCTTTTTTCTGACAATGAGCATATAGGGTGAGCAGGTTAAGTAAAAAGAAAAGGAGACCATAAAAACTGTTTTTACATGTAACTGGGGGAAAATAAAATACTAAATAAAAGCTTAAAAAAATTAAAAAGAGAAGACCAGGAAGGCAAAGGTGATAGATAGCCCTTGGGTAAAGTTGCTTCCTAAGTTGGCTAGTAAGAAGAAAACTCAGTAGGTATAAAAATAGCAAAATGGCCTTTATAGTAGTATGGCACTTGGTTGAGCGTCTGCTATATATTTTCCCTTGGCCACTCTCTCTAATGTCACTTATAGGAGCAGACACAATTGGCATAGGACCTGGTATAGAAGTAGCTCATATTTGCTGCCTGCTTTCTGGAAGACTGGAATATCACAGAAGTTGGCATGGTGAGCCCTACCATCTGGATCTTTTCCTACCTTCTGCATCCCCATTCTACTCTTTATTTGACCCAAGAGAGGCTTAGGATATATGATGAGAAAGGACTGGAGGTCCAAAGACCTCTGTGCATTTGGAGACTGATGCAGTGCCTATGATTTTTGTCAAAGTTTGGGGATTTTTTGAAATTTAGAACCTATGTGAACCTATCTCCTATTGTACCCTTTCTCATTTTTTTTTCTTTTCCTTGATCAGATCTGTTCTAAGCCCCTTCACCTATCCTGTGTTCTAGCCTTCATGATTTAATATGAGAAACTAATATTGGAACCCCAACGCAAAATGCATTAAATGCTTATGAATTCAATCCCATATCCACACAAATAAATGTTTGGTCTGCAGCCTTTCCTTAGGCAGTAATCTCCTATATTAAAAAATGAAGGATGTATGACTCCCAAGACAGGATCTAGTGGGTGTTTAACATTAAACACAAGGACCATTAAGCCATTCAATTTATTTCCATATTTAATAAGTGCAAGGCATGACACTAGGCTACACACGTAGTTAGGACTACTGTTTTACCTGTGTGCAACTCTGCACCTTTTTTAATTTTCAGGAATCGCTGGTGTTGCATATGGCTTCATTCCAAGTCGGTACATGGCATAGACACTTGTAGGAGCTGGAAACTTTGTCAGTTCCTCCGGTGCCCAAGTGACCTTCAAGATGGGGTGAGAGGTTTGCTACTTAGCCCGGTGGATTCCCATAAAGCCGCCCTTTCTCTAGGTGTCGTGTTCACCTCCTTCGGAGTCTCCCCGTTCGTTCCCTTGCCCACCTCCTCTTAAGCCCCCCAGCAATGCTCCTTGGAGTGAAGTGGCCTCTGCCTAAACAACCGCAGCGCGCAGGTTCCTCTCCCTTCGCGTTGTACAAGGCGGCAGAATCGGGGCCCGGAGATCTAACACCCATGCCGGAGCAGCCCGGCCGGGGCTTTTGGGGGCATTCGGGCAGCCGCCGGTGCTCAGATAGAGCCCCTACACGAAGTCCATTTCCTTCTCCCACTGATCGCTGGCCTCCTCGTGCCCGTGCAGAAACACGGCTCCTCCCCAAGGGCTGCAGGGGGCAAATACGCGGGCCTGCTGGCTTTCCGAGTGAAGGCTCCCCGGAGCCGCCTGGCCTGTGGGGCTGGAACTCCGCCTCTCATTTCTCTCCACGTCTCCTTTCGGGCCCGTCCTCCTCCCTGCCCACGTCTCCGTTCCCTGTCCAGCTCCTTCTCCCTCTGGCCCGGCTGCGGACGCGGAACCTTGGTAACCAGCCTGGAAGTTCCCGGTGGGAAACCCTGGGGGGGTGGACTCCCTAAGGGGAGGGGAGCTGTACAGGGGTTTCCGGTTTGGCGTCAGCTGTCTTTCCGCGGTCCTCTTCCCTTATTGCTCCGCCAGTGACGCGGCGCTTGAGGGAGCTCGCGAGGCCGAGGGGAGTGCGAGCGGCGCGGACACAAGCAGGCAGGCGGACGAGAGTAGCGGGCCGCGTAGGTAGGTATCCTGGCCGGGGGGTAACGGGGACTGGGGTCCGGGAGACGGACTTGGGGAGGCGGTGAGGAGGGGGTGGTTTGGCGGGGAGGGGATGGAGAGGGATGGAGTGGGTGAGCCTCGGGGGGGGGGGTGTCGCGGGTCCGAGGCTCGGCGCTGGGGCGGGGTCGGGAGTCGGGAAGTGTGGGTTCTGGCCCCGGCTCTGCCGGGAACGAGCTGTTTGACCTTTGTCTGGTCACTTCATCTCCTCGGGTCTGTGACTTGAAGAGGCTGACAGCGGGGTCGGGGGCGGGGCGAGTGGGGTCCTTAGACCCGGGACTCGCTCCTGGTACCTTCGGAGACTGGGGGTGCAAAAGGGCCTGGGGTGTGCTTGTGATTGATTGGGTATGGGGGGCTGACTTGGGGACGCGGGGTTGCGGTTGGGGACGTCTTCTGGGCTGGTTATTGACAGCGGCAGTTAGAAGCGAGGCAGACGTCAGTCAGGTGAGGTCGTGGAAACCCGCAGGACCAAGTGGCCAAGGAGGGAGTGGTGCTCCCGGCCCTGCCGGTCCCGGGTGGGGCTGTCTGCTGGGGACCCCGCTCCAGGGGCAGAGATTGCTAGTTAAAAAGAGAATGCTACGAGGCGGATATTGAGCGCTTACTGGGTGCTGAGGATTGTTCTAGCCACTGGCAAGACACAAAGTTTAGAGGTAGACCGTGTTCCTGCCATCAGGGTGCTTATTGACCCAGCAGAGCTATATGTGATAGACACCACGGGGCTGGTTAGTATATGGAAAAGGACAAAGATAATACCTTAAATTTATATATCACTTTTAAATTTGCAGATTTTAATGGATAGTGGCCCATCTTAGGGAATGAAAGCCAGGGCAGAGCAGTCATCTGTGGTCAGTGGCAGTGACTAGAATATAATTAAGGGGCGCAGCCGTTTGAATATTGTTTATGGGGGGGCGGGGCGGGGGAAGGAGGCAGATCGGTCCAGCCGAAGTGGTGTTTTTCGTGAGACCGTTCTATGAGTAATCTCGATACTATTTTAAGCTACTGGTTTTATTTCCTAGTTATTTCATTTTTGACTAGTTCTAATCAGGCAGATAAAACGAGTTAATTTTGAATTAAAGTCAGTTTCTTTTTACCTTTCTTTGCACATCCTTGCAGAACTGCTGCTGCTAATTAATAATAGCCAGTGCCTCCTGGCATGAGAAGATTGGCCAGGGGGATGCATTTTAAGTTGTCAAACACTACATTGAGGCTGATGTCTCAATAATTACCTTCTCTACATCCAAGTGTGATTGAATGTTATCGACTCCTCTAGTTTTGAATATGGGCAGAATAGTGCTGAGGGGCATTAAGTTAAAGACAGGCGTGAAGATAACAGTATTTTTTCATATTCGTGTTGAGATGATTGTACCTGTTTTGTCTCATGCTTCTTTAAAATTACATCTTATAAACATGGTAACCAGACATTGGTAAGCCAAGCTTTGCCTCAAGTTACAGATTTGCCTTCTGTCCATCTGGTTTACAGATCTTTGTTTTTTGCTGAGAATTTCCTTTTCCTTCATGCAGTTACTTAAGGGAAATTTGTCCAGTCAAATAGAGCTTTGGAGTCAGCAGACATTGATTGACTTACTGTGTATCCATAGGAAAGATCTGTCTCCAGGTCAAATCTTCTGCCAGTGGAATAAGATATCTTAGACAATGCAACAGTTAATGAGAATTTACACGGGTACTTATACGGTACTCTCTGAAAGAATAAGTATGGTAGAATTATTAAGATAACTAATAAAGAAATAAATATCTTGGAGGAGTAATAAGTCATTTTCTTTTTTTTTTAAACAAGAAGTAGTACTTTTATAGTTTTTCAAAAAATGTAAACTGTGAAATGTAAATTCATGGTTTTATAGTAAATGCTCTTTTAAGGTGGTGCTATATACATAGAAATGTTCTTTTTTTTGTCTGCATGTATTTAAGTTCAAAGTGAATAAAAATTAAAATACGTATGCTTTATTGATGAGAGTACACTTCAGCCTTCTCTCAGAGACTTTTTTTCTTTTTTCTTTTTTTAATATATTTAGTTTTCAGCATTGATTTTCACATGCGTTTGAATTACAGATTTTCTCCCCATTTCCACCCCCCCCACTCCAAGATGGCGTGCACTCTGGTTGCCCTGTTCCCCAGTCTGCCCTCCCCTCCGTCCCCCCATTCCCCTCCCATCCCCCTTTCCCTTACTTTCTTGTAGGGCAAGATAAATCCCTATGCCCCATTGCCTGTGCATCCTATTTTCTAGTTGCATGAGAAAAAAACTTTTTTACTTTTGAACATCTATTTTTTTAAAACCTTGAGTTCCAAATTCTCTCCCCTCTTCCCTTCCCATCCACCCTCCCTAAGAAGTCAAGCAATTCAACATGAGCCA
>CM053622.1:544356391-544372547 GCA_028646595.1 Phalanger gymnotis | reverse complement strand
GGCTGCCCAAAATCTCCTCTTCCCCTGGGGTTGTTCTCCAGCACTGTTGCTCTTCAGCAATGGTCTCAGCTCTTTGTTGTTTGAGCTGGGTGTCTGGCACTTCCCCTGGGGGAGCAAGAGTACGTCTGGGCTTCTGGTGTTGACTCCTGCTGGCTCTGCCCCTCTGGGATTCAGGTACTCTCACTACTTGGCCACTGAAGCCTCACTTCTGTCTCCTCTATTCCAGTGTTTTTGTGTGTCCCCCCCACCCCGGAGTTCTCTGGGTGGAGAGGGGAGGGATTAGAGTCGTTTACCTGGCCATTATGTCTCCTGGAAGTTCAAGAAGCATTTCATACGTTTGGGCTGGAAGCCTCAGGAGTTGGTATCTCACGGTTGGTGGCTGGTGGTGTTGCACTGCCTCTCATCGCTTCCACAGAGTGCCGTGGTGTCTTGCGAGGCCTGGGGATCTCCGCTGGTTTCAGGCACCCGGCTTTCTGCCACCCTGTCTCCCACATGAGTTTCCCGGCCAGCCCTAAATCTTTATAAAATTTAACCTTTTGAAAGCAAGTCAGAATGCATTTTGACAGTCACAATACAGCTTCAGTGCTACATAATTTTGGTAGCAAGGGAAATAAAGGTAATTCAGGGACCAGATTATTATAGTTATATAACTAGTAGCTAAAACAAGAGCAAATTCTACTATGCTACCTTCAGATAGCTAAATTACCCAGGAGGGTTAGTGATTCTTTAAGAAGGTATCTTTTCTGTTGACAATGGAGTTTTCTAAATTTTCGTGACTCTTGTGTTCCTTCCAACCCTAAGTTCCCTCACATGGTTTTAGTTATCAAGTCCCAAGGTGAGATGTAGTAAGAGCAAATTAGTGATACATGTAATGTTAGATGCCATCTTTCATATTAATAATCAGAATGTCATCAAATAAAGTTATCTGTTATTCTGTCTTTCAAGGAATATTGTATAATTTTTATCATATTCAAAAGAGACACTTTATTGGAAGAGAGCCTTTTAAGACAGTATTTTGCTTTGTGGAATGAAATGCTTTTTTATAGCTGTCGAACAGGGAGAACAAATAGGATCTTTGTATTCTTTATGCCTCTTAGTTGTATAACTAAAGATATGGTCTGCTATAGAATATTACTTAGAAAAGGTTGCCTTTTCTTTTCTTATGTTTTCATCAAGCATGTCCTCAGTAGACATGTTGGTTTTTTTGAAAAAGATTTTGTAGAGATGAGAAAGTAGCCATATGTTTTTGATATTTATTTTTCTCTATGATATTTTTGGTAGTAATAAAATCTTAATTTTTCTAGTCGCTTGTATCTTCCCTTTCAAATAACTCAAGAATTGATCTAGTGCCTTCATACTTATATAGACTTCCTATGGGTATTTTTTATCTGCACCTGACCTAGTAATCATTCTTCATGTCTTTGTTTTCTTTAGTGACATTTTCTTCCTCATGTAATAAATAAGGGATTATGATATTGGAGTCCAAATATGGTGGTTCCACTGTCAATGATGGAGAAAGTAGTTCATTATATATTGGAAGCCTTTCTTCTTTTTCAGCAGTTGTATTCCTGTTTTTAAAATTTCATAATACTTTTTTAAAATGTCTGCCTGGAGACAGCTAGATAGTGCAGTGAATAGAGTATTGGGCCTGGAGTAAAGAAGATCTGAGCTCCAATCTTGCTTCAAACACTGACCTCCGTCTGTCTCAGTATTCTTAACTGTGAAATGGAGATAATGGTAGAACCTGTCTCTCAGAGTTGTTGTGAGGATCCAGTGAGATAATATTTATAAAGCATTTAGTATAGTGCCTAACGCATAGTAGATGCTTAATGCATATTTGTTTATTTCCTTCCCGGATACTGTCTTCTTCCCCCCCAAAACCCTTCCTGATAACCAAGAAGTACAATTAAGTAGCCTATGTTTCATTCTACACCTATAATCTACCACCTCTCTATCAAGAGGACAGAAGTGTGTTTCCTCATCAGGCCTCTGGAGTTAAGATTAGTCATTGCAATTGATAAGGATTTTGATGTCTTTTAGCTTTGGTTTTCTTTACATTTTTGTGGTCATAGGCCATGTTCTCTTGGTTATGCTTACTTTTCTCTATGTCAGTTCATAGAAATCTTTAAAAATTTTCACAGATTTCCTCTTTTGGTTATGTTGTGCAGTACTAAATATTATCTTACATTCACATATCAAAGCTTGTTTAGCCATTCTTCAATTGATGGGTGCCTCTTTTATTTATACCACTTTGTGGTAGACTTGCTGCTGTGACTTTTTGGTATTTATGGGACTTTACCCTCTTTTCTTTGACCTTCTTGGAATGTGGCTGTTTGGCCAGTAGTGGTATCACTTGGTCAAAAGGAGTGTACATTCTAATTACTTTTCTTTCAGTTACAAATTATTTCCTAGATTGGATGAATTAATTAATTTTTCTACCTATAATGTTTGTCTTATGACAGCCCCTTCAGCATTGACTATATCCATTTTGTATCATCTTTGCCAATTTGTTTCTTCTTTCACTTTCTTTTTTTA
The DNA here is from genome assembly GCA_028646595.1 of Phalanger gymnotis. Classification (NCBI taxonomy): domain Eukaryota; kingdom Metazoa; phylum Chordata; class Mammalia; order Diprotodontia; family Phalangeridae; genus Phalanger; species Phalanger gymnotis. The sequence continues at coordinate 544,370,012 of CM053622.1, read as the reverse complement.
AAAAATTATTTCATTGTTTAATATTTTAGTTTTCAACATTGATTTCCACAAGATTTTGAGTTACAAATTTTCTCCTCATTTCTGCCTTCCCCCTCACTCTAAGATGGTATATATTCTGATTACCCCATTCTCCAGTCAGCCCTCCCTTCTGTCACTCCACTGCCACCCCCATCCTCTTTCCCCTTACTTTCTTGTAAGGCAAGATAGATTTCTATACCCCATTCCTTATATATCTTATTTCTCAGTTGCATACAAAAACATCTTTTTTTTTTTGAGCATCTGCTTTTAAAACTTTTGAGTTCCAAATTCTCTCCCCTCTTACCTTCCCATCCACCCTTCCTAGGAAGGCAAGCAATTCAACATAGGCCACACATGTATCAATATGCAAAAACTTCCACAATACTCATGTTGTGAAAGACTTAACTGTATTTCCCTCTATCTTATCCTGCCCCCCTTTATTCAGTTTTCTCCCTTGACCCTGTCCCTTTTCAAAAGTGTTTGCTTTTGATTACCTCCTCCCCCTATCTACCCTCAATTCTATCATCCCCCCTTTTTTATCCCCTTCCTCCTTCTTTCCCGTGGGGTAAGATACCCAATTGAGTGAGTATGTTATTCCCTTCTCAGGTCAGATCTGATGAGAGCAAGATTCAGTCATTCCCTCTCACCTGCCCTTTCTTCCCTTCCAACAGAACTGCTTTTTCTCGCCACTATTATGTGAGATAATTTACCCCATTCTGTCTTTCCCTTTCTCTCTCTCTCAATATATCCTTCTCTCATCCCTTAATTTTATTTTTTTAGATATCATCCCTTCATATTCAACTCACCCTGTGCCCTCTGTGTGTATATATATATATATACATATATATATATATGTCTATTCCCTTCAACTACCCTAATACTGAGGAAGGTCTCATGAATTACACACATCATCTTTCCATGTAGGAATGTAAACAAAACAGTTCAACTTTAGTAAGTCCCTTATGATTTGACTTTCTTGTTTACCTTTTCATGCTTCTCTTGATTCTTGCGTTTGAAAGTCATATTTTCTATTGAGCTCAGGTTTTTTCACTGAGAAAGCTTGAAAGTCCTCTATTTTATTGAAAATCCATATTTTGCCTTGGAGCATTATACTCACTTTTGCTGGACCACTCTCTAACCCAACCTAGCAGTTTATCCACTAACCTGCTCTGTGGTCTCTGGCATTTGTGAGTTGAGAAGTCTGGTAAGTGCCACAGCTCAATGATTCATTACCCTAAGGCCTGCTCCAGTGGACTCTCAGTCTGGTCTGTCCTGGTGTGGCCCATGCTGGGCTGCATTCCACTCCCAGCACCATGTGATAGACCCTTCCCAGCAACCATCCAGGCCGTCTTGGGCTGGAGACCTGCTTCCCTCTGCTATTTCATGGGTTCTGCAGCTCTAGAATTTGTTCAGAGGCATTTTTTACAGATGTTTGGAGGGATTTGGGGGAGAGCTTAAGCAAGTCTTTGCTTTTCAGCTGCCATCTTGGCCCCCCCCTTTCTTTTAAAATTGGATTCTCATTGACATATTTTGTTTTTACATTGCCTAGATTTCCCTCCATATTCCCTACTAAGCAGCCGTCCACTATGAAAAAGATCTTTTTTAAAAGAGGAAGAGGAAAAAAAGTTCAGAACCAATCAACACATTGAAAAAATCTGTTGTTAAATGTCGTGTTCCACACCCATGGACCCTGACTTGTACAAAGGAGTGGGGAGAGGTGCCTTCTCATATCACTTTGGGGCCAAGTTTTTCTTTTAATCATTTCACAACATTTTAACGGCTTTATGATCGTTGTATTTTCCGTGTAGATTATTGTAGTCATTGCATATCTTATTTTCCTGTCTATGCTTAGTTTGCATCAGTTCATGTAAGTTTTTCCATGTTTTTTATATTCATATCAAGTTGTTCTTCCTTTCATCCCTAAATGATCTTGAGGTGATTTGGTTTGAGTCATACCAAACTTTCTGTAAGCTTATTTTTCCCACTGTCAATTACTTTTTTTTTTTGAGGTGACTCATAATCTTTTACTATTTTCCTCTTTAAGATTTTACAAATGGATTTATATTATAAATAATTGTTGCCCTCAGTTACTATAGTTTTCTTCTTGCCCAGGAGACCAAGTGGTTGCTGACTGAAGTAATTTCAAGTTTGACCTCTGCGATATAGTAATTACGTATATTGGTTAAGTTTAAGTAGAAGATGGTGATAGTCATTCATATAGTTTCCATTTTTTAACATCAGTAACTTATTTAAATAGACCAGGTTTGGGGATGTTTTAGTTGTTGTACACCCTATCTTTTTGTTTCTAACTAACTGGCTTTGATTTTTGCTGCTAGATGTTGGTAAGTGACTGCATACAAACAACTGAGCTGGAAATGACCACCACGTTAGTAAAGAATTACTAATGATTACAATTAATTTTATTTCTTGTGATGCTAGTCAGTTGACTGGAACAATCAGGTACATGAAGGAGAGTAATATGAAATCAGTCAAGAAATATGTGATAGATTGTAAAAGGTTGCAAAAGGTCTTCAATTCTAACCAGAGGTTTTTTAAATTCTAAATATTATTATCAGAAGTAGCCACTCAAGTTTATTCAGCAAGGCAGTAATGATGTAGGATAGGGCTGTCCAGAATGCAGCCTATGTGCCGCATGTCCCCCGAAGTATGGTTTATGCAGCTGCCTACAAGCATAGAAATTTACATAAATGCTTTAGTAAACAAAGCTGAGCTCTACCACAGGGCTCTCACTAAACTAGTAAATCAAAATATATTGTCTGTTGTTTCAATGAAAACCCAAGGTTGGACAGCCCTTCTGTAGGACATACACTTTAGGTATATCAATATGGCATCTCTGTGAAGGATGAATTAAGACAGGGCTGTCCAACCTTAGGGTTATCTTAGGCCTGCATTAAAATAAAATAATTATTTGAGGGCTGTACCTAGAATAAAAAATACAGTACGCTAATATAAAGTGGGGAACGCACATCATATGACAGGTGAAGGCGCGAAATGCAAAAGGGAACACAAAACAACAAAGCAACAGCACAACAGTATCTGCATCATATAGAGAGAGCACATCCCACAGATCAATTAAAAATTCCATGCAATATGTTCTGTCTGTAATATTGCATAAAAACACCAAAGAAAATTAACATTGAGATTATTTATTAGTAATGGAATTAAAAAAATCTAATACACATTCCATGCAAATTATTATTTAATTTTTTTGCTCATGAAAATTAAAACCCACAGGCAGCTGCATAAAATCGCACTGTGGGCCACATGTGGCCTGGCCGTATTTTGGACAGCCTTGAATTAAGAGAAAGGAGAGACTAGAGAAAAAGAAGAAAAATTAGGAGACTTTTGTAATTGTCTAGGACACAGGTGGTGAGAGGATGGTGGCCATGTTCCTAGAGAAAAGGGGACAGATGAAATGTTATAGAGATAAAGAATTAACAAGACTTGGCAACCAGTTGACTATAGGGGGTGAGGTAGAGTGAAGAATTGAAGATGACTCATAGGGAGTGAACCTCATTGACTGGAAGGATGGTGGTACCCTTAACATAAGTAAAAATGTTGGGAGGGAGAGAAGTGGGTTTAATGGGAAAGAAAATGAGTTCTGTTTTGCACATGTTTTATTTGATTTGCCAATGAGATGTTTGGGTAGAAATGTTCAGCAGACGCCTGATAATGTGAAAGTGGAGCTCAGTCTGTACATTTGGGAATCATCTGAATGAGATGATACTTGATCCCCCCTGGGAACTCATGAGATCACTGAGAGCATATAAAGAGTGGAGAGAAGAGGATAAGTGTTCATTTCGGGGTACAACATATTAGAGAATATCCAAATGAAAGCAACCAGGATGGTGAAGGGTATAGAGTGAGATCATGCCATGTGACAATAAGTTGAAGGAACTGGATATGTTTAGCCTGGAGAAGAGAAGACTGAAGAAGAAACTTTTTTGAATGTAATGATTGAGGGAAGACTTTTCTCCAAATCAAACACCTTACTCAACATTAGTTCATATCATTCATTGTATATAATGAATATGGAAAGCCCTTCAATCAGGACGTAAAACTTACTAAATATCAGATGGTTTCTACTGGAGAAAATTGAGAGACTTCATCTAGCATGTTTTGTCCTAGCCTTCCCAGTCCAAACTTTAGGCTTGGAGGAGAAAACAAGTAAATAAGAATTGACCATTTCTGTTTACACCCTGTTGTCAGTTATTCTCATCCTCCTCATCCTAAGAAGTAGTATAAGCAATTCTTTCAAGTTGCTTTTCCCCTCATATAGTATAGACCTTAGTGTCCCTCAACAGTATCAGCTCATTCAACCTCGCCAAATACCAGCCCTGTATTTTTTTCATTATCTCCTTTCTTCCTAGTCATGTGCTGCTGGACGGGGCTAGAGAAGGTCAGTCAATATAAATGTGAGGACTGAGTCTGCTATACCTAATCTCAACTGGGCCCTCACTTTATGTGGAAGATCTCCACCTACATGACTCACTGATACTTCAGAAATCAACATATCTCAAATGAGCTGCTTCTTCTTCCCTCAGCATTGCTCTTTCTTCTGTCATCACTATTTCTGCCTGTGAAATCACCATTCATTCTATCTCCCATGGAATTACCTGCAGTGTTTGCCTGTACCCTCTTCCTCTGACTGGTTGGTTTCTCCCAGAATCTCAGTTTTACATAATGTATCTTTTCTTGGCCAGACATGTCTTCATTCCTCTCCAGGTTCCAATCCTGACTTCTCCAAATGGCAAGTACCTTCCATTACATACACACACACACACACACACACACACACACACACACACACACACTCTTCTCTCTCAGCCTCTTATTATGAATTATCTTCCCCTGTTAGAATGTAAGCTCTTTGAGGGCAAAGGCTGTCTCTCTTTCAGCTTGTATCTGTATTCCCAAAGCTTAGCAGTGTGCCAGGAACATAGTGGTGCTTAATAAATGCTTGTTCTCTCCTCGTTAATAATAATCATAATAAATAAATAATAAATGCTTGTTCTCCCCCCACCCCCGTGATGCTGCCCCCACCCCTTTCCTTACTTCTCATATGCAGTTATCAAGTTCTAGTGATTCTATCTCCACAGTCTTTCTCTGATCTTTCCCTCTTCCCCTTCGTATTCCCAATACCACCATCCTGGCACAGACCCTCTTCATAACATTCCTGAACAATTACAACTGCCTTCCAAATGCTACTTCTCACACTGATTTCCTTCCCTGTTCTAACTTATCTTTCATTTTGATGCCAGCTTAATCTTCCTCACGACCTCATCATGGCATTCTCACTGCTTAAAATCCTTCAATCGCTCCTTATTTGCTCATAAAATCAGGCCAGTAAAACAACTCTGAAAGACTTAAGAACTCTCATCAATGTGATGACTAACCAACCACAGTCCAGAAGATCCCTAATGAAATGGGCTTCCCATCTTCTGACTGAGAGGTGATGGGCTCAGGATGCAGAATGAGACATCTTTCTTGGATATGGCCAATGTGAGAATTAGTTTTGCTTGACTATGCATATTTGCTTGCAGGTTTTGCTTTTCTTTTTTCAGTGGTGGTGATGGTGTGAGATGGGAGGAAGATTATTTTCTAAAACTGAAAAGTAATGAAATTAAATTTTAAAAAAGAAGAAATTATTGGTCTAATATTCAAGATTTTCAACAAACTAGTGCCACCCTGTCTTTCTGTCTCACACTGTTCCCCTCCCACATATTGTTTCCTGGGTTAACCTGTTTTCGTGATCAGTCTGTCACCTATGTCTGGAATGCTACCCTACCCAGCCCTCCAAAAGTATGTCTGTCTCGTGAGATCCTATGCATGCATACTTTAAAGCTTGGCATAAATGTCATGTTCTCTATGAAGCATTTCCTGATCTTTTCTATGTCCCATAGTCAATAATGATCATTCCCTTTGTGAGACCTTGTAAATCTCTGGTTTTATACTTGTACACTTTTCTTTTTTTCATTTAACACTATGGTTATGTGCATGTTGTAACCCTCCACTTCACTGTGTTTTACCTGAGGGGATTGTGTATTATTTAAAATGCATATGTCAGCTAACACTTATCAGAGTACTTTGGTTACAATAGGTACTTAATAAATATTAGGGGAAGCTAAAGTTGTCACTAAATAGTTATGTGTCACTGGACAAATATCTGTATTGTTTGTATGTTGTCTCCCCTATTAGACAATGAGCAACTTGAAAGCATGGACTGTTTTTTATTTTCTTTTGTCCCCATAGTTCAGGCGTAATAAATATTTGTTGACTGACTGGACTAAAAATCTCCCTGGGCCTCAGTTTCATCAGTAAAATATTTTAAACTAAATAATTTCTAAAATCTCTTTGAACTCTAAAATTCTAGGCCACTAGCTATGTGACTTTGGAATAATCTTTTAAATTCCCTGGGCCTCAACTTCTTCATCTGTTATATAAAGTGTTTATACCAGCTGATCACAAAGATTCCTTTCAGCTTTTTTATTCTATGATTCTGTGAACTGTAGATTTTTAAGATATTTTATTCATTTTAAACTTAATTACAAAATAGGGGGAAAAAAGAACAGTTCATTGTACACAGCAGAACATAGAGGATTCAATATAAAACCATGAATTTCCATTTCAAACAGTTTACTTTTAAACTGTGTAATAAATAGTACACATTGTTTTCAAAGCTACCCAGCTTTTCTGTGCTTCCTTCTAAGTTTTCTGATGTGCACTTTTTCTGCTTCCCCATCCTGCCTTAGAGCAGGCTACAATTAAACATGAATACATATACATACCTACATATATATATACACACACACACACACACACACGTGTGTGTGTATAAAAACATACTGTACATACTTCTAATTATGAGTTCTTTCTCTGGAGTTAGAGAGGATCTTCCTTTATAGGTCCAAGTCTTTCTAGTGTTTTTCTAAAATTAACCAGCACATCATTGCTATAACGCATTAGTATTGCATCACAATCATGCATTACAACTTGTTTGGCCATTCCGCAGTTGAAGGGTATCTGTCATTTTAACCAATCTGATAGGTGTAAGATGATATCTCAGAGTTTTATTAATTTGCATTTCTCTCATCAATAATAATTTAGAGCACTTTTCCATATGACTATATATAGTTTTGATTTCTTCATCAAAAAATTGCCTGTTTATATCCTTTGATCATTTAATCAGTTGGGGAATGACTCATATTTTTATATACTTGACAGAACTTTATATATTTGAGAAGAGATCTTTATCTAAGAGACTGTGAAAAATTTGGTCATAACTTTCAGGTAGTCCAACAATTATATTGTCTCTTCTTGATCTGTTCTCCATGTCATTTGTTTTTCTAATAAGATGTTTCACATTTTCTTCTATTTTTCATTGTTTTAATTTTGTTTTATTATTTCTTGGTGTTTGGTAATGTTATTAACTTCCCCTTGCCCATTTCTAGTTTTCATGGAGTTAGTTGTGTTCTTAACTTTTTGGGTCTCCTTTTCCAATTGGTTGAGTTTCTCACAATTTTCTTTGATTGCTATTATTTTTTTCCTAATTTTTTCTCAGTCTCTCTTGTTTGATTTTTGAAGTCCTTTTAAAGTTCTTTCAAGAACTCTTTTTAGGCTCATGGCCATTTGACATTTATCTTTGAGTCAGAAATGGCTTTTTCAACTTTACTATCTTCCTCCGATTATTAACCCAGATCTTCTCTATCCCCATAATAGCTGTCTGTGGTCTGGTTCTTTCTTCTTTGCTTACTCATTTTTATTTTATTTTACTTTTAGCAGCTTATTATTTTAATTGGTTCTAGTCCTGGGGTGTTGGAAATGGTGCCTCAGGCCTTAGGTCCTTCTTACTGTTATTTTTAAAGCTCTGTCTGGGAGTCAGGTGCTCTTCCCCACACCTGAGCTATGGCTTGAGCCCTCAGTCACACTGTCTTGTGAATGCTCTTGCTCCCTTTGGTCCCTCTTCCAGCTGTAAACTTTGGCTCTCTCCTCTGCCCTGTAATGGAAACCAGGAGCTCTGCTGTCCTGCAAGTCCCCACCCTGCTGCTATGACATTGCACCCACAGGCACCATTCCCCACACCCTGGGACTAGAGGTGGGGGTGCTTGCGTGTGTGTGTGTGTGTGTGTGTGTGTGTGTGTGTGTGTGTGTGTGTGTGTGAGAGAGAGAGAGAGAGAGAGAGAGAGTTGTGATTAAGTGACTTGCCCAAGGTCACAACAATCAGTAAAGTGAGGCCAAATTTGGACTCAGGTCCTCCTGACTCCATGGCCAGTGCTCTATCCATTGCACCACCTAGCTGCCCCAGTTTTTTTTTTCAGACAAATTAAATTATTTTAATAGATTGCATATATAGACATTTATCCACACACTTCAGCTATCTCTTTAAGAGCAGAATCAGTTTACATGCTTCAGAGAAGATAACATTTCTCATTTTTACATTAAGGTCTTATATCCAAATTTCCACTCACACATTGAGAGCCTTAAGAAAAAAAACAAAGGGGGGTGGCTAGGTGGCCCAGTAAGTAGAGCTCCAGGGCTGGAGTCAGGAGGACCTGAGTTCAAATGTGACCTCAGACACTTGGCACACTTGGGCAAGTCACTTAACCCCAATTGCCCTGCCTTCCCCCCTCCAAAAAAAAAAAGAAAAAGAAAAACAAAGGACACAGAGGGTGTTGCCATTTTTTTTTAAATAACAATGAAAAATCACTAAACCTTTCTTACATACTGAATTCAAGTTACTATCAGAGGTGAGTGCACCACAGTCACCAGGTACAAAACTGCTAGTTCATTTTTAAACTAATGACTTGAAACTACCCTAGCCTCCTTCTTCATTATATGCCTTCTTTTTATAAATAGCAAACATTTTGCTATTTTTTTTTACAGAGGCAGACTTGTTTCAGTATGAAAGTGCTAATTTATTTACAAATTTGAATCAGTTATATAGTGCTACAATAAGTATCCAGTAATCTATATAGTAAGGCTATCAGATTACCTTATTTACATTGAAAGAATAAAAACCCAGTAGGGTGAGGGTGGGAAAGGGAAGGAAACCGGGCAAAATATTCATAGGTATAAAAATTACATGTACCTTTGTGCTTGAACTGTAAATGAGGCATTTTAAATAGTCCTGCAGCCCATGCCCGCTTTTTCCTCAGAAAAAGAAAACCTGCCTCATGTCATCTTTTCATTTGTAGATCTGCAGTGTATCGTTTGAAGCTCCAAAGTCAGGTTCTTTTTTTCTTCCAAAAGAAAAAAAAACAAACCTCTTACCCCCAAACAAAACAAAAACTACCCAACTCTCCCCCTGCACCAACCAATACTCCTTTAGCTTACTTTCCAGTGCCATTTTGTATAATCAGCCCCACTTCTTGGGTTTTCTGTTAGATCTATTGTTCAGTTAGTTTAGAGTGAATTGTAGAGAACACAAACCACTACTGGAAAGAGCGTAAACTCTGTACTACAATCACATGGTAGCAGGAAGAAAGGGAAAATTCAATTCATCCTAGATGCTGGACCTTCAAAATTGAATAAACTTGGCATTATTGGAGTGTTCCATTTGTATCCTCCACATATCTCAATTGTTTTGGATTCATGGGCTGCTTGTCTCTGGTCTGTCAGAGTTGCTATGTCTTGTTACTGTTTTCTTTGTTCTTCATTAAGACCCATGTGTCAGAGCTTGGTACCACCCAAGATTACAACTCCGAATAGTCTAAAATACAGCTTTAAATATCTGATACTAGAGGCTTATTACTGTGTGCAATGTTCTCCTGGTTCTTCTCACTTCACTTTGTACCAGTTTTTGTAAATCTTTCCAGGTTTTTCTGAAATCAACCTACTTGTCATTTCTTGCAGCACAATAATACTCCATTACAATTATATACCGCAACTTACTCAGCCATTCCTCAATTGATTGGTATCCCTATCCCAAAGAGAGTTTTAAAAATATACAAACATATTTATAGCAAGTCTTTTAGTGATGGCAAAGAGTTGGAAATTGAGGGGATGTCTATCAATTGGGCAGTGGCTGAACAATTTGTTGTGTTATGATTGCGATGCAATACTATTGTGTGATAAGAAATGATGAGTGGGATGATTTCAGAAAAACCTGGAAAGACTTATATGAACTGATCCAAAGTGAAGTGAGCAGAACCAGAAAAAACATTGTACACAGTAACTATTTTATGATGATCTACTGTGAATAACTTAGCTGTTTTCAGCAATAAGATGATCTGAGATAGTTCTTAAAGACTTATGATGAAAGGTACTGTCCATCTCCAAAGGAAAAATGTGGTCGAGCCTGACTGCAGATTGAAGATACTTTTTCTTTAGTTTCTTTATTTTTCGTGGGGGAGGGGGGGTGTGCATTTTCTTTCGCTGCATGACTTACATAGAAATGGGTTTTGCAGGATTACACATGTACAAGCAATGTCAAATTATTTGCCTTCTCAATGGTGGGGAAGGGAGGGAAAGAGGGAGAAAATTTGGAACTCAAAATTTGAAAAAAAAAGTGTTAAAATTGTTTTAGATTTAGTTGGGGGAAAAATTAAGTATTAAATTGGGGGAAAACTACCCTAAAATTTTTGGTACATCTTGTACTTCAACACAGCTGTTATAGCATCCCTGCCCCACATAATCTCTTCTCTAACCTAACTATAACCAGTTACTTAACTAATTTCTTCAGTGGTGGCAGCTGGTGCTACAGTGGCTTGAGCTTTAGGCCTGAAATCAGGAAGACCTGATTTCAAATCCAGCATCACATACCTAACTAGCTGCGTGACCTTGGGCAAGTCACTTAACCTCTGTTGGCCCCACTTTCCTCAACTCTAAAATGAGCATAAGACTAGCACCTACCTCCTAGGATTTTTGTGAGGATAAAATATTTTAAATCATTGTACCTGGCATATGGTAGGTACTAGTTAAGAGGAAGATTATCATTATTATTATTATAAAACATGACCCACCACCCTTCATCATCCTGGTTGCTCTTGAATTTAGCAGTCATTTTTAAACCGTGGTGTCCAGAACTGAACACAGTAATCCAGGACAGTTCTGAGGAGGGCAGAGTACAGAGCTCCTATTGCCTCCCTATTCCTGGAAGTTGCATTTGTCTCTTTTGCTGCCACATCATGCCACTGACTCAGATTGAGTTTACAGTCCACAATGTGGACCAGATGAAGACCAGGCAGAAGTAGGAACTATAGAATGGGGAAGTGAATTTAGGGAAAATAATCTCTATTTTCTTAATAAAGTAGGAGGTGGGATCTTGTACTGACAGAGTGAGGATAGGAAAGCTTGAACATAAAAGAGGCATAGACTCTGTGGAGAGAGAGTTCAACACAGAATGAGGGAGGAGTGAAATATCTTCAAAGCTATTTTTAGTTTTAGAAATTAATCTTCCTCCCATCTCACACTATCACCACCACTGAAAAAAGAAAAGCAAAACCCTGCAAGCAAATATGCATAGTCAAGCAAAACTAATTCCCACATTGGCCATATCCAAGAAAGATGTCTCATTCTGCATCCTGAGCCCATCACCTCTCAGTCAGAAGATGGGAAGCCCATTTCATTAGGATCTTCTGGACTGTGGTTGGTTAGTCATCACATTGATGAGAGTTCTTAAGTCTTTCAGAGTTGTTTTACTGGCCTGATTTTATGAGCAAATAAGGAGCGATTGAAGGATTTTAAGCAGTGAGAATGCCATGATGAGGTCGTAAGGAAGATTAAGCTGGCATCAAAATGAAAGATAAGTTAGAACAGGGAAGGAAATCAGTGTGAGAAGTAGCATTTGGAAGGCAGTTGTAATTGTTCAGGAATGTTATGAAGAGGGTCTGTGCCAGGATGGTGGTATTGGGAATACGAAGGGGAAGAGGGAAAGATCAGAGAAAGACTGTGGAGATAGAATCACTAGAATTTGATAACTGCATATGAGAAGTAAGGAAGGGGGTGGGGGCAGCATCACGGGGGTGGGGGGAGAACAAGCATTTATTATTTATTTATTATGATTATTATTAACGAGGAGAGAACAAGCATTTATTAAGCACCACTATGTTCCTGGCACACTGCTAAGCTTTGGGAATACAGATACAAGCTGAAAGAGAGACAGCCTTTGCCCTCAAAGAGCTTACATTCTAACAAACAGGGGAAGAAATAATTCATAATACGAGGCTGAGAGAATGTGAGTGTATTGGGAGGGTGTGAGGGGGAGGAGGAATGGAAAGGACCTGCCATTTGGACAAGTCAGTATTGGAGCCTGGAGAGGAATGAAGACATGGCTGGCCAAGTAAAGTCACGTTACTTAAAACTGAGATTCTGGGAGAAACCAACCAGTCAGAGGAAGAGAGTACAGGGAAACACTGCAGGTAATACCACGGGAGATAGGATGAATGGTGATTTTATAGGCAGAAATAGTGATGACAGAAGGAAGAGCAGTGTTGGGGGAAGAAGAAGCAGCTCATTTGAGATACATTGACTTTTGAAGTGTCAGTGAGGCGTAGATGCAAGTGGAGGTCTTAGATGATTTTAGAGATGTGGGTCTGAAGTCCAGGAGTAATGTTGGGCTTAACCATGAAGATTTGCCAAGCCATCTGGGTAGAGTTGCCAGCTGAAGCTTTGAGAGTAAATAGATGGTTGAAGGGGAGAAGGGTAGAGAGAAAAGCTTTGGGGATAGAGTCTTGGGAAACATCTACCCTGAGGCTGGCCAAGAAGAGTAGATATGGAAGGAGAAAGGGAAGTGGTTACAGAGAAAGAACAAGAACAAGAGAGCATAGAGTGTTTGAAAACTGGCAAGACAATAAGTCCAGAAGGAAAGGAGAGCTTAACGTATAAGAAGATGGAGAGGTCTAGAAAGATTGAATAAAGAAAGCCCTTTTGATTTGGTCATAAGGAGATCGTTGTTTGTCTTTCGGGGAAGCACTTTTGTGAAGTTAAATCATCTTTACAAATGCAGGATAAATAGTGGTATTTTTTTTAAAAATCATTTTCATAAGGGGCATCTAGATTTATGGAAATCATCAGATTTATGGAAAAGAAAAGAATTTATGACCCAACAAGAGAAAGAGAGCATTACAAAGCGCAAAATGGATATTTTTGATTATGTTAAATTGAAATGTTTTTGTACAAAAAAAGCCAATGCAACAAAGATTAGGAGAGAAGCAGAAAACTGGGAGAAAATCTTTACAACTAGTATAACTGATAAAGGCCTCATTTCCAAAATATACAGGAAACTGAACCAAATATATAGGAATACAAGTGATTCCCCAATTAAGAAATGGTCAAAGGATATGAACAGACAGTTTGCAGAGGAAGAAATTAAAGATATCTATAGGCATATGAAAAAATGCTCGAAATCACTCCTGATTGGAGAAATGCAAATCAAAACAACTTTTAGATACCATCTCTCTCCTGTCAGATTGGCTAAAATAACAAAACAGGAAAACGATAAATGCTGGAGAGGATGTGGGAAAATTGGAACATTGTTACGTTGCTGGTGGAGTTGTGAACTGATCCAGCCATTTTGGAGAGCAATTTGGAACTATGCCCAAAGGGTTATAAAAATGTTCATACCCTTTGACCCAGCAATACC
>CM053622.1:544191482-544355891 GCA_028646595.1 Phalanger gymnotis | reverse complement strand
CAAGGTTTTAAAAAAATAGATGTTCAAAAGTAAAAAAGTTTTTTTTTTTCATGCAACTAGAAAATAAGATGCACAGGCAATGGGGCATAGAGATTTATCTTGCCCTACAAGAGAGGAAGGGAAAGGGGGATGGGAGGGGAATGGGGGGACGGAGGGGAGGGCTGACTGGGGAACAGGGCAGCCAGAGTGTACGCCATCTTGGAGTGCGGGGGGGGGGAGGAAATTTGTAATTCAAACTCCTGTGAAAATCAATGCTGAAAACCAAACATATTAAAAATAAATTAAAAAAAAAGAAATGGGGATTATATGGACTTCATAACAACCTGGAAGAACCTACACGACATAATGCTGAGTGAGTGGAGCAGAGCCAGGAGAACATTATACACAACCACAGATATATGGATTCTGTGATGACTAACCCTCCCAGACTTTGCTCATCTCAGCAACACAAGGTACAAAGACAACTCCAAAGGACTCACGATAGAGAATGCTGTCTGTGTCCAGAGAAGGAACTATGAAGTATGAATGCAGATTGAGGCACACTTCATGCTGTCTTTTTTCTCCCCCTTTTTTTTTTCTCTCTTCTGTTTTTGTTTTTGGGTTGTGTTTTGTTTTTTTGGTTCGGTTTTCTTCTTTCTCATGATTCATTGCATTGGTCATAATTCTTCTCCACAGCTTGACTAGTGTGTAAATTAATTCAATGAGAAGTTATACGTGGAAGTCGTATGGGATTCCATGCTGTCTTTGGGAGGGGAGGGAGGGAAGAAAATCTGGAACTCAAAATTATGTAGAACTGTATGTTGTAAACTAAAATTAAAAAAAAAATAAAATAAATGCAAATCAATCTAAAAAAAAGAAATAAAGTTTAAAAAAATCATTTTTAAAAGGGGCATCTAGATAGTGCAGTGGTTAGAGTACTGTGCCTGGAGTCAGGAAGATCTGAGTTCAGACGTGGCCTGAGACCCTTACTAGCTGGGCAAGTCCCTTAACCTTGTTTGTCTCACTTTTCTCATCTGTAAAATGAGCTGGAGAAGGAAATGGCCAACCACTCCAGTATCTTTCCAAGAAAACCCCAAATAGGATCACAGAGTAGGACAGGACTAAAACAACTGAACCACAAAAATACTGTTTCTCCAGCTGCTCCACCCCATGAAGAAGAACAAAATGCCTTGAAAAATAAAACTTTTGTCACTCCTGGCCCAGCAAAACAAATTCCCACATTAGCCATGCCGGAAAATGTATGTATGTGTCTCTGCATTTTCAGTTTATTACCTCTTAGGCAGGAGGCAGAAGTGGCACGTTTCATCTTTAGTTCTGTGGACGTTTAGAATTTCATTGTATATTGCTCAGAGTTCTAAAGGCTTTCATACTTGTTTTTTTTTTTTATAATGTTATTGTCATTTTATAAATTGTTCCCCTAGGTTCTGCTCAATTTGCTCTTCATCAGTGTATAGAGGTGTGTTGGTAAGCAAAATGGGCTCCTTAGCACTTAGTGCCCTTGAACAGTTTGGCTTTTGTTTGCTTTGAGTAATTCAGTGTATTTCATTGAGCCTTACTAGGTGCTAAGCCCCAGGCCCAAACCCCTATGTGTGGGTGTGGATTGGTGACTGGGGTGGGGCCCAAGGTGGGGCTGGCTAAGGGGAGGTGCTAACAACAGAGCCATGCCCTATTAGGTGTTAACCTAACCTATGTGGATGTGAACCTCCCAGGGTCCTAAGGGGAGGGGCTAACTCAAGAACCAATCATAGCAGCCTAAATTCTGGTCATTCAGATGACGTTTGATGACGTAAGAAGCCCTATAAGAAGGGAGGACAGAGCCATTTGTGCAGGGCTCTTGAGGTGGTGTTGAGGAGACTCCAGCTTGTAAACCTGGATGCTGAGACTTTGTTGAACTCTGGTAACTATGTATTGGGATTTGAATCAGACAAGGTCTGTCTGTTGATGTTCGTAATTTGTTTGTAATTTGCTCTGAAGTTCAGGGTGCTGGTCTCTTCCCCTGAACTAAGTGAATGATATGTGTATGCTGAATTAAAGTAAGCTTGTCAACCCCTTCACCTTGTTTTCCTTAGTTAAGCAGATCAAAAGAACCTGTGCTGTTGGCAGCTTTCTGGGTGCTGGCTCTGGGTGCATCTTATACCCCGACAGAAGCTGCTAGCCAGATTGTTGAACAAGAGGTTTTACCAGTTTCCTTGGAAACTGTCCATTTTATCATTATGGCAGAGCTAATACTCTGTTAAATTAAGATAATAAATGAATAAATAAAGCATTAAGCTCTCATTATGTCCATAGTACTGTGCTAAGCACTGAGATTACAGATGGAAAAGTAAGAAATAGTCCATGTTATCAAGAAGCTCAGATTCTAATGGGGAAGACAACCCACATAGATGGCTGCGTGATACAGTGGATAGAGCACCAGACTTGGCGTCAGGAAAACCCAAGTTAAGATTCATTCTCAGACACTTGCTAACCATGTGTCCCTGGGCAAGTTATTTAACATCTCTGTCTTAATCAGTTTCCTCATCTGTAAAATGAGGATAATACTAGCATCTACCTCCTAGAGTTTTTGTGAGGGTAAGATGAGATAATATTTGTAAAATACTTTGTAATCTTTAAAGTGCTATATAAATGCTGCTGTGCGGGCTGTTGCCTCAGACAAACTGAGACCTGGGAAAGACCTTAGCTTTAAAAGGCCAAGGTCTCCCACTGCGTCTGGGGCCATCTCCAGTCATCCTGATCTATATCTGGCCACTGGACCCAGATGTCTTGGGAGGAGAGAGTGAGGCTGGTGACTTTGCACAGCCCTCCCTCACTTAAATCCAATTCACCTGCAAGTTATGACATCACTTTCCTGTTGTCGTGGTCTTCTTCAAGAAGGAAGGAAAACAACCACGATCTGTAAGCCAGATGGAAAAATCCCATGGTCCTTAGGGTGTAGTTGCAAAACAGATGCTTCTTTTTAAATGTCTTTTCCAGTGATCAGATCTTTTCACTTTCTGATGTTGAGCTATTTGACAATGCCAAGGGCCAAGGACTTTGGTGTTAAAACATTTCCCAAAGGGTGGTTACCTCCTTAGTTTTCAGTTTGGGGCTACTGTGAAAAAGAACAGCTATATTATTTTAGAGAGTCCTTTTCCACTTTCTTTGACTTATTCGCAGGCACAGGTCTAATAGCTGCGTCAAAGGATATGCATAGTTTGGTAATTTGGGCGGGGCATAGTTCTAAATTGCTGTCCAGAATGACAGGACCATTTTACAGCTCCACCAACAGTACGTTTGTGTACCTATTTTCCTCCAGGTCCTCCAAGATTTATCATTTTTTTTTTTTTTTGCCATTCTAAATGTATGTGAAATAGAACTGCAAAGCTTTAATATGCACTTTTCTAATTATTAGTAAGATCATTTTTTTTCCATATGGTTTTTGATAACCTTTCTTTGAAAGCTGACTCTTTGTATCCTTTCACCATTTATCTATTGGGAATATTTTTATAAATTTCAGTACGTTCTTATACATCTTGAATATAAGACCTTGTTATCAAGAAACTTGTAAAATAAATGGTATGATTTGAGGAGGACCAAAAGACCCTAGCTATATAATGTAGCTAAGTTTTGATAAGGAGAACTTAAAGGAACTTGGGGACTCATTAGTGGAGAGCCAAGCATTTGGATATTGGTTATGGAGGTTTCAGAGACAAAACTTGATCCACTTTATCGTCAGCACGTGTATCTAAGAGTATTTTTGAGTGCATGTCATGGGCCTACTTTTTTTGCAGTCAGTATGAAGCAAGAAAGAAACACATTTTTAAAAATTCACTCACTTTTAAGTTTGTAGTTGTACTTTTGCCTCTTTGAAAATCTACTTAGAAACTGCTTAAGACCGAAGTTTGCTAAAAGAGTAGGCAGAATGATTTCAGAACCACTGCTGGTCAGTCATCTTACATAAATTATCAATTGATTACAGCTCTGATTTTTCTAAAAGGGAAAGAGGATGGATTCTAGAAACTATGGACCAATACATCATTTTTATTCAATCCCTGGGAAAATTAATATTTTGTAAGTAATTAGAGAATTAAATAATTGTTAGAGAAGACTTAAGCCATGATAAATTAACCTCATTTCCTTTTTTGATAAGAATGGTACATGAGGGGACTATTGTAGACTTTGTTTTAATGCTTGTTGATTGTGGGCTTTATGGGTAAGTGCTTAGCTGTTTGTATAGCATCTTGATTAATGTAGAGAAATTTCTAGGAGTTGGCCACAGGACTTTGACCAAAGTGTTAAAAATTTAATTTTGATTTTGTTAAACAAAATGAAGACAAGCTTAATAATTTTATGATTAACACAAATTTGAGAATAAACTAATACATATTCAATATACATAATGAGCTTGACTGCCAGAACTCTGAACTAAAACCCAGTCAAAATTGAAAAGAAAAAAACAAATGTAAAGCCTTATTTTAGGTTCCAAAGAATTAATTGCATAATTAAGTTGTTTGTTGATCACAAACTCTTATGTTCCCTCCAAACCAAACTTAGTTATGCAAAACATTGAAAAATACAGTATTATTTCACCTATCAGAAACTCAGCTGAGCTTGTGGAGGTAGATTAAAAAAAGTCTTTGAACAATCAAAATAGATGTTATAGCTCATGTAGTTTATTCACTAAAGAGCCCCATGGGGCTTTTACTCTATTCTCACTATACACAATTCTTTAAAAAAAATTTTTTAATTCTATTTTTAAGCACCAAAAAAAAAACCCCATTTCCATATACGAAGCAGAACACAAAAAGAGAATTATATATGAAACCATGAGTCTGTATTTCTTACTCCTTGCTTTTTAAAAAAGTATATAATAAATTACATGTTACTTTCAAGACTGTTCTGCTTGTCTGTGCTTCCTTCCGAATTTCCTTCTGTTTTCTTCTCTGAATTTTACAAAATGTTTCAATAACCCTCTTTAAAAATCACTGTTGTTAACCCCCATCCCTACAGCTTCTCCCCTATTAAAAAGATGAGAGAAAGAAAATGAAAAGTGTTCTATCAAGTATTGTTAAGCAATACAAGTACATGCAGTGGCCGTGTCCAAAAATGCATGTCTCTTTCTGTAGCTTAAGTGCGTTGCTTCTCCAAGAAGTAACAAGCTTTGTCATATGTCTTCTGGAGACTTGGTCGTCATTGCATTGATTAGTTTTCTTAAATCTTTCAGAGTTGTTTTTCTGCACGGTGTTGTTGCTCTTGCATAATTTGTTCGTTGTTCTGCTTCTGCTTACTTCGTTCTACATCAGTTCGTATTGTCCAGGATTCTCTGAAATTGATTCCTTTGTTACTGCTTTTGGATCACATTGATATACCACAGTTTGTTCAGTCGCTGTCTTATTGATGGGTGCTCCCTTAGGTTCCAGTTATTTTTTCCTTTTAATTACCCTCCCACCTGATATTCTAGTTTATTTTTCTTGTATTACTTGTTAGATATTATCTTCCTTTTCTCCACCCCCACTTGTTATATTTGATATATATATATATATATATATATATATATATATATATATATATACATACACACACACACATACATAGACACACACACTATACAGTGTGTATTTGAGAGAGAGATTAACTTTGCTTTGTTCATTTCAGGTTAAGAGTGAGGCTCATCTGATACCTGTTCTCCCCATCCCTTCCTCCGTACTCTTTTCACTCAAACCAAGTATGAGAAACAGTTCATTCCGGCCCCCCTTTTCTCCTCCTTTGTATACTAGTATATTTCTTTTACTCTTTTTCCCTCCACCCCCTTAAGACAGAAAGTCCACTTGTTTTTCTTATTTAACTCCCTCAGTACCTTTTGAAAACGCTCAAACTCTGAAGGGACATTTTTTTTCCTCCCACTATTAGAATGCTAATACATGGTCATCATACAGCCACTTCCAGTTGCTCAGATAAATTTATCTTTCTAGGTTTCTCTTCACAGCGTCTGCTCAGCGTTGGCTTTTTCATTGAAGATGCTCAAAAGTTCCTTATTCTATTAAAGCCCGTCCCCACCCCCAGCTCAGTTTTGCAGGGTAAGTCGTTGTGTCGGTTTGCCTGTACTTTGCTATGCCTCCTGCATTTTGAAATACTGTATTCCGAGCTCTCCTCTTGTTTACGGCAGAGGCTTCCAGGTCTGCTGTGGTCCTGACATTGGTTTCTTGGTACTTGAACTTCTTTTACATATACGTGTATATATCTATACGTCAGTCATTCTGTACCTGTGTTTAGAAGTAGGGTCGGGTAGGTAGAGTGGGGCCTGCTTCGTCATTACCCTCTGGAGTTGTGGTTTATCATTGTGTTGATCAAAATTCTTAAGTCTTTTATATTTGTTTTCCTTTACATTATTGTAACTGTATAAATCTTTTTTTTTTGGTTCTGCTCATTTCATTATCAATTCATATTTTCCCAAGTTTCTCTGAAATTGTCCATCTCATAATTTTTTATGGCACAGTAGTATTCCTTTACATTCATATACCCTTGTTTGTTCAGCCATTCCTTGTTATTTAGGCAACTGCGTAGTTTCTAGTATTTTGTTACTACAAAAAGAACAGCCATAACTTTTTTTTAATATATGGATCCTTTTCCTCTTTTTTTGAGGCATATGACAAAAATTGCAATTCTCACTTAGAGTGATATGATATACTTTTGTTGTCATCGTTGAGTTGTTTCAGTTGTGTCTGTCAATTCCTGAACCCATTTGGGTCTTTGATCCTCACTTGTTATCCAAAATTCAGTTTTAGAGCTGGAAGGGACCTTAGCGATCGCCTAATCTAATAGCCTCATTTTAAGATAAATTAAAAGTGCCCCCTTCTCCCTTCCTCTCTCCATTTTCTCTTTTCTTTCCCCTTCTTCTTTCCTTTTTTGTCCCCTTTCCCCTTCCCCCTCTTCCTCCCCACTCTTCTGCTTCCTTCCTGTTTTTCCTTCCGCTTCCTTCTTCCTCCTCTCCTCTTTCCTTTTTCCTTTCTCCAACCCTTTTCCTTCTAATTCAGGTGTCCCCCAGTCCATTGCTTTTTCCACCACAACATGCTGCTTTTCAACATAGGTAAGTGTTACAGAATATATTTTGAAAAATTTTAATTGTTACCTAAAGTTTAGGTATAGAGTTGGGGAGGGGCCCAGTGCTCTCTGAATGCTACTTTTTAAAGGAAAACCACCCTCACTTCTTGTTCTGGAATATGAGGAATGTTAAGTCTTACTTTACTCCTGAACAGTTTTTTCTTGTGGTAACATCCCCATCTGCTGGAACTTTTAAGTTTTTTCTTCTAATGGTTCTTAAAGGCACCTAATCGTACTTTTGTAACTACTGGCATTAGAAGTGATGAACATTTTTGGCCTCTAGGACAGCAGAATAATGATATCTACCTTAGCAGTTTGTGTAGGATAATAGGTTGTTACTTTGTGTAGGATAATAGCTTATTACTTTCAGTTCCTATTGATACATATTTATAGTCTGATAAAAAAATCCATAAATATTCATGCAAATGTGTTTGCCCCTGTATACTTTCATTGCACCCCTCTTCTTCCCAAGTTGAAGTCTCTGACTTGGATTTTTAAAAGCCAAGTGTTTCTTCCATTTAGAGGTTAGCACAAAGCTTTGAAGATCAGATCTAAGACCTACGTAAATTTTTTTTGTTTTTTTTGGGGGGGCAGGGCAATTTGGGGTTAAGTGACTTGCCCAAGGTCACACCGCTAGTACATGTGTCAAGTGTCTGAGGCCGGATTTGAACTCAGGTCCTCCTGACTCCAGGGCCGGTGCTCTACTCACTGTGCTACCTAGCTGCCCTGCTAAGACCTACTTTCTGCATATTGATTTAGCAATCTTTTATGTATAGAAGATTTAGAGAGCATCCCTCAAAAGAGACTAGGTTGAAATACAAATGCAGTAAGTACTGCCATTAACAGAAGATTCAAGAGACTGTGTTTCAGGTTAATAATAGTGCTGTTGGTTGCCATAATTTTTTTTTTAGTGGGGGCAAAATTTATCTTGGCTATAACTAAATAAGTCCTATCTTTCTTTCATCTCCAATTCCCAACGGAGTAGTTTTTTTTTTTTAATTATAATCTTCTGTCTTGTTCATTGTCTGTTTTTGTCAACCCTAGTATTGTATGGTCTAAAGCTCAAGGGAATTAATTGGTTCCAAGCTGTCTTTTATTTTATGGGTCTTTGGAATGCAATCATGCCACACAGTTTGTGCTCTACCATCTGGCTGTCCAGTATTGATAAGAGTGTCAGTTTTTAAAACAGAAAAACATTTAATTAGGACATTAAATTAAGAGTAAAGTAACAGAATGACCATATGTTTCCCTTAACCTTAGACAAGGTGTAGGTGGGTGCTGTCTCTAAGAGGAATTCTTCATTTGGCATCTGTGAATTTTTTTTTAATTTTGATAATTATATTTCAGAATAATTGATTTTCTTTGTAATCCTACGTATTTTATTTTATGCATTTAAAAACATGATTCTGAGAAGGAATCTACACATAAAAAAGGCTAAGAACCATTGCTGTGTGACCAGAGTTAAAGTAGGAAACTTCACTTCCTGAGTCCCCTATCAGGCTTTATCCAAAGCAGTCTCTAATTAGATGCAGTTTTCTGAGTAGTAGAATACCTAGCAGGTTAATGGTGTGTGTGTGTGTGTGTGTGTGTGTGTGTGTGTGTGTGTGTGTGTATTTGCTAACAGTTGGTGAACCCTGTGTCCCTAGAACAGTTATCCTTTTGACAGCTGGCCTTTGTAGTTAGCTTGTCAAGTCATGCTTGCATTCTGTTCCTCATGAGAGGTGCAAGTTATCTATAGTTGGAGAGGCAGTTTCCTACAGGTCATCCTCCACCCTCCTGTTGTCGCCCTCTACTAGAACTCCTCCACAGGATGTGCTCAGGCAATTCATTGCACAAGAGTTTGCAGGCACTGAAGGAGGCTAGAGCAAGCTTACTCTTTGTGGGAAAGGGGGTGGGGTGAGGGGGATGGCGCACCAAGGGACACTGTCCAATTGCCAGTCTGGTTCCTGGCTTTTGGCTGCTGATTGGCTTTAGGGTCCTTTTTTTAAAAATTCAAATATCCCCAAAAGGGGTACTATCTTGAACTTTATCAACTAATGCTTTAATTATCCTGTAGTAAGGAATACTTAACTAGCTTCCAAGAGAAGGATGTTAAAGGCAGATTTCACCTGTTTGATGATTTTGCCTAAGGTTGACCTTGCTGCCTAGAAACATGGCCAGTGCAACCATAGATAGCTATACTCTAGGTTGCTGATTCATGTTATAGAGTAGCATCTTTGTTATTTGTTTGAAGCTATGTTTCATTGAGTACTTGAAATTCTTTTTTTTTTTTTTTTTGCTCCCATTCTTATGGTCATCTCTACTTCTACTTTTTACACTACAGATTCTTGGGTGTCCTGATGCCCTGTTGTCTTTTGCCTGTGGCTAGCCCTGTATAGTTGTATCATGTTAAGTGTTGCTTCGGTTCTAGTAGCCCTGGGAGTGCACAGAATGAGCAAGAACAATTCAGATTTAAGTGAGAAGGGGGAGAACCTAGAGGATCCAGGTAGAAGGTAGTCTATCTAGGCAGTGGGAGAAAAATGTTTGGGGGTAATGATTGTATCTCAAATATATATTTTTTAAATTTTCCACAGTGTCTACCATTGTCTGATCATGGAAACTCAGTAAATACTTGTTCAAGGGAAGAATGAATGGTAGAGCGAGAGACGGGGGAGAGAAATAGGAACTACACTACAGTGTTCCTAGACAGTAATTAATATAGTGTCTTTTTTTTTTTCCTTCGAAGCAGTTTGGGTTGAGTGACTTGCCTAGGATCACACAGCTAGTAAGTGTCAAGTGTCTGAGATCTGAACCCATGTCTTCCTGACTCCAAGGCCTGTGCTGTATCCACTGTGCCACCTAGCTGCCCCATAATTAATATAGTCTTGTTCGTTTTATTTATTCCTCTTGAAAATGTAAGTTTATTTTTTCGCATTGCAGTCTGTCTCTGTCTCTCTGTCTAACAATTACCTGCTCTCGTTTGAATATTAGCTTTTGTTACATGGGGCTTTATTTATGAAACATTTCAATCCTTTCTTAAGTTATCAAGTTCCAGGCGAAAGGAATTATTTACAATTCACTTTACCTTTGCTTCAGCACATTAGTTCACTATCAGTATTGGGGGGATTTCTCAGGACATAAAAATTGAATTAGAGTGAGACACTGATCAAAGTATAGCTTCAGTGAGTAAATTGCAGATGTCTCAGTTTGCTCTTATTTTAGCGGGGAGGACCACCAGACTAGTCTTACCAAGCTTCCTGTACACGTACCATACCTCCAGAGTTCTCTTGGCAAAGATATAAGCAACAGTAGAGCTTATATAGTATCCCTTTTAAGCCAAGGCGCTCCAGGCTTTGACCTGAAATAAGAATATAAATTCAGTGATACTGCAAACATTCTTGTAAACTACAATATGCAGTATATTTTCTGCATACAAATGGAATTGTTGGGAATGAGAAGGGAATAAAGGTGTGACCATCCTTTCAGGGGCATCATTCACTGTTTCTGCTAGATACTGTACCTAATTGAGTATTACTGTTTTTGCAGATAAAACTGGCATACCTTGTAGAAAGGTACATTTTGGATTTGACCATTTGCTGAGTACAGCTGTTGTTGGTGTCACGGAAATGTTAGCTTGCTTTTTCTTCCCCAGTAAGAAGGCAATCTCTTTCCTCTTCTGTGTCCAGGTTAGAGAAAATGGATGCACCATGTTCAACCAAATTGAATTCAAGGAAGAGGAGGAGAGAACCGACTGGACCCAATGGGGCAGCAGAAGAAGATGGGATTCTTGCCAAAATACCTCGCTGCTCAGTTGTAAGTAAACAAGGGATTTTCTGGTGCCTCATCTTCAGGAGGAATTGATATAGCCTTTACAAGATCAGTGTTGTGCGTTCTCTTATACACCCAGTTGTTGGAAGGCTTGTTCTGCCTACTATTATAGTATAACCCACAATTTAGTTGAGCTGCTTTGCACTAAAGTTCAGAAGGAATGTAGGGAAAGTTTGGAGGTATTAGGTTCAAAGTATGGCCAGTAGCAAACACTAGTAATGAAGTGGGCGAAATAGGGGTTCGAACAACATATCTAATTTAAGGTTCTCATCCTAACCCCATAACTTTCCCAGTGAATTCAGTTGTTGTGCCTAAATTCCTCTCTATTTTGCTGCCAAAAAAAAAATTGTAGTTCTAATTTGCTGGTTCTTATCCCCAAAGCCTTCTTTCATTCATACTTCCAACTATGTCTCATGTGTGAAACCACACCTGAGACTATTTCCCAAGCTTCACACTCTACCTCAGCTCCAGTATTTCATCAAACCTTTTCCCAGAAGACAATTCAACTTACTAGAAGTTATCAGTACCTTTTATTGTTGTGCAGTCAGTAATATGGTAACTGTTCCAAGAATACAGCAGTTTGCCATTTCTATGTGTGCTTAATTTCCTTAGAACTGGTCCCCTCAAACTGTACCATCTGCATTGATTTTTGACCCACTGCTGAAAAATCAAAGCTAGCATGTTGAAGTTAAAAAGTGCTCTAGAAATCTGGCAAGTTAATACACTTAAATTTAAGTCATTGTTTTCCAAAATGGATGTTTAGAGAGGGAGGGCTCAGGAAGGTTACAAGAGGACTTTTTTTTTTCACAAATTACAATAGAGTTTGTAGTATAGATTTTTTGTTGGTGATGATGATAAAACTGAAGATTATATGAATGGATTTTCCCTCTCTGTTCTCTTCTAGTGTTTAATATCTGTTGTAGTTTTAAAGGGAAAAAGGAATTCTGGACTGTTATCTTTTTTGGTATAAGAGTGATGTTGGTGAGGGAAATAACAGGCCTTCAGGAATAGAAAAACAGAAGCTTTTGGAATCCTATGATTCTAGATTTAGAACTGTAAGACAACTTAGAGGTCATAGAGTCAAACTGCATCACGTCGCAAAATAGAAAACTGAGGGTAGGACAGACTGAGTGACTTGCCCAGGGTCACACAGCTAGTGTGTGTCTGGAAGGATTTGAACATAGATTTTCCTAGCCTAGCACTCCAGCCGCTGTACTACCTAAGGTTCTTAGGTTTTAAAAAAAGTAACTAAGGGTATCAAATGAGGCAATATTATGCCCATTCTGAACTTATTATGTATTTGTCCTTCATTTTTGAAGAGGACCATGACATCAGGGAGATGATGACATGACTTACTGTTGACTTTGATTTGAGTAAGGGAGGGTTGTGCAAGGTAACCAGCCTCACTTCCTCCTCCAGAGCCATCTGGATCCAGTGACCATTATCAGGATGACTGGAGATGACCCAGGATGCAATGGGAGACCCTGGTCCTTTTAGTCTAAGGCCTTTTCATGTTCAGAACTTGTAGATTCAAATGAAGTTAATTCTGGTGCTGAAGAAAAATCCACCTGACAGAGCAGAGCTTTTCTTTTAGATTGTTTGTTTAAAAACTGACAAACCAAAGAAGTATTTTTATTTGGTTAAGATTTTTCACTCCTAACTCCAGATAATACTGTTATTCCTATGATTGAATCTCTTCTATAACATGTTAAAAAATTAATAAAACCTTGTAAACAAATACAGAAATTGTTTATAGGTCCTCATTATTTGAGTTGTAAATTTTTAGTCATTTGAGACTGATGAGTCTATATTAGTTGACAAGGCAGCAAAATGTAATAATATGTATATTCTTACTAGTTAGTCTTATACTGAAGACTTACTTTGATGCTTTATTTCAGGTATGAAAATGACACTGAGTACTTAAAGGCTATGCCATTGTAGCACAAGCCTTTGACCTGATGGGCTTAGGTGACTTAGCTCGAAATAGCTCAGCTAAATTTGGAGAGATTCATCACCAGGAGGTTGACCACCAATGATAATGAATGTTTCTGACCATAGCAACTCAAAAAAAGAAACCATCTTCAGAGGTGAAGGCGTTATGATCATTTTAGTCTCTGGAGAGGAGTACCTACACTAATTAATCTTTTGAAGTTTCTAAGCGTAAACTAATGATAATAATGCTGCAATCTTTGGAGTCATTGCAGTCTCCATTGCCACCTGTTTTTCTTTACTGGTCTCATTTTCCTCCAGGTTTATTTGTGTAATTAATATGACTATCTCCTTGTGTTTTGAAAAAAAAAATTGAAACTCTCAACCTCTTGTCATGGGGTAATCTCCATTGGTATCAGGGCTGTCCAAAATGCAGCCTGATCTATATTTTGTGGGTCAAATGGATGAATAATTTTCCTTCTACATATCTCCAGCAGACCATACAATCAAAGATCAACCACTGTCTCCTTTCTACTTCACCAGCTGCCAATGCACATCAAAATTAGGTTACTGCTGTAGGATACGAACTTATTTTCTAATGAAATGAAATGTTATAGAGTGGTATTTCCTGGATGTTCTGTTCCCTGAATAAGCAAGTGCTCTTTCCATAGCCAGGAAGTCGTGTGTTCTGCTTCTTCATCATAAGCAGCGAAGGTTGTCAGTCTGACACAGCCCAATGTGGATAGGCTTTTAAACTAGAGGTTCTTAACTCGGGGTCTGTGAACTTGCTTTTTAAAAAAGATGTCGATAACTCTATTTAATGTAATTGGCTTCCTTGTAATCTTATATATTTTAAGGAGGGTTCACCATACTGCTAAAGGGAAACATCGCACACAAAAAGGTAAAGAACCCTTGCTTTAAACTAGGGCTGTCCAACCTTAGGTTTTTATTGAAACAATAGACAATAGACTTTGATTTGCCGTTTTCGTGAGAGCTCTGCGGTAGCTCAGCTTCATTTGCTAAAGCATTTATGTAAACTTCTGTGCTTGTAGACTGGCCACATAAAATCGCACTGTGGGCTGCATTTTGGACAGCCCTGCGTTAGACCATAAGCAGAATTGGCTGTTGAGATCTGATCCTGAAGAGCAATGACTAGAAACCTTTGGATCTAGAGAAACATTCAGCAAGTAAAAAGATATGCCAGTGAAGTCTTGATTTTTTCATCTTTTTCTACTATTAGGGTTATGATATCTCTCTAACACATGTACCAATGCTATATTAAGATTCTTGGCTAGCCGAAAGTAATTCCACCCAATTTATAAGGGAATTTCTCAGACTTAGTCATTCTACGACCTCACCCTCCCCTGCTAGCTTCCTGTCAACGTCTAGTCAAAATGGGTATAATGAGGCTATGTGATGTTAAGAAGAGCAAGAACACAAGGAAACACCTAAAGACAAGGGACAGCTAGGTGATAGATTAGATAGAGTGCTGGGGCTGGAGTCAGAAAGACCTGAGTTCAAATCTGGCCTCAGATATTCACTAACTATTTGACCCCTAGGCAAGTCACGTAACCTTGTTTGCCTCAGTTTCCTCATTTGCAAAATGAGCTGGAGAAGGAAATGGCAACCCACTCCAGTATCTTTGCTAAGAAAACCGCAAAAGGGGTCATGAAAAGTTGGACAAGACTGAATGACAACAACAAAATTCCTCTCTTTGTTATTAAGCTTTTCCCAACACCTCTTAATTCTAATGCTTTTCTTCTCTAAATTCTTTTTATCCTTTATGTAGTTTGTGTTTGCTTGTTTTCTCAATCCCATTAGATTGTGAGCTCCCTGAGGGCCAGTGCTTAGCACATTGCCTGGCACGTTGTAGGCACTTAAATGTTTACTGTCTGACTGACCACTGGGCATCCAAGGGGGACCAAAGGAGGAGGGTTCTATAGTGATCACTGTTTTCAGTCTTTAGCTGTAGAGCTAAGAGCAGCTTCCTGCCATGGTGGTAAAGGGGATTCCTGTCGTGTCTCTCTTCCCTTCCCATTTAAATCATCCCTACTTACTTCTGATTTCATGGAGGAGGGATGAGAATCCTTTTGACTTTGGTTTGTTCTAGGATACTGCTAATCTTCTCCTTGTCCTTTCTGAAATAACCAGTAATGTGTAAATTTTTTACATTATTCTTACTACCAGGAGGATGACCAATTGCCCACAATAATAACTGACATTTATGTAATACTTTACAGTTTGTACATTTACTTGATTGAGAACGGATCTCCCTATCTTGCCCAGGCTGGAAGTATAGCAGCATGGGGCCTGTTCCCACCACTGAACTACATGGGTGCTTTGATCTGACTTGGGCTTGTTCACCCCTCCTAAGGCAGTTGTCCTCTCAACCCCACACCTACTCATGGGGTCAGTATTGGTGCTGGACTTAATGTAGGGATCCTATTGACTTACCTGTCCTCAGCTTAGAACTCCTGAGCTTAAGTGATCTACCAGCTTCAAGCTTCCCGGTAGCAAGGATTACAGGCACAAGTACTGGCTACTTTACAGTTTACAAAGTCCTTTCCTTTCAAACTTGTGAGGTAGGTAGTGCCAGTATTATTGTCCCTGTTTCATAGGAGGGGAAATTGAGACTCATAGAGGTTGAATGACCTGCTCACAGTTGTGTTTGTCCTTCGTTTTCAAAGAAGACCATGGCATCAGGGAACTGGTGGCATGACTTGCAGTTGACTTTGATTTGAGTGAGGGAGGGCTGGCCAAGGTCACCAGCCTCACTTTCTCCTCCAGAGCCATATGGGTCCAGTGACCAGATATTCGCCAGGGTGACTGGAGATGGCCCAGGATGCATCGGGAGACCCTGGCCCTTTTAGGCTAAGGCCTTTTCAGATACTCACTTAGAGTGAGGTAATGCCCATTCAGTGAATAGGCCTCTTTAAGAAGTGAGTCAAGGGATGAGGAGCTGGGACTCAAAACCAGGCCTTCTGACTTAGACTAGTACTATTTCTGCTAAAGTCACACTGCCATGAATTTCTGGAAAATTGTGGGGTTTTGTTGCCATTTTGGGATTTGCTCCTAGAAAAGGGATGAAAATCTTTGGTTTAATGGGAAGAATACTTGTAGAAGGTGGAAGATCTGCTTTTTTAATTTACTTATTTTTGCTGAAGGTTTGTATGACTGGACATGATTTACTTAATTTTTCTGTAGATTATCTATAAGATGGGAATTATCACCTTGATAATATGCTTAGCACAGTGCCTGGCACATGGTAGGCACTTAATAAAGGCTATTTTCTTCCCCATCCTCCCCTTCCCTGCTTCACTTATACGTTGAGAGAAAATGAGATGGAAAACAACATTTTGCTAAAGTACCATAGACGATGAAGTAACATCAAAAATTTTTACAGCAAATTTCTCTGATAAAGGCCTCATTTCTTAAATATATAGGTAACTGAGTCAAAATGTTAAAAATAACAGCCATTCCCCAATTGACAAATTCAAAGGATATGAACAGACATTTTTCAGAAGAAGAAATCAAAGCTATCTATAGTCATAGGAAAAAATGCTCTAAATCATTATTGATTAGAGAAAGGCAAATTAAAACAACTCTGAGGTACCTCCTCACACCTATCAGATTGGCTACCAAAGAAGACAGAAAAGGAAAATGAGAGTAAATGAGACAATGAATATGAAAATGCCGTAGGAGGAACAGTATTTTTTAGAAGTTCTAGGGATGGGGATTAACATCGTTAGTTTATTTATTTTAAATATTTTACATTTACAAATAATTACAAATAATTATTACGAATAATAGATTTACAAATAATTTTATGTCATGCTCAGCATAATAAAATTTATTCCTCACAGAAGGCTGCTTGAAGGTCTTGAAACTTTGAATATAAAAATTAAGTTTAGTAATCCTCTCAGGTCAGAATGAAGAAAGTATGTGGCAAAAAAAAGAAAATGAAGGTAGAAACAGAATTGATTGTTTCTTGAAAGACTGTTTCTAGGAGTCTTTTCCCTTTAAATGTTTTCCCTACAAAGCCTACTTTTAAGTTATTCCCCACCACAAGCATAGTAAATAAAGATTTTGATGATCTGGCACAGCCTGTTGATAATATATGTGAAGTGTTGTGGTCTTTTTTAAAAAACTTTATTGGAACCAGAAAACAGATGCCATGGTTCTTGCTATATTTTTAATTGTGAAGCATGGCTGTGGCAAATGATAACTGTAAATTGCACATGGCTGTGTAATTGATCAGGAAGACCTCGGAATTTATTTATTTAATTTTTGGCAAGGCAGTTGGGATTAAGTGACTTGCCCAAGGTCACACAGCTAGTAAGTGCATCAAGTGTCTGAGGTCATATTTGAACTCAGGTCCTCCTGACTCCAGGGCTGGTGCTCTACTCTCTGCTCCACCTAGCTGCCCCTGACCTTGGAATTTGTAATAGAACATGGAAGACCTGTTTTCTGTTTTTTATTCTGTCTCTGGCTCACTCAGTGATATTAGGCAAATTTCCCCTTCATGATTATTTTTTCATTAACAGGAAATTAGAACAATAATTCTTATTTGTGTTTCAAATAGAATGCAATAACAATTTCTGCTACATTTCTTTTTTTCCCCTATAGAAGATGGAATTTGATTTGATTTTAATTTGTTTTTAGTTTTCAACATTCAATTCCATAAGATTTTGAGTTCTAAATTTTCTTTCCCTCTAACCCCTCCTGCCTCCCCAAGATGGCGAGCATAGGCTCTACGTATGCATATTAAACATATTTTCACATTAGTCATGTTGTAAAGAAGAATTAGAACCAATAGGAAGAACCATAAGAAAGAAGAAACGAAACAAAACAAATTAAAAAAGAGCAATTGGTATGCTTTGATCTGCATTCAGACTCCATAGTTCTTTTTCTGAATGTGGTTAGCATTTTTCATCACGAGTCTTTTGGAGTTGTCTTAGATCCTTGCATTGCTGAGAAGAGCTAAGTCTTTGAAAGTTAGTCATTGCACAGTGTGGCTGTTACTGTGTCCAGTGTTCTCCTGGTTCTACTGACTTCACTCAGCATCAGTTCATGTAAATCTTGCCAGGTTTTTCTGAAATCTGCTGGCTCATCATTTCTTATAGCACAATAGTATTCCATTATATTCATACACCATAACTTGTTCCCATTCCCCATTCCCCAACTGATGGGCATCCCCTCACTTTCCAGTTCTTGGCCACAACAAAAAGAGCTGCTATCAATATTTTTGTACATGTGGCTCCTTTTCCATTTTTATGATCCCTTTGGGATATAGCCCTAGAAGTGAAATTGCTGAGTCAAAGGGTATGCATAGTTTTATAGCCCTTTGTGCTACCCAGAATGGTTGGATCAGTTCACAACTCCACCAGCAGTGCATTAGTGTTCCAGTTTTCCCACATCTTCTCCAACATTTATCATTTTCCTGTTTTGTCATGTTAGCCAATCTGATAGGTATGATGTGGTATATGAGGTTTTTTGTGCACTTTATAAATCTCAGAATCTTAGGGTTGGAAGGGACCTCAGAGGTATTCTCGTTAGACCTGTATGAGAACAAGAATATTCCTCTAAAATACACTTAATGGTGATCATCAAGCCTTGTTTGAAGATCTGCTGTGAAGGGGAACCTATCTGGGGCAGCCAGATATCTGGTTATTTGGTAGTTTTTCCTTGCTGGCCTAAATTGCCTTTTTTTTTTCTATCTCTACCTATTGGTCCCAGATCTGCCTTCCAGGTTCCAGTGAAATAAGTCTTAATTTCTCTTTCATATTGCAATTCATATTGCAAGGTTCTTTTGATTATTGAAGACAACTACTATCTCTTTTCTACTTCCTAGTTTTTTTCTAAGCGAAACAACTCTAGTTCCTCTAGTTTCTTCTTGTGATGTGATCTTGAGGCTCTTCACCATCCTGGTTTCCCTTCAGCGGCCTCACCATCTTAACAATGCCCTTCCCAGGATAAATGAGGCAGTTTAGAAAGATAGCAGTTCCTATGAAAAAGATCTGGGGGTTTCAGTGGGCTGCAAGCTCAAAAGAAGTCATCCTTTTGATATGGCAGTCAAAAAAATTAATCTGAGTTTTGGCTACATTAAGAGAAACATTATGTCCAGTCATGGACACGAAGACCTTCTGGATGTGAGTGTCGAGAATGAGGTAACTAGCCAAAGCCTTGCTCTTAAATCAGATTTTTCTTTTGGGGCTCTTGCACAGTGGCCCTGTGAAGGATAGCTTTTTTAAACTTTAGGTCTTGTCAGGAATAGGCTAATTGATCATCAAAGTCATGGAGAAAAGTAAATAGCTTGTTGCAAAGTAGCTGCCAGAGACTGAGTTCTCAGAATAGAAAATAGGCATAATAATAGCAATAAGTTTTTATTGCAGTTCACCAATAAATTAATCACGATTGGGAGAATGAAATCAACCTAATATCCAGCAAGATAGCTATATTTATGGTGTTTTGGAACATGATGGCAACATGCCAAGAAGCCTATAGGGCCAGGACCATGACACTTGCTGTCACATTTGCTTAATAAGCAGATGGGTTAAAATAGAAGGTACCAAATGAAGCCAGGAAAGGTTGCCTCTTAAGTCCCCTTTGAAAGGTGGTCAGGCAACAGGTCCTGCTAGGGCTTAGGTATTGTTGGTGATAATTCTGTGCTTGGCACATAGTAACTATTTGATAAATGCTTGTTGACTGACTGTGGGTAATTAAAAATTGACTCCCGTCAACATCATTGTAATCATATCAGAAGATGAAAGACAAATGAATACTGTATTGTGATTAATGATCAGCACCTACCTAAGTAATATCTATCAGTCAATAACCAGTAAGCACTTACTCAGGGCCTGGCACTATGCTAAGTGCTAGAGATACAAAGATAGGGAAAAAAAAGTCCTGGCTGTCAGCATGCATGAAAGTAATCAATAGAAGGAGGCACTAAAATTGAGAGGAATTGGGAAAATCTTGCTGTAGGAGGTAGGATTTTAGCTGAGATTTCAAGGAAGCCAAAAGACAGATGAGGAGGGAGAGAATTCTAAGAATGGGGGATAGCCAGTGAAAAATTCATGGAGTTAGGTAAAGGAGTATCTTCTGCAAGGACCAACAAGGAGGCCAGTGTTCCTGGATTATAAAGCATGTAGTGGGAAGTAAGAAGACTGTACAGAGAGAGCAGCGGAGAGAAGGCAGAGGAGGAGGAGAACAGGTTAAGAGGGCTTTGAATTCCAAACAGAATTTTATATTGGATGTTGGAGGTGATAGGTAGCCTCCGGAGTTTATTGAGTAGGAAGATCGCTTTGTCACCTGAGTAGTAGATGGACTGGAGCAGGGAGAGACTTGTGATAGGGAGGCCAAGCAGGAGGCTATTGTAATAGTCAAGGGGTTAGGTGAAAAGGTCCCACCCAAGGGTGGTAGCAGTGTCAAAGGAGAAAATAGGGCATACACTAGATGTTACAAAGTTAAATCGACAGATTTTGGCAACAGATTGGATATGAGGAATGAGAGGGAGTGAAGAGTCAAGGATGACATGTAGGTTGTGAGAATGGGTGACTGGGAGGATGATGGTAACCGCAGCAGTAATAGGGAAGTTTGGAGAAGGAAGGACTTAGGGGGAAAAGATAATGAGTTCAAGATGTCTACAGGACATCGGGTTTGAGATGTCGGCAAAGAGCTTAGGTCTGGGTAAGTGGATTTGAGTATCATCAGTACAGAGATAAGTGAATCCCTAGGAGCTGATATAATCAAGTGAAATAGTACAGAGGGAGAAGAGAAGAGAACCCAGGACAGAGCCCCGTGGTACACTCACAGTTGCAGATGTGACCTAGATGAAGCTCCAACAAAAGAGACTGAGAAGGAGCAATTGTATAGGTAGAAAGAGAACCATGAGAGTAGTATCCCAAAAAACTAGAGAGTCTCAAAGAGAAGAGGGTGATTAACAGTGTCAAATGCTGCAGATGGATACAGAAGGACGAGGACTGAGAAAAACCCATTAAATTGGGCAGTTAAGAGATCATTAGCAACTTTGGAGGGAGCAGTTTTGGTTGAATAATGAAATTGGACTGCAGAGTGAAGAAGACAGTGAGAGGAAAGGAAGTGGAGATACTAAGAGTAGACCATCTTTTCAATGAGTTTAGCCAGAATAGCGAAATGACAGACAGGATAATAGGTAGAAGGCATGGTTGGATCAGCAGAATTTTTTGAGGATGGGGAAGAAATGGGTATGTTTGTAGGTAATAGACAAGCATCCAGTAGACAAGGAGACAGTGCTAAAGATAAGTGAGAGAAGGGGCAATCTGCTAGGGAAGATAAGATGCATTGAGATCACTTGTGTATGTACAGAGTTATGCTGGGGCAAAGAGAAAAGCTACCTCTAAGTAGGAGGCATCTGGGTCATGTGATTCAGAGGAAGCGCCTAGCAAATGGCCTAGATTTTTCCAATGAAATATGAAGCAAGTTTCTCAAAAGGGAAGGTTGGAGGGAGAGGAGCTATGGGAGGTTTGAAGAAGGATGATTTTGGGAACGCTGCTATAGTTAAGTAGGATAATGAGTCAATGTGAGATTTACACCTTAGCCACACAACAGCAAAGCTATCCTGTGAACCTCTCGTCACATAATTTTTCACCACCTTTGAGACTGCCTACCAGAAACTCCTTACCTTATATTTTTCTAGATGTCAGAACATTGCTCTAGAAAATCATAGATCCGTGTTATGTTGACCTGGCACACAACAGATCAAACTATTTAATTTCATCTAGGTCATTAGTTCTTGACAGTCTCGTTATTCATCTGTTGCTTCCCTGGCAAATGTCCCACAGCAACTCTTTTCCATATTGTCCACCCACCTCAGATATCCAACCCTTACTCATACCTTCATTCATTCTTGACGGATGACTTTGCCTCCCAATTTAACTGAGAAAATTGAGGTCACCAATCATGACCTCTCTCCCTTATCTTATTCTGACTACACCCAACCTATTTCTCTCTTTTTCTGTTCTTTTTCTTTCCTGCAGGCTCAGAGAAATAAGTAATCCTTATTTTAAATTAATTAACCAAATTATTGTAATAAAAGTTTTATTCCTTTTCTTTTGTTATCACTCTCATTTTTGGATGTATCTGTTTACCTACCTATCCCCAGGATTTGAACCTTC
This sequence comes from Phalanger gymnotis, assembly GCA_028646595.1. Lineage (NCBI taxonomy): Eukaryota > Metazoa > Chordata > Mammalia > Diprotodontia > Phalangeridae > Phalanger > Phalanger gymnotis. Next base: position 544,333,920 of record CM053622.1, on the reverse strand, counting down.
TCTTTTGACAAAAACAGGCAGAAATTTGGCACTCACTGCTATTAGTGGCTTCCAAGGTCCTTCCTTGCCGTGAGTTACCAACCAGGGTGTGGATCTTTCATTATAATAGGGGCTGAGGAGCCTTTAACACTTGTTGCCTCAAACCTCAGAGCCTTGCAGACTATATGAGTCTCTAATCTATTTCTGGTCCCGCTGGAAGGTTACCAGCTTGTTTGCCGGCACTAGCTTTGCTGGTAGTCCGCAGTTTTTTTGCCCCTGAGCTTCTGGCTGACTTTCTGTACAGTTCTGGAGTGGAAGGAGTAATTTACTATAGTTCTTCATTGGATTTCTTGATCATTATTTGGTCTGATACAAATTTCAGGATTTTTCTTTTTTGCTAGAGTAGGTGTGTGAAACAGTAAGGCAATAAACGCAACATCAACGATAATTGTGAATATGCTTATGTAGTTCTGTATCGCAAGTTATGAGAGACTCTCCATAAAGAAGGTAGAAGAAGTAAACCATTTATTCAGACACCAGAGAACCATGTCCCATAAGCAAATGCTCAGCTCCCACAGCCAGTCAGTCCACTTCATCATAATAGCAAGAAACTCAAAACATTCAATACAGAATATCACAACATAAAGCCTCTTCACCCCAAAACCTCTCCAACCCCTACTGGGGTCTTCCCCAAAACAAACTCATAGTACAGCTAAGTTAACCTGTTCAGTTCTAACAATCACGAGGGCGGCCATTAGCAGCCATTAATAGCCATAACATCTCTCTCTCTCTCTCTCATTCTCTGTCACTCTCAGCATTTCCTGTGACATAACTTCCTTTTCCTGTCAGGAAGTGCCTCCCACCATGTAACTTAGACTTCCTGTGATATAAGTAGGTCACATGGCCTATTAATGGGTGGGAAAGATCTTCAAATCTAATTGCTACTACGGTATGTTGGCTGCCATCTTTGCTGGAAGTTATAGTTATCATATCCTACTTCCAATAACATTCTACTACATTCTTGTTCCACTACTATTTAGCCATTTTCCAGTCATTTGGTACCCACTCTGTTTCTAGTTCTCTTATCACGAAATCATGCTTCTATGAATATTATGGTAAATATTGAACTTTTTTGGGTCTTTTTTCTGTCTTCCTTGTGGTTTATAGTGAATAGTAGAATCACTGGGCCAAAGAATATGTATGAATAGTTTAATAATTTTTCTTACATAATTCTAGATTGTTTTCCAGTATGGATTAGATCAGTTCATAGCTGCATGAACAGCATGCCTATCTTCTTCCTGTCCCTCCAGCATTGACTATTTCTGTCATCTTGCTCAATTTGCTGAGTGTGAGTTGAAACTTCAGAGTTGTTTTAATTTAATTGAGACCCTCTTCTTTCTAGTTTTTTGGGATACTACTCTCTATTGGTTCTCCTACCTATATAATTGCTCCTTCTCAGTCTCTTTTGTTGGAGCTTCATCTAGGTCACATATGCAACTGTGGGTGTACCACAAGGTTCTGTCCTGGGTCCCCTTCTCTTCTCCCTCTGTACTATTTCACTTGATTATATCAGCTGCTAGGGATTCACTTTTTTCTATGCTGATGATACTCAAATCCACTTAACCCAGACCTAAGTTCTTTGCTGACATCTCAAACCCGATGTCCTGTAGACATCTTGAACTCATCTTTTCTCCCTAAGTCCTTCCTCCTCCAAACTTCTCTATTACTGCTGAGGTTACCATCATCCTCTCAGTCACCCATTCTCACAACCTACATGTCATCCTTGACTTTCATTCCCCACATCCAATCTGTTGCCAAAATCTGTTCATTTAAACTTTTGTTGTTACTTATTTGGAGCATGTTTTCATAAGGTCATTTATAATTTGCAGTTTTTCCATAGAAAATAATGTATATCCTTTTACCTTTTATTTATTGGAGCATTAATGACTTTTGATCTTATATATTTGTGCTAATTCCTTATTTCCTTGCCAACTACAAACATGCTTAGATTCCCCCCTACCCAGTATTTTCACCAGCCTTCACTAGCCTCTATTACTTCCTCAATTTATCATTCTATATTATTTCTTTCAACAGTCATATTGCTTTAAAAAGTTGTCTTGTCTCTGTTTTCTCCTCTCCTATTTCTCAATTCCTTGAAATCTAGTTTAAATCCCAGTGTAATGCAGTCTTGTCTGGATCTGGAGTCAGAGGACTTGGGTTCAAATTCTGGCTTTGCCACTGACTATATATGTACTTTGGGCAAGTCATTTTACTTCCTTGGATCTCAGTTTCCTCATCTGGAAAATGAGGATAGTGGACTAGAGAAAACTTTGAGGTCCCTTTCAGTTCTAAATCTGTTATCATTTAACTGAAACTTCTGTCTTGAAGGTTACCATTGATTCTTGATTACTAACTCCAATGACATTTTCTTAGTCTTTGTCCTTCTTGATCTCTCTGCAATATTTTTCATTGTTCACCATTCCTCCTTCTATACCCTCCCCCATTCCCCTGCATACTCCCCCTTCTTGTGTTTTTTTCTCCTACCCTCTTCCACATACTCTTTCCTTTCTGACAGTACCCTGTTTTGGTGTTCTCTTCCTTCCAGTCTGACCATTCTTTCTTTGACCACTTTTCAGCATCATCATCCGTGTCTTGCCCACTATGTATAGATATACTCCAGTTCTACGTCCTGGACCCTCTTCTCTCTTTACTTTTTGTAAAGTTCCATTGGTTTCCATTGGTTCAATGTCATCTCTTTATGAATGACTCCCAAATCTGCTTATGTAGCCCCCTATCTCTCTCCCCAATTCCAGATCTACATTATCAAAATGACTGCAGAACATCTCCATCTGAATTTCCCACAGGTTATTTCAAACCAACCTGTCTAATACAGAATTCATTTTCTTTCTCCATAAACCTACCTCTTCTCTCAGATTCCTGATTTCTGACAAGGACACTGCAATCCCTCCTGTCACTCGGGTTCACAATCTTAGTCTTCTTCAACTCTTTGGCTCCTCGCCTCCTCGCAATTTAATCATTTACCAGATCTTGTCATTTGTATGTCCACACTGGGCCACTGCTCTAGTTCAAGCTTTCATTATCTCTTGTCTCAACTTAATTGTTCTTTTAATCTCTCCCCTTCTACGTGCCTACCAGAGTGCTATTCCTAAAGCACCACATTATGCCCTTGCCCAAAAAGCCTCATTGGTTCCATATTCTCTCAAGGGAAAAGCACAAACATCTCTTTTGAACCTATTTTTCCAGGCTGATTACACATCACCACCACCTCCCTGCTCAACTATATGTAGGTAAACTTGACCTACTTAGTGTTCCATATGCATGACATCCCATCTCCCACTTCATCATCTTTGCATAGGCCGTTCCTTCTGCCTGAAATGCTCTCCTGTCTCCCTTCTGCCTCTAGGAATTCTCTGAGCCTTTTCAGGCTCATCTCAAGTGTTACTTCATACAAGAGGACTTCTCCCTCTCCTCTTAATTAATTACAGTTGTATACATTTTATATTTACTCTTCTGAATGCATGTTGTATTTCTGTACTAGAATATAAATTCTTTGAGGTCAGGGACTGTTTCATTTTTGTCTTTCTATTCTTAGTGCCCAGTGCTGTGCCTGGTACATAGCAGGTATTGAATTCCTTATATGTCTTGTAATCAAGCAAGTGTTTATCAGTAATGGTTGATATAAAGATCCTTTCCATTGAACAATTTCTTTTCTAATTCTGTCTGCCTTGATTTGTTTGGACAAATTATTTTTAATTTTATGTAACCCATCTTTTTCAATTTTATGATTGCCTTTTTACTCCTTTGTTTGACTGAGAATTCTCTCCTCCAATTTTTTATGAAATTAAACATTTATATTCAAATCACATGTATATTTGGAGCTTATTGTGGTATAGGTTCTGGTCTAAATCTAATTTTTATCTGACAAATTGCAAAACTCATTAAGTTGAAAACCATTAAAAAGCATAGATGTGGAAAGATTCTTCTTTAATATGATTAAAAGCTTTTATCCAAAACCAGATTGGGCTTTGTATTTGGGCTTTTATTGGGTTTTATATTGGGCTTTTATTTGCAGTGGAGAAATACCAAAAAGTTTCTCAGTACAAATAATTATCAAAACCATTTGATAATGGTTTAAAAAATGAAAAAAAAACCAGATCAGTGGAATAGACTATATAAAGAAACCAAAGCAATAAGAAACAGAAATCCATGTTTGAGAAACCCAAGAATGAAAGGTTCCTTAAGGACTGTTGGGAAAACCTTTACCTGGATTTCTGATCCCATAAGAACCACTTCCCTCACCCAAGTGTTGAAAAGAGATTAGATTACATTTTAAAATGTCAGGATACTTAATTTAATTGTTGTTTTTTAAAATGTGCCCTTCCTCTAGGAATTTGGTTGTCATCCATTTTCTTTAATGGAAGCTAACTTTGTTTCTTCTCCTTTACTTTTCTTAAAGGGCTTAAAGGAGCCAGCCCCATTTTCAGATGAAATTGAAATTGACTACAGTAAGCCCTATGTCAGAGTAACTATGGACGAGGCCAGGAGAGGGACTCCTTGTAAGTAAATTTCATATTAAGCGTGTTTCCTTATTCTTGTTAACTTGTCTGCATTTCATGGTATTTACAAAACATTCATCTGCGTGGTGTAAACTAGCATGATAGTTACTGGCCTGAAGTTTACATCTCACGTTGGAGTAGGTTCTCCTCTCATCTGTCTTGCCACCTATTTGGAAGAGCACATTCCACTCTCATCTTCCATTCACTTACCTTTCTTTTTCAATTGTACTTTTCCCCCAGTTGTTGACTAAAGCAGAAAACATTATACACTGAAATGGGTAGCAATCCACCAATCTGAAAGAATGTTTGCTAGCCCACAGATTCATCCCCATTGCTCTCAATGACATATTACTTTTCTTTCCACAACCTAGGCTCAGAATTTGGCAGTGGAGAAGTTAGCTGACAGATTAGTTGCTGTTAGCAACATTTCGTTGCTGACTGCTTTTGATTCCACTCCTGCAGCTTCTCATGTCTCTTCTCCATTCCTTCTATCACCACCCTAGTCTAAGTCCACATTGTCTCATTCCTAAGCAATTGCAACATTTTGCTTACCAATTTTCCCATGCCTCATCTTGTTCCACTTCAGTTCCTCATACCACTGTCAGTTTCATCTTCTTTATATAGACGTTTAATCATCTCAGATGACTCCTACAAACTCTTTGGTGGCTATTGATTGAAGTCCAGAAACCTGGCATGTGTCCCAACCTTCATCCTCACTCGTATAATTCTTTCCTCCTTTTATTCTACTCAGTCTAGGAAGGAACCAGTCCTAGACTTCAGGCATCAGTGAAACAAGCATTTCTTCTGCCTGGAATCAATCTCTTCAATCCAGGGCTTTCCTCTTTTATTGTTTTCTAAACTTTCCTTATCATCAAACTTCAGCTTGAGCCACTGTGCCTCCTGGTCCCGGTGCACCTTAAGGATCTGCCTAATCAATGGAGAAGGGAAGAGGGTAGGGGTGACGAGAGAGCTGCTAATTCAATCCTTAATTACTTTTTTTTAAAAATCCTTAATTATTTCTCATTCTTCTGCTGCTGCCACTGTGTTTTCACGTCACATTCTGGCACCTATTTTTCCCATTTCACCTTTTGCCATGGCTGTTACACATTTAAGATGAGATGATCTTTTTTCCTGAAATTTATTTACAAGGAAAAAGAATATGAAAATTCAGAAACAATGTACCTGTGTAATTCATATCCACTAAGTTACCAGGTCCAGTCAATTCTATCTCAGAAATATCTTCTATATCAGTCTACTCTTCTTAATCTTCACTACTACTATAACCATGATATGAGTAGAGATAGAGGGTAGGTGTCCATGAATATTCTCAGATATAATATATCTGGGTAAGGTTATTGGAAGTACAAATAAAACAAATCAGCATAGTTCTGGGCTGGGTGATGCTACATATCCCAAGTTACATTGTTTATACAGTTCCCAAGGACTAGCTTGGTCTGTCTTGACTTTACATGTAGAGTATTTGAATCCTTCATGTCCTTGGGATGAGGATAGGAGAGGGGCATCTCCTCCTAGAGAATTGACTTTGGAGCTTACTTAGTGGGACACGATTAATGGAACCCTTTCATTAGTACAACTTATGGCTCATTTGAAACCAATCTGGAAGCCTTTTGATGGCAGAGCAGGACCTTTGTTCACATTACTGTAGTACTCCCCTGATATTAAAGAGAATACAGGAAAATAGAAAATAGATGCAGTGTTCCCAAAACCTTAAAAATCTATTCAGCCCCAGAGTTCACAGAAAGACATACCTACTTTCTTTACAAGGCCAAATTGTATTGGGCAGTATCCTGTGAGCGTGTTCTGTACTTTTCTGCCTCTTTGGAGGATGTCACTTTTCAGTTGGTCTCTAAAAGATAGGTAGGAATTCAGGGAATAGAAAGAGTAGGAAGGAAGCAGGGCATTTCAAGAATTGGGAACAGCTGGAGGACTTGTCTTGTGCAGGACTGTGAATGCTGAACAAATTAGTTTGAAGATTCAGTAAGCAGTAGTGAGCTACTGAAGATGTTTTAATCAGAAGGGTAATTGACCACATCAGTGCCTAAGAAAGATTTTCCTGGCATCAGTATATAAAACCAATTAGAATGTAGGAAAATCTGAAAGGAGGTTAGGGCATTAGTCAGTTAATCACCAACCTTCTGCTAGACATATCTACTATGTATTAGGTCGTAAAGGCCAGGGAGACAAAGACAAGAATGAATTTGAATTCGATTCCTTTAAGGAACATCTGTTCCTTTGGGAAGGTGACATGTATACTTATAAATATATACAAAATAAAGTTCATGCAGGTGATCATGAGAGCTCGTGCCAGAAAAGAGACATTTGAAAGAGGGAGGAATGAGGGGACTAATTAGAGAGATATTACAGAGCTGGAATTGATAGGAGTTGGTAATTGATTAGATAGGAGAGGGGATAGAGATGGAAGCATCAGAGATAAACTAGAAGTTACAAATATAGAAATGCTGGTGAATGGTGGTCAAACAGCAGTGAAGTCAAAAAAAGGAGCAGGTTGAGGGAGAATGACAACAAACCCAGTTCCAAGGTGAGGTGTGGATTCGGAGCTCAAAGGGCAAGGCCTGGGAATCATCTGCATAAGAGATGTCAGTTGAAGATATGAGAGTGAATGAGATTGCTAAAGAAGAGACCACTGAGAGAGAAGAGGGTCAAGGATAGACCCTGGAGAAATATCCCTACTAAAGGACTGAGAAGAAAATGAAGAATCAACAGAGATAGAGGGAAGAAATAGAGAGGTAGGAGGAAAATTGAGAATGCAGTAGTATTGAAACCTCAGGAGATGAGAGTATTAAGGAGAGATATCTAGTCAGATAATGTCAGAGATGCAAAGAGACAAGAGGGTAAGGATTAATAAATGGCTATTGGGTTTGGTTATTTGGTCATTGGTATTAGAGAGCATTAGAATGGTGGGAATTTGATTAAAGGGATAAGATGAAAATAGCTGAACAGAATAGAAGAGTCAGGGGACAGATTATTTAGGTTTGGGTAGACCTGAATATGTTTGTAGATAGGTAGAACGGAGGAAGAGAAAGTTTGAAGATGCATAAAACAGAGGAGCTGATTGCTAGATCAGAATCCTTCAGGAGTGTAGAAGCAGGGAATCAAGAGTATTGGTTAGGAGGAGTAGGTTTGGTGATTAGTAGAAATGGTTCTTCTGGGACTTGAAGGAAGGAGGAGAGAGTAATGATTCTCAGAAGGTGGGAGAAATGGAGAGGAAGAGCTGAATGAGGTTGTTGGATGTCCTCAATCTCTCAATTTAGTTTGAGACTAACCCATATCCCCAAAGTGTTGTGGACTGTGGTGTGTTTATTATTAAGAAGAAATTAGAAAAGGTTGGAAAAATTGCTGTAAGGAAATGTGATGAGTCCATAAGGGTAATCAGTAAGGATGAAGTAGAATTATCAAGAAGTGTAGTGCCTCCACAGAAAGGATATAGGAAATCTGGGATGTGTCATTATATCAGTTGTCATACACAATAAGGGTAAAGAGTAGGTTTATATTAAGACAGAAGGATGAAGGGAAGAAAAGAAAGGAAGTGGCGTGGTGGCGGTTAAGAGTGTAATTTTAAAAAAATAGAAAAAAACAAAATAAATTTTTTTTAAAAAGTGTAATTTTAAAGTTCTGGATCCTGGAGTTGGTATAATTTTTTAAATAATATTTTTCCCCAATTACATATAGAAACAATTTTTGAGAATTCTTTTTTTTTTTTTTAAAGTTTTGAGTTTCAAATTCTATACTTCCCTCCCTCCCATTCCCCTCTTCTCCCTGAGGTGGTAAGCAGTTTGATATAGGTTATACATGTGCAGTCTTGTAAAACATATTTTCATGTTAGTCATTTTGTGCAAGAAAACTTGAACCAGGAAAAAAAAACAAAAGAAGGAACAAAAGTGAAAAATATGCTTCAGTCTATATTCAAGATGCCATCAGTTATTTCTCTGGAGGCAGATAGCATTTTTCACCATGAATCCTTTGGGATTGTCTTGTATCATCATATTGTAGAGAATAGTTAAGTGAATTGGTATAATTGCAAGGGATTGTTATGTCTAAGATGTGATCAGAGTCAGGGTATATACTCATATCCAAATGTATTTAACAATCCTCACTTAGAAGGAGCTTACATTTTAACTGGAGAGATAACAGACATAAATTAGTAAATACAGAATAAGTATATAGAAAATAAATCCAAATTACCTAAAAACAAGGGGCAGTCTGATGGTACAGTGGATGGAACACTGGGTCTGGAGTCAAAAAGACCTGAGCTCAAATCCAGCCTTAATAGCTGTGTGACCCTAGATAGGTCACTTAATCTGTTTGCTTCAGAAGGAAATGACAAATCACTCCAGTATCTTTGCCAAGAAAACCCCAAATGGGGTTATGAAAAGTTGGACAACTGAAAAATGATGGAACACCTAAAGACATGGTAGTTTCAGAGAGAGGGCACCAATTTATCTGTGTCCTCCTATAAGTTTGTCTCAAGGGGCTCACCAAATGTGCTGGAAGCCTTTTTTGATTTCTCCTGTCATCAAAGGGTACCCAGTGGATTGCTCTGGCAGTCCACTTTTCATCCCTTCCCCTCACCCACATTGCCAGCTGATCTTTACCAATTTTCTTATCATACATTTCCTTGAAGATAACTTTTCCTAACCTTTGGAGCACTTTATTACTTACATGTCATAACCTACTCATACTCACCATCTGCCTTTCCATTGCCTTCTGTATGTTATTCATTTTTAATTCTTTGGGAAACTGTGGTGGTTAGTCTGTCTTTGATGGAGAAAATGGTTTGTTATAATATTTTTTACAGATTTTTTCTTTTTTTCTTCCTTTTGTTGTGTTTTCACTTTCTTCCTTAAATGCCTTTGGGGTGACTTGTCTTGCCGACTTTTCTTTAAACTAATTTTACTTGCCACTTCATCTATGCTTTATGAGACAGTACTGATCATAATCATCTTATGCTTCTCTGACTTCATAGTCATCATTTCCTCTAGCACATTATATTATCTAAAACAGAATTTATTATATTCATGTAACACAATTTGCTTTGTTTCCAGTTCTTTGTTACACCTAAAAAGTGCTGCTATGAATATTTTTGCACATATGGGACCTTTCTCCCATTGACCTCCTTGTGGTACATGCTTAGTAGTGAGACCTCTGAGTCAAAAGATATAGACCTTTTAGTCAGTTTATTTGTATAATTGCAAATTGCTTTCCAGAATGGTTGTACTAATTCATAATTCCACCACCCATGAGTAAGTATGCCTGTCTTTCCATAACACTTCCAGTATTGATCATTTTCATCTTTTGTCATCTGTGCCAATTTACTATCTATGAGGTAAATGTTCAATTCTCTTATTAGTGATGATTTGGAATAATTTTTTCACATGTTAATAGTTTATAATTCTTCTTTCAAGAACTGTTTAATTGATCCATTAAAGAACGTTCTTGGCTTTTAGGGGGTATATATCAGAAAAATTTGTTTCATTTTATTTTAGGCAGTGCTGTCATCTTTATTATATTAACTGGCATGGCTCAACTATGAACAATTAACATTTCTGTAGTTACTTAGGTCTTATTTCTATAAAGAATGTTTTGTTCTTTTGTATGCTTCGATGTAATAACAATTCAGATAGCAGCTACTGTGGGGTGTAAGACCCAATAAGACCAGCAGCAAGAGCTATCAGCACAGGTTATTTTGATCTGCTTTACTAAGGAAAGTAACTTTAAGGGGTTAACAATCTCACTTTAATCCAACATACAAATATCATTCACTTAGTTCAGGAGGAAAAGCTAGCATCCTGAACTTTAGAATAAATACAAATAAATTACCAACATCAACAGACAGACCTTGTCTGATTCAAATCTCAATTGATAGTTACCAGAGTTTAACAAAGTCCCGACGTCTGGGTTTACAAGCTGGGGGGAGGCTCTCAACAGAGGCTGCCTAGAGTCTCTTTAAGTCACACGACACTCTTCAGTGAGTGAGAACCCCAAGGGAAAATGCCAACCTCTGAGTTTATATATCTTGTTCAGGCATTACAATGTGACTCAAACCCACGTGACCTAAAAACAGCACAAACATGCAACTCAAACCCATGTGACCTAAAAGCCTCTGGCATCACAAACATGTGACTCAAACCCATGCAAACCAGGCTTTCCCTTGAGGCAAGGAGGTCATCGGAAGATTCCTGATCCAATCAAAGAAACAAAGGCCAGACTCTTCAGGGGCACTTGATTAAATAAGTTCTAAAAGATAAAACAGTAAAAGAAAGTCCCACCTTAATTACTTATAACACTTGGTAGGTACAGTCACAGATATTTCATAATTCTGTAGTTATTTGATTTTTATTTCTTTTTTAAAGCACAGAGACTTTTAAATTCTTTATACTTTTCTTCAGATACAGGTTTTTCTTTCCATTATCCCTCCCCCATCTATTGAGAAGTCAAGAAAAACAAAAGCCATTACAAATATGTATAGTTTTGCAAAACTGATGTCTCCATTAGTCATGTATCTCCTCCCTCCCCCCCAAAAAAAAGAAAGGAAGAGAAAAAATGTGCTTCAATTTGTACTCTGCATCCATTAGTTTTCTGTTTGGAGCTGGACAGCATATTTCATCCTGAGTTCTTTGGAACTGTGGTGGATCATTGTGTTGATCAGAGCAAGGTCTGTCTTTACAGTATTGCTGTTAACTGTTAAGATTCTTTTTTTTTTGCTTGCTTCATTTCGCATCAGTACATACAGGTTTTGCCTGGTCTTTTCTGAAATTATCTCTTTCATCATTTCTTACAGCACGATAGTATTCCATTGCATTCATATCCCATAACTCGTTCAGCCATTCCCCCAAGTGATGGGCATCTCTTGGGCTTCCAGTTCTTTGCCACCACAAAAAGAGCTGCTATAAATATTTTTGTACATATGGGTCCTTTTCCTCTTTCTTTGATCTCTTTAGTGTATAGACCTAGTTGCATTATGGCTAGGTTAAAGAATATGCATGATTAAATAGTTTTTTGGGCGTAGTTCCAAATTGCCTTGCAGAATGATTAGTCTATTTCATAGTTCTACCAAAAGTGCATTAACGCACCTATTTTCCCGTAGCCCCTCTTCATTTTAATGAGAACTTGTACTGAGAGCGTCCCAGCAGCAGTGGGTGTAGAACTGGACCTCTAGACCTCAGTCTGTGGTACTAGAGAGATTGGTGGGTTATTATTCAACACAGGGAATAGTTAAAACTTTTAATCCTGAATCTACCAGGGGGTGAGGAGAAGCTTTTTTTATACATAGGTCAGCACATGTGCTTGTCCACTCCATTATAATTTAAGACTAGTAAATTATTATAAATATGAATGCTTCGTATTTATTTATCTCACATGAGGAGACACAAAAGAGCTGTTACAATAGAGGGGAGGATGAGAGGGTGGGTGGTGGACATTGCTTGAACCTTACTCTCATCTGAATTGGCCCAAAGAGGGAATAACATACACAGTCAGTTGGTATAGAAATCTATCTTATCCTGCAGGGAAGTAGGAGGAGAGAAGGGGTTAAGTGAGGGGGTAGGGATTGACTGAAAGTAAGGCAGATTGGAGGAGGCAGTGGTCAGAAGCAAAACACTGGTGAAAAGGGAAAGTGTGAAAGGAGAGAGAGAAGAACAAACAGGAGAAAAAGTAGGATGGAGAGAAATACACAATTAGTAATCATAACTGTGAATGGGGTGAACTCTTCCGTAAAATGGAAGTGGATAGCAGAGTGGATCAAAAACCAGAATCGTATAATATATTGTTTACAAGAAACACACTTGAAACAGAGAGAGAAATATACACAGAGTAAAGGTAAGGGGCTGGAGCAGAATATATTATGCTTAGCTGAAGTAAAAAAAAAAAAGCAGGAGTAGTAATCATGATCTCAGACAAAGCAAAAGCAAAAATTGGTCTAATTGAAAGAAATAAGGGAGAAAACTACAACTTGCTAAAAGGTACCATAGACAATGAAGTAATATCAACCCTAAGCATATATACTCCAAGTGGTATAGTGTCCAAATTCTTAAAGGAGAAGTTAAGTGAGTTAAAGGAGGAAATAGACAGCAAAACTATACTAGTGGGGGACTTCAACCGTCCCCTTTCAGAACTACATAAATCCAACCCAAAAACAAACAAGGAAGAAGTTAAGGAAGAGAATAGAATTTTAGAAAAGTTAGATATGACAAACCTGGAGAAAATTGAATGGGAATAGAAAATATTATACCTTTTTCTTGGCATTATATGGCACTTATACAAAAATTGACCATGTATTAAAGCATAAAAACCTAAAATCAAATATAGGAAGGCAGAGATATTAAATGCATCCTTGTTGGCTCATAATGTAATAAAAATTCCATTCAACACAGGGCAGTGGGAAGATAGATTAAAAATTAATTGTAAACTAATAATCTAATCCTCAAAAATAAATGGTCAAATAACAAATCATAGAAATAATCAATTTTATTAAAGAGAATGACAACAATGAGACAAGATACGAAGATTTACGGGATTCAGCCAAAGCAGCATTTATTTATTAATGTATTTATTTATTTTTCTAAATTCTTACATCAGTTAAATGGAGAAAGAGCAGATCAATGAATTGGTCATATAACTAAAAAGAAAAAAAAGACTAGGAAAAGAACAAATTTAAAATCCTGAAAACTAAAGGTGCGATTAATAAAATTGAAAGTAAGAAGACTATTGTGCTGATAAATAAAACTAGGTGCTGATTTTATGAAAAAACAAATAAGATAGATAATCTTTTGGTTAATTTGATTAAAAAAAAGAAGAAAACCAAAATACCAATATCAAAAACAAAAAGCTTGAGCTCACCACCAATGAAAGGGAAATTAAAGCAATCATTAGGAAATATTTTGCCCAGTTATATGCCAGTAATCTGGCAATCTGAATGAAATCAATGAATATATAAAATATAAATTGCCCAGATTAACAAAATAATCCCTTCTTAGAAAAAGAAATAGAACAAGCCATCAGTGAACTGCCTAAGAAACTGCCCCCCGTCCCCAGCAGATGGGTTCATAAGTGAATTCTACCAAACATTTAAGGCAAAGTTAATTCCAATGCTGCATAAACTATTTGGAATAGGTGAAGAATGAATCCTACAAATTCCTTTTATGACACAAATATGGTACTGATACCTAAACCAGGAAGAGTCAAGGCAGAAAGAAAATTCTAGACCAATTTCCCTAATGAAGGTTGATGCAAAAATTTTAGATGAAATACTAGCAAGGTGATTATTGCAATATATCACAAGGATCATACACTATGACGAGGTGGGATTTATACCAGGAATTCAGGGTTGATTCAATATTAGGAAAACTATCAGCATGAGTGACCATAACAAAACTAACAGAAATCATATGATTATCTCAATAGATACAGAAAAAGCTTTTGATAAAGTACAGCACCCATTCCTATTAAAAACGCTAGAGGCATAGGAATAAAGGGAACTTTCCTTAAAATGATAAGTAGCATCTATCTAAAACCATCAGCAAGTATTATCTTCAATGGAGATAAGCTAGAAGCCTTCCCAATAAGATCACCACTGTTATTCATTATTGTAGTAGAATAGCAGTAAGAGAAGAAAAAGAAATTGAAAGAATGAGAATAGGTGTGAAGAAACAAAACTTTCAGTCTTTGAAGATGATATGGTGATATACTTGGAGAATCCTTGAGAATCCATTAAAAAATTAGGTGAAATAATTAATAACTTTAGCAAAGTTGTACGATATAAAATAAAACCACACAAATCATCAGTATTTCTATATATTACCAACGAAGCGCAGCAGTAAGAGATAGAAAGAGAAATTCCATTTAAAATAACTGTAGACAATATAAAATACTTGGGAGTCTACCTGCCAAGACAAGGCCAGAATCTATATGAATACAACAATAAAACACTTAACACAAATGAAATCAGATCAAAACAATTGGGAAAATATCATTTGCTCATGGGTAGGCTAAACCAATATAATAAAAATGACAATTCTGCATAAACTAATTTACTTATTAAGTGCCATACCAATCAAACTACCAAAAAATTATTTTATAGAGCTAGAAAAAACATCATTCATCTGGAAAAATGAAAGAGTCGAGTGTATCAGGGGAGTTAATGAAAAAAAAATGCTAAGGAAAGTATCCTAGCAGTACCAGATGTAAAACTATATTATAAAACAGTAATCATCAAAACTGTCTGGTACTGACTAAGAAATAGGAATGATGGATCAGTGGAATAGATTATGTACATAAGACACCATAAATGACCATAGAACCCTAATGTTTGATTAGCCCAAAGACCTCAGCCTCTGGGTTAAGAACTCAACTATTTGACAAAAACTGCTGAGAAAACTAGGTATAGACTAACATCTTACACCGTGTACCTACCAAGATAAGGTCAAACTGGGTACATCATTTAGACATAAAGGATAATACAAGCAGATTGGGAGAGCAAAGAGTAGTTTACTTGTCAGATCTATAGAGAAGGGAAGACTTTATGACCAAACAAGAGATAGAGAGCATTATAAAATGTACAATAGATAATTTTGATTATATTAAATTAAAAAGGTTTTTACACAAACAAAACCAGTACAACCAAGATTAGAAGCAAAGCAGAAAGCTGGGAAACAATCTTTATAGCAGGTGTCTCTGATAAAGGCCTCACTTCTCAAATATATAGAAACCTGAGTCAAATTCATAAGAATATAAGGTATTCCCCAGTTGATAAATGGTCAAAGGTTACGAACAGGCAGTTTTCAAACAAGGTAGTCAGAGCTGTCTATAATCATATGAAAAAATGCTTTAAATCACTATTGATTAGAGAAATGCAAATTAAAATAACTCTTGAGGTACCACCTCAAACCTATCAGATTGGCTAATATGACAGAAAAAGAAAATGATACCTGTTGGAGGAGATGAGGGAAAATCAGGACATTAATGTGTTATTGATGGAGTTGTGAAACTGATCTGTAGATCTTTCTGTAGAGAATTTGGAACTGTGCCCAAAGGGCAACCAAACTGTTCATACCCTTGGATTCAGCAATACCACTACTAGGTTGGTATCCCAAAGAGATCATAAAAAAGGGAAAAGGATCCACATGCACAAAAATACTTTAGCAGTTGTTTTGGTGGTGGCCAAAAGTTGGAAATTGAGGGGATGCCCATCAATTGAGGAATGGCTGAACATGCTGAGGTATGTGATTATAATGGAATACTGATATGCAAGAAGAAATGATGAGCAGGAGGATTTTTAAAAAACCCCAAAACATGAACTGTTGTAGAACATTGCACACAGTAACAGCAGCATTGTGTGATGATCAGCTTGGAATGACTTAGCTCTTCTCAGCTACACAATGATCCAAGACAACTACAAAAGAAAAGGACAGACTCCACAGAGTGCTTTACTTTTGCCAAATAGCTCAACTCCGTGTCTAAGGTTTCCTTCTGTGATGTGATAGTTTCTGGTTACTTGTAATCGTTTGATCTTCAGAGTACTTAATATGAGTTAGTGTGGCTTAATAAATTATCTCATGGACAGGATCATAACAAACCCAGATTAGAAACACAGTTACTGTAACATTGTAAGAGGGAGTCAAATTCCAAAATGCCAACAGACATTTAGTTCAAGGGTCAATTTTAGTCATGTGATAAGGGATTCATTTGGCAGCCAGCACTTGACATTTCCATACTGAAGAGAGTTCTGAGCTCTCCGTTGTGCCCAACCCTGAACAAAGTGTTATTACCAAACATAGCTGTGTAAACTTAATTGTGGACCATTTTTGGTGAAATAAAGTAAAAAATAAATCCAATATTCCCAAGCGCCAGATCGTTTAACTCAACAAAGTCCACAAAAATTATTTGCTAGCCCCTTCAGCCTTAGTGAGTGATGAGCACACTTTCCTATTTAGTATAAATACTTACCCTACCAAACTAAATATCTGAATTCATAGTTCATTTCATCGGAAATGTGACAGTTCTTGTTGTGATGCTGTGGTTCCAATAGCGACAGGTATCAGTGATATTTCTGGGACTAGAACTGTGACATGTCTGAGACCAGTGCTCTTTATATTATACTATTCAGTTTCCCTTCAACAGATATTTTCCAGTCTTTTGGTTTTAGGTCACCTTTTTTTTCCTTTTAGAGTTTGCATTTTCAATAAATTCAGAGTTAACAAGCATCTATTTATTACATGTTTACACTGTGCTAGATGCTAGTAGAGATACAGAGATAAGTAAAATATAGTCTCTACTCTCAAAGAAATTATAGTTAAATAGGGGGGATATGTCATCCACAATTTACCATCACACATGATGTTATAAATTCTGTGTGCATTTGAAATACAGAGTAAGTAGTTGCAAGGATTCTTTAGTGTGAAAGGTCATTTATTGGGAAAGGCTTTAATGAAGATGTCATTTAGCTGGATCCTGTGATCATAGATTTAGAGCTTGAAGCAAGCTTAGAGGCCTCAGCATTTTACAGATAAGGGAATAGCAGCCTAGAAAGAGGAGGTATCTCTCAATTTGAACCCAGGTCCTCTGACTCCAAACCCAGGGCCCCTGGGAGGAACTTGAAGGACATAGGTAGTATAAAAGTACAGAAGATGAGAGATATAGTAGAAAACCTTTGGAAAAATAACCAGAGCTTAAGCCTGAAAATAAATAGTAACAAGGCTTAAGGCCACTGAAGTTTCTATTTCTCATGGTTCAAGTCAGTGTTTTTTCTCTCTCTGTTGTTTCTTTTTCTGATTTGCCAAGTGACTAAATTCTGTGCAAGAAAATCAGTGGCAAAAATCATACCTGGTGAATTTTGAACTTGTGCTTGGTGTAGAGAAGAATGTTCCTCAGGTTTTCATAGGGAGGTTTAATGGTACAATATCAGAGTTAGGTGGATGCAATCTAGCAAACGTAGATGGAGCCAGAGAGAAAATAGACATGTGACCATTTTAGGCCTAGCGTGTACCTGGTACTGTCACAAAAAGTGACAAAAAGAAGTCCTTTTCCTCAAGGAATTCATAATATGCAAACAAAATTCATACAAAGCAAGTTATGTTCAGGATAAATAAGAACTAATAGAGTGAAGGAAGGCGCTGGAATTAAGAGGGGTTGGGAAAGGATTTACTGTAGAAGGTAGCATTTTAGTTGGTATTTAAAGGAAGCCAAGAAGCCACTTTCCTTGGAAAGTAGAAATTTTTTGAAAAAATCAGCAAGTGGATTTTGACTTTTTGAGCAGAGAGGATAAAAGAGGGAGAGGGGGAGGGAAGAGGAGAGTATACCAGGTCTGATAAAAACAAAATACGTTGATGAGGATAATTTGAGGGAAATATACAAAGAAGTAAAGGAATTTGAAATCGAGGATAGTTCTGCATGAGACATCTCGTCTTTACTAATACCTACCTCATAAAAAGCTTAAGGAAGAGGCCATGAGTTTCTTATAGGTCTAGTTCTTGGTTCCCTGTACAGGCCTCTGAGAGCAATTATAACTAGCTCAGTCATTGATTTATTCAACTGTGTATCATGTATGGTGTTAGGCACTGGGGATACAAGTACAAAGATGAAACAGTCCCTTCTTTCATTCTAGTGGGAAAGGAAATAAGTATAGGCATATGTACATATATCACAAATATAAAGTAAATTAATACTAATACATACAAGGTAGTTGTAGAGATAGGAATAGCAAGATTTGTGAATTGATTCAATATATGGTGTTGAGGAGTCAAAGACAATGAATGGTAAGATTATGAACCTGGGACCTGAAAGAATGTTGGTACCTTCAGCAGAAATAAGTAAGTTTGGAGAGGAAAAAGATGAAATTTGTTATAGACATGTTGAGTTTCAGATGTTTCTAGAACACCTTTTTTTTTTTTTAATTTTAGTTTATAGCACTCAGCACTCAGTTCCACAAGTTTTTGAGTTCCAAATTTTCTCTCCCTCTCTTTCCTCCCCTTTCCCCGCCAAGATGTCATGTAATCTGAGAGAGGTTCTACATATACCTTCGCATTAAACTTATTTACATAATAGTCAAGTTGTAAAGAAGAATTGTAACCAATGGAATGAATCACGAGAAAGAAGAAATGAAACCAAAAAGAAGGAAAAAAAAAGAAAGCAAATAGTTTGCCTCAATCTACATTCAGACTCTATAATTCTTTTTCTGGATGCGCATAGCTTTTTCCATCGTGAGTCTTTTGAAGATGTCTTTGAACCTCGTATTGATGAGAAGGGTAAAGTCTATCAAAATTAGTCCTTACAGATACCATGTGTCTGTAATCATGTATTATGTTCTCCTGGTTCTGCTCCCCTCACTCAGCATCAGTTCATATATGTCTTTCCAGGTTTTAATGAAGTCTGTCTGCTTCTCATTTCTTATAGCACAATAATATTCCATTACATTCACATATCACAATTTGTTTAGCCATTCCCTTTGCCACCACAAAAAGAGCTGCTATTAATATTTTTGTGCATACTGGTCCATTTCCCACTTGTGTGATCTCTTTGGGATACAGCCCTAGAAGTGGTATCACTAGGTCAGAGGGTATGCACATTTTATAGCCCTTTGGGCATAGTTCTAGAACATCTTTTTTTGTTAAACAAATTTTTCATGAAATGAAAATAGCTTTTTCCTTCTTATCCCCTTACCTTTCCCCTCCCCCCAAAAGAAAAACAAATCCTTTGTTACAGACATACATAGTTAAACAGAACAAATTCCCATGTTGGCCATGTCCAAGAAAAAATGCCTCAGTTTGCACCCTGAGTCTATCACTGTCAAGAAATGGCATCAAGTTTCATCCATCATGAGCCCTCTGCCATCCTGGGTTAAGTCAGTTAATTGATTAGCATTCCTAAATCTTTCAAAATTATTTGTCCTTACAGTGTTATTGTTATTGTATAAATTGTTCCTGGACATATATTTGGGATTGTCAAACTCCAATTAGCACTTCGTGATGCAGGATAAAAATTCAGAGGAGAACTAGGACTGCGAGTCATTTATTATTATGATAATAACCATAAATAATAACTAACATTTCTATAGTGCTATAAGGTTTACAAAGTGCTTTATAAATATATTTATCCTCACAACATCCTTGGGAAGTTGTTTCATTTCCATTTTGAAGTTAAGCCCAGGGTTACATAGTATTCAAAACTGGATTAGAACTCCGATCTTCTGGACTCCAGGTCTGATGCTTTATCTATAGCACCACCTAGCTGCCAAAGTCATATTTCTAAGATTTTAGTTAAACCCATACAAACTGGGGGGGTGTAGAGGAAAAAGAGAAGAGGGCCTAGGACAGAACCTTGAGAGAAACTCGCAATACCCACAATGAGGGAGCATGATCTAGATCCAACAAAAGAGATTGAGAAGGAGCAACCAGGGGAAACCTATTTGTATTATCAGGTAGATTTGACAAGGGCTTGAGGTTAGAGTGAATTAAATTTTAGATTAATTCTGACTAGGTTTGGTATATTGTGGCCTAAAACTGAGAATATGGGACAAAATAACTTGAAGGAAGTTCTTTAAAAAAAAAAACCCAAGAAACCAAAACACCTTTTTATTGCTGCTTTTTGTTTTTAATTCCAAATTGTTCTCCAGAAGGATCGGACCAATTCACAGCTTCATGAGCTGGGCCTTTGTGTACCTATCTTCCAAAACCTTTCTACACTTACCATTTTCATCTTTGTCAATCTGATGGGTATGAGGTGAAAATTCGGAGTTGTTTCAACTTACATTTCTCTTATTATTAATGATTTGTAACTTTTTCATATGGCTGTTTATGGCTTGCATTCTTTCTTTTAAAAATTGGCAAAGAAATTTACTATTGGCAAAGCTGTGAATTGGTTCAACCATTCTGGAAAGCAATTTAGAATTATGGTAGGAAAGATTAAAATTTTCATTCTTTTTGACTCCAGAGACCTCACTGCTAGGCATGTTCTCTAAGGAGGTCATTGATACAAAGAGAGGCCCCATATACACTAATACATTTATGGGAGTAATTTTTATAGTGATAAAGGATTGGAAAGAAAGCTTAGGGAATGGATAAACAAGTCGTGGTACGTGAATATAATGGGATATTACTGGTTTTAATAAACAGTGAATATGATGAATCCTTAGAAGCATTGAAGACTTATGAACTGATGCAAAGTGAAGCAAACTGAACCAGGAGGGCTATAAAAATGAATCATCATTGTTGTTTGTCTTTCGTTCTCAAAGAGGACCGTGACACTGGGAAGGTGATGTCATGACTTGCAGATGAATTGCATTTACGTGAGGGAAGGCTATGAAATTGCCAGCTTCACTCTCTCCTTCTGAGCCATCTGTATCCAGCAGTAAGATGTAGATCAGGACACTGGAGATGGCCCCCGTGTGCAGTGGGAGACCTTGGCCCTTTTAAGCTAAGGTCTTTTCGCAGTTTGTCTGAGGCAGCCAGCTTGCAGATTGAACTATAACAACAACAATGACATTTATATAGCACTTTTAAAGATCGCAAAGTGTTTTACAAATTTTACAAATATTATCTCATTTTATCCTCACAAAAACTCTTTGGTTTACACGACAGACAGCCAAATGACCATTCTTTTATTAAAAAGCTGGCATTATATAAAGATGGACACAGAAAGACCAATAACAACAAAACGTTGTGATATCACCATGGCCTAATGACCCCAGAGAAAAGATAGGAGGCGGCGCTTCTCTTTGTGTGTGTGTGTAGAGAACTGCAGATGTGTTGCTTAGTTTTGTGGAATTGTTTTCTGCCTCTTATTTTTATTCTGTGTTACAAGGGTAGGCTTTCTGGGAGAAGGAAGAGATATGTTAGGAAATGTTTATTGCTGTTCAGTTGTTTCAGTCATGTGCAACCCTTGGCAACCTTATTTGGGGTTTTCTTGGCAGAAATACTGGAATGGTTTGCCATTTCCTTCTTCAGCTCTTTTTACAAATGAGTGACTTGAGGCCCAGGGTCACCCAGCTAGTAGATGTTCCTGAGGCCAGATTTGAACTCAGGAAGATGAGTCTTCCTGACTCCAGACCTTGGACTCTTACCTACTGCATCACTTAGCTGCCCCTATTAGGAAATGAAGGTGATATAAAATCAAACTTTTTAAAAGAAAAAGAAAACTGTGTGGTCCCTTGACTACTTCTCTATTGGGAAATGGCTCGTGTACTTGATAGGTTTATCTCAATTCCCTATAAAACTTGAATTTCAGGCCTTTGTTATAGATATTTGCTACAGAGATTTTTCCCCAGATAACTTCTTTTCTTCTAATTCTAGCTGAGTTGATTTGATTTGTGCAAAACCTTTTCAGTTTTATGTAATTGAAATGGTTCACTTTATCTTTTACAATTGCCCTGTTCCTTTTGTATATAACAATTCTCCTAGGCATAGTTATCTAATGAGAACTGACTTTCTTTCATTCTAATAGTTTTTTTTTTAATGATGTAACTTTTTATGTTTAGTTACTGTACAGGAAAATTTTGGGATATTATTTCTAATCCCCTCAGTTTGAATGAATAATCAGAGACATTTCAAGAGGGAAGTAAAGGGGGAGGTGTCAAATTCCAGACCATTTGGTAGGCACAGTAGTCAGACAGTTGTTGCATCTAATGACATTTTTTGGCATTTGCATAGAGGGAAACTGTATCTCTGTCTTGGGGAGGGTTGACCTTGTCTAACTGTGATCTGACCCAATGCCGTTTATAGAGGGTGTAAGATGATGAATCACTTCTTTTTATTGAAGCATTCTTTTCTTTCATTTTAAGGTGAGCGACCTGTAAGGGTTTATGCTGATGGCATATTTGACTTATTTCACTCTGGTCATGCCCGGGCCCTGATGCAAGCCAAGAACCTATTCCCTAACACATACCTTATTGTGGGAGGTAAGGAAAGATTTTCTAACTTTTGTTCAGAAAGAGATGGTAAATACCAAGTCCTTCTTCCTTTCTAATAGTGAAATACAAAGTAGGAGCAGCTATGATCAAGGGAAGAGAACTTTTTTGCTTATTGAACAGAGATGCCATAGAATTCCTTCGTTTACTTTCAGCTTAAGCTTCTTGAGTCATTGGAGCATCATTGGTTTATTTTATCCAGTTGGCCTAGGTTTCCATTTCTTATGTTAGACCACTAGGTGTAGTACAAACAAATGTTCTAGTACCAATCCAGTACCGATATAGGTACTGATAACGGAGCTAGGAACAGACAGCTAAGTTTGTGCAGAAGAGAGAGCTAAATTAAGTGTATTCATTCCTAGACCTCTATTGTATCCACTCTGGGAAAGTTCTTTATAATGTAAAGTCCTTATGGTTCCTGTGGAGAGATGTGCATCTACAGTTAGGAAAATGCATATCCAGCCACTTTAATTCTTGGGCTTAGCTATGTATAGAAAATTGTTCAGCATGCAGAGGTTGGTTCATTTTATAGGTGGGAAAGAGTCCAAGCTGGGGGTTGGACAAGTAGACGGGAATTTATCTTGATAACTTAACGGTTGCCCATGGCCTCAGTTTGCAGTGATGAGCTGACACACAATTTCAAGGGCTTCACGGTGATGAATGAAAATGAACGCTATGATGCAGTTCAGCACTGCCGCTATGTAGATGAGGTGGTGAGGAACGCCCCCTGGACACTAACACCTGAATTCTTGGCAGAACATCGGGTAAGAGACTGGGTATATGTTCCCCATTCATTCCCTTCATTCCCCATCCCCTTCCACTCTCAAGAGAGTGCCACCTGGGCTTGTCCCTCCCCTCCTATGGAATAGGATAAAGAATGTTTATAGGTACTCAGCAGAACCCCAGAACTGTCCTCAGGATCTGATATCCAAGAACTAAAGATGGGCATAGACCTTTATATTGATTTGACTTAGCTTGGATTTGGTTTTGTCATTATTAATTTTGGGGTAAAAGGCTGATGCAGAGCAGAAAGTAGGGTTTTCTCTTTAGTTTAGGAATTGAACACTGTAATTCTTCATCTTATCTTAATTCCCATGTAAAATGAAAAATGCCATCGTTTCTGGGAAAAGGTGGATGTAAAAGGTGAGGAAGCTTAATAAGACAGGATGAAGGACCTTGAACATGATAGATTAAGGAACATATTCTCACCAGATATGACTTTGGGCAAGTCTCATTAGCTTCTCAGTGACCCATTGCTTTCTAATACTTTAAGTTGCAGAGCAAACACTGGTCTTCATAGGCAGAGGGATTTTCCTTCCTGGAGGTTCCTAACATTGATGAAATCACAAGCATAAGAAAATAAATTCTCTTCAGATAAAAAGGTATAGGAAACTCTACTAGATGAAGAATAGTTAAGGCTGAGATGCTGTGAAACAAGATTTAGGAAGGTTTTAGGGATAGGGGAGATTTGTTGGAGGCCCTTGGGAACAGATAAAATCATCTGTTTCTTCTGAATTTTAAAAAAGTAGAGGAAAAGTAGTATGTGAGATGATTTTTAATGGTTTAACTTGAGTAAATCCTAGGCAAAATTAGGAAGTTGATCTTTAGTATTCCCTCATGTCCTCCATCAATTCTGCCCCCCACCCTTACTTTTTCCCTCATAACGTTGGTCAGCCTTCAGTGGTTCTCATTCTTGCTTTCAGCTAATTGTTACTTAACTGATAATTAAGGTTCTAAGCGATATCACCCTCTCTCCTCCCTCTCCCCTTTGGCAGCTAGCTAATTGTTACTTAACTGATAATTAAGGTTCTAAGTGATATCACCCTCTCTCCTCCCTCTCCCCTTTGGCAGCCGCATCCTTCCTTCTCAGGGAACTGAGACTCAGGGAACATTCTCTTGGATTTTTCTCCATAATTCTGTTTAACTGGCTGCTTTATTCTGTAAGCAGCTTCTTCAAGTCTGAAAGGAGATGGCCAGTGACCTGTGGCAGCCACTAGTCCTGTACCTGTCTCTTATTCCTCTTTAAAAGGGAGTAAATAAAGAATTTGCTTTGCTACTCCTAAATGATTGCTGTTCTACATCATCTGATATCACTATAAATAAGAGTTACTGTCCAGTAAGAAGATGGATTCTGCAATCAAAAAGCCTTTTCTTAATTTGGCTTTTGGCGCTCAACTGTAACTCTTTCATATTAGCATAGCAATAAAAGTTTTTTAGTTACTATTTCACCTCATTTCATTGAATGATGAAAAGAGAGCCAGTTGATTAGAAATGAACTTGTTTCTAATCTAATTCTGCATTATCAGAGACCCTTACTTATCCAGTCCTTTACAAGATTGGGAATAGGAAGAGTTTTCTCATCTTCTTTCAAAGGACCAACGTGCTACTTAGGAGGGTTACTGAAAGACTTGCAGGCCAGACTCCATTCCTAGGGCAGAGGCATGGTGGCAGCTTTGAAGTTGGATTTCCATAGTGTTTAAGCTGTTAAATGTCACTTTTGCCACCATTTCTTGATGAAGTTATTGGACTATTGGTTATATAGTTTGTGAATAAATTAGGAAATGTATGAGTATGACAAAGAGAGGTTGGATATTAACCTCTGATTAGTGTTCTTTCCCTTGAAAGGTTTACTGGCTCTTTTCAGATGGCAATTTTCCTGGGTTTGAAATATTCCCCTTTTTTCAGATTGACTTTGTAGCCCATGATGACATCCCCTATTCTTCTGCAGGGAGTGATGATGTTTACAAACACATTAAAGAAGCAGGTGAGTCCGTGATGGATCCTCAAAATTTGGGAGAGGGGAACTGGAGAGGATTTATTATACCTCTCTTTACAGAGGAGGAAACTAGTTCCAAGACCATGTCTCTGTCACATACAAGACCCTGCAGTGCAGCTGAGATCCTGTGGCTCCCAGTCTTGTCTTTCGGCATGGTGGTTCTTGACGCTTTCTGCCCTTCCCTTCCTTGTGACAGCTGGTTTAATTTCGGGAAAACTTATTTACATGTATTGATCTGCTTGCATCTTAAATCCCAAATTCTTCCTAATCCCTGTGCCCTGCAGTTTCCTCAGTTTCTCCTCACAGTTCCCATTCTGTAATGTTGCCTTCCCCTTCTATGGAATCATTTTCTAAGTCTGAAGATTCCCTTTTGCAACAAAGGAGCTCAGGGTTCCCAGACTTTACTGTAGCAATGCTATGGCTATACTGACTAGGTTTCCCTTATAAAGCAAATCAAGTCCCATCATCTGAGCTAAACAAAGTCCCATCCTCTGTGTATGTGTATGTATGTGTTTGTGTGTGTGTATTGTGGTGTTAGGCATGTTCGCGCCAACACAGAGGACAGAGGGTATATCCACATCAGACATCATCACTCGCATTGTTCGGGACTATGACGTATATGCAAGACGGAACCTGCAACGGGGATACACTGCCAAGGAGCTCAATGTCAGCTTCATCAATGTGAGTCATAGCCCTTTGGCTCTTCCAGGGCCTTGTAGACTGTGTACTTGCCCAGGCCAGACTATGTTGACTTTCTATCCAAGTTAATTAAGATACCTGCATCTTGAAATCTAAAACAGATTATTCAGGCAATAGACACTGTCTACTCAAGGAACCCTTGTGTAGTTTTCTATGAACCGAGCAGTATTTTATCTCTTCATTTTACTTAAGAGCAAATTGAATCATAGAATGAAGAAAGATCTAAACTAGTGTTAGAGGCAAACCTAGAATTTATCACCTCCATTTCCTAGGTCAGATCAACTATGCAGTTGGCATTTTCTTGACAGAGTTACCAGTTGATCTTGCCATTTTCTGGACATCTCCATCAGAAATAGATGATGTCCGAACTGCTCATGCTTCAGGCTTGAGCTTTACACCTAGAGAATCCACCTGTGTTAGCTAAGTGTCTGCCTCTCTCTCTGGATATCCACTGTAAGTTGTTACGGGTCCCAAGCCTGGATGAAGAACTTGGTATAAGATGATCTTTTAGATCATAACACATATTTATTCATATTTATCCTCTAAAATAAATTAGGATGGGATATGGATGAAGATAGGATTCTTAATGCAGGAAATTATAAACAAGGTATGTTAGAAACCTTCTTTTTCTGTTTTAGCCCAGTCTAGGTGAGTGTTTTTCAAAAGAATTATTTCCTTCTCCAGGAGAAGAAATATAACTTACAGGAACGTGTAGACAAAGTAAAGAAGAAGGTAAAAGATGTAGAGGAGAAGTCAAAGGAGTTTGTGCAGAAGGTGGAGGAGAAAAGCATTGACCTCATTCAGAAGTGGGAGGAGAAATCCCGAGAATTCATTGGAAACTTCCTGGAGATGTTTGGCCCAGAAGGAGCATTGGTATGATTTTTCTCATTGGTTAGAGGGTATATCCTTTTAAGCATTTGAACAGCTTTTCTGCTCCTTGAAAAAATTATAGACTTCTTGAACAACAACAAAAAATGGACAACAAAAGGTGAGTGTTCTTCAGTGTTAAATGTTTGGTGATTGATAGAGGAGATCGTCTACTTCCTTAATAATTTCTTTGGTCTTAGATCAGCATCCTCAAAAGATTTAGTATCTGAGTAAGTCTTTCATCTCATTTGGTTTGCTTCAGTGTTGCTCTTATGGTCAGAAGAAGAAGAATGTTAGGTAGATTCTTACCTTTAGGAAGTATACCTGTATGAGCCTGAGTATTAAAGAATCTACTTTGAAGAAAGATGTGTCCTTTCCGCATTATGTGACAGGGGCATATTGGATCAGTTAGCAGCAGAGATTTAGGCTAAATTCCAGGAAAGATTTCTTGAGGAGATTTGGATATTGGAAAGGATTATTTGAAGACCATCAGCCTCCTACCGAGGAGATGTTCAATAATTCTTAAGACTGTGATAGATAGTTTTCAGTCTAAGTGGATTGATCTCTGATTTTGTCTAGAGGTAAAGGACTGTTGTAGAGATGACTTTCTGAGGGGTTCCTCTCCTCTTCTAGGATTCTATGCTTATGTAGTCAGTAGGTGGTTTACTGTAGTATAGAACCTCTTTAAAATTTGTTTGTGCCTAGGAAGTGCCTAAAGCCATTGCCCAGCTTGTGATTCTGCCACTCGTGTGGCCCAAAGTTATCCTGCAATATCAGTGCAAGGTGGTTACTTACTGAAGCCCAGGATGACTCATTGAGGCACTGGGTACTTACTAAAGTACCATGTGATCTAAAAGCAAGTCACGCGGCCTCCTTGGGCCTCGGTTTCTTTGCTTGTTAAATGAGAGAGTTGGAGTATATGGCCTCTTAGTTATTTTCTAGCTCAAAATGTACAATCCATTAGTAGTGATTTAGCATCAACCAGAGGTTTCCTCTAACTTTCCTTTTGTTATCCTCTCCATCCCCAGAAACACATGCTGAAGGAAGGAAAAGGCCGGATGCTTCAAGCCATCAGTCCCAAGCAGAGCCCAAGCAACAGCCCCACTCGTGAACGTTCCCCTTCTCCCTCCTTTCGATGGCCCTTCTCTGGCAAGACTTCTCCCCCCTCCTCCCCACCAAACCTCTCGGTACACAAGGCTGTTCAGTATGACATAAGTGAAGATGATGAAGAGGACTAATTCGCCATCCCATTTCCCTTCTTCCTTACTCTGTCCTTATCACCTCCAGCTGTCTTTTGAATTCCAGATTGTCAATTCCAACACTAAACTCAAGGACAGTTGTAGGCAAAGGAAGGAGGACTGGGGACGGAGATCAAAGTAGCCTGTCCTCCAAAAGGCATCACCTTGAGAAACAGAGGAGAGACTGCCTTAGAAGCCTCTCTTCTATTCCCCTGTACCAGCCTCCACGAGGACATTGCTTTACTGTTTGCATTCAGATAATCTTAAAGGGAAAATAATAGTTTTTATTAATTAAAAAAATAGCCTTTTAAATGTAATAAGTGGAGCCCCAACCAAGAGAGGAAAAAGATAGTATTGTTCCCAGAGGCCTTTTTTTCCCATTAATTCACTCTAATTTTATTTCTGCTCTGAAGCAGACCAATTTGCCAAGTCCTTACACCTGATGTGAGCCATGCCAGATGTGGCTTAGGGAAAATGATGTGAACTTCTTTATAATTTGATTTCCATTTTTTATATTATTTTTTGAAGGCAAAGCTGACCTCCCAAAGTCACAAATACCCTAAGCTCATTGCTGGCAAATGTGCTGAGGTGTAGTAGGGAGCTCTCAGAGGAAGGTCTCTGGGTCTGTCTCTCTTCACTCCTTGAGGTGGGTCTTCTGGAAATATGCTACCATTGTGATCCCTGAAGACAATGGGTAGAGGGATAATTCATCAAGCAGTTTCCCTGAAATGTTGATCTTTTCAGAAACTCATCTCCAGTTTACCAAGCTGCCTAGGAGCCCTTGGTGGGCTTTTGCCTCTTTCTCTCTATGGACTGCTTTTAGCGCACAGAGCATACTGTGATATTTGTGTAGGTGTGCACTCACATGTACACATTCATATGCAAACTCAGCTTATAAACTGAATTCCAGTGGGGAAACAGTCTTGTACCCAACTATTCCCATATCTAGGACTTTACCTTGCTTCTACCAAAAAGGATACCACTGCAAGTGTTTGAAGGCTTTCAGTGTGTTCTTTTAACCCATGTTCCCATGCCCACATTTAATGATTGTAGAAGAATCCTCGGAGTTTGGGAACAAAGAGTCAAGGACTTGCCTCCCTTTCTCTAACTGTAGCCGCACTCTCTAATTTCTTTTCCTCAGAACTTTCTTAACCTCGGTCAGGCCTCTCAGTCTCTTCCTCCCCTCCGAGAGACAGAGCAGACAGGAACTCTTCACCTCTGTCCTGCAAAGCAGAGCCCATATTCCTTTCCCAGAGGTGAGACCTGAGTTAGGTGCAGACCTCCCTCTCCCCTCCACCCACCATTCGCCTGGGCCTGGCTCAGCCTTCAGGAGTGTGCCACTTGTCTCCTGCAGGTCCCAAGAAATGCAGATGCTTAAGGCTGTGCTGCCGCGCATGTGCCTCTTTCTTAGCTTCACCATCCTGCCTCCTCAACCAAATGACCAGCAGAGCAGCCACTACCTACCCCAGTGCTCATGCTTATGTCTGACTCTGCTCGGTTGCTCGTCAGTGCCCCTTGTGGGGGTGGAGTTTGAGTGTTTTCAGCTACGAAAACCACAAATTGCTTTCTGTGTTTGTCCATGTGTTGGGGCTGTTTGCCTCCCATGGCCTCCCGCATGAACACTTTCTAATAAAACCTGTTTTTTGTGCCTGCTAGATGACAAGTAATTGTCATAAGATTTACACTGTACCTACCCAGCAAGGCAGCTAGAATTCTTAAGATTTGAGCTGCCTGGAGAGGCTGCTGACATATCAAAGTGAAGGAAATGAATAGAGGGAGACTTCCTCTGGATTCCCCAGTCAGCGGCTTATGGAAACTGTGTTTCTGATGAAGCGCCATTTTTATTCTGGAGCCTTTTGGTTCTAATGAGCTTTGGTTTGGGATCATCTGAAACATTTAAGATAATTTCTTCCCTTGTTATGCTGCTTCATGGCTTCATTTGATCAAGTGTTAATTTAACTTTTTTGTTTTGACCAGGCGGGCTTCCCTTATTAGTGATACTGTTTTTATCTAGGACATTCTTTCTGGTACAGATTTTTCATTTTCTGAGGCTGTGTGTTTGAAGGCTGGTGGTGGGGAAGGTAAAGGTGTTACTGCTGAAATTTGTTCCCAAGGTCTTTTATGGTACATCCTCTGGAATGTCCTTAGTATCTTGATTTATAATTTCTTCTCTCTTAAGATGTGTATTTACAAAGAGAGACCCTCAGAATATGATTTTTCCTACTTTAGTTGTTCACCAGAAGTGTATTAACTTGGGGGTTTTAGCAGATAAGACTTGCTCCTCTGTACCAGTGACTGGTGGGATAACTCTATTTGGATATGCCTCATCCTTAGCAAGTAACCTTTAGGCAAATTGTTTAGCCACAGAATTGTTAAGCCCAAGTTTGTGTTCAGCGCTGTCTTTTGACCTGTCTCAAGTAGACATCATCCAAACACAAACAGCTTTTCGTGATGTCGAGGCCTTTTGTAGCCAGGGCTGTTTGTTTGGGTACCTTAAAGTCTACATTTCAACATCTTTGCGCCTCGGGAAAGGGGAAGCCAAGAAAGGAAAATAGTTGATACCACTGGAATGATTCATCTTTGACTGTTTACCTAATTAAATTAAATTAGAAGAGAGAGCCCTCTCTGCCGTGATTACCCCTTTGTTCTATAAAGGTACAGGGCTGTTTCTCAGTGTCTTTGGGTCAGTGAAAGCAGTCAGCCCAAATGGGATGTTTAAGGTGGACATAGAATAGCCTCAACAGAAGGATTAGAGCTAGGTAATGGTCTGCAGGTTAGAAAGAGATGTTTGTGGCAGTCCTATAGATGCCATGAGACTGACATTAAGGATGGGTCATTTTAGTAGCGGCCTCACTGTGGATGGGCAGAACATCTACTTTCTCCTTTGGCAAAGTCATCAGTTACCACAGCAATGAGGAAATGAGGTGTGGGAATTTACATGAGAAAATGGAAGGGGCTTGTTTCTCTTCCTGCAGCCTCTCCTGGGAAGTCAAAAAGCTGACCATATGATTGAAGGCTTAGGTGAAAATATGAACCAGATGTTTCTGTAAACTATGGAGAGAGGAAAAAAACACAAAAATAAAGGGAAGGATCTATACACATCATTAATAAAGGGATTGGGTAACTTCTTTCTCTGCCGCAAGAACACCATAGCTTGTACCATAATTACATTTTTTTGTTTCTTTGCCTGGGGCCAAGCACCTAGTAAGTAGCATTGATGAAGGCTCATCTCCACAGTACTTCTTCACAGTATTTTGTTCTTCCATCTTTTGATTATCTTGATCTCAGTATGACTTCCTCTGTAAAGGAGTTTGTTGCTTTTAGGACCTCAACTCTGGATCTATTCCCCATAATCTCTTCAACTCAACTACATTTGCCTTTTTCTTCTATCAAAAGCCATAGCTCTCAAGAATTTTCTCTGTACACAGTATCATAGGGAGCCTGACCAATGCAGGTGGAAAAAAAGAAAAAAGATGGATGTTTTGTAAGTAATTGTATTTTTTTTAACTCATCAATATAAGTATTTATAAGAATCTGTATTTTTCAGTCATACCACAATGATTTGTACTTTTTTCCTTCTCTTGGAGAACAGGTTGTCATGGGATAAAGAATGGTCCCTCCTAGCTGTTATTTTTCCAGATTAATAAATTGAACATGGTCTTGGGGTAATGATATTAAAATACTAATTTCCTTTAAAAAACCACAACATTTTCTTTCTGCCAGAACGTTATGTAGGTTTATACTTGCCAGAGACAGGAAGATCAAAAGAGACAACATCTGTTTTACATTAGGTTCTAAATTGAAATGACTCAGGTGAAGTTCATTCAGATTGAATGTGGGCCTTCCTGACCCCATAACAAAGATGTGTCATCTTAGATTGTTCTGGGTTTGAGGCTCCTGGGGGAAAGGAATTGTCTTGAAAAGAAGCATAGGTCTTGGCATGAATGTTAACTTCATCAGTTATGCCATCTGAGTCCAAAGGAAAGTTTTCCTCTGTTGGTGTTTAGTCTTATCAGTTTCTGTCAGTGTGTTGTTAATCTGTTCAGAGTTGTTTTGGCTTTTGTCATTTAGCCAAATAAATGCAAAGTGATTTTAACCAACGTTCTCATCCCATGTGTTTTTGACTTTGTGTGGTGACATATTTGTTTGGGGAGAAAGGGAGGTGGTACCTATCGTCCCCTTTCCCTTTCCTAGTAGAGCTCTTTGTTCCAAATTTGTATTATCACATTATGCAAGCTGGATAATTGTATATTATCTCAGGGACAATCTTGCTATAGCCTGGTGGGGAAGCTTCACCAAATTTTTGCTGCATAGAAATGAAACCTAGCCCTAGTGTCTAAATAATGCTTTTTTAGTTCTATAGCAAATGGGATAGTTTCACTTTTCATTTTGTTCTTACTCCACAATCTGATTTCTTTAGGGCTTTAGGCCATAGCTAAATTATATATTAATGATGTGTAATTTCAAAGGATCTATTGCATTCTGACAAGACTGGCAAACTTAACTTTTCATTTGCTTTGGTCTGTGTCTTGGATTTGTTATGGTGACATTTTATGTACAAATGAACTTTTGAGTATTCTGGCTTGTATATGTTGCTCCCTATTCCCCAAAACAAAACCCTTACATTTGCAGAGTTTAAAACTCCATCATTTAATTTTTTTTATAAAATAAAATCTTTTCTTCTCCCCCCCCACCCCAGCACTTTATCATGTTAAAATATTCAATTTAATACTCTATAGTTATTTGCAGCCTACATAATGACAGTGAGAATTTCCTTGTTCTTTTCACATCTGGACTAGCGAAGAAGGACCTTTGCATTTTCATTTGGGGGAGCCAGTCTGTGTTTGTTTAAGCTTTGACTTCAGAGGGTGGATCCAGAAAAGAGAAAGGTTCAAGCCCCGTCTTATTGTCTCGCTTCCGATAGAATATTCTTGCCAGTATGGTGATCAGAAAGGTCTCTAGTACCTGAAGGTGGCAGTTCATCACTACAAAACATCACATGGATAGCATTGAGAAACAAAGGCAGTATCTTGTTGATAAATTCAAGTCTAAGTAGCCTGTTAAAAGGATTGTCGTTCACTCATTTCAGCCATGTTCAACTCTTCATGACCTCATTTGGTGTTTTCTTGGCAAAAATACTGGCGTGGTTTGCCATTTCCTTCTCCAGCTCATTTTAGAAATGAGGAAACTGAGGCAAACAGGCTTATAAGTGACTTGCCCAGGATCACACAGCTAGAAAGTGTCTGAGGGCAGATTTGAACTCAGGAAGATGAGTCTTCCAGACTCTAGGCCCAGTGCTCTATCCACTGCACCACCTAGCTGCCCTGTTGAAAAGGATTATTGGTTTATCAGATCCCTTAAACTACATTTCTGTGATAACTTCTCTGCAAGATTTCCTGGGATTACCAGTTTAGACATTCTTGATACTAGTATAAGTTGCCTGAAAGTAAGTTTAAACCTTACTCATTCAGTAAACCAGACTTACTACCAAACCGATGATATTACTGGAGATTGGTTGTTTAAAATCCTAATGACTACTTTTAGCTACATAAGCTGGGCACCTAGGTGATAGAGTGCTGGGTCCGGAGTAGGGAAGATGCATCTTCCTGAGTTCAAATCTGGCCTCAGACTCTTACTAACGGTGTGACTCTGGGCAAATCACTTAATCTGATTGGCCTCAGTTTCCTCATCTGTAAAATGAGCTAGAGAAGGAAATGGCAAACCTCTCCAGGATCTTTGCCAGGAAAACCCCAAATGGGGTCACGAAGAGTCTGACACAACTGAACAATGTCTGAATAACAACATATAAACAGCAGTGCCTAAGAATAATAAAATATTATGCCACTCTGTATTTGCATAGCACTATAATAAGGATGTTGATAGAACAGATAATATCTCCATCTTAGAGATCAGGAAATGTACCTAGAGAGGCTAAGATTGCTCAAGGCCATAATAAATGAGAGATGGAATCAGGACTAGTGTCCAAGTCTCCTGGCTTTTAGTCTAGACCTCTATGACTCCAAGATAAGTTTTATGAGGATAGTAAAGGGAATATTTATGGTGCAACTATGGATAAACTATTTTATGACACAATACATCTCTGTTAGCATGACCGTCTCTTTGATAAGGATACTTATTCTTACCCCAGAGATTATGTGATGGAAACTCTATAGTCATGGACTCCTTGAATACTCTCCTTGTCTGGGCACAATGGCTAGTCTCAGGCTATTAGGTTTTAATTTTCTCTCCCTATGTAAGGCAGAGGGGTAGAGGATCAAGGTGGCTTTGACCTCTTAAAGATTCTCTTCTTCGACAGTGAGCATCTGTAGGGGTTTGAGACAAGCTGAGAATGTCTCTGCCTCTTGTTTGCCTTTTTCCTGTTCTCCCTCCCTGATTCCCCAGCCCTCCTCTAGGAAGTAAGTCAAGAGTTTGTAGATACTTACCTTGGGACCTGATTTTAGAGGAAAAGGGCGGAGAACAAGCAATCTGTCCAACACTGGCCAGTGTGGAGAAAATAGAGGGTTGCAGGGTAGTTATTACGAACATTACCTATGAATGAGAGCAAAGTGAGAGTGCATCCCAGAATGTTCCCCTGCATTTGAGAAAGAAGTGTATTTAGAGGAGAGGGACAAAAACAATGAGTAATCTGGAGACTATGTCATGGGTCATCAGTTGAAGGCACTTGGAGAAAAGAAAACAGAGGGACATGCTATA
Source organism: Phalanger gymnotis (assembly GCA_028646595.1). NCBI lineage: Eukaryota > Metazoa > Chordata > Mammalia > Diprotodontia > Phalangeridae > Phalanger > Phalanger gymnotis. The sequence goes on along the minus strand of CM053622.1, from coordinate 544,299,135 downwards.
TGTCTTCAAGTATAGAAGGAGGAACTTGTTCTGCTTGTCTCTGAAGGGCAGAACAAGGAACAGTAGGTGGAAATGACAATGTTAGGTTTAGGCTTAATGTGAGGAAGAACTTCCTAAAAATTGCAGATAGCCAAAAGTGGAGTGTGTTGTCTTGAGAGTTCTCTTGGCTTGGAAGTCTGCAAGTGAAGACTGAATGACCACTTACTGCGGACCAAATAATTCTTTCAGTCCCTTGCAAATGAGATTTTGTAATTCTACCTGAAGAGAGCAGAGGCCCTGTGATTTTCCAGTGTAGTCTTCAAGGTTTTCATCTGTCTTTTTCATTGTACATAGGTACAACCATCTTATATTGCAAGCTTAGGAGAGTAGGGGATTCAGATATTCAAAATCCATGTGGACTAGAAAACCTCTTACTATAGTTTTCAGCCTCTTTCCTCATCAAACGTTTGACCAGAACTGCTAATCAGGGACAATATGTATTGATTCAAAGCTCATGAAATCCTGACTTAGCTGGAGGTTTTAATGCATAAGCATCAAAATGGGCAGTCCAGAAGAACAGAGAATAAAGATTGAATTGGCTAATCCATTGATTAATCAAGTCAACCAACACTTAGTAAGCACCTGCCTTTCAAGTGTTATACACAATGTGATCTTCGTTACTTCTGCCTTGACCCCTCATCTACCCCTCCTTTTGCCCTCATCCACTGACTGCTATTTATCCTAGAGATATTCCAATGTACCAGTTTTCTTAGCTTAGTCAAAAGCAGGCTCTGAGTTTTCCTCTTTTCTTTTATGCTAATCATGGGCAGGATCTCACAGTCACGGTGCATTTCCTTATATGACCTTGGACTGCAGGAGGAAGTTGTTTTTTTCTCTAAGAACACTATTCAATTGAACCTCTGTTATATGCCTAGCACCATATCTAGAGTTTGCTGGCCATAAAAAGGAGGATAAACACAGTATCTGCCCTCAAGAAAATTGGTCTAGTTGGAGAAACAAAGCTACTTTATGTGTATTCATCAGAGAATGCTATTAGGTATTGTATACAGAAATGCTCAGATGACTCTGTGATCTCATTAATTTGTAAGTTCCAGCAATGCAGCTGGCCATCCTTCCACGTCTGTTCATCCTGTGAGACTCTTCCTTGATTTCACTGGATACTGAGAGATTGCCAGTACGCTACTCTGGCTTTTAACCTGTCATCCTTTGCCCTCACCCCTTGACGGACCCATCTTCTTTTCCTATCATTCAGTTACTTGATATATTTTGGCTCCTTTTTGTTCGAAGTTCCACATTGGTTATATGTTACAGGTTGCTTAGACCAATTGCCTTCTGTATGTTTTAATTTTTTTGAGACTTGGGTCTCCCTACCTCACTTCAGCTAAAGTGAAGCCGCCATTCATAGGCCTAATCCAGTACCATACAACATGTATGCTTTAACCCGCTCCATTTTTCCAACTTGGTCCAATTTGCTCCTGAGGCAGCCTGGTGGCCCTGAGCAACCAGGGCCCACCACATTGGTGCCAGGCTGTGTGGATACCCGATTAGCTTAACTGTACTGCGGTTGATAGTTCCCAAATCAAGCAATCCACCAGCCTCAGCCTCCCCCTCAGCAGGGATTACAGGTGTGTGCCACTACAGCCAGGTCGTTTTCAGTTCTCTAGAAACCATTGTGTTCTATGTCTCACTGCTATGTGGTACCACTAGTAGTGGTGGTGGTGTTCAGTCATCTCAGTCATGTCCATCTCAAAGCTATGTATTTGCTGTTCAGTCATTTTCAGTCATGCCTGACTCTTCGTGACCTCCTTTCAGGTTTTCTTGGCAAAGATGCTGGAGTGGTTTGCCATTTCTTCCTCCAGCTTATTTTACAGATGAGGAAACTGAGGCAAACAGGGTTAAGTGACTTGTCCAGGGTCACACAGCTAGTGTCTGAGGCCAGATTTAAACTCAGGAAGATGAGTCTTCCTAACTTCAGACTTGTTTGCTCTATCTACTGTGCCTGTAGTAGGATATAATTATTAAATATAACCCAAATACGTGAACAATAAATTCTGTGGGCCATTTGCAAAGTAAGAACTTAATATTGGTTTGTATTATTGTGAAGGGAGGTAATGTTTGAAGTGGGCTTTGAAAGACAAGGTTTGAATAGGTGGAGAGAAGAGGAGTAGGGCCTTCCAAGAGCACTAGCAGCTGGGAATGCTGGGAAAGGACTCCTGCAACAAGTGGGAACTGAGCATTCTTGAAGCCAGGGAAACTAGAGAGGTAGAGGGGAGGGGGCCGAGTGTCCAAGGCATGGGGACAGCCAGTGCAAAAACATCCACCTGGGAGTGTCTCATTTAAAGAACTGTAAGTAGGCTACTGTAGCTGGATTGGAGTGAATGGGGAGGTATAAACTGTAAGAAGATAAGAAAGATAAGAAAATGCCAGGTCATGAAGAGCTATTGTTATGCCAGACAGAGGATTTGATATTTAAAGCTGGAGATGATAGGGAGCCAATGGAGTTTATTGAGCAGGGGGAGGGGTGGAGACATGGTCAATCCTGCACTTCTGGATGATCACTTTGAGACCTGAGTGGAAGATGGACTAGAGCAGGCAGAGACTTGAGGCAGGGTTAGAAAGCTATTGCAATAGTCCAGGCACAAGAAAAAGAGGGCTTGTACCAGGCTGGAGGCTGTATGAATGGAGAGAGGGGGATGTGTATAGGAGCTGTTGCAAAGGTAGAAATGACAAAACTCGGCAAGAGATTGAACGTGTGGGGTGAGTGAGAAGTGTAAAGGATCACGCTGAAGTTTCAAGCCTGAGTGCTAGGAAAGATGGTGGTACCCTTGACAATAATAGGAAAGTTCGGAAGAGAGGAGGATTCTGAGGGGAAAATAAGAAGTTCTGTTCAGAATATGTTGAGATGTCCAAGAAGAAATTGGTGATGTATAATTGTAGCTCAGGACTAGGGCTGGTTATATAGATATGGGAATCATTTCTGTAGAGATGATAATTGGATCCATGGGAGCCGATGAGGTCGCCAAATATAGAGTGAAAAGAAAAGAGGAATCAGGACAGAACTTTGGAGGACACCACATGTATTATTTTGCATTTTAATTATTTGTGTGTGTATTTTGTACCCCTTAACCATAAACTCTGAGAGCAAGGACTGTAACTTAACTAAGCTCCTCCTCTAGCACCTAAAACAATCTTCTGCATGTGGTAGGTGCTTAATAAGTATTTTTGGAATTGTATTAACCTACATCTGAAGAAATGAGGATGTAGCTTAGAGCAATGGCATTGGAAACAGAGTAAGACATGAGATATTAAAAAATATTATAAAGGAAGATGTGACAGTGAGGGATGGGAAGATGGGAAGGGATATAACTAAGAGGAGCGAATTAAAGATAATTCAGAAGTTCTAATGGATGAATGGGAAGATGATGGAAAGAAAAAGGGAATTTACAAAGGTGGTTCCATTTTGAGTATTGGCAGGGTATCCAGGTGGAGACATCTTGAACTCAGATGGGGTTATAAAATTATTGGTCAGGTCCAAGAAAGGATGATGGCTAGAAATCTGGAAGCCTGGACACTGACAGCTGGAGCGCATCCTGAACAGGTTCCTAGAGATTATTATGCCACATGGAAATCAGCTGATGGAACTGGAAACATGACAAGCTTGCTTCCAGGCATTTGAAAGATTGGTAATATAGGAGGGCAGTTAGGTGGTGCAGTGAATAGAGTGCTGGACCTGGAGTCAGGAAGACCTGAGTACAAATTCAGCCTCAGATACGTGCTAGCTGTGTAACCCTGGGCAAGTCACTCAACTCTGTTTGCCTCAGTTTCCTCGTTTGTAAAATGAGCTGGAGAAGGAAATGTAAACCACTCCAGTATCTTTGCCAAGAAAACACCTAATGGGGTCATTAGTCTGACACAACTGAAAAACAAATGAATAACAAAACAGCAGATATTCAGGGCTGCCGTCTCTACACATCATGAGTACTCTTAATGCTTTTGCCCTTCAAATTTTCCTTCCGTTTTAACTTCTTATCCCTTTTCCCTCTCTCTGATTCTTTTAAGTTTTTGGTTTTGACGACAGATTAATTTTCTGGCTCTCCAAACCTAGAGGAGCCCTAGGGATGCCCAGGGAAATTTGGGGCTGAAGTCAGAATTTTATAGCTTGGGATACCATTTCTCTCAGGTGGTGGAACCGACAGTATTTGTGTACTTAAATGCAGTTACCTCAAAGAGAATGAATTTGCCTCCCATGTTCTGATCTCTGAGGCGTGACATGGCCTGGCGGGATAAGATGCCCAGGGCCCAGAGTGCCAGTAAGGCCGACACACCAAGGCTGACATTCATCCACATAGCTGTGCTTGTTGCAGAGATCTAGGTGGGTCATAGAAGAAAGGAATCGGTGATAGAATTCTGCCTAGAATCTGTCTCCCCATGTTGATGGCCAGAAGGAAAAGGCCATAATGCCCTTTCCCAGATAAACCCCTACCACCTCTGCTATGCTCCAGCCCACCAGAACAGGGAAGCGCCTCTATGTTATGTTTGCTCAACTGGAGGCAGGGTGTGGGATGAGGCTCCTCCTGGGTTTTGTTTCCACTCCCTGGCCCCTTCCTACTTACTTCTGCTGGATTATAGATGCCTTCAGGTACCAGCATCAGGCCCAACAAAACAAAGGCCATTCTGAAGAAGGCATACTGCAATGGGGCCAGCATCAGCACCTGCAGCTTCTTCCTGAGGAGAGTGGGAGGGGTATGTTGGCACAGAGCCCACTCCTCCTTTGTTGCCATATGAAGGAAGCCCTTTGGTTGTCCTCAGAGAAAGAGGACCGCCATAATGGCTGCTTAATTTGTGTTAAGTGGATCTTCTTTCTTCTGGGGATTGAGACACCATAGGTTGGTGGGAAGGGAGCTGAGAAGAAGCTAAGACTCGAGTTCAGATCCTGTCTCAGACATTTATTAGCTTTCTGATCTTGAGTAAGTCATTCAACTCTTCCATCTTAGTTTCCTCATCTGTAAAATGGGGATAACAATGCACCTGTCTCCCAGGTTGTTGTGAGGAGCAAATGAGATAATATGTAACACCCTTTACAAACCCGAAAGGTCGATAGAAATACTAACTATCATCATTCTAGTGCTAAGATGGCAGGTACTGTCAGCTCGTATTCAGGCTCCCACACACCCCCTCATCTCAAAAGATGACAACTCCTGGGCAGAATTCAGTGTTAAGACAATTAGGTGGCATAGTGGACAGAGTGTTGACCCTGGAGTCAGGAAGACCTGAATTCAAATTGGGCCTCCGGCACTAGCTGTGTGACCCTGAGCAAGTCACTTAACCTCTTCCTCACTTTCCTCAACTTTAAAATGGGGTTCATAGGACCTACCTCTCCAGGTTGTCGAGAAGATTAAATGAGATCATTGTGAAGGGCTTAGTACAATGCCTGGTACATAGCAGGTATTTAATAAATGCTTGCTCCCCTTCCCCTACCCAAGGACTAAGGAGAATGGCGGAGATGAGCAAATGGAGTAATTAAGAGCCTGATCTGCACCAGGCTGGAGCAGCCTCAGAGCCCTAGTTCTGCCCTCAGTATTGTAGGAACTGTGATGTAGAACAACCTGCCATTTTTATGGCTGAGGAAACCAAGGTCCACAGAGAAAAGGTGACACTCTTGTGTTGTGCTCAAGGTGCTCGTGGGGCAGCCAAGCAGAGACATCTAGCAGACAGAAATTGAAGCCTGGAGCTGGGAAGACATTAGGGGTGGAGGCCTAGATTTGGGAGTGAGCCACATAGATGTGTCTCCATCAGTGTTCTAAATGAACCATCACCCTGGCAAGGCAAAATTTCTAGAGGAAAAGGCTTTTCACAAGCATGGTTCTATGATTCCCAACCTTTTCACCACTGGCGTTGACCCACCCCAAATTGTGGTTTTCCGCTCACAAATCTTAATCTACATACATTCATATTCTCTGCCTCTCTCTGTCTCTCCCCTCCCCCATCCTGTCTCTCTCTCTTCCCCTTCCATACCTGGTAAGGAATAAGGGGGGACAGCAGAGGCAGCAACAGCAGCAAGGGCCAGTGTGGATGACCATCGGGACATCCTTCAGAGTCTTCAGCACTGCTTCCTTCCCACCAAAGCCTTCCACCATGACCATCATTGTCAAGTATAAGCAAACGGCAACATACCTGAGGACAGAGGAAGGGAGGGAGGTGGTTAGCTGTCCTAAGGAGGAACAGGACATTTGTTGCCTGGGGAGGGGAAAATTCTTAGTAGGAAAGAGATGAAGTGGGGGCTTGGGCTTAGATGTTGCTAATGGGGGACTGCAGCAGGGACTGATCTTGTGTGTGGGAGGGAGGGAGATGAGGGAACAGGATTGGGGGACAGTGGAAAAGGAGATGTCTAATTGTGGAAACAGGAAAAGGAACGCTCCTTTGTCAGGAAGATAAGGGTACTTGTTAACAAGAACCCAGGCTTCAGAAGAGCTGAATCAGCACAGCTGGAGGAGCTCATCTTTGATCAGGAGCATCTATATTGGGATTGGGGGCGGCAGGCCTCTGATCAGCCCCGTGTTGAGGAGAGAGGAGTAGGAGCTGTGGCTGCTTCAACACTAAATGGGGAGGAGCAGAGCCCCAAGTCTGAGCTGGCCTCGGCCTGTATTAGCAGGGGAAGTCCTCCTGGAAGAGCGCTAGAGTGCTTACGTAGTGACGGCCATCTCCACGAATATCAAGGAGCGGGGGATCCAGAGCCCGCAGCAGCAAAATACAGACACTACCTACTTGGAAAGAATCAGAGACGATCAGTCGGGAGAGGGAGAATGCTTCGCTCCCCAGAAGAAGCATCTCTTCATCCTCTACTGTCCCAAAGTTCAGTTTCTTGGGTGGGTGTGGTGTAAACTAGGGCAGAATGGTTGGTTGGTCTAGTACTGACTTGACCTCGAAATACAATCCCATGACTTCAGTGGACACACCTATGTAGCTTACTCCCAAATCTAGGCCTCCACCCCTAATGTTTTCCCTGCTCCAGGCTTGCATTTCTATCTGCTAGGTGTCTGCTTGGCTGTCCCACCATCACCTTAAGCATAACACAAGTGTGTCCCTTTTTCTCTGTGGACCTTAAGTTTCCTCAGCTATGAAAGTGGCAGGTTGTTCTGTATCACAGTTCCTACAATAGTTGTTCCAAACCATCTCCCTTCAATCTCCCAAATCTGCCCTTCCCCCTCGTTCTTAGCAGAAGGTCTCATCCACTGTAGTTGAGAAGATTGAGACCATTTGATGGTGAGCTGCCACAACTCAGAGAAAACATTGCGAAGAATTCTGAAGGGCAAGAAATTTAAGTCCTTAGGAAAAACTGGTTAAGAGGCAGGTGTCCAAGAATGGCATTTGGATTTCTGGATAATGTCATGAATTGCTTTGCTGTCCTCTGCCTCTACTTCTCTTTACCTAAAATAGTAGGTCTAGATCAGAACTCTCCAGGGAGAATTAATCCACTTAGTTTTGGAATTCTGCCCTGAGTCCAGAGCTGTCCTGATTAGGGAGTAAGTACATACTCACCCAACCTAGCCAGCCCTGGACCTCCCCCTGGCATGTTGCCATCTGCTCTGCTGCTGCCTTATGTACTTCCTTTCTCCTCCCACCATCCCGTTTTCTACCTCTTACTCTGGTCTGGTCATAGTAAGTAAATCAATGTGAGCATTGTTTCTGGCTCCACATAGCATCCCTGTGGTTCTATACATCCAAAATGCCTTCCCTGGCATTCAGGATTTGAATTCAGATCTTTTCCTGACTCCAGTTCTAGGGTTTACCCTGTAACCTCCTTGAGGACAGGATTTGTCTCACTTTTATATTAGGTCCTCAATGCCTAGCATAGTATTTGGCATATAAAGACTTAGTAAATGTATTTCCTTCCTTCCTTCCTGCCTGCCTTCCTTCTCTTCCTTCCTTCTCTTTCTTTCTTTCTTTCTTTCTTTCTTTCTTTCTTTCTTTCTTTCTTTCTTTCTTTCTTTCTTTCTTTCTTTCTTTCTTTCTTCCTCTCTTTCTTCCTCTCTTTCTCCCTTTCTTTCTTTCTTTCTTTCTTTCTTTCTTTCTTTCTTTCTTTCTCTTTCTTTCTTTCTCCCTGTCTTCTTCCCTCCCTCTCTCCCTTTCCTTCCTTCTTCCTCCTTCCTCTCTATGTCTTTTTTCTTTCACCCTCCCTCCCTTTTTTTCTCCCTCTCTCCCCTTCCTTGCTTCCTTTCTCTCTCTCTGTCTCTCTCTCCTTCCCCTCCCCCCCTTTTACAATCAGCTTAGCTTTGTCTCTTCATCACTCAACTGCAACTGTTCTCTTTTGTTGGATCATCATTTATATCCTACCCCTTGAATGTTGATGTCTCTCAAGGGCCTGCATGGGTTTTCTTCTCTTCTTATCCTATATTCTCTCCCCTGGTGACCTCATCACTTCCAAAGGATTCACCTCTATGCAGGTAGTTCCCAAATATATATATATACATATAAATATATAATAATAATATGAATATATATATTCACACATACATACATACACTCAGTGTCTCTTCTGAACTCCATTCCCACAGCCTGTTGAACATTCCAACTTGGATGTTCCATTGAGATGTCTTCTGCTCAAACAACATAACCAGAATGCAGCTCATCTTTGTCCCTAAACCCCCTTCTCCAAATTTCCTCCAAATGTTCATATCTGACCTATGGTAGAGCCTTCTGAGCTCATTTTGGTCCTCTTGGAGTAAGAAGGACAACAATCAACTAATCCCTATTTTATTGATGGCGCCTTGATCCTTCCAATCTCCCAGGTCCATAACCTTGGAAACACCTATAAAGTCTACCTCTATCTCTCTCCCATCCATCTCCTCTCTGTTCACATGGTCACCATCCTAGTTCAGGCCCTGATTATCTTTCTCCTGGACTATTGAAATAGTCTTCTAACTGGCTTTCCTGCCTCAAGGCATAAGTCCAATCACTATCGCTCAAAAGATTTTTACTTGTTCTGTTGTCTTTAGGGTAGTGTTTAAGCTCTGAGAGCTCTATATCTGGCTTTAATCTAGTCTTGTCTCACGTTACTCTTCGTTATGTATTCTGCCTCCCAGCTTGGATGTCCTATTGAGTTTTCCCCTAATCTTGACATTCCTTGTTCTCTGGTCTCCCGCCCCTCCTCACGCCTATCTCTCCAAACTCTTAACTCCTTCGGAGGCTTAGCTCGGGTGTCACTGGTTCCTTGAAGCTTTTCTTGAGCCCCCTAGTTGCTCATGCTTTTTTCCCATCTCGAATTTTTATTGATCCACTTTATATAATAGCAATAATAATAAATAGCTAGAGTTTACATAGAGCTTTAAGGTTTGCAAAGTGCTTTACAAAACCTGTTTCGTTTGATCCTCACAATAACCCTGGGAGGTAGGTGTCGTCGTCACCTCCATTTCACAGATGAGAAAACTGAGGAAAACAAAGATGTTGTGATTTGCCCAGGGCTGCACACCCAGTAAGTGTCTGAAGCAGTGAAATATGAGATCCTTGAGGGCTGAGACACATTGTCTCACAAAATACAGTGCCTTCCACAAAGTAAACATTCCATAAATCTTTGTTGGAAGCAATCAACTAAACCTAATTTCTCCTGCCCTTTGGAGGATGACTCCTCAGAGGCTTGAATAGCTGAGTTGAATGGCTGCCCCATCGCTGGTCCTTCTCCTGCCCTGCCCCCCTCCAGTTTGGCCGGTCTCTCACCGTTGAAGCAGAACTGCACCATATCAGGGTCTTCCTTTTGATTGGGCACCGTATATGCTTGTACAGGTAAAAGGCATCCTCCACGTAGATGATGACTGAGACTACAGTGAACAGGGTCAGGATCCCAGTGATGGCCAGCTGCATAGAGTTCAACTCTGGGGTGGAATGATAATAGCAACGAGTAAGTATGGCTTATATTGACATAGCACTTGGCAATTTAGAAAGTACTTTACACAGATTATTTAATCTGATCCTCAAAACAACCTTGGGAGTCATGTGGAAAGTAGTACCATTAGGGACATTTTAGTGCTTTGACCCCAAGGTCAAAAGGGGCAGCTGGGTGGTGCAGCAGATTGAATCACCTTCCTGAGTTCAAATCTGGCTGTGTGACCCTGGGCAAGTTACTCAACTCTGCCTCAGTTTCCTCATCTGTAAAATGAGCTGGAGAAAGAAAAGGCAAGCCACTCCAGTATCTCTGCCAAGAAAACACCAAATGGGTTCATGAAGAGTCAGGCATGACTGAAAAAGTTCTGAACAATAAGGTCTCATAAAGTAAATAATTAGCAGAGCCTGTTCGGTAGTTCTACAGTTCTCCCTTGGAGTTTCTACAACCCAGGAGACTATACAGCTAGGTCCAGATTAGTGTGAATAACGAATCCCAGGAAGTGGTTACATATGTTTAAATTCACAGTATTTACAGGTATAATTATGTAAGCTATGGTACTGGTTTCCAGCCCAATGGAGATATGCAGTGTAAATTCGAATAAGGAGACTGCTTACTTAATGGAATTCATTGTCTGCACTAATGGAGACCTAACTATAATAGGAGATACGGGCTACTGTTTTTATGTTTTAAATATTTCTCAATGTGTCTACTATTGAGTCCAGGCTTCGTGTCATAGAAGTAAACCACTGCTGTAGTGAGCAGAAGACGCCTAGGTAAGCTCTAATCCTTAAGAAGCTGTTTCTCTCTTCTGTCCTTTGTAACTAAATTCCTCGGGAAAAGCTGCCTACAGTGGGTGCCTCCACTTTTTTTTCTTTATTCCTTACGATCTGGCTTCTGGCCTTATTCCCCCGAAACTGTTCTTTCCAAAGTTACCAATGATCTCTTAATTGCCAAATCCAATGACCTTTTCTCAGTCCTTATCCTTCTTGAGCTCTCTATAGCCTTTGACATTGTCAATCACTCTCTCTTCTCTCCAAGTATTCAGAACGTAGTTGGTCCTCCTCCTCCTCCTTTTCCTCCTCATCCTCCTCCCCCTGCTCCTCTTCTTCCTCCTCTCCTCTTCCTCCTCCCCCTCTTCCTCCTCCTTGGCTCTCTCCTCTTCTCCTTCTACTTCATCCGGTCATCTCATCAGCTCCCTTGGATTTAATTATCATCTCTATGCTGATGATTCTCAAATCTACCAATCCTACCTCAACCTCTCTGCTGACTTCCAGGCTTGTACCTCCAACTGCCTTTCAGAAATCTTGAAGTGGATGTGCAGTGGAGATCTGAAACTCACTATCTTGCGTCCTAAGCCCATCTCCTTTCCAAACTTCCCATTCTTTTTCAGAGCAACACCATACTCCCAGTTCTTCAGCCTCAGAACTTGGGTGTCATTCTTGACTCTCGAGTCCCCTATATCCAATCTGTTGCCAGGGCCTTTTGGTTTCACCTTTGCAACATCTCTCAAACAAGCCCCCTTCTCTCCTCTGACACTGCCACCACTCTGGTGCAAGCCTTCATCACCTCACACTTGGATTATTCCAGTAACCTGCTGGTGGGTCATCTTGTCTCAAGTCTCTGCTCTCCATCCATCCTTAATCAGTTGCCAAAATGATTTTCCTAAAGTCTAGATCTAACTGTGTCACCACCCCCTCCATCCCCCTCCTCCATTCAATAGACTTCAGTGGTTCCTTAACAGTTCTAGGGTCAAATAGATCAAATGTAAAATTTTCTGTTTGGCGTTCAAAGGGAGAGAAATGACTATTTTTCTCTTATATTAAATAACCAATTATTGGGGAGATGCAGGGTTTTTCCTTTTTCCTATTGCAAAGTCCAAGGATATCTATCTCTGACCTTGCCCCACAAAGTTGGTGCACAAAGATGGCCATGCCCTTGATCTTGCCATCACCCACAGACACAGCATCTCCATGTTTAAGAACTCTGAAATTCCTTTACCTGATCCCAGGCTTTCCATCTCTCCTCCCAAGACGTACCAGGATGTCCAATTCCTCTCGTTCTCAGTTCTCTCTGGGACCATCATCCCTGCATTAGCTGTACTCTCCTCTTTTCCCCACTTTTGCATCTTGGTAAACTTGTTCAGTTCCACACTATCCTTCTCTCTTGAGTTTCTGCCCCACCCCCCACCCCATCATAACTGTTCCTTGTCAAGCCTTGGCTTTGGATCACTCCCAATATCCGTCACCTTTGCTCCTCTACATGTGCTGCTGAACAAAGGTGGAAAACTTATGCAACTATTCTGACAAGGTCCACTATAAATTTACGTACACGGCCTCAGCTGGACCCTCACTGATACTAGGCAATCCTTCTACATCTCCCTTATCAATTCCATCCCGTTTTGCACAATGGCTCTTCCAACTCTTTTTAGCCCTGCTCAAACTTCTTATGGCTCTCCATTGTACCACCTTCTCAGCTGAGAACCTTGCTTCCTTTTTACAGAAAAAAATGAAGACCATTCACCAAGAGCTCCCTGTTCTCTCTGCTTTACCTCATATCACTCAGATGCCTTCTGCCTTTATCTCTTCCCTCATCCCTGTCCCACACAAAGAAGTGGCCAAGGCCAACCTGTCTACCTACAAAAGTGGTCTCATTCCATCCTGTCTCCTCCGGCACATTTCCTCCTCTGTCATCTCACTTAGCTTCATTCTCTCCCTATCTTCTGGCTGTTTCCCTGCTGCCTACAAGCATACCCATATCTCCTACATCTTCAAAAAGCCCTCACTAGATCTTCCCATCCCTGCTAGCCATTGTCCTATGTCTCTTCTGTCCTTTGTGGCTAAACTTCTTGAGAGTTGAGAAGGTCATCTTCCATTGCTGCCTCCACTTTTTGTCCTCTCACTCTCTTCTTAACTTTCTGGCTTCCAACCTCACCATTCCACTGAAGCTGCTCTCTCCATAGTTACCAGTGATCTTTTAATTGCCAATTCCGATGGCATTTCTCAATCTTCATCTTTCTCGAGCTCTCCGCAGCTTTTGATATTGTCAGTCGCCCTCTCCTCCTTGACACTCTCTTCTCCATAAGATTTTGGGACACTATTCTCTTCTGGTTTTCGTCCTATCTACCTGCTCCTTCTGTCTCCTTTGCTGAATCTTCATCCATGTCACACTCATCAACCATCATGTCCTACAGAGTTCTGTCCTGGGCCCTTTCCTCTTCTCCCTCTATACTGTTTCACTTGTGATCTCATCAGCTCCCATGGATTTAATTATCATGTCTATACCGATAATTCTTGAATTTACCACTGTTGACCTTCGGTCTTGCATCTCCAACTGCCTTTCAGATGTTTTGAACTAGGTGTCCAGTAGACATCTTAAACTCAATATGTCTAAAATGGAACTTTGGAAGACTACTGTGCTATAAGAAATGATGAGCTCAGTGATCTTAGAAAAACATGGAAAGACTTGCATGAAGTAATGAAGAGCGAAATGAGCAGAACCAAGAGAACACTGTATACAGTAACAGCAATATTGTTTTAAGAATGACTGAGCAAAGAAGTCATTTGGACTATTATAAATACCCAGATGAACTCTAAAGCACATGTGAAGAAAGATGCTATCTGCATCCATGTTGACTTCTTTCCTGTTAATCCCTTTGGGGAATAATCTAGACATGATTTATTCCTAGAATTTGTTTGAGATTTTTTTCTGTAGTTCTTCCCTGTGGGAGGGGAACAAAATGAGCCAGAGAACGTGAGAACAGCTAGACCCGCTTCCCTTTATGGATCAGGCTCCTCTAGGATCGATCTCCATGGAACTCCTCCAGAATGTGAGTCCAGTTCAGTGTGGGAGCTTCTTAGTTGGAGATGCTGCTCTTTCCCTCTCCTTCCCCCACCCCTGAAGGCCACAGATCTTATAAGGAAACATAACTGAGTTCAATTTTAGACATGTTGCACTTAACATACCTATGCATGGGACATCTAGTTCAAAATGTCCAGTAAAGAGTGGGTGATTTGGGACTGGAGCTCAGAAAAAAATAACATGGTGTGTGTGTGTGTGTGTGTGTGTGTGCACATGTGTACACATGCATGGTATGTGCATATGTATATATAGATATACATATTAACAAATATATACATACATATATTCGTATTTAAATATATCACACACACATATCTGGGAGAACTCTGAATATTGGTGTTAATTGAGGTCACTGAAAGCAAGCATAGAGAGAGAAGAGAGAAGTCCAGGAGAGAGTGTTGAGACACACTCACAGTCAGGGGTCAGGTTATGGCAGGTCATGGATCTCTAGCAAAGGAGGTTTGAGGAGTGGTCAGACATATAAGAGGAGAATAAAGGAAGACTGGGGTCAAAAAATCCAGAGAGAAAAGAATATCTAGAAGGATAAGGTGGTCAAACAATCCACAAGCATCTATTAAGTGCCTACTACGTGCCAAGGACTATACTAGGCATCAAGATAAAAAGACAGAACTGAAACTTTTCTTGCCCTCTCTTGAATGTTAATATGTTAAATACTACAGAGAGGAGGCAGCTAGGTGGTTCAGTGGATGCAGTGCTGGACCTAGAGTCAGGAAGACCTGAGTTTGAATCTAGCCCCAGATACTTACTAGCTGTATAACCCTAGGCAAGTCTCAACCTCAGTTTCCCTTTATCCATTGAGAAGGAAATGGCAAACCCCTCCAATTTCTTTGCCAAGGGGGAGGCTAGGTGGCCTAATGGATAGAGTCAGGAAGACTCATCTTCCTGAATTCAAATCGGACCCAGACACTTACTAGATGTGTGACCTGGGTAAGTCACTTAACCCTGTTTGCTTCAGTTTCCTCATCTGTAAAATGAGCTAGGGAAAGAAATGGCAAACCGGTCCAGTAACTCTGCCAAGAAAACACTAAATGGGGTCATGAAGAGTTGGGCACAACTGGAAAAGACAGATCAGTGATAGCTTTGCCAAAAAAAAACCCCACACATAGTATGGTCCACTGAACAACGACAAAAAAACAATAACAACAGAGAGGACCAGGAGAATAAGGATTGAGAAATGTGGGGAGCCAGCTACATCCTCCTTAGGCCTTTTAGACCTCTGCAAGGCAGGGTCAATTGAGAATGGGTCTATGCACGGCAAGGCCAGCTTGTCAAAGAAAACCCATCTTCGTAGCTGATTGCCCACATGAGAGTTGACAGAAATGTTTCAGTCTGGTTATCTATATGCAAGAGAACATAAATGTTTCAATTTGATTAGCCTTGAGGAAAAACAGTATCTCCCTCCCAGGAACAAGGAGATGAAAAACTTAACCAATGCTTTATTGTACTCTTCTTTGAAGTCTGGATGACTCAGCAGTTAACCTGTATAAAATACTGTCAGTAGCTCCATTAAAATCAGTCTATAGTTTGACTGTATGACTCGCCTAGCCCCATGTCTTTGTCTTTTCGTGTCCATTACTTCATCATATATTCATGTCACTGCTGGCACAGAGAAAAGGCCATTTGATTTGATGATGAAGAGATCATTGGCACTCTGGAGAAAGCAGAGCTGGCTGAGGAATGAGATCAGAAATCAGATGGTGAGGGGTTGAGAAGTTATTGGAGACAAGGAGTGTAGACATATGTTTCTTAGATCTTTGCTGAGAAGGGGAAGAGAGATCTGAGTTAACAGACCATAGATGTGGAAGTAGAAGGAAACTTAAGGTCCAGGAAGGTGGGTTAAATGAGATTTCCTTAGGTATGAGGGGAACCTAGGCTCGCATCTTTTGCTTCAGCAGAAAAAGAGAAGAGCTGCCTGATAATCTAGTGAGATATTGCTGGTCTACATCAAACACCATACTTACCCTTTCCCTCAGTTATATCTGTAAATCTTCCCTAATAATCCTTTTCCTCCCTTCTAATCAATACTACAGACAGTTTGCTCTAAACTAGCATTGCCATGAAAAAGTCAGTGTTATAAGTAATTTCCTCCTAAAACATTAAAAATGAAATTATATAAAAAATTATCTGTGGTATTTTTTGTTTAAAGAAGGCTTTAATTTCCTTTCTTTTGTGCCAAAATATCACCAACACTCACCCTCTCCTTATCGCTAGGGTTTTCCATGCTTTGAGGTCCCCAGACCAGTATTTTCATCAATATATTTTGATCAGGAAAAAACAAGTGGATGACGAATGTCTCTTGTCCAGATTAGCACATGCGTATATATGCACATTTATACAGAGCTTGCCCATCAGCAAGGATATCTGGGGCGAAGAGTACATAAGGACAATGAGTTGGGGCCGGAGTTTAACAGGAAGAGGAAAACGAGCTGCATTAGCTTCAGGAAATTCCAAGGTTTCTTCAATGGTCCCAAGCTTCCCACAAAATCAAAGGCCCGTCATTTTATGGCCAACATCCTACTGGTGATGCAAGATGTAGAGCACAATAGTCTCAGAAGAATTAAAAAGGAATAACAACAAGGGGCAAAGGAGAGGCATATGTGGTGGGTAAGAGCATGCTCTGACGTTTAACTAATGAGAAACTCCCAAGAAAATAGGAGCAAAGATATCATCGATTGGAAGAGAAGATGGGCTGCTCTCGTGGTTGAAGGCAAGGATTTGGGAATACAGCATTCTGCCTTATGATGTTAGGAGAAATCAAGGAAAGACCTCAACACACTGGGGCGACCCTTCCCCCTCTCACCCCTTCCCCAAAGTCCCCCTGAGGAGAACTTATGGCGAGACTTGGATAAGAGTCATGTAGGATGAGCAAGTGTGGATAGGTTTCAGACTATATCACTGGAAGAAACTTCCAAATTGTTCTGATCACAGATGCCTTTGAGTATTTGGTCCACTATGCTTTAAGCCCAGAAAGATTTCATTTAATGTTCCCTTAGCAAACAGTAATTTTTACCATCCTTTAAGAAAAATTTCAGCTTATGCTAAAAATTATTTTGTTAAATGACCTCTTTAAGGATAAACTATGGGGTTCTTTTTTAGATTTTCTTTTCCTTTGGAGGGGGGAAGGCAGGGCAATTGGGGTTAAGTGACTTGCCCAAGGTCACACAGCTAGTAAGTGTATCAAGTGTCTGAGGTCACATTTGAACTCAGGCCTTCCTGACTCTAGGGCTGGTGCTCTACTCACTGCGCCACCTAGCTGCCCTGGGTGTTTGGTTAAACTATGTTTAACCAAAATTTAGAGAGAAAATTTGGCAGAGTTTAATAATATACATGTAAAATTGTTTTGCAACAACCTCCAAAACAATTCCAGGTCGACTCTCTTATTTCATGGTTCGTTATCTCAGGCTCTCAACTTTAGAGTCGCCTTTGAGTTCTGACTATAATTTCCTATATACAGTCATTCACCAAATCTTATTGATTCTTCCTTCACAATGTTGCCCAAGTCTGGACCTTTCTTTTTATTCTCATTATCTCTCACGTTAATCCAGGGCCTCATTACCTTGCTTTTGGATTAGTGTAATAACCTTCATTTCTCTTCTTTTTTTCTATTCTCTTTCTCTTGCCATTTATTCCATCAATTCATTCCTACATACATTTATTAGAGCGCACACTGATAAATCATTCCAACTTACCCCTTCTATCCTGCCACTCCCTTCCTCAAAAACTTTCAATGACTCCCAATTGCCTAAGGAATAAAGTCCAAACTTCTCTGTTTTTCAAGGCTCTCCACACTCTGACTTCAGCTTCCCTCCCCAACCTCTTTTATTTCCTACTGCTCCCCAATAGAAACCTTTCACCGCAGCCAGGCTAGCCTCGTCACTCTCTTGTGACCCTCATTCCTGTCTCTGCCCTGTCCTCCATGCTCTGTCTCCCACCTGGAGGGACTGCCTCATCTTCTCTCCATCAAACCAATTTTTGCTCTTCTTTTTAGGGCTCAGTTTCTAAGCTTTGCGCAACCACACTGATGTCTCCCTTCTCTGAGATTCTTTTAATATCTGTACCCCTCATTTGGGCACTTACATTGAAATGCAAAATGATCAACTCTCCAATGGCAGTGTGACTTGTCTCCCCAATCTTTGTTTTTGTTCGAGAGAGAAAAGGGATTTTCCCTAAAGTTGTATGAATATTTTTTGTTTAGTACATTACCATCATTTCACAATAATTGCCTGCCTTTCCCCTCACCCCATAGAACCCAAACTCACAACAAAGAAAAACAGTAAATAAAGCAAAACAAAGACCGAGATTGTCACCGATGGCTGAGATGATCTCGTTTCCCCTCTCATAGTTCAGTTAACAAAAAATTCTGTGCTACTTAAGTAGTATATGGGCACAAAGAGGAAGTTTATAATGAAACCAGAGATCTCCAGGCGATTAGTTATCCTACTCATATTTATTAACCCTTCACTGTGACCTAGCATTGCTTAATCGAATTCTAGCTTGATCCATACATAGCATGGCACAGTCCAGCTGTTGGATTCAATTCTGCACAAAAGTGCTAAAAGAAGAGAAAGTTTATAGAGAGACACAGAACTCGTGTCCGCTGGGATACCTGCAGGAGAAGGCATTAGAGCAACCCAAGCGCTGAGGACAGGAGGAGAGACAGCAGAGTTCTGATTAGATGCCCCCACAGAATTTTCTCTTAGCTTGCAATTTTGTGACATCTAGAAACAACTACTTTTTACCCCCAAATTTCAAATATATCTAGGACCAAATCAATAATATGATTACTTACTCCCAGCAATCTCTCTCTGCCTCTGTCTAGCTTTATTTCCCTCTCCATCTCCCTCTTTTCTTGAGCTTTCTCTCTCCCTGTCCCTCTCCCCTCTCCCCCTCCATGTCCCTCTCCCTCTCTCCCTCCTTTTCCCTTCTCCCCCCCCCTCTCCCTCTCCCTCTCTCTCTCTCTCTCTCTCTCTCTCTCTCTCTCTCTCTCTCTCTCTCTCTCTCTCTCTCTCTCTCTCTCTCTCTCTCTCTCTCCCTCCCTTTGTCTGTCTGTCTCTCTCTCTCCCCTTCTCCTCCCCACCCCAATTCCTGGTTTGGAAACCACTCATTTCTACCTTCTAGCCTTAGATGTCAGGCTTGGGCACAGAGAGATTAAATGACTTGCCCAGGGTCATATAGTTAGTATGTGTCAGAGTCATGACTTGAACCCAGATCTTTTTTAGTTTAAGGCCAGCCCTCTATTATGAGTACCTTTCTGTGGTCATAGTACATGAAGATGTATGCCGAGAAGGGCTTAATAAATATCTGTTGAATTGAATAATACTATGAAATAACAGAAAGACTATTGAGAAAAATCTTTATAATACTGTAAAAATTAGTTCATCATAGATATCTTTCAATACTTGAAAAAATGGTGAATTCATCATTATGGACACTCCCTTTATTGATTCATGTCTAAAACCCTCTATAGTGAAGAGTCCACACCTAAGTAAGTGTTCTTCGTGAGTTGATATATGGGGGAAAATCACCACCTGCTAATCTGTGAACCTCCAGTAATAAACCTCTCCAAATTTAGCTGATCTGGTCTTCTGGTGACAAGCAGAGAGCCTATTGCTGGGCTCAGATCCAAAGTCCTGCTAGGGAACAGCAGGGTGGCACAGTTGGTCAGGTGGATCTGAGTTCAAATCCAGCCTCAAGCACCTAGTAGCTGTGTGACCCTTGGCAAATCACTTAATTAACCTTGATTGCTTCCCCCCCACCAAAAAATAAAATCTCACCAAAGTCCTTCTAGGTTTGTCAAAGGGTGTTGTTTTTTGGTGGGTTTTTTTTGTCACAGTCAATAAACATTTATTAAGCACCCACTGGGGCACTTATTAAGCATCCTTTGCCAGGCACTGTGCTAAGCATTGGCCATCCAAAAAAAGGCAAAATACAATCCCTGATCTCAAGGAGCTTGCCTTCTAATGGGGGCAGATAACAGGCACACGCCTATGTGCAAACAAACAAGATATAGATAGGATAAACCAAGATATAGATAGGATAAACCAACAGAGAGAGGGCACTAGAATTAAGGGGAATCAGGAGAGGCTTCTCGGAGAAGATAGAATTTTAGCTGGGACTTCAAGGAAGCCAAGAGAAGCCAGGAGGTGGAGATGAGGGGGAGAGCATTTCAGGTATGGGGAGAGCCAATGAGAATGACTGGAGCTGAGAGATATGGAGTGTTCTGGGAACAGCAAGGAGGCCTGTGTCACTGGATAGCACGATATGTGGGGGAGGCTGGCAAGGTATAAAGTGTAAGTAGACTAGAAAAGTAGGAGGGGGGCAGATTATGAAGGATTTTGAAAGCCAAGGAGAGGATTTTATATCTGATCCTGGAGGTGATACGGGAGCCACTGGAGTTCACTGAGCAGGGGTTCAGGATGATGAGGCTTTGGAGTAGGATCCTTAGAGCAACAAAACCAAGGAAAATAGGATCTCAAAATTGGCTACATTCACCATATAAAAAAGCTTGCAGTCAGTAGGATGGCATAAGTAGGATACTACTTACGGTTTCTAGAGAAGTTTACAAGGCTGGGTTTTCCTGTTAGTTTTTTGAGCTCTCCAGCTAGTAAATGAAGGTTATTTGATACCTTCCAAGGGTATATGCTTTACAAGACGCTGGACCATCTCCAGTCATCCTGATCTACTGAACCCAGATGGCTCTGGAAGAGAAAGTGAGGCTGGTGACTTTGCCCAGCCCTCCCTCACTTCAATCCAAGTCACCTGCAAGTCACGGCATCACCTCCCTGAGGTCACGGTCCTCTTCGAGAATATAGGACAAGCAGCAACAACTTTACAAGACCATAAAATTGGGAATCTGTACAGGCCTTTTTCCTTCGTACTTCCCCCTCCCCGCTTCCACCTTTCCCCTCTCCAGATTGTTTCCAGGGGATGTCTGACTCACTAGACAGGAGCTGGGCCGCCGAAGGAGGATGAGAAAGGCATTCTGCTGGAACACTGTGGTTGATTGTCAGCACCTCGAAAAGACTGAGTGGAACCCTAGGAGAGAAGCGCATCTCCCTAACTCCAACGTTCAAAATCACAGTGGGAACAGAGGGACTTTACGTAGGTGGGGCTCGTTCCCTGAATTACTAGACGTCCTCTCTAGCCACTGTCCTCTCCAGCCATTGTGGACTGGATTCTGTAATCATCTGTAAGATTCAGATCTAGCAGGGACCCCAGACATCCTCTAGAATCAATCCTTCCATTTTACAGGCAAAGTAACTGAAGCCCAGAAAAGTGAAATGGCTTGCCTGGAGTCAATAGGCTTGCCTGGAGTCAATAGCTATGATGGAGCAGAGCCAGGATTTGAACTCAGGTCTTCGGCTCCTAATCCCATGTTCTTTTCTCTGCCTCTGTGGGTTGAGTTCATTTTTGTTCTCAATTTCTCCCACGTCTACAGGGAGCCCTGTGGAGAGATCCTTGACGCAGGGAGGACTAAGCACCTTGACTCTGAAAAACCTATCATTCTCTGCAGGCAAGACTTGGCATGGAGTGGGAGGAGGGGAAAAAGAAGAGAATAAGCATTTATGGAGTGCCTACTGGGTGTCAGGCATAGTGCTAAAGCATTTTTACCTGTATTATTTTATCTCATTTGATCCTAGCAACGGTCCTGCGAGGTCAGTGCTGTTACTATCCCTATTTTACAGTTGAGAAAACTGAGGCAGACAGAAGTTTTGAGTGACTTGCCCAAGGCTACATGGCTAGTAAGTGTCTGGAACTGGATTTGAACTCAGATCTTTCTGACTCTAGGCCCAATGTTCTAGCCCCCCACCACCACCAGTTGCTGTCATAATATAGCTGAAATCACGCTGTTTTGAGGTCAGAGAACCTGGGTTCAAATTTTGTCCCTGATGCTTAATCTGTGTGACCCTGGGCAAGTCACTTCACCACCCCAGCATTCTCCTCTGTAAAACGTGAGGGTTGGGCTAGACCGTCTCTTAAGTTTCTTCTAGGTCTAGCCTTGATTCTGTGGCTGTTATCTGGGACTAGCTTGGCTCTCCAGGAAAGCCTGGCCCGCCTGCATGTCAGTGGCACAATTCCACCTTCCTCTCACCACCCGGATCTGGTGCGGTCTGGTGTGGGGCGAGCAAATGGCACAGAGAAAATTACCCCTTTCCACAATGGGCCAGTTAAACACGGTGCCAGCGTATCGGGCAGAACCACTATGCCCAGGCAGCCTGAGTCACTGGTTGTCTTCATAGCCGCCGTGACCCAGAGGAGCTTCTCAGTCCCTCTCCCTGGGCTGGACCGCTAGCTCGTTCCCTTTCTGTGGGACGGGAATAGGTTCGATGTGAAGGTTCCCACTGTCGGAAGTAGGAATAGCGGCTACCTGGGTATAAGGTGGGTTATTTGGCCAGGGCGGTGGAGGGGGGGGGGGGGGGTTGCCTATAGCTTAGCAATCACTCCCAGGGATTTAAGGTTCTGGAGATGCTTTCACTTACCTGGGGTCGCGTTTTAGCGGGCTCTCGCTGGGCTCCATTATCCGGACTGGTCAACTTTCTGCGTTTTGGCTGACCCGAGGCCGGGCGGGGGTGAAGTTCAAGGTGTGCTGTGGCTGCGCTCCTAAGCTTTCAGCGCCGAGCTGGAGTTTCTACGCCTAACCCTGTCTTCTCTCCTTCCTGCCAAGCCAAGTTCCTGGTAGCAGAGTTCATTTCTAGCAAAATGCAATCAGTTGAATGCCTCAAGTCCTGGCTCCTCCCTGATTTCCTGTGTTCTCTACCTCCTTACTCCCACAGATAAACACTATCCCTGACCTTTCAGGGCTGGCTGTCAGGGAGACTCCCATCTTAGCAAAGGAACATTCCCAAGCACTTAAGAAGAGCAGAAATGCTTTCTCCTCACTCATGGGTCCCTGGTCAGGAGGTCGGAACTCTCTCTCTCCTCATCTACAGCTCCTGACTTCCCTGGCTTTCTTCAAGTCCCACTAGAATTCCATGTCCTATAAAATTGTGCATATCCTTTGATCCGGCAATACTAATGCTATGTCTCTCCCAAAGACACAAAAAAGGGAAAGGAGAAAATATTGGTCCAAAATATTTATTTTTGTGGTGGCCAAGAATTGGAAATCCCGGGGATGCCCATCAGTTGGGGAATGGCTGAACAAGCTGTGGTATATGAAGGTAATGAAATACTATTGTGCTATAAGAAAGGACGAGCAGGCGGACTTGGGGAAAACGGGACTTAAATGAACTGGTGCTGAGCGAAGTGAACGTTGTATACAGTAGCAGCAGTTTTGTTCGATGAAGAACTGTGAACGACTTAGTTATTCTCAACAATACATTGATCTAAGGCAATCCCAAAGGACAAATGATGGAACATACCATCTGCCTCCAAAGAATTGATTTTGTCCGAATACAGACTGAAGCATGCTTTTTTTCACTTTCTTTCATTCTTTTTCTTTTTTTTTTGAGTCTTCTTGTACAAAATGACTAACGTGGAAATGTTTTACATGAATGCACATGTGTACCCTCTATCTGATTGCTTTTACCATGGTGGGGGGGAGGGGAAGGAGGTAGGGATAGAATTTGGAACTCAAAACTTAAAAAAACCTAAATGTTAAAAAATTGTTTTAGCATGTAATTGGGGGGGGGGCGAAGCTAGATGGCACAGTGAGTAGAGAACACTGGCCCTGGAGTCAGGAGGACCTGAGTTCAAATACAGCCTCAGATACTTGACACATTTACTAGCTGTGTGACCTTGGGCAAGTCACTTAACCCCAATTGCCTTGCCTTCCCCCCTCCAAAAAAAACAAAAACAAAACAAAAACAACATGTAGTTGGGGGGAAAATAAAAAATTTATATGTATACACACATACATATATATACATACATATATATATATATATACGAAGAATTCTGTGTTCTACAGACTGTCTTTGCCCATCCCTCTTACTGCTAGTAGTACCTTCCCTCTGTTGATTATCTCCAGCTGATACTGTCTACATCTTGTTGGCACATAGTTGCTTGTGTATTATCTTCCTCCTTAGACCATGAGTTCCTTGAGTGCAGGATTTGTTTTGTCTTTCTTTATATGCCTGGTCCCTACAATAATGGTATATAGTGGGTACTTAATAAATGCTTGACTTGTTGCTCAAGAGTCCAGTAGGAGGACACATTGATAAGCCATCCACCAGCCCTGCTCTCCTATTCTTGTACATCCCTTTTCAACTTTGGAAAAAAAAAAGTGGACCCAGGGCTCATTTCATGACCCAAAAATCATACTTGGGAGCCGCATCTCAGAGAGCAGAAACTGGAAAGGGAGGAGAGGGATAAGTGGAGGCCCTGGGCTAATTAAACTCTGAAACCTTGTCTGAAACATCACCGATGAAGTAAGACGGAGGGGCTGGTAGGGAAAGGACAGGAAGCAGGTTTCCAGGGCACTTGGCATTAAAATAGAAGGACAATCTAACCATACAGGGATTTCCTAACTAGGTATCATTTATCTCTCTAACTTAAAGGAAGGAACACATCTTAGGCTTTAAGGGGGTGAGGGAGAAGCCCTCAAGTTAGAGAGACAAATAATGGTTAGATGGAAAATCCCCTGTGTGGTTAGATTCTCCTTCTATTTTAACACCAAGTGCCCTGAAAGCCTCTTCCTGCCCTCTGCCCATCAGCACTTCCGTCTTTCTTCACTCAGTTCCTAGGGAAGGGCTTGAACACTTTATCTGGAGGTCAGGAAGAGGTGTTTGAGGTGGTGTGCAAATATTGGCTGATGATGTTACTTTCCTGTTATTTACGTATTTCCTGGTATGCACCTTTTCTTTGCTAAATAAACAGTCCTTTTATATTTTATCTCTAATATCTGTCACCTTTTCTTTCCTCCTATAACCAGGAACCTTGTCCAAGCCCTCACTATCTCTAATCTGAGCTATTGCCACAACATCCGAATTATTCTCTGCTTCTAGTCTGACTCTCCTCCCATCTATCTTCCACCCCTTTTCCAAAATAATCTTCTTAAGGCTTAAGTGTGACCATATCATTTCTGTACTTAGGTCTCTTCAGGGCTCACAGTGATAAAATGCATATTTTCTTACATAGGTAGGATAAAATGCAAATTCCTCTCTTTGACCTTTAAAGCCCCTTACAATATGGATCCAAACTATTCCTTCAACTTATTTCATATCATTTCCCTTCACACACTCATTGTTCCAACCAAACTGGCCAACTCGCTATTCTCCTAACATGACATTCAATTCCCCACCTCTGTGCTTTTGCATAGGCAGTCCCTCCTACCTGAAATGAATGCTATCCTCTCTTACCTGTGCTTCTCAAAATCCTTTGCTTCATTGAAGAGTCAGTTCAGGTTTACTTTTTTTTTTATCAATAGTTTCAGTATTCTTTGGAATTGGGTTGGTGGAGACAGCTATGGAGGCCTTCAGACTGTGGATGAGGAGAATGGAGGGGATAGCCACTTTTCCCACCTCCAAGTGCCTATTGGATATCTTGAACTTGACATCTCACAGACATTTTAAACTCGGTAAGTCCAATAAAGAACTCGTTACGGTTTACTCTCAGATCCTCCTTTCTTTCAAACCCATTATATTTTCTTCTTTTCCCCTCTAACTTCCCTATTAAGGGAACCACTATTTTCCCAGTGACCCAGAATTATAGGACAGATAAGGTCAACTCCTCATCTAATCAGTTGCCAAGTCCTGTCAGCTGTATCTTTGTAATGCCTCTCCTATATTACTGTCTTCCCCTTCTCTCCTGTGGTATTGCCAACCACTCTGGTACAGGCCATTATTACTTCATGCTTCAACTACTGCAATAATCTGTGGGTTGGTCTCTCTATCTCAACTCTCTTCTCACTCCAGTCCATCTTTCACACAGCTGTCAAAGGTTTCAATAAACTCCAATGGCTGGGCAGCTGGGTTGCACAGTGGATAGAGAACCACCCTGGAGTCAGGAGGACGTGAGTTCAAATCCAGCCTCGGACACTTGACACTTACTAGCTGTGTGACCCTGGGCAAGTCACTTAACTCCCATTGCCTTGCAAGAAAAAAAAAAACTCCTCCCCCCCAAAAAAGACTCCAATGGTTCCCTATTACCTCCAGGATCAAATGTAAAATCCTCTGTTTGGCATTCAAAGCCCTTCAGAAACCTAGCCCCTTCCTACTTTTCCAGTTTTTTCATGCCTTACGCCCCACCACATACTCTGATCCAGTGATAGTGGTCTGCTGTTCCTTGAACAAGACATTCCATCATATGACTTAGGACATTTTCAATGGTTCCTTCATTCCTAGAATTCTCTCTTTCTTCAATCTCTTTCTCCTGGTTTCCTTCAAATCCTACATGAAACCTTTCTGATTCCCCTTAATTGTAATGCTATATATTGATCTTGCTTGTACATTGCTATTCACATATTGTCTCTCCCATTAGACTCTGAGCTTCTTAAAAGCAGGGAGAGTATTTCGCCTTGCTTTGTTTCCCCGGCTCACAGCACAGTGCCTGGCACATACCAGCTCCTGAATGTTTGTTGACTTGATTTGACTCCAAGGAAAGTCCCTGTGTAGGGAGCAGTGCCACAGGCCAGGAGTACTATAAGGGAGGGGGCAATGGGACAGGACAAGGAAAGGATGTTAACTCCCCTGCTGTCTTTGACCTGTGACACATTCATCTGTTCCTGACAGCAGGGCAAGCTGACTCAGCCTCCTGAAAATCATCTCCAGGCAAACATTCCCCTAGGTCATTCAACCCAGAATTAAGATGGGAGACCTTGAGGTTAACTGCTCAGAATACTGTACTTTAGACTTGCCCAGAGCAGGGCTGAGGGCGGGGAAGTTATTTCCCAGAACTTTTCTTCCAGTGGGGTTTGAAACTGTGTTAGAAGGAAAGGATTTGGGGAAGTTGCACGGACCTTAAAGGTCATCTAATGCAACACCGTTGTTTTGCAGAGAAAGAAACCAGACAGAGTAAGAGACTTTCACAAGGTCACACAGGTAATAAACATCAGCGGCAGGATTTCAACCTAGGTCCCCTGACTCCAGGAGGATTTCTGCATTAGTAAGAAAGATCAAAATGCCATGCTGTAGGATGTAAAAAGGGATTATTAATTTTATTTGAAAGAAAGAGAAAGATAATTGTGGGTCTGCTGGGGTGAGCTTGGTGCTGTCTCAGTCCCTGAAGCACTTCACCTTCTGTTTTTGTCTCATTTTCCCTTCCACTCCTTAATCAAAGAGAGATTTGTTTCCTACTCCTTCCAAGGAGATTCCCTCATGTTCTAGGCTGCGAAGTTGATGCACTAACGGATAGGGAGGGTCTTAGGTCTATAGGGAAAAGAGAACCCAAGAACCTCCAATCACAATCGATAACTTGGTTGGGGTGGAAGAAGCAGGGCCAGTTTGTCTTAGAAGGATACAGAGAAGAGAGGAGGACCTAGAAGCTTTATTGCACTCCTACTATGGGCAAGATACTATGTGTTGGGAGACAGTGTTATTCAGTTGTGTCCAACTTTTTGTGACCCCATTTGGGGTTTTCTTGGCAAAGGTACTGGAGAGGTGAGCCATTTCCTTCTCCAGTTCATTTTGGAGATGAGGAAACTGAGGCACACAGAGTAAAGTAACTTGCTCAGGGTCATACAGCTAGTATGTATCTAAGGTCACATTTGAACTCAGGTCTTCCCGACTCCAATCTAGCCCTCTATTCATTGTGTCAGCTGTGGAACTCCAGTGAGGCTGTGCTGTTTCTTTCCTCCCAAAGTCAGAAAGGGGTGGGGTAGAAATCCCCACATAATAACTAGTAGGCAAGCTCAGAGGTAGAACTTTTTTTCTCTAAGCCTTCCTAGTTACCCCTTACTTTCAGGTAAAAGGGGCAGAGTTTAGCCTGCAGGGTCTATTTTGGTACCTTCAGTGGCACCCTGGTTGCGAATGACTCATTTTTCTAGGTCAGAGTTCTTTACCCTTTTTTGTACATCATGGACAACCCTGGAAGGATTGGAGAGTTCGAAGCTTCTGGACCTCTTCTCAGAATAACGTTTTTAAATGCATAAAATAAAATACACAAGACCACAAATGAAATCAATTACATCGAAATGCAATTATAAAAATATGTGTTAAACAAGTTCATGAACCCCACGGTAAGAACCTCTGTTCTAGGGAAAATCTAAGTGACTCTGAGTTCAAGTTTTAGGACTTGGGCTGGGAAAGTTATAAAATCATTAATAAAGCTTAATTATGACTCAGTAACTACTAGAGGAGTCTTTTAACTGCCCACAACAGAACTATAGTGTCTTAGCACAGATAGTCCATAAAACACTCCCCTCTCAGAGAGGATTTTAGAGTGCCCCTGGGAGAGGACACTGTAGTCTCAAATAATGATTTGACCATGGACAATAAGAACAAACTCATTTATTTAAAAAAAAAAAGAATCAGGCTGGCAAATTAGCATCAGTAGGACTATATGAAAAAATAAGATATATTGGGTTTTTTACAGTTCTCCCTCCCTAGTCAGAAGGAGAAGAGAGGAAAGGAGAAAAAAAATGCCTGTCAAATATCCTCCTTCAAAGCTGAGGGGTAGGAGGAGAATCTATCACCGATCAGGTCCTCTGTCCAATAGGTCTGCTGCAGTCCCATCTGCCTGCTGTGAACATTTACACTGCCTCCCTCAAGACGAGCTCAGCTTCTTTCCATCCTGTTGACATCTCTGCTTTCCTCCCACCCATGATATTTCTCAGTGTAGCCTTTTCCTTTTATCTTTTCCTTAATCTCCATATGCTTTTCCTTTTCCTTAATCTCCATATGCTAGCACTTCTTACACCCCCATTTCCAAAGTCTATGCAATGATTCCTCCATCTCCTCCCAGACTGAAGGGGAAGAGGGAGATATCATTCCTAAGATGCCTGTCCTTCAAAATATTTGCCACATCGAGGTCCTCAACCCGGGCCATGCTTGCAGGGTATTAGTCCCATAAAGTAGGTAGTACAAATGCTAGTATCCTCATTTTTACAGATGCTCAGAGAGGTTAAGTGTAACCCTTGTGTCAGAGGCTTTCATGATGTAAAGGGGTTTGATACACTTTGGGAGATTTTTATCACTCTTGTTTGTATGCTCCCACTTGAGAAAATTGGGAAAAGGTGTGTATTTTACAGCACACTGAAACCAACTCCCTACCTGCACACAGTTCACACACACATACACACACACACACACACACACACACACACACAGAAAAGCTTCATTAATGGAAAGAAGAAACCAAAATAGAATCCCTTAAATGAGCTTCCATTAGGCCCAAAGATAATTTATATCAATCTCTGGTATTACTAACAGTCCCAGATATGAAAGCTATTCTGGTAGGATCTCTCCTCCTCACATCATACCTAATGCCCCCTACCCATTTGAGACTTGGTGTGGGGCTAGATTTAGTGGCCAGTTTTTCCTTCTCTTCAATTTCCTCTTATTCTTCTGTTCTACAGTCCACGTGGTAACTCAAGCAAGGTGAAGACAACATAGCACATTGGAAAAAGGGTTGGGTTTGAAGTCAAAGGAACTAACTTCATATCACAGGTCTGCCTCTTACTGCCTGTGTGACATTGGGCAAGTCTCTGAGTCTCAGTTTCTCATCTGCAAAATGGAGGAATTGGGCTAAATGATTTCTAAAATTCCATTACAGCTCCAAATCTATGTTCCTAAGATGAGGGCCTTTAGTGATATTGTTTCTGTGTAAGATGAGGGCAAAACCACCAAAGGCACCCCAGGTGCCACTTCTCTCCTTTCTCTTTTTTCTCCTCTCTTTCTGTTCCCTACCAGTTAGCAGCTCCAATCATGATCATAAATTCCTTCAGAAAAACACCATTTATTCTCGCCTGTCACTCAAGTGCCATGGGGCATAGGAATGCAAAATGATGATGAGTTCAAGTCTCTTGTTCCAGAGAACTATGTTCTAAGGTACAAAAGAACTGTCAAAAGCACAGGTGAGCCCTGTTGGCAATCTCTGAAAAACCATGGATAACAGGAGAGGAGCCACACAACTAGAGATGGGCAAATATCTCAGTTTTCAGGAAAAGGAAGAGAATAAAATCTGAAGTCTATAAACTGCTGTACTTGACTTTATTTCCTGGCAAAATTCCAGAAAATATTATTAAAGGGGTGGACAGTGAATATTTAGAAATGAAAGCAGTAATCCCAAAGAAGCAATGTAGGTAATAAGAGATTAACAGTATTTCCTTTTTCACATGGTTACCAGACTAGAACATCCATACAGTCCTACTCAGATGCCCCTGTCATGAGCATTCCAAGGCTATTTCTTCAATGCTGCAAAATCTTCAAGTACAGTCCCAGCAATAGAATGCTTAGCACTGGTCCATAACACTCATTCAACTTTACTTGCCAGATAATCACAGCTTAAAACTGGGAGCCTGTGTCTTCCCAAGGATCACTGTAATTAAGCAGAGTCCTCAGCAAGCTGGTGACTTGGCAATGAATTCTTTGGCTGTGGCAGCTAATGTAACTGTCATGATATTCTGGCTTTACTCTCCCCAAATGAGGCTGATCACATCTCCTCTTTCAGCATTCTGGGTGAATGAATGCCTGATAGATTATAGTGTCTCTTCTTTAATGCTACTAACTCAAACTTTCTTTTTCATGTGTAGCCACCAATGATTAGCACCACAGTTCTATTGAACCAATTAATATCAATATTAATGTTAGTATTAATTTAATATCAATAACCAATTTAATATCAATTTACATATGTATGTATGCCAAATTCATAAGAATAATAACCATTCTCCAACTGATCAATGGTCAAAGCATATGAACAGGCAGTTTTCGCAGGAAAAAATCAAAGCCATCAATAGTCAGATGAAAAAATATTCTATATCACTAATAATTAGAAAAATGCAAATTAAAACAACTCTGGGCTATGGGCTAGATTTAGTGGCCAGTTTTTCCTTCTCTCCCAATCTCCATTTTACAGATGAGAAACTGAGACTCAGAGACTTGCCCAATGTCACACAGGCAGTAAGAGACAGACCTGTGATATGAAATCAGTTCCTTTGACTTCAAACCCAACCCTCTTTCCAACGTGCCATGTTGTCTTCACCTTGCTTGAGTTACCGCGTGGACTGTGGAACAGAAGAGTAGTAGGAGGAAACTGGAGAGAAGGAAAAACTGGCCACTACATATGACTATTTTTTTCATATGACTATTGATGGCTTTGGTTTCTTCTTGAGAAAACTGCCTGTTCATATGCTTTAACCACTGATTTCATGCCCCTAACATCGGCTAAGATGACAGAAAAGGAAAACAATAAATGCTGGAGAGGATTTAGGGAAATTGGTACACTAATGCATTGTTAGTAGAGCTGTGAAGTAATCCAACCATTCTGGAAAGTAGTTTGGAACTATCATCCCCCCAAAACTACTAAACTGTGTGTACTCTTTGACCCAGCAATACCACTACTAGGTCTATGCCTCCAGAGGGATCAAAGAAAGAGGAAAAGGACCCATCTATGCAAAAAATATTTATAGCAACTCTTTTTTTGTGGTGGCAAAGAATTTGAAACTAAGGGGATGCCCTCCAAATGGGGAATGGCTGAACAAGTTATGGTATACGCATGTGAAGGAATACTATCGTGCTGTAAGAAATGATGAAGGAGATGGTTTCAGAAAAATTTGACAAGACTTGTATGAACTGATGCAAAGTGAAGTGAGCAGAACTGAATGATTTACGCGGTAACAGAAATACTGTAAAGATTATCAACTGTGAAAGACATTAACTTTGATCAACACAATAACCAAGCACAATTACAAAGGACTGATGATGCAACATGCTCTCCCAGACAGAGAGCTGATGTATTCAATATGCTAATTGAAACATATTTTTTTCCCCTTTCATATGACTATTGATGGCTTTGGTTTCTTCTTGAGATTTTGCATATCTCACTTCTCATATTAACTTCACATAAGCTCCGAGGACCCTCATTTCAACTCCCACTAATGAGTTGGTCCTTATTGCTTGGCTACATCTCCTCCTTAGGGTCTTGTGAATCATTTTGAGGTGTCAGAGCCAATTCTTTAAAGTCATTGGCTAAGTCTCCCCTGGTGCTCTTGCCCCTAATACTATCAGTTGAGAATGAATACAGTCAGCCAAGGGGCGAGGGGGCTGGGCCTAGAGTCAGAAAGACTTGCGTTTGTGAATACAGATATGGCTGTGTGACCCTGGGCAAGTCACTTAACTCTGTTTGCCTCATTTTTCTGATCTGTTGCATCAGTAAGCACCCTAACATACCCAAGATGGCCTGCTAGCACAAGTTCTTTGATCTGCTTTTCTAGGAGAGACTGCTCAAAAAAGGGCTTAACAATTCTATTTTTAATTACATTCACTAGTTCAGGGGAAAGGTCAGCACGCTGAACATCAGAGAAAATTCAAGCACAAAAATCAACAGACAGAGCTCCAGCTGCCTGACCAAAGCAATATTACTATACACTTTATATATACCACCAGATTGAGGGAGCATAGACCTCTGGGTAGTCGGGGGAGGGGGCGGCTCTTAACCAAATGGCCACTCAAGAGTCCTGCCCGGGGAATCACAAAGTCCTTCTCGTAATCAAACCCCCAAAGCAAAATACCATCTCAGAGTAAATACACTTCTCGGAGCCAGAAGGCATCCCAATCCTTGTGACTCAGTGCCTAATCAACTTAGTACCAAAAGGTATGAAAGCCTTCCTACCAGTAAGCCTCCCCTAAGCAAGCTTCCTTCCCCCAATGAGCTCTATGACTCAGGATGTATCACAGCTGTGAGCTGGGCCAGAACTCAAAGCAGGTCATGTAGACCTATTAATGGATGGGCAAGATCTTCCTACTCTATTAACATTACGTCTGTAAAATGAGCTGGAGAAGGAAATGACAAACCACTCCAGTATCTTTGCCAAGATAACCCCAAATGGGGTCACAGAAAGTCAGACACGACTGAACACAACAAACAGCCAGCCTTAAGTAGATTTTATAAAGGGATATTTATTTACTAAGGGGGTACAATGAGGACAGTAGGTACAAAACATCCCCAAAGGGATTTTTCAATAAGTACATGAAGAAACCAAGATAAAGTGGGTTCAGGTTAAGAGAGCACATACGGCAAAGGGGTAACTCATAGCTTTGGGTGACTAGAAGCCTTTTTCTCCCATTCATGAGATGCTCAAGAAGTTACACTGAGGCATTGTTTTATTCTTAGGTATTAGACATCATGTCCATTATCCTTGTGGGGAGAGCTCTGGGATTACTATAGAGACTCAGCTTTCCTAATAGGAAGGTAGGAAGTTCGATTTTCTTTTTCTAAGTCATTCACTGCTCTGTGAGTATGGTTCCATAATTACATAATTACACTTAGGCCCAAATTATACTTAGGCATTAGGCTTAACTTTGCTAGACTCTTCGGGGAGCCATGAATACTATCTATCCTTGGTTCCTTGGTTCCTGATAACGCAGACACTGCTGCTAGCTGATCTTTGGATTCCGGGTAGGTCACCAAGGGGAAGAGAGAAAGTCTAATGTCCTCCAGATCCTTCAAACATGGTGGGTTTGTCTCTGGTCAAAGATGAGGAAGCAGAGACCTCTCCTTCTTCCCCTCCTGCCCAGCGGTTCCTCCTTAGTGGTGTCCTGGAAAGTCACATTTGCCCAATTTCTAGAAGTCTCCTATTTCAGCTTATTAAATGTCTTTGTAGAGGATACAGAGAACATAATATCACATTTTAGTTTTAACAAAAGAGTGAACTGAGGCAGATCTCTGAGCAAGATGACATTTATTAGCAGGGGCATGCTACCTGTCAATAAATGGGTCAGTGGACTGCCTCTATTAATGCCAAAGATCTGGAGCAAAAGGACAATTCCCCTGCTATAGTTTTTAGGGATTACAGAACAAAGAACAAAGCAGGTATATATATATATATATATGTGTGTGTATATGTAAATATATATATATATAAAACATATGTATATCTACATATAGTAGTGAAAAAGTTTCTTGACAATTAAAAACAATTCTATATGTAAGAACCTCAATCCAACTTGAGACTTTATAAATGATCAGTTAAACATATTCAAAGATACTAAAACACATCTAGAGCTTATTGCTTAAACATATCCAGAGCCTGTGTATTTAGGCATTTATATGAATAGATGTCTGTGAATGCTCTTTTTTTTTTTTGAGGCAATCAGGGTTAAGTGAGTTACCTAGGATCACATAACTAGTAAGTGTCTGAAGCAGGATTTGAACTCAGGTCCTCCTGACTCTAGGGCCAGTGCTCTATCTACTTCACCACCTAGTTGCTCCCATCTGTGAATATTCAAATAATCCTGAAAGAAGTTTGGTAGTTCACTATTACTTCCAAGATAAAATTTAATATATATCATTTAGGATCATCATTATACTAGACCTTTTTCATTGTTTTCACTGGCATAAAAGCAGAAGTTTTAAGGCTATTAGTACCATTACAGCTATCCAAAGAAGTTTTAATTATATTCATTTGTTTGATCAAATATTTGAAAGTCAATCCCTTATTTCCTAGTTCTCAAATGGAAGCAATCTAATGAAATTTACTGCTCAATTAAAAAAAATTTTTACATCTTTATCTTCAATCATGCAACAGAGTCCTACATTATTCACAGGATATCATAGTCAAACTCAGGATCAATTAGGTGGGAAACATTTCTATTCAGAAAGGAATTAGCATAATGGGGAAACTGAGTCAAGAGGCTCCTGCCTTTACCATAAGGCCTTCTTCTGAAACCTTCCCATTCATTAACATTCATCAGCCACAGTTTCCAAAAGGCAGCTTTTAGCATTTCCATTGAATGGTGGTTTACTGGCTTAAGAAAAAACAATTATACCTGAATTCAAAATTCATAGCAAATTAAATTACAATTCTATCCCACAAAGCAAATGTTAGTGCTTATGTTTTGGAGCAAGAAAAATTGTTTTTCACGTTGTGATAACAGTTGATTAACAAATAACAATTAATAAAAACATTAATAGTACTTATTGAGCACATACAAAGTTTTCCAAAAGCATTCATTCACCATTTTCTAGCTTGAGCACATCTTGATGTAAAAATCAATTAAGAAAACATTAAGAAAATATTTACATTCTGGAGATTTATTACATAAGACAAATACATTATTAATTCACACATCACCCAGTATAAAAACAGTGGTTACAATGTATTAAGATATTTAGGTAAAACTAAGTTGGCTCAAAGATCTAATTCTAATACATACTATTCCAGATGCAATTTCACAAGTTACACAACCAGTGGCCAGACAATTTAATACATAAATAACAAACAAGTTATTCTCCTCTATAGGCCATGAGAGTTTTGAGGCTTAGTACTACCACTTCCCAAGAAAACCAGAAAAGCCTTTTCTAACATAGGCAGTCTTTAACCAGAAGGGCATCCCGAAAATCATTAAGAAAATTATTACAAATTAATACTATTTCTTATGTAAAGATTTCCCAAAAGTACAATGGAAGAAATTAAGCATAATAGCAGAATAACACAAATTTAAAACATAGATCCAAAACAAAACTTATTGCCAGGCAAATGACATTAATCCAGTCAGATGAATTTCTGAATTATCTTACCAAAAAAAATCAATTCATTTATCTCTTTAGCAAGGCATTCTATACCAGGTGTAGGCAGAGACCAGCATTGAATAATTAAAATCCATTTTCACTGATGGTTTCAAAAGTGACTCTTATTGTTACAATCCATAAACATTTCACCTTAATGCAAAATTGCAATGTATTTTCCATCAAGACCTGTTTTACTTATAGAGGGTCAAATACTATAATCATTCTAAGAGGAAAAAGAAAAACAGCACACATCCCGCATTTCATTTTATAGTATATATTTCACTGCATTACAACATTGTTTCCAGGTCCTTCCTAGAAGGAAGCGCAGAGTACGGACAAGTAAATTGCAATTTAAAAGTAAAAAGAGAACACTTAAATTGTTCCAAAGGAAAGTGTGCATACCTGTTTACTCAAGGCCAAAGGAAACAGAAACTTCTTTTTCAGATAAGATTAAGATTAAGGGATAGATAGGAATCCTTCATTTTCCTTTTATTACATTTTATTATGCCGTTTTCATAAGTATTCAATGGATTCTTTCCTGTTAATATTAACCTCTCGTGGCTAAAAACCTGTCTCATGGAATGACAGAATAAAGGGAAGACTTCTTGACATTCCTTAGACAAGAAGCCAAAGAGGAATTTAAGCTTCTCAAAGTAATACAGTTATTTGTGGAAGGACTCTGTAGGCATATAAATCTTTCCTTTCAATCAGTCCAATGCAAACCTTCTAAATGCAGTTTAATCTGTAACCTGACTCAGTATACTTGTAGTCTGTTTAACTAGGTTTGTTTCCATAGGGGATGTATGAGATTATGATTCTGTTTAACTACTTTTTCAACTTTTATGATGCTGAAGGAAGCATGGGATTATGAACCTGTCTTTTTAAACTTTTATAGCCTAAAAGAATGTATGAGATGGCAATATGTAAAATTATTTATTTCTCTGTCTTTCTGACGTAAAAGTCTATAAAAATCTTCACTGGATCTTCACTTAATCTTTGTCCAGGGCTATTTTTCCACCTCCTGAACACGTGCCTAAGCATAATAAAAGCTAGATTTTTATCTCTATGATTTCTGCATCGTTGTAGATTTATCTAGGCAGCAGTAACCTACTGCATGAACTCAACGAAGAGATATTTCTCCCATAATGATACTTTTAAGCTTTGGTTGAGATATGATAGCCAAATTTTGGGGTACATTCTGAAACAAAGAATCGTAAATATCTCTTATTTAGTTATGAAATCTTTATTTTCCCCACGTAAAGATTCAAATGTGTCCTTCTGTTGGTTTTTCAAGGGCAAAAGTTTAGTTCATCAGACTCAAATAATCTCATGCTGCAAATGTCAGTCAAGAATAAGTCCAAACGATGCATGTGTAGAGTTGATATCGGATTGCATGCCGTCTTGGGGAGGGGGAGAAAATTTAAAACTTATGGAAGTGAATGTTAAAAACTAGAAATAAATTAATTTAATGAAAAAAAAAGAATAAGTCCAAACCTGAAAAAAGTTTTAGAAAGCAGTTTTTTAAGTCATCCACCAGAGGGAAGAGCCAAAAAAAAGGTGGCACATTTCCCTGGAAAGTTTCTGGAGCATTAAACAAATCTGGTCTCTAAGCCACACAGGGCTAATATAATAAAAATTTCCCATAATTTCCTCCCTTTGGGGCTTTTAAAGCCCAATATTCCTATACTAGAGGA
Source organism: Phalanger gymnotis (assembly GCA_028646595.1). NCBI lineage: Eukaryota > Metazoa > Chordata > Mammalia > Diprotodontia > Phalangeridae > Phalanger > Phalanger gymnotis. The sequence continues at coordinate 544,262,076 of CM053622.1, read as the reverse complement.
AGCAAAATTACAGAAAGAAAGAGCTAGGTTAAAATTTTAAAGGAATTCATTAAAATAACCTGAGTCAGTGGAGTTATCACCTGCCCCTCCCATCTTACCTAGAGCTTGACAGAATTATTTTAAAGATGGATATAGAGCCCTGATTGATAATGAACTTTTCCCAGTGTTTCATAGTTGGAGGGATCAAATTAAGTAAGCATCAGGGGCTGTAAATCAGGGAGCTTAGATTTGCACCAGGAAACAAATGCACTACCCAATACAGTGAGATTTCCCAGGCATTGAAAGCAATAGCAGAGAAGAACATAGATGGCCATGAGTATCACTGAAGAAAAAGTTTTTAAAACATTTATTCATAATCACATACCTCCTTCAATATCATATAAGTTGAACAAACTTAAACAGAGTCATAATCACATAATCCCCTAAGGAAACACACCTAATTAGATGGATACTATAGGTAAGTTCTGGAATAGGTCTCATTCCCAGGACAATTCTAGAGAGGTGTTTCTTCTAGTAGAACAATGACAAAAGGGCAAATATAAGATTAGGTTCATAAGGTATAAACTGATTTTCACCACATGAGCTGGTTACTGGAAAACCAAAATTAAGAAGTTGTAGCAAACCTTACTAAATTAGATTGTCTTATCATTAGCAGATTTTAGTGGCATTGCCTAGGGAACCCTATAAGTGAGCTGGAATCATGGAAGCAGATCTACTAGGACATCTCTCCAGAACTTACCTAGGAATGAGGCCTGTTCCAGAATTTACCAATAGTGTCTGCTTAACTAGGTGTGTTTCCTTAGGGGATATATGAGATTATGACTCTGCTTAAGGAAGTTCGAAAACCAATCATACATATGTATATGTGAGGATATGTATATACATACATACATACATATATATGATTGGCTTTCAAATACTTTTACTGAAAATAATGAAAAAAAGTATAATATTAGCTTATATCCTAGTTCTTAGAGAAAACAATCTAGTCTTGTTGCTTTCTCAAAGTGAAATTTACTACTCCATTATCACCTCACATCTTTGTTCTTTCCTCATTTTGAGAATATATATTATCCTTATATCATCTAGAAAGAATGAGATACTTTAAGAACCTAATTTTATGCATGAATATATAAATATCAGTGACCACAAATTCAGAATAGAAGACTTAAAAACAATTTGCTGTCTTTCATATTTGCATCTCATTATAGTAACTTAGAGATATTTGAGTATCGCAATAATAAGATTCATCATACAGTTCATTTAGCTATGAAAGGAAGAAGGACTGTCCCTTCAAGGGTACAGACTGATCTGACAAAAACATAACAGGATAAAGCTCCCTTAGCGCTGTATGATTCTAGGTAAGAATCATATTTAACTTTTATTTTGGAATAGCCAATGATGCAAAAAGTTTCCACATTACTCATGGGGCATAATAGCCAGGCTCATGATTAACCAGGTGAGAAAATTTTCTATTCAGAAGAAATTGAGTCAAGAGGATACTAAGACCTAGCCTGGGACCAGGGACAACTTGCCTGTGTTCCACTCTGTATCAACAATGGGACTAGCAGCGGCTGTGGGGGTGTAAGACCAACAGCCCCAGCACATAGGAGGGCTATTAGGGCAGGTTCTTTGATCTGCTTTTCTAAGGAAAGAATTTTAAGGGGTTTACAATCTCACTTTAATTAAACATACATATATCATTCACTTAGGGGGAAAAAGTCATCACCCTGAAGTTCAGAGCAAATACAAACAGAAATTACAAAAAGGAATTATAAACAGAGCAAAATAACACAAATCAATAGACAAGCTTCTATCTGTCTGACCAAATCACAATACGTAGTTACCAGAGAGAGAAGCACCAACATCTGAGTTTTCAAAGTGGGGGGGGTCCCCTTAACAGCTACCCAGTCTTGTCTGGCCAAACCACGGGACCAGTCTTCCAATAAGTGAAAACCCCAAAACAAAACACCAACCTCAGGTCATATATACACACTTCTCAGAGCCCTGGGGCTTAGTACCTATTTAGCAAAAGGGTGTGAGGCATGGGGCTTGGGGCTTTCTTATTTCTTAAGCAGGTCATCAAAGACTCTTGAGCAAAATAAAGACTCGATACAAACAAAGGACTCAATCAAAGGCACTTGATTGCCTTAGCACTGAAAAGCACTCCAGAACAAAAGACAACAAAAAGTCCACTTTGCTTGTCTTTACACACTCAAACCCTAAAGAATTCATCAGGTTCTTGCCACATCGATTGATCCCATGTAAGTCAGTCCTATGCAGGATTAGGTTCAGATAATTCAATAAAGTTTTCCCATACAAATTCACTTGTAACTTCCCTTGGTACATTTAAATCATACTACAATTCCAGCTACTTTCCTGTATCAACAAGAACATCTAAGTAGTTAAATTAAAATTCAGATCATGAGATATTTCAAAAACAACATCTCCAAATATTGTTCACAAATTTACAGACATAGAAATCTTCCCATTTTCCTCTGATCTCAGTGGGATCCAAAATTCCTGAATCTTTCTTTCCTTTTCCTCCTATGGACTTTAATTAAAGCCTGCCAACTCAATTCTTTAAAGACAATTTCAAAGTACTCTTACTAATTTCTCAATCCCTCCCATTTGTACGTTTCCCAATAATATCTCAAACCTATGCCCAGAATGAGTTCCTTCTTTCCACTGAATCTCTCCTTTGCAAATTAGCGCTATGCCAGTTAAGCTGAAATGGGCAATACTTTTCACATGAATCAAAATCGAAACTCCTTAGAGATCAAAGGAGTTGATACATATCATGTTGCACAAGGTTGTGCAAATAGAGACTGTTCCTAGTCAACAAATTACCCAACATTTCCATCTTGAAAGAGATCTCCACTATCTTAAAAGGTTTCCTGCCCTACTTGGATGGAATGAACTAGGGCATTTTTACAATTCCTCAGAAATATTCTCACAGAAGAGAGTCCATTCCAATTTGTTATGTGAATTTGCTTTTAATTTACCTGGACAATTCAGTTTTGTTAAATCATTTGCAATGGAAAGGTGAAGATTCTTTTCCTATAATAAAAAAATTTTTAATTCTCTTTTTGATTTAAACAAGCTACTTTGGAAAGAAGACATAATCTTGAACACTAGATAAGGCTTATTTTTTTCCTTTCTCTTCTCTGGACAGCTTTAGGACAGAGCTTCTCAAACTATGTGTCACATGTAACTGAATGTGGGGGTCTCAAAAAATTTGGCAACAGTAAAAGGTTTCTGAGTGTGCAATGACCAAAAATTAATTCAAAATCAAATGCATAATGAATCTGAGATGTTTCTGGCAGTGCTTGCCTGTGTTGCATCTCATAACTTCATAGCAGCCTTGGTTCTGAACACACAATTTGTATACTTTGCACTGAGCATGTCATCATGCCACACAATGCCAATAAAAACTGCCAGAAACACCTTGGCTCAGATTCGAGACTATTGTGTATTATGAATTGCGGTGTTTTTACTGTACATACAAAATTTTCTGCTCTTAGAGAAACATAATAGTTTAATTATGGAAAATAAAAACTTTTAATATTTTCCTACCATCATTCCTCAGCATGTATCAAATTAGCATATCTTTGGATTGTATTGTGTTAAAATATTTGATTTTAAAAATTGCTGTTATCTCCTTCTTTTACAGAAACATAAGTGTTTAATTGCAGCAAGTAAAGACAAAGGCCCTTTAATAATATTTCTCTACCATCACCACTGTATTTGTATGTAAGTGTGAACATTAATTTCTAAAATTAAGCACAAATATAATTTCATAAACTAAAGCTAGTACTTATCTGAGAAATTATTTGCAATATTTATTTATATTTTAGGACAAAAATATTTTTTCAGTTATGGATAAGTAGCTAAATTTAAAAGGGTAAAAATATATAAAGGGTATATATATATATATATATATATATATATATATATATATATATATATATATAAAGGGTAAAAATACTGATGACAATGGGGCTGAGTTTTCACTACCAGGTTGTAGTACACATAAATTGATAAGAAAAAGAAAACATATCAAATCATTTTTGCAAAATGGATTTACTTCTAATAATGATGATGGTGTGGGAAAACCTCTTTGCCTAAATTGTAAAGAAGTTTTGGTTGCAGAGAGCATGAAACCGGCCAAATTAAAATGACATCTTAATACCAAGCATGTAGCTCAGTACAATAAGTCAAAGGAATATTTTGGACAACTTTTAAAATATTCAAGTAAAGAGAAACAACGCTTGAGAAATTTGTTCCCGTCAACAAAAAGTATTTACTTGCATCTTACAAAACTTCTTATTTAATTGCAAAAACTAAAAAGGCTACACAATAGGAGAAGATCTCATGTTACTTACTACTATTAAAATGTCAGAAATAGTTCATTGGGGAAAAGTATGGGAATGAAATGTGTAAAATTCATTTATTAAATGATACTGTTTCCAAAAGAATTTCTGAAATTAGTGATGGCCAATTCCAGCAGCTTGTTACCAGGCTTGAGAGCAGCCCAAAGTTTGCAACTCAGTTAGATGAAAGAACTGGTATTTCTAACATGGCACAGTTGTTACTTTATGTAAGATATGTTTATGAAGGAAGCATGTATGAGGAATTATTGTTTTGTCACCTTTTGGAAGAGCACATAAAAGGGGAAGATACGTATCTTAAAGCTGATGAATTTTTCACAAATAAAGGTTTACAGTTGCAAAATTGCATTGAAGTCTGTACAGATGGTGATGGAACAATGAGGGCGAGAATGTTGGATTTGTAACAAAAGTTAAAGCTGGTGTCAATGAACATATCACTTTTTCTCACTGCATGATCCACTGGGAGGCACTCAGAGTCAAAAAAATATCACCAGTCAGATGTTGTGCTTCAAGATACTATCAAAATCATTAACTTCATTAAAAGCCATGCCCTTAACATTTGTTTGTTTTCAAACCTTTGGAAATCCAAGTACTCTGATTACAAAAGCTTATTACTACATGCAGAGGTAAAGTGCCTCTCAAGGGGGTAAAGTTTAAACATTATTGAAATTGAAAAAGGAAGTTGTTATATTTTTGACTGAGCAGAAATCCTATTTTGTTCATTTTAAAGATATTTTAATAATATCATTAAATATTAAATAAAAATATTTACTATTTCCTTCTTGAAGGGGGGAAGGCAGGGCAAATGAGATTAAGTGACTTGCCTAAGGTCACACAGCTAATAAGTGTCAAGCATCTGAGGTCAAATTTGAACTCAGGTCCTCCTGATTCCAGGGCCGGTGCTCTACTCACTGCGCCACCTCACGGCCCTTGTTAATTTTTTTTATGATGACTCATGGCTTTCAAAATTGTATTATTTGTTGGATATTTTCAAAAAACTCAATGATTTAAATATGTTGCTTTGAGGAAAAAATTGTAACATTTATTTTAAAAGATAAAATGGAAAATTTTTACTAAAAAAGTTAACATGTGGAAGAATAGGGAGGAAAAAGGTTCTTTAGAAATGTATACAGCCACAGATGATTTTATAGTGGAAAATAACCTTCCCCAAAATTTAATTGATCATCTGAAGTGCCTGGAGACAGAGTTTCAGAATACTTCCCTTCAAATTTTGATTCTAAACCATACTCAATTGAAATAAAAAATGTCAGTTATCTGCCATTAAAAGTTCAGGAAGAATTTGCAGGTTTAAAACTTGTTTCCTTAAAAACTGTGAAATGGATCTTGGCTTGGGATTGGAACGCAATTTCCAACAATTTCTGAAATGGCCGAAAACATGCTTCTGCCATTTTGTACTACATATTTATGTGAAGCGATGTTCTCAGTATTCATGATTATAAAATCAAAATATTGATCAACTCTGAAGAATGTTGAGGATGCTCCCTGTCCTGCAGTATCAAACATTCCACCAAGATTTAATTCTTTATGTAAGAATAAGCAAGCACATCCATCTCATTAGTATGCAAATTTGCATTTGTCTTTAATAAATGGTAAAATTATATGTATACCAAGGAATTGTTTTAAAATAAATTTCTTTATGATTTATTATCACTGAATGTTTGGTCTGTATATCTTTTTTTTTTTTTACTTATATACCCATGATCAGGTGAAAATTTCTCAGGCAAAAAGGGGTCACAAGTGGAAAAAGTTTAAGAAGCCCTCTCCAGGAGACACTCTCCAGGGAATGAAGAGTGTGACAGAGGGATATTTTGCATAACAAAAGATTCTGTTACCCCCCAAACCCACAAGGATATTTTTCAGTGATTTCAGACCACATTTTTGTTAACTTTAAATGCATGGTAAACAGATTTCCTAAATTAATTTCTACAAAAGGGAAATCTTCGCCTCATTTCCCCACCTCTTGTTATACTTCCAACCTGGCCAAAATAAGGAGCACAAGGATGAGCAATAAATCCCTGGTCTTTTTCTGCTAGTTATTGACACTTATCTCTTCCTAACTGTTTAACCAACAAGACTGTGGAGGTCCCTGTTTTGCAAGAAGGTGGAGTTGGGATTAAACAATCCCAACTAATTTGGCTATGAAGCTTCATCAGTTAACTTCAAAAGATCCTCCCCAGAACCAGGAGAATATTGTACACAGTAACGGCAGTATAGGTGAGGGTGATCAACTGTGAAAGACTTCACTACTCCAACCAAGACAACAATCCAAGACAATTCCAAAGGACCAACAATGAAAATGCTATCCACCTCCAGAGAGAGAACTGAGAAACTCTGAATGCAGATCGAAGCATATTTTTTAAACTTTATTTTCCTTGCTTTTTTTTTATCTGTGTTTTCTTTTGCAACATGGCTATGGAGATATGTTTTGCATGACTTCTCATATATAATTGGTATCAAATTTCTTGCCTTCTTGAGGAGAAAGGCAGCAATGAGGCTCAGTAGATAGAGTGGCAACCCTGGAGTTAGCCTCAGACATTTACTAGCTATGTGACCACAGACAAATCACTTAACCCTGTCTGCCTCAGTTTCCTCATCTGCAAGATGAGCTGGAGAAGAAAATGACAACCACTCTAGTATCTTTGCCAAGAAAACCCCATATGGGGTCACAAAGAGTTGGATATAACTCGACAACAAGAATGGGGGAAGGGTGGGAAGGAGAGAACTTGGAACTCAAAATCTAAAAAAAGAATATTAATTTTTTAAACATATAATTGGGAAATATTTAACAAAATTAATAAAAATACATTAAAAAAAAAGATCCTCCCTGGTCAAACTTGTTGTATTTTGTCTGTTTTTATAATTCATTAATTTTTCTTTTTCATAGAGTTTAACCAGACTAGAGCTCCTGTATGAAGAGCAGACTTTACCAAGAATAATTTATCTTCTGAATCGATAGGCAGTTTCCACAAACCAGAGTTATCAGATCATTGTCCTCTTAAAGCAGAGTTGAGATTTATGTCACATCTTAATCAGATCAGACCAGAACTACTCAGTAGACACAACAGGCAGTAATTACAAATGACAGACAATCAGATAGACAAGTTAAACCGAGAGACCCTCCAACAGTGATTCTGAAGCCCCCTTAATGTAGAATTGAGAATGACGTCAGATTTGTATTCTTTTAACCTAACCAGACCAGACCAAATGAGGTCTCAAATGGATTACTGACCACTCAAAGCAGAATATCATTAGTATTCATCCAGGTCAGACCAGGCCTATCCATGAATTTAGACGGGGAGGGTAGCCGAGATTGTACAGCAATGACAAATGACGGAAAGATCAGCATGTTGCTTGTCAGTGGGAAAATGAAGTGAAAGGGTTTAAAAAATACCTAGTCCCTCCTGTTAAGAACCAAGAGTTTCTCAGCCCAGGCCTTGCTTTTGACTTACAAATCACAGCGCCTTACTCCTCAGTGAGACTGGTGCAGTTGCCAGATGAGCACTCTGGAATTCAACAGTTTGTGTCTTGTTATTCATGGGCAAGAGACAGACGAACAGGCAACATAGACAGCACAGACGAATACACAGAATACTATTTGTCTCTGCTATTTTAAATTTTTAAAAATATATGCAATATATCAAAAATCAAAATAAATAAAAATTTTAAAAATAAAGTTCTTCCCCAATTACATGTTAGAACATTTTTTACAACATTTAAAAAAAAAAGTTTTGAGTTCCAAATACTATCCTCTCCCTCTCATCTCCCTTCCCTGAGACGGTAAACAATCAGATACAGGTTATACATGTTCTGCTATTTTTTAGAAGGAAGAACAACTTTACTGGCTGGTGAGTTTTCCTACTCAGAAATTTCCTTAGGTAAATTTTACCTTCAGTGTGCTGGAGAGTTTTGCGGCTGGAAGACTTGATTTGGACTTGATTTTGGAAGACTCCTGTCCCTTTGTGATCTATCATTTTGATACAAAAATATTCAGGGATCCTCTGATAGGTTCTGTTTGTCAATCGTGCTTATCCACATGCAGAGATATTTTAAGAGCCAATTTATCCTGTGCTTAGAGTACAATCCCAGGATACAGGAAAACCAAAGGGCAGGGATAAGGCAGAATGAAAACAATTGGGCAAAAAAGAAAGATAAATATTTACGCCTCAAAAAACTGATAGCTGGGGCAGCTAGGTGGCACAGTGAATAGAGCACCAGCCCTGGAATCAGGAAGACCTGAAATCAAATGCGACCTCAGACACTTGACACACTTACTAGCTGTGTGACCTTGGGCAAGTCACTTGATTCCAATTGCCCTGCCCTTCCCCCCTGCAAAAAAAAAAAATTTAAAAAAAAAAACCTATAGGAGAAGGAGAAGATTGATCTACATCAGATAAAATGATAAATTGACCAGCAAATACTAGGGGATTTAGCTGATATCTCAAGCTGGAATTTTGCAGACAGAGTAGGAACTGACTGGATAGATCCAGAGCTCAAGTTAGATAACTAAGTTAAGTTCTTCTTCTAAATTCTTAAGATAGATGACAAATATATAACAAAAATACTAAAATATGACAAAAATACTAAAATTCTCTTATGATAGGGGGATGTTTGTATATTTGTTCTTATTATACCTTTGAAGTAAATATTCTTTTGTAAAAGCTAAATCTGACTGTTAAGCGGAACTGGGGTACAAGAGACCCCTAAAATTGGGGTAACAGCCTCAGTAGGAGCTTGAGCCAATGGCAGAGAGACCAGACTCCCCTTCTCCTCCTCTTTAAGAGTCCTGGAGAACACTGGGGAGGGGCGAAATGTAACATACTCGGCTTTCAGGTAGGGGGAGGCCGGGGTAATTAATCACTAATATATATATATATATATATATATATATATATATATATATATATATATATATAGCTATCTCATTTGGTCCTCACAATCATCTTGTGACGCAGGTGCTGTAATTAGCCTCATTTACAGATGTGGAAACTAGGACTGGGAGCAGTTAGGTGATGGGCCAAGAGTCACATCGCTGATGTGCATCTTAGGGAGTGTTCAAACTCAGGTGTTCCTGACTCCAAGTAACCTGACTCCACCTAGCTGCTTCATCTAGGATTTTCTTTTGGTTTTTTTTTTTTTTATCATCCAAGATATAACTTCTCATTTTCTTACCCCAACCCCCTCCCCTCGAGAGAAACAAAATCCATTACAGACACATATAGTCAAAAGAAATTTCCACATTGCCATGTTCAAAAAAATATTCGATCTCATTTTGTACTCTGGGTCCTTTATCAGGAGTGGGCAACATGTTTAGTCATTTGGCCAGTATTCCACAGTTCGGCACAATAGTATTCCATCACAACCATATACCATGACTTGTTCAGCCATTCCTCAATTTGTGGACATCCCCTCAGATTTTGATTCTTTGTTACCTCAAAAAGACCTATAAATATTTTTTACACATCCTAGCTATACTATAAATGTTAATATATACCCTTAGGTCTACTAGAGATAAACCTCTCGGGCAAAAATGAATCAAGTCCAGGAAAGACAGATCTGTGCTCTGTCTTGGAGTAGTATGCTTAGTCCCAAAAAGGAGAACTAGGAGTGACAGGAGGTGGTTGGAAAGAGGTGAATTTAGGCTTGACGTAGGTAAAAACTTCATAATACTTAGCTCTATCCAAGAACAGAATGAGCTGTCTCATGAGGTCATAGGTTCCTCTTCATTGGAAGTTTTCAAGGGAAAAAACCAAAGGACCACTTGTTGAGTATATCATAGAAGAGATCCTTATTCAGCATTGGTTGGACTAGCTGGTCTCTGAGGTCCCTCTCAGCTCTGAAATTCTGTGAATTAGCCACACTTGGAAAATTCCCTTTTCCCCTGCCTGTATGTTGCAATGGATTTGCTTTGTGTGTGCACTAGGGGGCACTAAGGTGCAGTATAGGGATGTTATTCCCAGTGGGTTCCTCACCATCATGTGACTTTGGAGTCTCTATAATTAATGTTACATCGATTTCCAAGGTAGTTGTGTAGTAATAAAGCTCACAAATGATAAATCCTACTTATCCTTTGCCATTGTTGATAATACAACATCTGAAAATTGTCAGTCTTTTCCATAGTCTCTCATCTTCTACCAACATGAATAGGTCACCCACAATTCCCCAACTATCTTGCCTCTCCACTATATTAGGCTGGTCTGTATAAAAGAATATATAGGTGCCTACTGAGTAGGGGTACAGCATAGATGCCACTGAGGTTCAAAGGAAGACCAAAGACACCCACCAGATTTCCTTGGGCATTCCTTGGGTTTTGTCATGGGACTGACAGAAATAATTCCTTCCCATAACTTCTTCCTAACTTTTGGCTATTTGAACCGGGTCTTGGTGGAATCGTTTTAGTAGCGTTTGACTCTTTGTGACCCTAATTTGAGGTTTTCTTAGCAAAGATACTGGAGTGGTTGGCCATTTCCTTCTCCAGCTCATTTTACAGATGAGGAAACTGAGGTAAACAGGGTGAAGTGACTTGCCCAGGGACACATAGCTAGCAAGTGTCTGAGGCCAGATTCGAACTCATGAAGATGAATCTTCCTGATTCCAAGCCCAGTGGTCTATCCACCTCACCACCTAGCTGCCTCTTGGACTCGGTCATTCCCTACCATATTCCAAAAACTATTATTCTGGTGGAGCAACCTTTAGCAGTTGCCCTGTAGGACTATGGGTTTGGAGTATTTCTTATACTCTCAGACTCAACTGATATGTTGATTAGTCTTGCTAAACCGCTTTTTTTCCTCTTTCTTTTTCGTTCTTTGTTAGAGGGGGATTACCCTCTAGGAGAGGAGTGGGTAGTTGGAAATGAAGGTGATATAAAAACAAAAGATATCACCAAACGGTTCTTTTTTTTTTAAACGGTTCTTTTAAAACAAAAAGGGAAAAAAAAAAGGCATATTCCCACCCACCCCCAATCTGAGGATTTGCCATCCTTGAAGGATGTTGTGATGAATCTGTGTTTGAGATCAAAGCACTTTCTTGTTTTTCTCTCCCACCGTTTAAATTGAGTTTCTAACATGGTCTTTGGGCTGAGTAAGTTGTGGTACATCAAATGAAATGGAATGCTCCAGGGCCGGCAAAAGGAAAGACGTGAAGAATACAGAGAAATGCAGAAAGGCTCAGAGTGATCTAAAGCGGAGAAGGAAGAATTAGAATACAGGTTGACTATGATGACACAAAATACCCTCTAAAACAACACTTTTCAAGTCTATAAACAGAAAAGACATTAGGAGTCAGAGAGTAAATAGCCATTATTATTTTGCTAAAATGTATATTATTGTCCTGCACTCCACTGGTCTCTTCTGCGTGAGCATCCCCTCCATCTGGCGGGACTCATCCAGAATGCTAGCATCTTCCTCTTAAAAAAAAAAATCAAAATGTCAGAGTCTATGGTTTCATTTGAGGTTTTAGTCCATATTCTGTTTATTTGTATTAATTGAGACTATAACTAAGTATAATTCGGTTTCAATTCAATTTAACAAAACATTTCCTCAGCACTTATTGTGAGCAGAGCATTGCATGACTAGGCACTGAGAAAGATAGAAAATTTAGGTTAGGTCCAAACCCTGCCCAAATAGAACTTATGACCTAGAAATGGGGGTGAGACATAAGCACAGACATCCGTAACGACTAGTTACATGATAATATGACTGCATGATGTGGAGTTAGAGAGGAAGGTTGTTATTAGTGGGGACTCAAGGAAAGTAGAAGAGGTAACTGTTTTAACAATCTGGCTTGCAGCTTCTGTGGGGGTGCAAGATCCACCAACAACCAGCACCCAGAAAGCTGCCAGCACCCACCAAAGCACAGGTTCTTTTGATCTGCCTTAATAAGGAAAGCAAGGTGAAGGGGTTGGCAAGCTTACTTTAATTCAGCACACAAATATCATTCACTTAGTTCAGGGGAAAAAGCCAGCACCCTGAACTTCAGAACAAAATACAAACAAAGTACAAACATCAACAGACAGACCCAATACAGGTTCATAGTTACCAACATCTAGGCTCAGCCTGGGAGCTCAGAACAAGGGCTGGCCCAGAGTCACATGGGCCACCACTGCTGCGGCAAAGAGCTCCAAAGAAGAGGAGGCAAATCCCTGGTTTTTATATCTTTGTCAGTGTCAGGGGTGAGTCACACATGTAACTCACTCACGTGACCTAAAATCGTCACAAAGAGGGGGACTTAAACCCACATGGTCTAAGAGCCTCTGCTGTCCCAGACATGTAAACTAGGCCCTCCCTGGAGTTAGCCCCACCTTGGGCCCCACTTTAGTTGCCAATCCACACCCACATAGGTTCCACACCTAATAGGGCTTTGAGCCTGGGGCTTAGCACCTAGTAAGGCTTAATGAAATACACTGAGTTACTCAGATAAAACAAAGGCCATTTTGCTTGCCAACACAGTAACTAATTTTTAAAAACTGTAATAAAATATTAGAGAGAGAGTATGACCAAATGAGAGATAGCTAGGTGGTGCAGTGGATAGAGCACCGGGCTTGGAACTAGTAAGACTCTTCCTGAATTCAAATCTGGCCTCAGACACTTACTAGCTGCATGACCCTGGGCAAGTCACTTAACCCTCTTTGCTTTAGTTTCTTCATCTATAAAATTATCTGGAGAAGGAAACGGCAAACCACTCCAGTATCTTTGCCAAGAAAACCTTCAAAATGGAGTTACAAAGAGTTGGATATGACTGAAAAGATTTGACAACAATAACAACAAATGACCCACTGGACAGTTTCAGAGTCAAGAAAATCTGGATTCAAGTCTTGCCTCTGAATACACTGGTTATATGACCCTAGGCAAATCTGTTGACCTCTAAGTTCCCCAGACAACTCTTTCAGGGATAGACTTCAGAGAAAAGCCCATCTATATTTTTGAATGGTATTTTACTCTTTTCAGTTACATGTAAAGACAAATTTTAACATTCATTTCAAAAAAAATGTTAAGTTTAAATTTTGTCCCTCCCTCATTCACTTCCCTCCTCCCTAAGATGACAAACAATTTGATCTAGGTTACACATGTGCAATTGTGTAAACATATTTCCATATTAGTCATGTTGTGAAAGAAAAAACAGACCACAAGGAAAAAAAGCCATGAAAAAAATGAAAATACTATACTTCCATCTGCATTCAGACTCTGTCAGTTCTTTCTCTGGGTGTGAATAGCATTTCTCATGAGTCTTTTGGAATAGTCTTGGATCACCGTATTGCCAAGAATAGCTACGTTACTCACAGTTGATCATCCTGCAATGTTGCTGTTACTGTGTACAATGTTCTGGTTCTGCTCACTTCACTTTGCATCACTTCATGTAAGTCTTTCTAGGTTTTTCTGAGAGCATCCAGCTCATCATTTCTTTTTAATGAATTAATGAATTTTTAGTTTTCAACATTCATTTCCATAAGTTTTATATTTTCCCTTTTTTTTTTGGAGGGGGGGAAGGCAGGGCCATTGGGGTTAAGTGACGTGCCCAAGGTCACACAGCTAGTAAGTGTGTCAAGTGTCTGAGGCCACATTTGAACTCAGGTCCTCCTGACTCCAGAGCCGGTGCTCTATTCAATGCACCACCTAGCTGCCCCCATAAGTTTTACATTTTCTCCACCTCCCTCCCCTCTCTCCTCCCCAAGATGGTATGCAATCTGATATAGGCTTTCTATATACATTCTTATTAAATGTATTTTCACATTAGTCATGTTGTATAGAAGAATTAGAACAAATGGGAAGAACCATAAGAAAGGAAAAACAAAACAAAACAAAAAGAGCAAATATCTACACTCAGACTCCATATTTCTTTCTTTCAATGTGGATGGAATTTTCTATCGTGAGTCTTTTGCTTAGAAGAGCTAAGTCCATCAAAGTCAGTCACCAAACAATGTTGCTGTTACTGTGGACAGTGTTCTTATGCTTCTGCTCACTTCACTCAGCATCAGTTCATATAAGTCTGTCTGCTCATCATTTTGTATAGCACAATAACATGTTCCATTACATTCATGTACCACAATTTGTTCAGCCATTCCCCAATTGTTGGGCATCCTTTTGATTTCCAATTTTTTGCCACTACAAAAAAAGAGCTGCCGTAAATATTTTTGTGTAAGTAAGTCCTTTTCCTTTTTGTTGATCTCTTTGGGATATAGACCTAGTAGTGATGTTGCTGGACTGAAGGGTATGAGCAATTTTATAGTCTGTTGGGCATAGTTCCAAATTGCTCTCCAGAATGGTTAAATTAGTGCACAATTCTGCCAACAATGAATTAGAATTAGTGTCCTGATTTTCCCACATTCCCTCCATTAATTATCATTTTCCTTTTCTGTCATATTAACTAATATGATAGGTGTGAGGTGGTACCTCAGAGTTTTTTAATTTGCATTTCTCTAATCAACAGTGATTTTGAACATTTTTTCATAGGTAGCTCTGATTACTTTGAGAACTGCCTTTTCGTATCCTTTGACTATTTATCAATTAGGGAATGACTTGTATGCTTATAAATTTCAACCAGTTCACTATTTGTTTGAGAAATGAGGTCTTTATCAGAGACATTTGTTGCAAAAATTGTTTCTCAGCTTTCTGTTTTCCTTCTAATCTTGGTTGCTTTGGTTTTGTTTGTGAAAAATCTTCAGATTTAATATAATCAAAATTAATCATTTTACATCTTGTATTCATTTCTGTTTCTTGTTTCATCATAAATTCTTCCCTCCTTCATAGATCTGAGAGGTAAACTATTCTTTGCTCTCCTAATTTGCTTATAGTATTACCCTTTATATCTAAACCATGTACCCATTTTGACCTTATCTTGGTACATGTTTTGAGATGTTGGCCTATATCTAGCTTTTACCACACTGTTTTCTTGTTTTCCCAGCAGTTTTGGCAAATAGTTGAGTTCTTGACCCAGAGGTTGGGGTCTTCGGGTTAATCAACGTTAGGATACTATGATCATTTACAACTGTGTCTTGTGCACCTAATCTATTCCACTGATCTATCACTCTGTTTTTTAGCCAGTAGCAGGTAGTTTTTATGATTACCACTTTATAATACAGTTTGAGATCTGGTGAGGGAATTCCTTCCCATTTTTTTTCCATCAATTCCCTTGATATTCTTGACCTTTTGTTCTTCCATATGAGTTTTATTTTTTCTAGCTCTATACAATAATTTTTGGTAGTTTGATTGGTATGGCACTGAATAAGTAAATTAGTTTACTCAGAATTGTCATTTTATTGGCTCAGCCTATTCATGAGCAATTGATAATTTTCCAGTTGTTTAGATATGATTTTATTTGTGTAATAAGTGTTTTGTAACTGTGTTGAAATTTTTCTTGGGTTTGTCTTGGCAGGTAAACTCCCAAGTATTTTATATTGTCTATAGTTATTTTAAATAGAATTTCTCTTTCTATCTCTTGCTGCTGACCCTTGTTGCTAATATACAGAAATGCTGATGATTTATTGGGTTTATTTTGTATTCTGCAACTTTGCTAAAGTTAAATATTTCAACTAGTTTATTAGTTGATTCTCTTGGATTCTCTAAGTAAATCAACATATTATCTGCAAAAGAATGGTAGTTTTGTTTCCTCATTTCTATTCTATTTCCTTCAATTTCTTTCTTATTTTAAGGAAAGTTCCCTTTATTCCTATGCTCTCTAGTATTTTTAATTGGAATGGGTGCTATATTTTGTCAAAAGCTTTTTCAGCATCTATTGAGATGATCATATGCTTTCTGTTGGTTTTGTTATTGGTATGGTCTCTTATGCTAATAATTTTCTTAATATTGAACTAGCCCTGCATTCCTGGTATAAATCCTACCTGGTCATAGTGTATGATCCCTGTGATATATTGCTATAATCTCTTTGCTAGTATTTTATTTAAAATGTTTGCATCAATATTCACTATGAAAATTGGTCTATAGTTTTCTTTCTCTGTTGTAGCTCTTCCTGGTTTAAGTATCAGCACCATATTTGTGTCATAAAAGGAATTTGTTAGGACCTGGCCCATCAACATTGATAGAAAGGAGGTCCTCACCAGAAGATTCCTGCATCAATGAAATCATTGGAATCATAGTAATTAATAATGATCATTTTTAAAATTGGTGGGGCAGAGACAGGGCAAGTTACCTTTTGGTAACTTTTGGCTGGGTTTTTTTTTTTTAAGTAGAGGACAGCCGCAGAAGTTTCCAATATATTTTCCCAAATTTTATATCCTTCAGTGCCAGTGTAGCTGTCCAGCCATGTGTGAGGATCAGGTTTCCATGCCACATCCTCACTGGTTCTTCACCATGGCCCTTGGCTGGAGTCCACCCCTGAGTCTCCAGGATCTGATAGGTGAACTTCACTTTAACTTCACCAATTCCTGGTCATCTCCTCACCATAGTTCTGTATTTGAATATCTTTCCCTTCCTCTCCCCCACTTTTCAGTATTTTAGTCCTTAGCACAGTGCCTGACTTATAGTAAACACTTCATAAATGCTGTCTTTCTGTCTATTTTTATCTACCTATCTATCTATCCATCCATCTATCTATCTTCTTCATTCTTATGAAAAAAAATGTCTCGCAGTAACAGAACTTGGACAATGGGCTTGGAAGCCAGGGGATAGAGAATAGTCAAATAAAAGAGGAGAACCAGATGGAAGTAAGTATCTCTGTTTGGCAACTCCTAAGTCTCTCTCTCCCCTAGGAACCTCCTTGTCCATTATGATGTCACATTCTATTTTCCTCCTTCTGGTCCCCATCAACCTGGCAACTTCTCCTCACAGGATTCCGAAGGTCAGGGATGGGTCATGGGTAGCCAGCAGGGGGGAGAGAGCCTAGCAGTGGCTCTGCTCTCCCCTGGGGGCCCCAGGTGGAGGATGGCAGTGACCTACAAGAATGTCCCTCACTCCTGGGCTCCATCTAGCATTTTTGCTGCCTTCAATGTCGTCCTGTTGATCACCATCAGTGGTCTGTTCTTCTCCTTCCCGTGAGTGGGTCTCTCTTGATTCTCCGCTCCCATGAAGATCTCCATGTATACAGATCAGGATGGAGCTCCCCATCTCACAGGCATCTTGCCTTCTCCATAGCCTGGCTGGTCATGGCCCCTTTCTTTGGCAGGAATCCCAAGTGGATAGGGAGGATCTGCTAGAGTGGGCCCTCATCTCTCATGGTAATCACAGTATCTCACAGATTCCTGTAGCTGTTCCCAGTCAATGAGATGCTTATTTCCTCCAAGCCAATGCCCCTGCTATTTTTTTTGGACGAGTCTGGGCTGCTCCAGGATGACCTTCCTGTCCTTTTCCAAAGCCCACTCAGATACTTCAAGGCCCCAAATGAGTGGTTAGTGGGTGAAAATGGCCACTGTACCGAAATGGGCCATACCCCCTGAACCTTGCTCATCAGAGTTACCAAGAACAGGAATTCTTTTCCCCTTGCTGCCTTAGAACAGGCCGCAACCTGTCTAATGTTAGGTTAGGACATTGGCTGAGATGAAGAGATGTGAGACAATATCCAATTCTGGAAGTTTGCATTCGATACACCTTGCTTTTAGTCCCCCTGGACCGGGGATTGGGGTGAGTCAGGATGGGGGGCGGGGAATTGCACAGGTGAGTGGAGGGAAGGCTGAAAGGAAACTTAGCCTAGGATTGCTTCTCTTTTCAGTTGCAGGTGGCTTGCTCAGCATGGTGACTGGGTGTCTCCCACCATCACCGGGTTCCTTTTTGTTCCCACTGTGGTCAGTCTCATTTTTCTCAATTTCTCTGACCCTGGCATTCTCCACCGAGGTGAGGTCCCCCTGCCTGCCTGAGACCTAGTGCTCCAAGAAATAAAAAGGGATGGGAAGGAGGAGGAGGGCTGGAGGCTGTAGATCAGGCAAGCCACTGAGATCTAAAACCTCTCCCTTCTTTGTGCCTCAGTTTCCCCAGAACACCTGCCTCTGCCCCTTCTGCCTCCAGAAGCTGTGTTTCCCAAACTATCAAGCTGTGGCTCAGGGAGCTTCTGAGGCTAAAGGGGGGTTCTGCTCCGAGGTGGGAGCCAAGAGACTTAGGGTCTCTTCCTGACTCTGTCACTAATTAGCTGTGTGAGCTTGGAGAGTCATTCTCTCTCTTGGGGACTCTGTAAAAGGAGGGAACAGGTCTGGGTGACTTCCAATGGGTTTCCTGCTGATTCTGGGAGAGGGTAAAAGAAGCATGGAAAGGAAGGGGAGGGAGGAAACCCAACAGTTGTGGAGCGGGGTGATAAGGAGAGCTTGTTCCTTCTGTCCCACTTTCCCTTCCCTATACTCCTGTTCTCTTGGTTTTTCCCTTTCCTACCCACCCCACTCCCTTCCTCAACTCCACGTTAAAGAGCAGGCCAACCAATACTCCACAGGCCTGGTTTCTAAATCAAAACTCCTCCCGTTGCGACCCCCATGTGCTTTAGACACTCAGGTGTCCCTGCAGGGCTGTCCTCTGGGCCTGGATGCACTTACAAATGTCTCTGTTCTACCTCTTCCCCTACATTGCTGAGGTCCTTTAGAGTTCTGGAAGCTCCCAGGCCTCTCGTCCATTTGTTCTGGTGGTGGGGATGTAAGCATATTCAGGTGCCTCCTGCCTCTCTCCATGCCCAGGCTCCGAGTGGCAGTGCCCACTGGCCATCAAGGTGGTGTGGGTGAACAGGAGAGCTTTCCGCCTGCAATGGTGCCAGAGGTGTGGCTACCACCGTCCTCCCCGGACCTACCACTGTCCCTGGTGCAACATCTGTGTGGAGGTGAGTCCTGGATGGGCATCTAGGCTGGCTTCATGACTGCCCACCCCACCTGCAGAATCTGGAAGCCAAATCCAAATGGATATACCAGTAGCTCACATTTCCGCAACAACCTCTTTGAAGTAAGACACTGAAAGGATTGTCTCCATTTTCCAGATGAGGAAACTGAGGTTCGGAGAGGTTATATGACCTGTGCATGGTCACACAAAAGTTTCAGAGCTAGGATTTGAGCTCAAGGTTCTTGACAACAAGTCTAGTGGCCTTTCCCATACATCAGCCCAGCTTCCCACTACATCACACAGACCTATTTACAAGGAGAACCTTTTAAGACTATATATATATATGTATGCATCAGGCATGTCTATAAAAAGCAGAGATGAATTCTGGTGCTCTCAGGAAAGCCCTGGCCTTGGAAATCAGAAAATGTGGGTTTGATTTCTAGCCCTGCCACTAACTAGCGATGAGACCTCAGGTAGCATCATGGTGTGGAATGAGCTTTGATTCTGGAGTCAGAAGATGTGGGTATAAATCTTACCTCTGACATTCACTACCTGTGTGACCTTAGGCAAGTGACTGAACCTTCCTGGGGCTCAGTTTTCTCATCTCTAAAATGGGGGCGGGGGGTTGTACTCGGTAATCTGAGGACCCTTCTAGTTTTAAATCTATGATTTCCCTTCAGACCACCACTTCCTCATCTGGAAAATGAGAGGGCTGAATCAGATAAGGTAGATGACCTCTAAGAATTCTTCTAAGAGTTCAGACAGTTTAGGACCCAGGGATTCTTAGCCTTTTTTAAGTCATGGATGCCTTTCTTTGGTAGTGTGTCAAAGCCTTTGGTTTTTTAATAGTTTTTAAAAAATTGATAATTTAAGGAAATCACAAATTTCAATGACAGGGTAGTAGAAAATAGAGATGTAATTTTTATCCAGGGCAGCTAGGGGTGCAGTGGATATAGCACCAGGCCTAGTCAGAAAGATAAATCTTTGTGAGTTCAAATCTGACCTTAGACATTATTAGTTGTGTGACCCTGGGCAAATCACTTGACCCCATTTGCCTCAGTTTCTGTAAAATGAGCTGGAAAAGGAAATGGCAAACCGCTCCAGTATTTTTGCCAAGAAAACCCCAAACAGGGTCACAAAGAGCCAGATTTAACTGAATACAAATTTTTATCCCACCCAAGTTCACAAAACCCATGAAGTCTATTCAAACAGAGCAGATCCTACATTAAGAACCCCTGGCTTGGGATTCTTATATACTATCTTTACACAAACGCACATCTCTTTTGGGGCAGGGAGAAGGCTGACACTATTGCCCCTCTTATTCTCAACTGAGAAGACCATGAAGGTGTATGTGTGCTTGTGAGAGTTCTCGTAGGGGTGCGGAGGGGGCAGGGAATGGGCCAGGCCAGTGCTGGGCCCAGTAGGAAACTCTTGTCTCTTGCTGACTCAAGTCTTTGGGAAACAAAGCCCAGGTTTCCAGGCCAGGAGACTTTCTTAGAACAATAATCTAAAACGTATTTATGGCACTTTTTATCAAATGGCTTTTCATTCATGTCCTAATGAGATAATGTGTAGAAGCCCTTTAGTTCTATATCAGGGATGGGGAACCTGCAGCCTGGAGACCACACATGGCCCTTGAGCCCTTTCACTGCACTTGAGGACCTAGAAGGCCATGTGTAACCTTGAGGCCCTCAGGTTCTCCAGCCCTGTTCTATGTAATTGTTAGGTATACTGTATTCTCATTTGATCCTCACACCAACTCCCTTAGATAGACAGGAAAGACATAATTAGCATCTTCATTTTACAGTTGGGGAAACCAAAACCATGCGAGTCACAAACCTTCTTAGTGACAGGGATTAAGCCAGAGCCCAGGTCTCTTGGTTTCTGGTATCTCTTTTCATGGTCCCAGGCTGCCTCGCTGAAAGGATGAACTCACAACCTCTAGCTTACCAGGCCAAGGGACAAAATTTGCTGGCTAATTGGCCTCTCAGCTTCTTCCTGTGTGGGGGAAGACAAAAAAAAGGGGGGAAGGTGCAAAAAAAAAGGTGGGGGGGAGTGCAAGAGAAAGGGTAAAGTGGATGGGGAGGTCAGGGTAAGGAAAGGGAGAGGGGTTTGAGGCTTAGGGATTCCTTAGTTGAGCCCCCAGCCCCAATTCACCATACTTCTACCAGGATTTTGATCACCATTGCAAGTGGGTCAACAACTGCATTGGCCAACGCAACTTCCGCTGCTTCATGCTGCTGGTGGTCTCGCTCTGCCTCTACACGGGAGCCCTGCTTTCCGCCTGCTTGGCCTTCCTCATTCGAACATCCCAACAGCCGTTCTCTGTGGACAAGGCCTTTGCGTATCCTCTTCAGGACCAATGGGGTGGGGGCTTCTTGAAAGAGGATGTGTTCTGAGGGCAAGGGCATGGGAGGGAAAGGGGCAGCACCTCAAAACAGGGAAGATGTCGGGGAGTGGGCCTGTGCAGAAGGAAGAAGGGGGTCAGGGAAGAGGAATAAAGATAGGGAAGGGTTGGGGGGGTCCTAGGGACCCAGAGGAGAAATGAGAAATGAGGAGGGGTCAGAGAGGAGGGCAGTGAAGACAGGGAGTGATGGGTCAGGGAGAGAAGGACGAAGAGATCAAGAAGGAGGGACAAGAGGAAGGGCTGGTGAAATCAGGATGGGGAAGGACCATCCTGACCCATGTCAGCAGGTGTCCCACCTTAGCCTCGCTGCCAGCATCGTGGTCGCAGTCCCTGCCGCGGCCTTCATGCTGCCCCTGCTCCTGCTGCTGTGCATGCAAGCCCTGTCGGTGAGCTCGGCTGAGCGCTCTTATGAGGTCAAGGTACGGGAGCCACCTGGGGCTGGAGCGTTGGGGTGGGGATGGGGGGGAGGGCTCATCTCAGGAGGGTCTCAGTATTCTCATTTCCAAAGAGCTTTCTTCCCACTCTTCCTCTCTCACTCAAGACACCTCTAGGTGTCACGATGACTAAAATGCTGGACTTGGAGTCCAGAGGATCCGGGTTCAAAGTCTGCCTCAGGCACTGTCATTTTCTTTTCAGCAAAATGGGAATCCTAAGGACATTTACCTCCCAGGGTTGTTTGTGAAACAAAATGAGATAACATATAAAAAGCCTTGCAGACCTTTAAATGAGAGCTATTATTACATTCATTATTATATATTATGTTGTTATAATATTCATTATGCACCCCTCATGCTCTCTGCAAGAAAGTGCTGGGGACCCAAAGATGAAATGGAACTCAGGCCTTATATGCTAATGAAGGAGAAATTTAAGGGAGGAGGGAGGAAAACTGAGAGGAGTGTTATCAGCTCACTGTCAATTAGCAGCCTATGCGGTAAATACAATTGAACCAACCTGCCTCCTGCCTCTCACAGTGCCGTTACCTGCAGAGTTATAATCCCTTTGACCAGGGCTGTGCCAGTAACTGGTATTTAACCTTTTGTGCACCGCTGGGACCTAAGTGAGTTGGGGCCCCAACCTGAGTGGGCTGCCCCAGGGGTGGAAGGGTCCTACGTCTTTCTCCAACTGTCTCCCCAGGGCATTGCATAAAGTGTTAGTGTGGTTAGTGTAGCTGGGCAGCCTTCCTGGCTATTACGCACCCTCCCGGTTTTCCCTGGCTCCAGTTTCTCTAGAATTGGGTTATTCAGCTTCAAAGAATGGGGGTGGGGGGAAGGAAGGAGGGGGAGGATGTGGGAAGCAACTTGGCCTGGAGCAATGCAAATATTACAGGCTGAGAACCCCTGCGTTCTTCCTTCTAGAAAGGGGGGATGGGAGAAGAGATAGATGTAGATGTAGATGTGTTTTCTTTTTCCCAGGTATATGGCAGAAGCCATCCGGCTGCAGAGGGTGCTGGGACCAGACAGGGCGCGAATACCCAGATTATGTTCCCCTCAGTGGCACGCTGCCCCTTGCCCTGTCTCTGTGCCTTACTCTCAGTCAGCCAGTGTGTCTCGTCCCTACACAATTGCTATGCCCACCCTTCATTCTACTGGTGGTGTGCGAGGCCTTCACCCTACCAACATGCCAAGACCCCACCCCGCCAATGTGCCAGGCTCCCACTCTGTTCCCGTGTTTGCCCCTCAACTCTTCCACATGAAACCGTGGTCAGGGAGAGGTCCGTTGGGGGGTGGGGAAGCAACTCCTCAGCCAAAGGTAAGGAACAAAGAGTATGTGCTTGTTATAGGGAAGGGTGTATGTATGTGTGGAGAGGAGTGGGAGGGCCTGGGGAGGGGGAACCCCAGGAGATTCTACATTCAGGGTGACAGATCACTGAGCACATTGGGTCTTTCCATGATGCCGGGCTACTCCATAGATTTCAGGGACAGGCTGGCCACTTCATCTCCCTATCCATGAAAAAGGGCAGGTGAACCCGAAGGCTGCCTGAAATACAACCAAATACCCTGGGGTGGGCGGCGGGGAAGCATCGCCCTATCCAAATTCACTATGGCCCTCATGGGGTGGGGTAAAGGCAGCCAAGTGTAGAGGGGAGAGCCTTGTATGGGTAGCCTAGAGACACGGGTTCTAGCCCCAGCTCTCCTATTTACTAGCTATGTAATCTTGGGTAAGTAATCTCCGCTCTCTGGGTCTTAATTTCCTCATTGTAAAAGAAGACAGTAGTGGACTCTAAAATCCTTTCTAGCCTTTGCTCTCTGAAGGTCCCCTTGAGATAAAGGAGCAAGGGATCTTTCATTTTTGCCAATGCTAGTGGGTAAGAGGGTGTGTGTGTGTGTGTGTGTGTGTGTGTGTGTGTGTGTGTGTGTGTGTGTGTGTGTGTGTGTGTGTGTGTGTGTGTGTGTACCAGATGATAGGGTTCAGGGTAGGGGGAATTCCCCAGAGCACTATGGGTACATCCCCAACTGTTTCTCCCTCTTTCTTCAGCTTCAGGGTACGGGTGCTCTTCCCCAACTAACAGAGTCCCAGAGACAAGCTTTGGGGAGCCGCTTACCTGGAGCTGGCCCTCGCCAATGAGTTCTGCTATGCCGAGGCCACCCCTCCCTGGAGCCACAATATGGTGGACTCCCCACTCCCAGATCCCATCCTGCCCTTTTCCCATTCTGGCTCCCACTGGTGGGAGTATTTGATTCCTCTAGAGTCTCCATTAAATACCCCTTTATTAGCTTCCTAGAGCAGTGTGGAGTGGTGGAAAGAACAATGGACGCGGCACGGTCTTTGCCACTGACTCCCTAGATGACGTCAGGAAAGGCAGTCTGGGCTCTCATGTCTTCATCGGTAAAATGAGGAGGTTGGCCCAGATTGCAAAAAGCTTGCTTCCAGATCTTACATTTTATGGTTCTTAAATATTCATCAAAGAAGAACATTAGCTCTGTCCCCAAGCGTGAGTCAGCTGACCTCCATGCCCATTTTTGCCTCTCCTGACTGGTGTCGCTGCTGCTGCTGCTCTCTGGCTGTAGGGGGCAGCAGACAGTTATCTATGACTCATTCAGTCTCCTGTACATTTGCTAGAGTGGAGTATCTTATACCTGGTTTAGGTCCCCGGTGATTATGAAATCCCTTGTGTTACAAACCACCCACTCCCACCTTGTCTCTCAGTTCTGGGATCCGCACGTAGACATGGAAACCATTCCCTCCATTTCACTCACTGATAACGTGAGTTTCCCCTTGCCAAGGTTAAAAATGTGTGATTTGGGGTAGGGGGCACCAAAACAATACCCATGAGTCTAAGCCTGGTGTAGCGCTGGACTTGGAGTCCTGAAGACTTGTGTTCTTATCCCACCTCAGAGTCAACCCTGGATAAGTCACTTATCTCTTCTGGGCCTGTTTCCTCACCTGTAAAATGGAATTGGACTTGATAGACTCTAAGGTCCTTTGTAGGGCATCTGGGTGGCACAGCAGATAATGCACTGGACTTGGAGTCAGGATAGACTCGTCTTTCCGAGTTCAAATCTAGCCTCAGACACTTACTATGTGACCCTGGGCAAGTTACTTGACCCTATTTCTTTATCTGTAAAATGAGCTGGAGAAGGAAATGACAAACCACTCCAACATCTCTGCCAAGAAAACCCCAAATAGGGTCACAAAAAGTCAGGCACAACTGAACAACACAAGGTCCTTTCCAGCTCTAAGGTCATCATCCTGTGGCCGTTAGGCTTCCTCTCCATTTACTCTAGGCCCTGGCTGGAGGGCTATGGTTATCCCAGCCAGTCCATCCTGTGGGGTCCTCCCTGCGGAGGAACATCCATACAGGGCAAGCACAGGAAAATCAATGCCACTGTGCACAACTCCATCCCATTTTTATGTAGGGGAAATCAGATATAAATGAACTGACTTTGGTCCAGAAAAGGAGGGAAATGGATTTATACAAGTGTTAAAACAAACAAATAAAAACAAACATTGACCAGAGTGATGTGCAAAGAAGCAAGACTGGTCTTACCTGTTTTAACTTTCTAAGGATAGGGAAGATTATGGACCGAGGTGGTTTAGAGGTCAAGAGTAGCTCACATTTGTATAGCATTTTCCTCTGAATGACTCCACGAGATAGGTTGTATATTACCCCCATTATACAGACAGGGAAATCGAGGCACAGAATACATAAATGACTTGCCCAAGGTCACATGGGAAAGAAGGAAGAAAACAAGCATTAAGTACCTACTATGTGCCATCTGCTCTAAGTGACTGACAAGTACTTCATTGTATCCTCACAACACTGGAAGATAGATTATTACAGCTGGTAAGTGTTGGAGTCAGGATTAAAACTCAGGTCTTCAAGGTCTAAATTTAGCATTTTTTTCCATTGATAAAACAGATTTCCCTTGGGAGTCCTCGGTCAATGCACTTTTGAGCCTCCAATCCTGGTGGGAACTATTGCTGTTAGCACCTTCTTGGTTTCCAAGGGTCCTTTCCTCTTTGGGTTCTCAGTTCATCCCTTTTATAACCTCCTGTTCTGATAGCCACCCATCTTACTTTATCCAGCTGGTGCCTTCTATAGGAATTCATGACTTCATGGTTTCCAAGGCCCTTCCCATCTCTAGCTCCCGTGATCCGATGAGCTGGAGCACAATGTACCAATGTACCTCGTCTTTCTGATCAATATATCATGCACCCCTCTCTCCCTTGGCCCTGTGTCTGTAGCCCCACCCTTTTCTTCCAAGGTACCTCTCAGTCATGCCCTGTGCCAAACCCTTGACACCCACACATACCATTCACCTTGCCCCCACTGGGCACTCACTAGACATATTTTCACGTTAAAAGGCACCCCCAGTCTGGCCTTAGGAAATCCCCATTAGCTCTTTTTTTTTTTTTACAATATTTTAAAAATACTTGACTTCTCTCCTTACATTGTAAAATTGAAACCACCAGACTCACCCCTTTAGTCATTTCATACCCGCAAGTCTGTAAGTATGAACACACACTTGCCAGGACCTCCGTACACTTCGCCCAGGGCCTGGCTTAGAAAGGAACAGTGCTCAAAGCTATTTCTCTTCTATCTGCTCCTCTGAGTGGGGACCAGCCTGGGACAGAGAGGAGGGGGTTTTAGTCTCTGAAACGAGCATGGGAGGGAGGCTTGAGAAGCAAAGATTGGGCCAAGAACCCCAGCAACAACCTAGGCTCCTAACGGCTGAGGGATGAGGGGAAGAAGGTAAGGTGAGCTGCAATACTTCAAAGTCTTCCGCGCTCCTAAAGTTTCATCTCACAGTTGAGATACTTGGTGGTATTGCAGGAGGCTGCAGCATGGATCGGTATCATATCATTATAGGGTGGTTAATGTGCAGCCACTAGGTGGCGCAGTGGGTCGAGCACTAGGCCTGAAGTCAGAAAATCCCGAGTTCAAATGTGGCCTCAGACACTTACTAGCTGTGTGACCCTGGACAAGTCACTTAATCCGGTTTGCCTCAGTTTCCTCATCTGTAAAATGATCTGGAGAAGGAAATGATAAGCCATTCCAGTGTCTTTGCCAAGAAAACCCCAAATGGGGTCACAAAGTCAGACACGAGTGAACAAATGTGTAGTAGGGACCCCACGGTGGCCGGAGAGGATAACACCATCTTCAATGGGCTCATAGACATTTCGGCTACCTTGTCAAGGGGTGTTGGAGAACTGACATTGCTTGGGTCCCTGACTTCACCCTGGGCCCCATTCAAGTCACAGTCCCAAAGAATAAGCCATATTATGGCTAATCTCCTTACAGAAATCCTGTGTTTTTTTATGCAAAGTCCCTCAGCTTTCTTGCTGAGACCTTCCCATCATCCCATGTGAGTATTTCCCCCCACCCTGTCAAGATATTAGGAGATGTGTTTTCCAGAGCAAAGGCCCAGTAAGCAGGATGTGCCCTGAGCTTGGCATAACAACAATCCTTTGGGCTCACCCTCTGGATGATGTCACTGCTCTGGCAAAATCCTACATTATTATTGTATTGCTTTGACCAGTATCAGGCGTTCTCTGAGCTCAGACAAGCTTGGACTAGTTCTGGTCATGAAGCCCTGTTATGAATCAAAGTGGTCACATTGGCATTGTCAGGGCTGCAGCTCACTGCCCAATCTCTGATACAATTACTGCAATCTCCCCACACTGCCTCGGGGCCCCCCACCAGGGACGGGCCTCAGCACACATCTGGATCCCCTCCCTGCTTGCAAGCCCGTTTCCCTCACTTTGAAATAAACTACTGTTTGACTCCTGACTCTCCTCTGTCTCTAGACTGCTCTGTTTGGCTCTGGCCAGATCCATCCAGCTGACAACCCATATACACATTCTATTTCTTCCACTATCCCTACTCCAGCTCTTAAGTCCTGTCTAGGTTTCCATGCTGAGAGTAGGAGAGGATAGTTTGGGTGTAGAATCCTCACTCACCCTCCAGTATCACTTCTCTCCTCCTTCTCCTCCAACCCACAGGCCTACATCACCCCACCCGTCTCTCCTTAGGTCCTGATAAGAAGAATGGGGAATTATCAGGGCATGCCAGCATTTACAAGGCTGGCTACCCAGACCAAGCCAGAAGGCTCTGTTGACCTCCCACCCAAGCAGAAGCTTAAGAGGTGTTTGGGCCAAGGGAGAGCAGGAAACCCTTAATTTTACAGTGAGAGAAACTGTTTGCTTGGCCCCAGGAGTTAAAGATGCCTACAAGTCCTAGCTCCCTTTCCCCTCCCCATAGATCCAGACCAATTCTTAAACCTCTCGAACAAATTAGGACCTTGGGAGGGTGGGGCCAACCATATGAACCTTTGGTGTCCGTCCTAGATAGCTGGGCCTCGTTTGGGGCTAGTTCTGCTGCTCACCACTGCCTCTGGCAAGTCAGGACCTCTCTGAATTTCAGTTTTCTCTTCTACAAAATAGATGATTGAACTAAATTAATCATATGACCATACTGGGTCCCATGGCTCATATGGTCCTCTGGGTGTTTTGATAGATCAAAGCATGGGGTTTTCCACACAGGTAGATACTTCCTCTCTCACACTATGGTACTTTGGGTTGCCATTGGAAACCTCTTATTTTCCCCTCTGCCCTTTAGTAGAAAGTCATTTGGGTATAGAAAGGGTTTTGGTTTCTCCCCCACCACCACCCCTTTCTCTCTGTCTCTCTCTCTGTCCCTCTCTTTCTCCATCTATCTCTCGACAGGGTTAAGTGACTTGCCCAGGGTCACACAGCTAGTAAGTGTCTGAGGCTACATTTGAACTCAGGAAGATGTCTGCCTAACTCCAGGACCAGTGCTTTATCCACTGCACCACCTAGCTGCCCACTTTCTCAAGTCTACACAATAAACGAAACAATAAATCAAGTCCTGATTTATATCATTTGTTGATTTTCAAGCTGTAAATGTTGACATTCAGGGCAGCCCGGGAGTCAAGAGGACCTGAGTTCAAATGTGGCCTCAGACACTTGACACACTTATTAGCTGTGTGACCTTGGGCAAGTCATTTAACCCCAACTGCCCTGCCTTCCCCCCTCAAAAAATGTAAAAAAAAAATAGAATAAAATAAATGTTGCCATTGAAAATTTGACAACCAGCTCTGCAGTACACCCCTGGAAGCAGCACAATATTGACAAGAAAAGTGGGACCCAAGAGACATGGGTTCTAGTCCCAGCTCTACCAATAAATGGCTGTATAACTTTGGGGAAGCCATTGCCCTCTCTGGACCTCAGTTTCCATGTCTGTAAAGTAAAAAAGTTGAATAAGCTCTCCAACATCCTTTCTAACTCTAATTAATGTACCATTTTCTAAGTTAGATGCAGGACCAGGAAACTTAAAATTGGCTGGTTTCTGAAGGCAAAGTTATTTAAAAAAAGAAGGAAGGAAGGAAGGAAGGAAGGAAGGAAGGAAGAAAGAAAGAAAGAAAGAAAGAAAGAAAGAAAGAAAGAAAGAAAGAAAGAAAGAAAGAAAGAAAGAAAGAAAGAAAGGAAAGGAAGGAAGGAAGAAAGAAAGAAAAAGAAAGGAAAGGAGGAAGGGAGGAGGAAAGAGAGAGAAAGAAAGGGAGGGAGGGAGAGAGGGAGGGAAGAAGGAAAAAAGAAAGGAAGAATGGAAGAGGGAAAGAAAAACAAAAACATTCTGGAGTATTGGAGGTGGGAGAGAAGGAAAGACCTCCAGCAGTTTCCTCATGAAGAATGTGGGGATAATAAAAGCACTGCTCTCATGGGGTTTTTGTGAAGATCAAATGAGTGGACACTGTTAAGTGCTTTGTAAACTTGAAAGTGCTCTATAAATGCTCCCTATTTTTAGTTTTTAAAGCAGTCTAGCGGGTCCTAATTGGAGAGGCTGGGCATAGACCTCAGAAGATAACTGCTACATGGCAGCAGATGTTAAGAGGCATAGAAGTGGTGTAGATGCATGAGGATTGAGGGTTTATTCCTGCCATTTATGATGGGGCCTCAGTTTCCTTATTTGTAAAATGAGGAGGGTGAACTAGATGTCCTCTGAGGTCCTTAACTTGATGATTCTAGGATCCTACGATTTCTCTTCTAGCTCCAACTCCCATGATCCTACAGTCCCTCGAGGCAGCTAGGTTGTGCAGTAGATAGTTCCAGGCCTAGAGGCAGGAACACTAGAGCACAAATCTGACCTCAGAAACTTTCTAGCTGTGTGACCTTGGGCAAGTCACTTCACCCTGTTTGCCTCAGTTTCCTCATTTATAAAATGAGCTGGAGAAGGAAATAGAAAACCATTCCAGTATCTCTGCCAGGAAAACCTCAAATGGGGCCTCCCTTCCTTCTTTCTTGCGCCTTCTTCCTTTTCTTCCTTCTTCCTTCCCTCCCTCGCTCCTTTCTTTCTTTCTTTTTTTTTTGCCAAGCCAGGAAAGCTAGTTTTGTTCCTGTGGCCCTTCCAGAGGACCAAGGGAACAGAGACGATAAGACCTACCATAGGATCTGTCATTTGCACCCCCCCCCCCAAAAAAAAAGGGCATGAAGCTAGAGGGAGGCTCAGTTCTGATAATAAATTGGCCATTTTC
The DNA here is from genome assembly GCA_028646595.1 of Phalanger gymnotis. Classification (NCBI taxonomy): domain Eukaryota; kingdom Metazoa; phylum Chordata; class Mammalia; order Diprotodontia; family Phalangeridae; genus Phalanger; species Phalanger gymnotis. The sequence continues at coordinate 544,231,526 of CM053622.1, read as the reverse complement.
CAGCGGAGACATCTTAACATTGGACCAGCCGTAAGGCCCTGATAATCCAGCCCTGCCCTGCCCTTTGCCCTGCCTTGCCCTGATGCCACCCCCACCCCTGAGACTACCTTCTTAGAAGCCGTTTCCTACTGCTTCTATTCGAAAGCCTGGTGGGCATGGGGAGGGGGGAGGTAGCTCTGGGGGAAGATGAAGTCTAAGAGAAGAGATAGCAGGGTGAGGAGGAAGGAAGAGCTGGTTATTTCAGCCTTCATCTCAGAAGAAATGGGGCTGGGGCTGTAGTAGCAGAGAGTCTAGGCTGAGGAGTCAGAAAATGGGAAACTTTCTTTATGAAAGGTTTGGACGCACGTCCAACCTTCTCCTGGCTGGGTAGGTGTTGTGCATGGAGGGCCATGCAGGATGGGAGGCTAGACCCCCAGATGATCTCTCCCCTTTCAGGATGTTGTGAGTTTTGGAGACAAGTGACCTAGGTTCCAGGTCTGACTCTCCCACTTATTAGCACACTGTGACTTGGGGCAAATTGCTCCTTCCTTTTATCAGTTATCTGTTCCACCTCTTTCTCTCTGCTGGTCTTTAGGCTATAAGTTCCTTGAGAAGTTTTGAGTCAGGTTCACAACTATCTTTTGTACCCCTAAGGCTCAGCACAGTGCCCTGCCCATAGCAAGCTATTGATAAATGTCTGTTGTAGCTGATATTAATAAAACACAGCTCCAAGGGTCACAGTGAACAGAGAGAGGGTGTGTTCAAACAGGGGCTCTGGACTGGATTGAGATTAGAATTCTAGTCTTAGCTCTGTTACTAACAAACTCACTGTGTGATCGCCTTCAACTCCATTCATTCATTCCTTTATCTAACTAATCAATCCAAGTGTTTAATAAGCACCTTCTCTATACTAGGCACTGTCCTAGGCACTAGAGATACAAACAGAAAGAATAAAACAATCTCGGCTCTCAGGGAGCTTCCATTCTTCTTGTCTTCCCCCCACCCCCACCCCACTCCCATTTATTTAGTCATTTATTTATTTATTTGTTCATTTATTTTTAACATTCATTTTAAAAAACCGATTTCCAAATTCTCTCCCTCACTCCCATCCTTCTCTTACCCACTGAAAAGGCAAGCTATGTGGGAGATCCATTACATATATGAGAAATTATGGCATGAGATTAGGGGGAAAGAAGGGTCAGGTCATTAAAGAGACTGATGGGGAATTTTCACTTTAGGAAAGCCCCTAGAAAGCTTCTGCTTTCTAGTTGGTGATTAGTTGTTTTTTTTTTTTCCTTGTTCTTGCTTTTCAAAACTATGGCCAGTGCTGAGTTTGAAAAGATAGAGGCAAGAAATAAAAGTGACCGTGGAGGGCTGCTGGGTGAGGGAGACATTGGGCAAAGGGGGTATGTGGGATATTTGGCAAGAGATGGGAGCTGGAAATGGGAAGAAACCTCATATAGGCGAAGACAGGATTCCAATCACTCAGTGAAACCACAGCCTTTATCCATGAATAGATGACCTAAAGATTTCCCAGACTTAGATGCAGGAGTCATAGCCTCATGGGATCCCGGAGAAGGAAGTCATCTATTTCAACATCTCATTTTGTTTCTTTTTATTTTTTTTTAATTTAATGAAACATTTTGTTTGGACATAACAGATACTTCCCAATGAAAGCTCCTTACAAAGTCTATCCCTCCAAAACACTTAGCTTATTGACTACTAACAGAATGAATGTCTTTTAATTTGAACAGTTCAGGACCCACATCAGCTGTGGCATTTGATCCTGGTTTTGTTGTTTCTCCATGTTAATTTCATTCATATTTTTGTAGTCATTATGTATGTTGGTCTTTTGGGTTTTTGTTCTTTATTTTCTATCACATCATACTGGTCTTTCTACGTTTCTCCGAATTTTTCATATTTGTCATTCATTATGATGCAGTTTGTGGCTTCTACAAAACTCCCAAAAAACTCCTATTTAACTTCTTATGTCGACTGGCAATATATGGAAACTGTGATGGGGAAAGTTGTGATGTGGAAAGTTGTGATGCGGAAGGGCTAACTGTATAGGAGTTTGGGGGAATGTAGGATTTATAATATCCTGGGGTATCCAGGAGTTGGGAGCCTTGGTCCTTTGAATTGAACTCAATCTCCCATCTAGTGCAGGGCTAGCTGACTAGTGAAAATCAGACCTATTTATAGACCTGGTACAATGGTGGCAGAGGTAAAAAAAAAAACAACTCAGGCCTAGAAGGAACTGGGGCAGATTAACAACAAAAAGTGCAGGGAGAACTGTGGATATTGTTGACCTCTTCTACCTGGGGTAATGCCATCATATTTGTGACCTGTAACTTTCGGAGATGGCCATTTGCCAACGGGGAGGTAGAGGTGTTGTGTGGAGAAGGAGATGGGAGGATGGAGAGAGAAAGTTTTTGTGTTGTTTGTCCTTTGTTCTCAAAGAGGACCATGAAATCAGGGAGATGATGCTATAACATGCAAGTGAACTGGATTTAAGTGAGGCAGGGCTGTGCAAAGTCACCAGCCTCACTCTCTCCTCCAGAGCCATCTGGATCCAGTGACAAGATACAGTTACTCCAGTTACAACTGGAGATGGCCCAGGATGCAGTGGGAGGCCTTGACCTTTTTTAACTGGTCTTGGTTTGACCCAGACAATGCCCATTCAGTGATTAAGGCTTAATAAGAAAGGAGACAAAGAACGACCTCTTTACCTAAAAAAAAAAAAAAATCGATCTAGGAGGGAAGACCCTCAGGATTTCTGGCCAAAACAGAAAAAAATTGCTATTTGCATTCTTTCTGAGACAGTGGGTCCAAACTTGGCCTGGGACCTATTGTTGGCCAATCAGTATTTTGGTGCTATGTAAAGGTATACCGGGAGTCAAGGCTTCTAGGTGGCCATCTCAGCTGACTGACTACAACGATTTCACTCGAGTTGCCTAATCTTTCTGTGCCTCCCCTTACTCTTTTGTAAAAAGAGGGGATTAGTGGAACAGATTAGATAAGCAAGACCCAGAAGCAAGTGAATAAATCAGCCTAGTGTTTGATAACTGGAGAACATAAACTACTGAGGAAAAGAAAGTACTCCATGTTAAAACAAGAATTTCTGGAAAAACTAGAAATCAGTCTGGCAGAAATTAGGTTCACATCAGCATCTTTATACCACATATCACAATATGCTCCAGTTAGATACTCAAACTAAACATAAAAGATCACATAATTTAAATACTAGGACATAATAGAAGGAGATACCTTATCCACTATGTGGCCAGGGGATGTCTTAACTAGATAAAAACTAGAGAAAATCTTAAAAGATAAAGTAGACAATTCCGTCTGCACAAAATTTTTAACACTTTCGCTCTAATAAATCGAGACAGCTAGAAGAAAAAGAGAAGAAATTAACTGGGAAACATATTTGCATCAAATCTCTGGAAAAGAAGTTTGACATTCAAGATAAACAAGGAATTGATACAAATGCAAAGGACCAAGAATTATTTCCCAATGGATGACTAGTAAAAAGATTAACTATTTGAGTAGGGGGTGGGGCAGGGCAAAGAATCACAAACTATCACCAACCATGCTCCAAGCCACTAAATAGGGAAAATGCAAATTAAAACAACTCCAAGGTTTTACTTCATGCCTATCCAATTGGCAAAGATAATAAAAGATAGAATTAGTTCTATGGGAAATACAAGCACATAAATACATTGTTGGTGGAGCCGTGGATTGATTTAAGCATGCTGGAAAACAATCTAGAATTATTCCCCAAAAGTCACGAAACTCTTCATAACCTTTGATCCAGTGATCCTATTACTGGACCCTAAGGAGGTCAGAGAAAGAAAGAAAGGCTCCATGTATACCAAAATATTTATAGCAAAACCTTTTAAGGAAGCAAAAAGACTGGAAACAAAGTATATGCTCATTGTTTAGGGGATGGCAGACTAAATTATGGTCTTTTTTGGAGGGGGAGGCAATTGGAGTTAAGTGATTTGCCCAAGGTAGCATAGCTAGAAAGTGTCTGAGGTCACATTTGAACTCAGGTCCTCCTGATTCCAGGGCCAATGCTCTATCTACTGTGCCACCTAGCTGCCCTGGTATGTAGTTCTAATGGAATATCATTGTACTATAAAAAAACAATGATATAAGGCAGGACTGTCCAAAGTGGGATTTTATGAGGCCCACCTGTTTTCACTACAGACTTGGAAATTGACATAAATGCTTTAACTAAAGCATTTGTGTCGATTTCTGTGCTTGTGGGAGACACAGGCAGGCTGCATGGGGGCGCGTGGCCCATGTTTTGGACGGCCCTGATAGAAGGAATTCAGAGAAATATGGGAAGACTTGTGTATATGCTGATGCAGAATGAAGAATCAGAACTATCTCAATAATATACATAATGAATATAATAATGAAAATTAAAAGAAACAAAAAATGGAAAGCAGCTGGATTTTGGTTGATTGGAATGACCAATCTTGACCTCAGAGAACCGATGATGAGACAAACTTTCCTTCTGAGGAGGGGAGAGAGAATCTTCAATGGTCTTGAACCCCTTTGACAGTCTAGGGGAGCCAATGGATCCCTTCTTAGAATGATGTTTTTAAATGCATACAATAAAAATATATTTGATTATCGAGGAGACCAAATACATTGAAATGCAGTTATCGAAATATAAAAGCAAAAAACAAACCCAAGTTTACTGACCTTAGGTTAAGAACTCCATCCTTGCAGGAAGGATGAAATGTTGCATGTGGTGTCAGAAGCAGTGGCTGCATTGTTTGGTTTTGCTTAACTGGTTTTTCCTTTTACAAAGGAGGGCTCAGTAGCAGGGATTGGGATATTTTATATGGAGAAATGATTTTGATGCAAAGACAAAAGACATCAGTAAATAAATAAAATCTAAAATGAAGGTGTTAAGTCAGATGATTCCTAACGCCCCTCCTGCCTTTTGAATTCTCCATTTTTGATCAAGGACTTTGGGCCTGATTGGCTGATCCAGAAAGCTGAAAGAGATATTCAGTCCTGGGCTGGTAATGATGGATGGCAAAGACTCCAAGCAGGACCAATTAATTTCCCAGAACAATAAAGATCCCATACTAACCAGCCAAACTGCCTCTATTCCTATCGACATTCCGTATTAGTTAACCACAGATATTAAAGCTTAAAATTGCACTAAGACTTTTGGGACACATTTTATAGCATGTGTGTATGCAAACAGAAGACTTTGAATTCCAGACTCAGTTCTCCAGTTCTTTCCTCGACACCCTGTCTCTGTTCCTTTCCTCCCATGTGTCAGTGTAGAGCAAAAGTTCTTAACCCAGAGTCCCCTGGGTCCATGGCTAGATTTTAGGGGATCTGTGAACTTGGATGGGGAAAATCTTTATTTTTAATATAATTGATTTTCTTTATAATTCTGTCTTATTTTATGCATTTAAAAAATGTTATTCTGAGAAAAGGCCCATAGGTTTCACCAGTCACAGGGGTCTATGGCACACAAAAAAGGTTAAGAACCCCCGGTTTAGGGGGATGAACTTAGTGAACTGTTTTATGGTGCAGAGAAAAGATCTAGAGAAAATATCTGCCTCTTCTACTTACCTCTTTGTGAATTGGGGCAAATCACTTAACCTACCTGGGCCTAAACACGAGGTTTGGATTAAATGACCTCTGCAGCACTAAAGCTATGAGACTATGATCGACTCTTAGCCATCTGGAAGTGGATACATTCAATCTCGAGAACCCTCTTCTATCAGGTGACTCTTTGTTTAGTTTCTTTCCCTCTTTGGGGTTCTGCCCTTTGGAAGCTCCTTCACTGCCTGCACTATGGGTCTATTGGTCCTTCAAAGCTCTTTTGAGAAAAATCACTGCCCTGACTGGACGTTCTGATTGCCCCCAGCCCACTCTAAAGTCTCAGGGATGCGGGTCATTGGGCTCTCCGGGATGGGGCTTTGAGAGGATCATTTTGTGGCCATCTTAAGGAAGAGGTGTTCAGTCGTGATGCGTTTGATCCAAGGCAGAGAGCAAAGACCATATCCTTAGGTGCCACCAGGGCTATTAGTGTAAAGGACCTTGCTTTCAAGATAGAGATGTTTGTTAAGATTAGGTGGGTTCCCCTCCTCCCCCCTAACATCCTGTGGCAGGAAAGAGAAGTAAAAAATAAAACATCCCAGAAACACAGATGTCAGGTTACTAAAGTAAAGAGAGGAAAAAGGAGCGACGGTTTAGGTTTGGTTTATGTTACACCCTGTTTTGGCACAGCGGGGATTAAAGCCACCAGCAGCAACAGCAGTTTGGCTGGGAGGATGTTCTGCCCCCCTCCCAGGACTCTCTGCAGTCAGGCTGCTGCAAAAGACGCAGATGCTCTTTCCTAGGGTTCCTTTCCTGGCCAATGCTCTGCAGGTAGCTTTTTCCCTCAGCCCCCTTGACCCTGACATAAAAAAGCATACTCCTCAGCCTACTTCAACTCTCTTCAGTAGCTGACCCTGATCCTGTGAAGAACTCCTTCCTTCTGGAAACTTTCTCCTATCTTGGCCTCCATGACAATGTCCTTCTCTGGTTCTTCTATGACCTCTCTGATCTTTTCTGCATCTTCATCCTGTGGACATTCCTCAAGGTTGTCCTTGGCCCTCTACTCTTTTTTCTTTTTATGTACACTGGCCTCTCCCTAACTCCAGTCTTAGATTTCCAGATGCCTATAGACATTTCCACCTGGATATCCTGTAGGGAGGGCAGCTAGGTTGGGTAATGTATAGAAAACTGGGCCTGGAGTCAGGAAGACCTGAGTTCAAATCTGGCCTCAGACACTTAGCATCTGTGTGACCTTGGGCAAGTCACTTACCCCTGTTTGCCTTAGTTTCCTCATCTGTAAAATGAGCTGGAGAAGGAAATGGCAAACCTCTCCAGTATTCCTGCCAAGAAAACCCCAAATAGGGTGATGAAGAGTCGGAGACTGAACAACAACAGTCTTGTAGGGACTGAAAATTCAATGTAATGTCAATGGATGAGATTCTGGGGGAGGATGGGGTGGATGGAAAAAGGTAAACAGAAGGAGAAAAGAGGGATTGGCTCCAGGAGCAGTGTGGCCCAGTGAAAAGAGCACTGGAATTTGGGTCAGGGGATATGGGTTCAAATTCTACTCTGTTATAAACTACCTATGTGGCTATAAGCAGAATGAGAAGGTTAAATCAAAAGGCATCAGAGGTACCTTCCAACTCTTTATTTATGATAGCTTGGACAACGGTGTAAGCCACATAGGACCCCGTGATATCATCTTTTATCAGCAATTACACCATGTAAACACGAATCAGTTGTCACTCTCCTTCATTCTGGTCAGAGCTCCCATGGAGCTCACAGAATGGAATTGGGGGGTGGGGCAGTGTTTGGTTAGACTCCACACACACTCTAAAGGCTAAAGACCAGGTTTTTTAAATTATTATTATTACATGATTGATGGCACATATTAATTTTATTGGTTAAAAAAAAACAACTATTTCTTATTTTGAGAGGCAATACGGAGATCTGGCCTTGAAGACAGGACACCCGGATTTGAGGTCTGCCTCTAACACAATCTGGCTAGGTGACCCTGGGCAAGTCACTTAACTTTTCAATGCTCTAGGCAGCTCTCTTTCTCTCTACTGCTATATAAGGTCCAGAAAATGCACTGACCTGCCCAGCGAGAGGGAGTTTGCTCACCTGTTGCCTGGTTTTTGTTCTGTTTTGGGTTTGTTTTTGGTTTTTTTTTTTTTATCTATGAACAGATTTACTCCCTAGACCATTTCCTATTTTAGTTACTATTAGGTGAAGAAGAGGAATTATTCTTGTTTTGACCTTACAGTCCCAAAGCCTCCTTTGCGGCCAATATATGGACTCAGGAAGAAAAATCTGGAAGTCAGTCACTGTCTAGAGGAAAAAAAGCCCATATTCTTCGCTGTTTATTAGGGAGTTGAAATCCTATGCATTCAATTAAAACAACTCTAAGGTACCACCTCATACCTATCAGATTGACTAACATGACAGAAAAGGAAAATGACAGATTCTGGAGAGGAGGTGGAAAAACAGGGACCCTAATACATTGTTGGTAGAGTTTTGAATTAGTCCAACCATTCTGGAGAAAAATTTGGAACTATGCCCAAAAGGCTATAAAACTGTGCATATCCTTTGATCCAGCAATACCACTGCTAGGTCTGTATTCCAAAGAGATCAAAGAAGAAGAAAAAGAACACATATGTGCAAAAATATTTATAGGAGCTCTTTTTGTGGTGGTAAAGAATTAGTAATTGAGGGATGTCTACCAATTGGGGAATGGCTGAACAAGCTATGGTATAAAATTGCAAAGGAATACTATTGTGCTATAAGAAAGGAGGAGTAGGATGCCTCAGAAAAACCTGGGAAGACTTATAGGAGCTGATGAAGAGTAAAGTGAGTAGAATTAGGAGAACATTGTACGCAGTAACAGCAATATTGTACAACGATTAATTATGAAAGACTTAGCTACTCTAATCAATATAATTCTAAAGGCCTCACAGAGAAAAACGCATTGTATACATCCAGAGAGAGGGCTGATGAACTCTGAGTGCAAATTGAAGTATATTTTTTCATTTTCTTTTTCTTGATTATTTTTGCAACAATATGGAAATATATTTTACATGTATAGTTGATAGTATGTTGTTTGCTTTCTCAAAGGGTGTGGGGGTGGGGCTGGAGAGAGAATTTGGTACTCAAACTTTAAAAAAAATGAATGTCAGGAACACATCAAAATAATAAGCTAAAGAAAGAAACTCCTATGCATTCAAAGTTTCTACAATCTGTCATCGCCTTACTTTTGCGGACTTTCAGTATTGTTCTCTTACGCTCTCCTGTGCTCTCTATCCTAACTGGATTATTCTCCCCTCACATGACTTGACTAAGGCTGGTCCCCTAGACAAGAATGCCCTCCTTCCCTCTCCTTGCTTGCATGATTGCCATGCATGCTTTAAAGTCCAATTCAGATGTCATCTCCTTCAGAAAACCATTCCTAAGACTTCTTTCCCTCAGACTTCACATATGCTTTGTTTTGCACCTCTCCAATGCACTTATATAATAGAGTGTGCTATAATTCACCGGGTCATAGATTTGGAACTAGAAGCACGGTTGGGCTGGAGCCAGCTTGAACTGATTTCAAAAGATGATTGTTAGATTTTCAAGGCGAGCATTTACGTATCAGAAATCAGAAAACGTGGGTGGTCTAGAATTAAAAAAAAAAGCGATGGAATAAATGTAAGCTGGAGTGGTGAGAGAAGGTTTTGTGGAGGAGATGGGACTTAGTAGGATTTGGATAAATACAGTGGAGCGGAAGGGATGGAGGGTTCGTAGAAGGAAATATGGGGAGATGATCAATCTTTGTTGTTGTTCGATCGTTTCAATTGTGCCTGACTCTTTGTGATCCCATCTGGGGTTTTCTTGTCAGAGATACTGGGATGTTTTGCCATTTCCTTCTCTAGCTTGTTTTACAGATGTGGAACTGAGGCAAATAGGGGTTAAGTGACTTGCCCAGGGTTATACAGCTAGTAAGAGTCTGAGGCTAGATTTGAACTCACGAAGATGAGTCTTCCTGATTCCAAGCCCTGTGCTCTATCCCCCGAGCCACCATCTATCCATCAACAAATTTATTAAATGTCTATGTGACAGGCAAGAAAAAAGACAAGAAAAAAAAGACAAAATGCCTTCAAGGAACTTTATATTCAGTGAAGGGAGACAACAAGTACACATATAAGTATATACAAGAAATATGCAAGTCACAGGAAAGGCCTCAAGTCCAAGGCTCAGATTAGAAAGGCAGCCTATGGAGAATCTTGAAGTCAGACTTTTATCTCAAACAACAGAGCTTTTCAAGCAAAGTCCAGTAGATAAGGACTCTTATTTCTATATCATTTAAATCTTTAAAAAGTACTTATTTTACAACCACCAAGAGTGTAAGGCAGGTAGTAAAAGTGTTATTTTCCTTTCACTGCCCCAGGCCGCCTCAAGCCTCAAGTATGAATAGAGGCTGCCGTGTGCTGGATGGGTGGAGGAGAAAGATTCAAGAGTTTCTGAAACTTGCCTCACCTGGACTCAGCTCCCCAGCTTTGTACGTGCTTCTTTAGAGACGAGGAGATGTGGGAAGAGCCCTGGGAGAGTCTGCCATACTTTACTCTGGGTGGGAAAGTCAGTGGGTGGAGAGATCAAGTCTTTGATTGTTGCTGCCTTGGGGGCAGAAGCTGAAGAAGTTAGGAGGTGAACACCGATTTGCATAGGTTGGGCAGGTAAGGGAAGCAGCATCCCTCCAGGCCAAAGAAGAAGGAAGAACATTTATCTATGGGAAAGGGTACATAGAGACCAACTCCCCACATCAGTCTATTGGCTAGATAAAAGACAAAAAGGCTCCCCACCCTTTCTATCTCAACTTTCTCCCAACCTGTCTCAAGAAATCCAGTTCTCGGTTGATTCAAATGCCTAACTAAACTTCTCCAGTGTCAATTTAACTGCCATAGGACGCCAGTTCAGTTCTTTCTGAACACCCTGTCCTCTTCCAGGGCCATCGCTGCTCAGTATGGGCTGCTTTTCCCTATTAGAATGTGAACTTCCCGAGGGCAAGGGACCGTCTTGTTTGCTTATATTTGTATCTCCAAAGCTTAGCAGAGTGCCTGGGATAAAGTAAGTGCTTAATAAATGCCGTTTCATTCATTCATTCGGGAGGGAACTCTGGCTATGGATTATCTCTAACTGACCGTGAAAAGCACAATTGCATATTATTCAATTACCTTTGCATGAGTTTAAAACATGGGAGCAGTAATCTCATCTTTCTTGGTCTGCAGGCAGCAAGAACATCCACAGAAACCTGAAATTTTTTCTCCCTCCCCCATCCCTAAACATAAGCTGTTCAACCATCATGTTCTTTCAAGAGAACACTTTAACAGTTTCCCAGGACTTGAAATGCAACACGTTTTGGACTCATAGGCAGACTGGAAACGCTCACTGTTCCGTCTAACCTCTCATTTTTGTAGAGACAGAAACTAGGTTGGGAGAAGGAATGGTTAGTGGCAGAGCTGCTACTAGAACCTGGCTCTCTTGACTCGCAGTCTAGTCGCCACCTTCATGAAATGAAACCATCCAGGCTCACCCCAGCCTAGAGGAGAGGCGACCTGGTGTCATGGATATGATGGGGTATAGGTTACTGATACTGATGGGATACAGACTCTGGGAACCCCGCTGAGCTGTTACCCTAGCCCTGCATTGTCTGTCATCCCCAGATAGCCTTCAGCTATTTCCCACCCTGGAGTCTGACCTCACCCCAGTCCCCCCAGTTCCCCCACTCCCATCAAGACCCTAGCTAAACCCCTCCTTCCATCACCCTAGATCCCTCCCACAATCTTTCTGTATATAAGTCTCATCTTGCCTCCATGAAGGGGCTCAGATTCAATCTAGCTCAGCAGATTGAATCTGGCCGGCTTGTTGATAACGAGCATCACAAATGGTGAGATTTCTTAAGATTCTATCCAATATGGTGAGTCTTTAATAAACTTTGTTTTTCTCTTTGGCTGTTAAGAAGGCTCGGGTCGAATTCATTCGGCAGGACCTGGCGTTTTGATATTTTGGGGTCTAGAATATCCCTAAACCTCAATATACCCCATCAGATAGTCCTGATTCCAATCCTGCCTAAGAAACTTGATAGTTGTGTGATCCTTAGAGAAAGGACTTGGCTCTTCTCAGCAGGCTCTGTTTCCTCATCCATAAAGTGGAATAATTATAATATTTGCTACTTGGCACATATGGGTATATAGTCACACACGATACACAGCCTCACAGGGTAGTTGTGAGGCTCCAATGTGTGTAAAGTGTTTTGGCAACCTTGAAGGACTATGTAAATGTCAGTTATCATAAAATGAAGAAGTAGACTCTCCCTCAATGTTTTCATTCTATCCCACTCGTTTCTCATTTATTACCTTCCCCAAGATCACACTGCACAGAGATTTCCATCACTCCCTGTTTAGCTGGTTTAGGATGACTTCTCATTTCTCTGTTCTTTCCCCCACCCACTAGTGTCATGGGAATAGCTTTCCTGGAACAATTTCTGGTCATCCTAAAGGTAGATTTGCAGAGGGTAGGGTGTGAGAAGCCTATATATAAATCAGATTCATTTATTTAAAAAAAAACAAACATGCTTTATTGGTATTTTCTCCCCTCTCCCTCCCTCTCACCCCAACATTATCACTTCCTAACGACTCCTTCCATCACCTTCCCTCTTAACAAAGAATTTATTCATCTTATTATCTTGAAACTATCTCCCTTCTCCCAGGTCCATCACCTCCTTCCCCATCCCCATCTTTTAATGGATGATACAACACAAAGCCCAGAGATATTGGGCCCTTGCATCTAAACTATAGTTATACTTAAAGGCTACTTTTAGGCTGGTTTTTGAGACCAGCCTAACCCTCTCCCACTCTGGCTGGCTGACAATTGTTCATAGGTAGGGGTTTTCCCTCTTCTAATACTGTATAAACTCCCCTGCCCACTGCCTTGTGGTTCTGTTCCATAACATCTGGACTGTGGTTGGAAGTGTGTGGTAGGTAGCCCAGCCCATTCACCCTCAGTACTATGGGTAATTTCCTGCCTGCTGCTCAAGGCTATATTAAACCATCTCTTCTGCTCCCTTCGACACAATTTCAGGTTTAGTTGTGGGGATTACTAATGACTGACATTTATGTAGTGCTTCTAGGTCTGTAAAACGTTCTTTTATAGACACAATGAGAATTTGATCCTCACAACAACCCTGTCTGGTATTGATTATGTTATCCCTATTTTACAGATGAGGAAACTGAGGTTAGTCCCCTATGGTCCCATAGCTATACAAGTGCTGGAAGCAGGATCAGAACCCAGGTCTTTCTTGATTCCAGGTCCAGCATTCTTTTGACTAGATCGTAGTGCCCTGCTTAAGGCCCTCTCTCTGCCATAAAACCTTCCTTTCTCACCACTGGCTATGGTGATGTTTCTTTCCTCTCTGTTTGAAGAAAGGCAACATAAATAATTCTGTTTCTACCTTGCCCCCCACCTGTGCCCAAATTTCTTTCTAAAATATAATCAAGACTAGATCTTCATTAGCCTATAAGCTCTTTGAGGGCAGGGGGTGGTGTTTCACTTTGGTCTCTATATCTCCAGGGGCTATGGCTGCCATACTGAACATACTCAACGAATGCTTTCTTGAATTGAACTGAATTAGACTAAACTTTTGGTCAGTCAGGCTTGATAGGTGAACATCACAAACTCCTCTGTTTCATATTCAGTCACCAAGACTGAGCCCTGTCAATTTTCCCATGACAATACAAGATCTTTCCCATTTATTCCTTTCCTCTCTATTCCCACTCTCACTAAATTAATTCTCATCCTTATCACTTTATGCCTGGACTCCCACAGGAGTCTCTTGTCTGGCCTCCACTCTCTCTCTCTCATCTATGAGCTTTTATGTCTATGATCTCATTAATATGAGTATGTCCACCATTGGCGACATGATGACCCATGCTTTCTTACCCGGTGGGTCTACGTCCTTCCATTAGTTCTGCAGAAAGGCTCGATCCCGCGGCCAAGGGCTTTCCTGAGGTCTCTTGATGTAGCTCTCAGTCTGTCCATTGCGCCATTTCCCGGTTGAGTCACTTAACCTCTGTTTGCCTCAGTTTCTCAACTATAGAACAGGGATGACCATAGCGCCTACCTCCCAGGCTTGTTGTGAGGATCAAATGAGAGAATCTTTGTAAGTTGTTTTGCAAACCTTAAATGTTAGCTGTTATTATTAGATCGGTCTTCCTGAATTACTACTTTGAGCATGTCATTCCCCTAATCAAAGACCTTCCATGGCTCCCCATTGCCTGTAGAACAAAACTTAAACTTCTTAGCTTGGCATTCAAGGCCTTTCGATGATCTACTCCCAATTTACCTTCCAAGACTGGTCTCCTACGTCTCTGATACAGAAAGCCTCATCTTCACTCAAATTGGTCTATACGCTGCCCCTCTAAAGACCCTTGCCCATGTCTCCCTTTGTGCCTTAAGTCACCCCTCTGCTCCTCTAGCCTCTCCATCTTTTGACTATCTCTCTAGGTGGTGCAGTGGGTAGAGCATTAGACCTGTAGCGAGGAAGACCTGAGTTCAAATCCAGTTCCAGACCCTTACTGCGTAACTTCGGACAAGTCATTTCACCTCTGCCTTCCTTGTCTGTAAAACTGAGGATGATAATAGCACGTGTGTCCCAGGGTTCTTGTGAAGATAAAATGAGATGATGTTGGTAAAGCTCTTTGCAAACTTTAAGGTGTTATATAAATGCAACCTATTATTATTATTATTATTTTTATTAGGCTCAGATCAAGACCCATCTCCTTCATAAAACCTACCCTAATTACTGAAGGCACTTGCTTTGTAGAAAGGCACTATGGTATAATAGAAAGGGCATTGGCCTTAAAGCGAATCTGAGACCTGCTATTTAGAGACCATGGACATGCCCTGCTGAGCCTCTGTTTCCTCATCTGTGAAATGGGGATAAAAAATATTCCTACTGTCTCTAAGCCTGCATAAACTATCAAGCCTTGTGGGCTATCTGGGAATCCGTTATATTATTGGTTATCTCGTCATGGGTATATGTCTTTTTTTCTTTTTGGAGGGGGGAAGGCAGGGCAATTGGAGTTAAGTGATTTGTCCAAGGTCACACAGCTAGTGTGTCAAATGTCTAAGGCCAGATTGGAACTCAGGTCCTTCTGACTCCAGGGCCCGTGATCTACCCACTGAACCACCTAACTGCTCCGGGTATATGTCTTGTCTTTACCATTAGTTTGTAAACTCCTTCAGAGAAGGACCTGCATCAGTCTAGAGCCCCCCAAAGTTTCTAGAACAGAATCTTGCACATAAGAGGGCCAGTGACCACTTATGGATCATATACTGTCCTAAGATCCTAATACAGAGCTATTATGATGGTATAATAATAATAACCAGCATTTATTTAGTACTTTTAAGGTGGTCCAAATGCTTTAGCAACATTATCTCTTTTTTTCATAGTATATGCAACGTGCTTAGACTGAAATAATGAAAGGATATTTTCATGGTGGGGCCTCTCTTGGATTAGGGCCCTTCCTTCCTTGAAATGTTTTCTATCTGAATCTGGATTAACGAATCCTAACTAATAACAGGACTCGCCCTATTTGATTCATAGGATCAAAAGATTTGAGTGTTACAATTTAATGGGACCTTAAAAGATATCTAGCCCAACCTCCTCCATAAGGAAACAGACCTAAATAGATTAAATGATTTGCTCAAGGTCACAGGTACAGGGCCAGTATCTAAAACCACATCCTCTGTATGATACCAGGACTTTGCCTCCCTTTTCATTGTCCCCCATACCAAACTTGCCTCCCTACCTTGAAGGATGCCGCTTCTCATATTTACTAAGTGAATTTTGACCTTACTCCTACTCCCTTCCATAGATCTCTCCATCCCCCCTCACCCTCAAAGCTTTTTCCATTCTAATTTTTAAAAAGTAGTGCTGGGGCAGGGCAGAGAACTGTGAGACAATAAAGGAGACTCACAAATCCCCAAATACTATTAATTAGAACTATTTAAAAAACCCCAAGAACCCCAAACTCTGCTTCTGTTTAAGTCACTCTATTTGCAATGGTATGATTTTCTTCTTCTTCTTGTCATTCAGTCAAGTCTGATTCTTCATACTGGAATAGTTTGCCATTTCCTTCCCTGCAAACAGGCTGAGTAACAAGCCCAGAGTCAAACAGCTAATGAATATCTGAACCCACATTTGAACTTGGGTCTTTCTGATTCAGCCCCAGGATTCTATCCACTGAGTCAATTCTATGATTTTTTTAAAAATCACACATGTTTAACATCTCTAGCTACATTGTGGCTACACTACAGGCTTCTGATGGGGCAGTTGACAGGGAACTGGACCCAGTTGAGTGACTCAACAACAACATGGGCTTCTGAGGTCTGGTCTGGGAAATTGCCTAGTTCCTAAATTGGGGTTATCTAGACTTCCCCTTTTTTCTCTTAGGAATACACACTTTATTTTCTATTTGCATGTATCTTTGCTGATACATGTATGATTTGGTAATGTCCCAATGAAGTAAGAGTCAGGGACAATGCAGCGTAATGGAAAGAATGCTGGACTAGCGGCTAGGGCACTTAGGTTCCAGTGCCCATTAGACCCACTGTGTGACCGTGGACAAGTCACCTCTCCTGTATGGGCCTCAGTCACTTCTTCTAGAACATAAAGCGTGATGAGGTAGACAGAGCACTGAGTCAAGAAGACTTAAGATGAGTCATGAAGACTCGAGTTCAAATCCAGCTTCAGATACTTATTGGCTGTATGACTCTAGCCAAGTAAGTCATTTAACCTCTCTCTGCCTTTGTTTCCTCATCTATAAGGCAGGGATAAATAAGAGCACCTACATCCCAGAATTGTTGTCATCACAAAATGAGATAATATTTATGAAAAAAGTTGTAAACCTCAAGCACTATATAAATGTTGCCTAGATTTCATTTGATTCAATAAGCATTTATTAATCTCCTATTTTGTGCCAAGCAGCATGTTAGGTGCTAGGGATGCGAAGGCAAAAATGAGGATAGCTGGGTGGCACAGTGGATACAGAGCAATGGCCCTGGAGTCAGAAGGACCTGAGTTCAAATCCAGACTCAGACACTGGGCAAGTGTGTGACCCTGGGCAAGTCACTTAACGCTGATTATCTCCTTCCTGTGCCGCTCCCCCCCCAATGAAAGATGCTCTCTGCCCACAAAGAACCTACATTCCATAGGGAGACACTAGAAAATTCTTGAGGCCATTTCCAGCTCTGACATTCTGTGTACTTACACATTGTGGATTCCAGGATTGGACCTACAGTCTTTGGACGCAAACACAGAGGACCTACCCGCAGTGCCCCAACATCTTCTAAAGCTCCTTAGTATAAGGTGTTTTTCTTTCCAAAGGGTAATTTGGCAGGCCCTGAAAACGACTTTGGCCAGAGTCCGATGCACTTCAGTGGGAGGCTTATGAAAGAGGGATTGTTAAGCCCTACACATGATGGAGAGGTGATTAGGTTAGTTTTCTCTTTTTTGCCAAAAGCACAAACCTTCACAAAGCTCGACTTTCTAGGCAGTAATGCCCAGGCACAGAAAACAAAGCACTGGAGGGGAAGGTTTGGAGGGGTTGTCTAACTCGAGAACTTTCCAGTTAGCCTTCGGACATGGCCCCTGGCCTGGTGGTTTGTGTGGAGAGCGATAGGTGGGCCCTGGCGAGATGCTGAAGGAGTAGCAATGGATCAGACTTTGGCCTAGTCCTGGGCTAACAACTTTGCCTTCCTTTTAATTGTGCCAATGAACTAAAACTCAGAGATGAGAAGAAGCAGCAAATCCCTGAGCTGGAAGGACTTTCTCATCTGCAACACCCTCAAACCCCCTCCACCCCACCCAAACCCAACCCATCTGGTTGTTCTTCCCTCTTCCCCTCTCTGTAGACAGTATTATACCTAAGATACTAGACACAAATGAAGGAGGAGGTGCAGCATGGTGAAACAGGAGGAAGGGCTGGTGCTGGACTCAAGAGTCAAAAGATCTGGTTCAAGTTCTGGGTTCAGATCCAGGACTCTGTTACTTACCATCCATGTAACCTTAATTTACCCACCTGTAAAATGAAGATAAAGGAATCATAGGATCAGAGTTGGAAGGGACCTAGGAGACCTAGTCCAAGTTATACTGACCAAGAATTCCCTTTTTGAGGATATATTTTTGTAATAACAATGCTACTTGCTGCTACTGTGGCTGTGTAAGACCAATAATACCAGCACACAGAAGGGCTGTTAGCACATATTCTTTGATCTGCTTTTCTAAGGAAAGCAACTTTAATGGATTTATAATCTTAAATTAAACATACATATATCATTCACTTAGTTCAAGGGGAAAAGTCAACACCCCAAACTTCAGAGAAAACACAAACGGAAATTACAAGCAGAAATTATATAAACAGAGCAAATTAACACAAATCAACAGACAGGCTTCTAGCTGTCTGTCCAAGACATTACATACATAGTTACCAGAGAGAGAAGCACCAACATCTGGTTTATTTTAAAGCCGGGGGGCTCCAACGGCTACCCAGAGTCTCATCTGGTCAAATCATAGGACACTCTTCCAGTGAGTGAGCCCCAAGCAAAATGCTAACCTTAGAGTATATATATATTTCTTCATGGTCAGAGGGCATCACAAACATGCGACTCAAACCCATGTGACCTAAGCCTTCCTGTGACTTAAGCAGGTCATCAAAGACTCCCAATTCAATCAAAGACTCTTGATTGAAACAAAGGCAAGACTCAAAGGTACTTGAATGCTTTAGTGCTGAGAAGCACTCCAAAACAAAAGACAACAAAAAAGGTCCACTTTACTTGCCATTACAATTCTTCCTAAGTCTTATCTTCTTGAGGCTAAAAAATCCCTAGTTGCTTAATCAATCATTCTGGTCACCATTTCTAATTTTTCAATGTCTTTTAATGTGGACCCATAACTGAACATCCATGATAGGCCATCATACAACCTCTAATAAAAGACCTCTAGTGATGGAGAATTCACTGCTACATGAAGCAACCCATTGCCTTTATTGATGCAGCCTGCTGAAGCCATGTTGGTCAGAATACTGGTGCAGAAGCCACAAGACCCAGGCTTAAGGCCTTGCTCTGACACTAGCAGTGCCCGTGTCATATTGCTAGTCACTTAAGCTCTATATTGTCTTCCATTTCTGAGTCTATAAAATGGGTTGCACTACCTGTCTCACACAGTTGTTTGGAAGAAAGTGTTTGGCTAAATTTAAAATGCTATATAAATTATGACAGTTTTCCTTCCATTAAACTAAAATCTGTCTCTGACACTTCTACACTTTGTTCTCAATTCTTCCCTCTGGGGCCAAACAGCACAAGTTTAATTTCCATTGGGCATGATAGTTAATTAATTTTTTTTAGTTTTTTTTAGTTTTCAACATTCATTTTTATAAGAGTTTGAGTTCCAAGTGTTTTTCTCCCTCTCTCTCTTCCCTCCCTTCTTCCCCTTTGCCCCTCCCCAAAACAGCAAGCGATCTGATATAGACTATCCATGTACAATGATATTAAATATATTTCCACATTAGTCATGTTGTGAAAGAAGAATCTGAGCAAAAGAGAAAAACCACAAGAAAGAGAAAACAGAAAACAAAAAAAGTGAAAATAGCATGCTTTGATCTGGTTCAGACTGACAACATTTTCCATCATGAGTCTTTTGGAATTGTCTTGGATCATTGCATTGCTGAGAGGAGCTAAGTCTATCAAAGCTGATCATCATACAATATGCTCATGATAGTTAAGACAGTTCTCACACCCTCCCTAAATCTTGTCTTTCCTGGCCAAATATCTCTAGTCCTTAAGTTGATACATCATATAGAGAAGTTCCACACTGGCCACCCTCCTGCAGATTGGCTCTAGTTTTCCAATGTATTTCCTAAAATATGGCACTCAAAACTGAATGTAATATTAAATTTGGTTTGCCCGGGGCAAATAACAACCACAAACACGTCACACTAACATAGCGCTTTTAAGGTTTGCAGAGCACTTTATATACATCATGTCTTTCAATCTTTACAACAACCCTATAAAATAAGTGCTGCAGAGCAGAGATGTCAAACATGTGGCCCATGGGCTGTATGGGCACAGTGAGGGCCAGACTCAGGTTAAAATGTAACTGGGAAATGTTTAAAAAACAAATAAAAATACAATAGAACATAGATAGTGTTAATATAAGGGCAGCTTTGTAGCATAGTGGATAATAGAGTAATGAGCCTGGAGTCCAAGTTCAAATCTGGCCTCAGACACTTACTAGCTGTGTGACCCTGCACCAGTCACTTAACCCTGTTTGTCTCATTTTCCTGATCTGTAAAATGAACTGGAAAAGGAAATGGCAAAACACTCTAGCATCTTTACCAAGAAAATCCCAAACAGGATCACAAAGAGTCGACAGGACTGAAATGGCTGAACAACAACACTGGATACTTTTCTCCATTTATCATTAGGTTTTGGTTCTCATCGTTCAATGAAATTTAGTTAACTGAACTATTATCTTTTCTCCATCTCGTCCTCACAAATAAAATGAGAAACTATCAAATGTCTCACTGAATTCCTTTGATCTAGGAGGCCACTAACTCTGGGTTAGTCTTGCATGAACTTTTCTCAATGAAATACTGCTGGCTTTTAATAATCACTGCTTCTCTTAACGTTCACAAGCCATCCTTTTAAGAGTATGTCCTAAAATTTTGCCAGGAATTTAAGTCAGGCTTATAAACCAATAGTTTGAAGATTTCACTATATTCCCTATTTTGCAAATTTGGACAACATTTGCCTCTCTCCAATTCCAATCTTTATAATTTTTCAATTACTATAGCAGTTTAGCAATCACACCTGTCCTTTCAGTCAGTATCTCGTAATGTAATTTGTCAGGACGGTGTGACCTAAATCTATTGAAGGCAGCTTGATGTAGCCTGATCGTATCTCTTATTTTTGTTGTTGTTCAGTTGTTCAGTCATGTCCAACTCTCCCTGAATCCCTTATGGGATTTTCTTGGCAAGGACACTGGAGTGTTTTGCCATTTTCTTTTCTAGCTCATTCTACAGATGAGGAAAATGAGACAAACAAGGTTAAGTGACTTGCCCAGGGTCACACAGCTAGTAAGCATCTGAGGCCAGATTTGAACCCAGGAAGATGAGTCTTCCTGACTGCAGGCCTACTGTGTACCACCTAGCTGTCCATGTCTTTTATCTTAGCTTTCAATTCCTTGTTAATCATATTGGCTCTATCATTCCTAATCCAATATTGTTCTTTTTTTGTAGAGGAAAGAGAAGTAAGATAAGTTCTATCTTCTCTCTACCTTTTTCATTATCATCATGCCATGCATCCCCAAACCTAACTCCCTCCACTACCACCATTTCTCGCTCTCTCTGCACCCACCTTCCCCTTGTAACTCCAAGTTTTGCCAGACAATACTTTCTCATGAATTTCCTACTTCAAACTTTAAGCCATAAGTTATAGGGAGAATGGCTGGTGCAAGAACTAGCTATGCCTTCCTAAGGAGGAAAAGGAGCTATCTCTTCTTTTACCTTCCTCTCGCCCCCAACACAACTTTAAAAAAAAAAAAAGGAAAAATCTTTTCTGTAGTTTCATTCATGCAAGAATGCAGACTGTACAAAGCTTTAGCGTTTCTTATGTTCTTCTTATAGTATTGTGCTACCTTTTTATATTCATCCTTAATTACCTGCCTTTGCTTCCATCAAATAAAGTGAGGGCTAATTCATGGATGGAGCTCATGTTCTCACAATGCCTGGACATGAGAAATAGCCACACTCATTTGGGGAAAACTCTTTAGACTATATCACCCAGGAGGTTGTGCATGAGCTCTGAGGTAAGGAGGTTTTTCATCATGCACTTTGGGTAGATATGTTCTCAGCATATGCAGTTTAAAAAGGAAGAATTGGAAAGATGCTGTATATTTGAGGCTGTGATGTCGAGAAGAGGTGAGGGTGGATGCAAATAAGGGAGAAAGAAGAAACTGGTGTTGGTGTAGAAAACAGTTCAACTACTGACACCAAGGCTTTCATACGAAAAGGGGGGTGGGTTGGCCTAAATGTCTACAATGGAGAAACATAAGCAGTTGGTGCAGGGAGTAAGTGTGCCGTCTGAAGGAGGAAGTGAGACCCTTGGATGTTGGCATCTTGGGCCAAAGACCCATTTGCTCCATAGTTCTGCAGAGAGACTAACTGGGGAGTCACTAGTGCTCCCAGAATGCATTTGGGCCCCTTTTGCAGGGGGCATGTTTTAATTTCTAATACAGTTAATATTTGTAGATACAACCCACATAAACAAAAACTCTTTGGGAATGAGGTCCTTAAGGTTCTGAGACCAAGAACTTATGGATTTAGAATTTCCTTCTTAAAAGCTCCCTATTCTTCTTGAGACAATCTCATCTGTATATTCCCCAGTCCAGGAAGTTCATGGAGAGTTTTCTGATCTTGGGTGGCTGGGGCGGGGGTGGGGGTGGGGTGGGGTGGGGTGCGTAATTAGTCCCTGGCCAACTAAATCCCCCAATTTAGAATATAATCACAAATAATGAGGTTTTAAACTAAGTTGTAAAGACATATAGTCATTGAAAAGAAAAGGTCAGTTAACAGAGATGAAGTGTCACCTTTAAAAAGCTAGCTTGCTAAAGTCTGCCTAGGTATGTGGAATTCAATCTCTCTACTATAGTGCAACAGGCATGTGTGGAAGGGATTTTCATTCACACACATCTTCATCCTACGCTCATCAGACCACATCAGCAGGGAACAGAGATGTGTGTGTGTGTGTGTGTGTGTGTGTGTGTGTGTGTAGGGACAGACAGACAGACAGATAGAAACTATGATCTCAAGAGAGAACTAGTCCTGGTAATAAAGAGTTGATCTGTGGGAGAAGAGTAGACCCTAGGACCCAACTGAGGGACCCACCCAGCAAAGGCACTATAGGAAGTGGTGTGAGGACTTGACAGAGAGAGGAGACATTGAGGTCCAGTGGTACCTGAGGTGTGAGTTGATTTGGCCACATATATCCCTTACATGTATGGCTGAGTATTAGTATAATCTAAGTTTGTGCCCACTCTTCCCACAGGGAGATATATATATATATATGTGTGTGTGTATATATATATATATATACACATATATATATATGTATGTATGTGAAAGCACACCTCAGATTTATGGGTGGAACATTTTATAGTCACTGTTCTTTTTATACCATCTTAGTAAATGCCTTTGTTTTGAGCTAATTGTGTCTACTGGCTAATTATTAAAGATAAGCTCATTGGTGGGTGCTCATGAGCAATAGTTTTAGGAAAGTGGACCCATAGGGTAGGTACTCTTGGCACTTGGAAGTAGTGATCACCTTCCTGGCCAACTTGAAAACTATGGAGGACAAAGTTGTAGAGAAAGTCCTGATGGGGTGCCATGTTTAAAAACAATTTGTTCCCTAATTGCCTGCTATTACTGTTAATAATTATAAACCTGTTCCCCCTTTCTATGAAACTAAATCCAGTGTTAAACTAAATCTTTGCCTGGTGTGACTATTTGCACTGGGTAGAATTTTGAAGAGAAGTTTTGAAGTCTGTAGAGGACCAGGGCATACATCCTTGCCTCAGTGGCTCTAGCATGAACAGGAAGTCAAAGCAGACTCTGATCCCATTTGGAAGCCCCAAAAGCATACTCACAGGCAGATGTAAGTTTTTATAAATAGGATAATCTATAAGCAGAGAGAATAGCAAATGAATATGCATGTATCTGTAAATATTAATACCTCCAGACTTCAATGAAAGAAGCCTTTGAGGAAAAAAAAAGAGTGAACTAAGCATGGGAAGTGGGGTAATCATACTTACCCACAAGGTGCCCACCTCTTGCTACAAGGAGAAGCATTCCTTAAATTCCTCAGCTCTGACCCCAGCCCTGCTCCTTTCTGCCGCCCCCTCGACCGTGTACCACGAGGGGCACCCTTTAAGGAGGAGCACCCACGCACATACTTTAAATCTCACATATGGAGGAGACATACCTATGTTAAATGAGTGGAAGCCTCTCATTAACTTCGTCATGAGGAAATTCAAGACCCAGAGTGAAGAAGTGGGTTATGGAAACAGACAATGTTGTTTACATTAGAGAGGACATATGGATGGAAAGCAATTGAAACAGCTGAGGATCATGGGAAATATCATAAGCCTGGCACAGAAACACACTATATTAGTGATGATGGACTTCTAGTACACAGACAATCTGCTGGTGGGCTTTCTCTGCCAAAAGGAGAACAATTAATTATTTCTCAACTCATCTTAATGATAATTTCATTCTCCTGTAGGCATTTTCCCTCTACTGTCCTTTTATATGGCGCAGTTTAATGCTGAAAGGGGTAGAGAAAGTACTTCTATGCATAGGAAGAGTTAAAGCATTAGAAAAGCATATAAGACAGATGAATATTTTGATGCCTGAAAGGAATAGGAAAAGAGCTTTCACTTAATAAAAACTGTTAAAACATGTGTACGAAGAAACATGGTTTTCAGATACGATTTGAACAGTTTTGGACAGAAAATTAATGATGGCACAAATATAAAGACATATCTTTAAAAGATATTGCATGATGCCTTCCCTGTTTGTGAATAGTTTGGTGGTTTAGAAGGGGCAGAAAAAGAACTTTTACTTAATAAAAACTGGGAAAGCATGACTACAAAGATATATAATTTCAAGGATACAAAGTAGAACAAAGGACCATCATCACGTCACACAAGACTGAGTTCTTGCCATGGTTCCATATGGAGCACACCAGAGGACAGCTTATTATGACCCTTCTTCCTTGAAATTGTATTACTTTGTACTCATATTTTTCCAGTTTTTAATAATAAAGACCATAATGCTATGCAGCTCCAAGTTCTCACCATGGTCCAGTATGGTGGGCACCAGAGGACAACTTCTAGTCTGTCCTTTTCCCTTGCCCCTTGTGTTGGTAAATAAAATGGGCTCTTAGCACTCAGTTCAACCAAGTGCCCTTGAAGAGTTTGGCCTTTGTTTCCTTGATTAGATTTGGGAGTCCCTGAAGACCTCCTTGCCTCAGGGGAGGGCCTAGTTTACACATGAGTTTGAGTGACATGTTTGGGACAGCAGAGGCTTTTAGACCATGTGGGTTTAAGTCACCTCTTTGTGTCGACTCTAGGTCACGTGGGTGAGTCGCATGTGTGACTCACCCTTGACCTTGAAAAAGATATAAAACTGGGGTTGGCTTTCTCTTTTTCGGAGCTCTTACCCACAGCAGTGCTGGCTCCCATGACTCTGGGCCAGCCCTTGTTATGAGCTCCTGGGCTGAACCTAGATGTCGGTAAACTATGAATTGTATTTGGTCTGTCTGTCTATGTTTGTACTTTGTTTGTATTTGCTCCAAAGTTCAGGGTGCTGGCTTTTTCCCCTGAACTAAGTGAGTGATATTTGTATGCTGAATTAAAGTAAGCTTGTCAACCCCTTAATGTTGCTTTCCTTACTAAAGCAGATCAAAAGAACCTGGGGTTTTGCAGCGTGCTGGTAGCATTCTTGTTGTTGGGCTTGTGTTGGTCTTTCACCCCCAAAACAGCTACTAGCCAGATTATTGAAACACCCCTACAAGAGCAGAGTGAGGAAGGGGATACCTTAGGAATCATATCTGTGAATTTCTGGGCTTCCCCAGTACCATTCTTATCCCTGTACCATACCTGCCACTTGGTGGTATTTGGGTTCGTCCATATATATGGGCAGTTTTCTCCTTCCCCATCTGTTTTCAGTTTAAAGTCCTTGTGATCTGATTTTTCAGTCTACTTATGTAAATGTACATGTCTATGCCTTTACGTACATGTTGTGCATTATTTATCACTTTTTAATCTCGTTTTATGTGTCTAGAGATTGTTTGAATCCAGAATGTTGCTCTGACCTCAGTAATTCTCCAAGAATGCTGGAGAAGGCTGCAAGGAAGTCTGGATTCTCCTGGGTCCTAGATCCTTGCTTGTGTTGGATCTCCACACCCAAGTTGTGTTTTGGCTCCATTCAAGTTTGTATTTTGGGTTCTCCTAGTGTTTTGGCTCTGCCCAAATTTTATTAAATCTTTATCTTTACCCATATCAATTTCAATCTTAGGGCAGCTAGGTGGTGCAGTGGATAGAGTGAAGGGCCTGGAGTCAGGAAGACTCATTTTCTTGAGTTCAAATCCAGGCTCAGACACTTATTAGCTGTGTGACCCTGGACAAGTCACTGAACTCTGTTTGCCTCAATTGCTTCATCTATAAAATGACCTGGGAAGGAAATGCGAACCACTCCAGTATCTCTACCAAGGAAACCTCAAATGGGGTCATGAAGAATTCAACAGGATTGAAACAACTAAATAACACCTAAATAAACAACTAAATAACACCTATCTCGCTTTCAGGTTGCTCTCTAGGCAAAACTGCTTAACTGTCTAAATGTGGTTGATGTGTGAAGACACTCATCTAAATCCTATATAATGTAAACCTTCTAGAACCTTGAGGACAGGGAGGTACACCACCTTTCTGGTTTGCTCTTCTCTACCAAATGACTTAATAAATGTTCTAAAACTATTTCAGATTTTGGGGTTTATTCTTGCAAACAACAATCTACGTACAAATGTTTACATATGTGTGTATATAAGTGTGTAGGTTGTCCTTCACTTTTGAAGAGGACCAATGACATCACAGGGTGATGTCATGACTCACACATGAACTGGATTTAGGTAGGATGCACAAAGTCATCAGCTTCACACTCTTTTCCAGAGTCATTGGACCCCAGTGGCAAGACAAAAGTCTTTGATGTCTGACCAAGCTCTAAGTGCCCCACAACACTTGCTTCAGCCACCTTCATGGCTGTTGGAACAAAATGTTCTCATCTGCCCACCAAGGTTTTCACATTCTTGGGGTACGCATCCCCGCTAACTCACCCTAAGGGTTTGAGGCCTGCTGGTTACCCTCAATATGATTTAGCCCATCTGCCAAGATGGTTTTACCCAGGGTGTAGCCACTGCACATGCCACAGCTTCTTGGAGCCACAGGTGGACACCAAAGGTGGATGAGCAGCCCTGAACAGGGCTTGGCAAGCCACACACCAGAGAAGTAATCCTCCCTGAACACCCTATACACCCCATATATGTGTATAAACACCTTTTATCAGTCCTCCAGCCCTCATCATTCCCACATTGATCATTATATCTCTTTGCTTCATTTTTGTCTTTTTATTCTTAGAGATGAGTGTAGTGCCTGCAACTGTAGATACTTTGTTGATTAACTGACTGACTAGTTAGTCACAATACCTACATCACCCAGCTGTTGTGGGGAAGATGCTTTGTAAACTGTGAAGTACAATTAAAAAAAAAATGTGTGTTTTCATTACCTTTTGCCTTCTTCTAAAGGTCCCCCTATCTCAGAGCTCAGCTTCTGCTTCTTCTGTCATTTGCACGTCAGCCACATCCCCACTGCACTCATTGGAACGTTTAAGTTGATGTCACTTGGAGACAAATACATGGAGTTAGAAAGCAACGATGGCTGGTTTTCATGTTTGACTTTTGGCTGGTTTTCCTTTGCAACTGGGTCTATTGTTACATTTTCTCTCTTTCTCTGTCTCTGTCTGTCTCTGTCTTTCTCTCTCTCTCTCTCTCTCTGTCTCTCTCTCTTTCTCCCTTTCTCTCCCTCTCTCTTTCACTCTCTCCCTCCCTCCCTCCTTGCTCCCTCTCCCTCTCTCTTTCCCTTTCTCTCCCTCACTCTCTCCCTCCCTCCCTCCTTGCTCTCTCTCCACACACACACACCCCTGTCTTGGTTCTCTATAATTCTCTATAATCTTGAGCATTGACTTGTTCCAATTAGATTAGAAACTCCTCAAGGGCAGAGGTCTTGTCCTTACTTTTTGGAGAATGGTTATAGAGCTCTTCCTTCCTAGTGGCCAGCAGACCTGTTGGCATGGGGGAAGCTGATGGGCAAGGGCACTGCAGAATGAACAAGTCACTCATGAACTGAAAACAGTCTGTGGCCTCCAGTTTTCTTTAATGATGTTTTCATTCTTCCTTTCTCATTGCAGAACTTTGTCAAGGTCTGTTTCTATTTCACCAGACATTGCACCTGTGGTTACAGAGATAACAAGAAGAGGCAGCCTAGGCTGGGATAGGCACAGTAGGATGGAACAGGCAACAGACCAAGGCAGGCTGCATTCTGTCTAACTTCAGGGTCACAGAGACAATGAGATATAGCTCTTCCTTCATAGGAGGGAAATCTTCCTATTTCCTTCATAAAGGTCATTCACTTTCTGAAGATCTCTTAGCTTCTGATGAATGCCCAGCCTTTCAAATTAATCCAATTCAGTTCAATTCAATTCAGTTCACATCTCGGGAGTATCCACTACTGATATAAAGACTTTAAAAAAAAATAAAAGAACTGTCAGAGACCACAGTTTTACCTTCCAAAACAACAAACTGTATAGTAAGAAAATTTTGAATCAAATAGAAATGCTAAACCATGTTGCCCTTCTTTCCCT
This sequence comes from Phalanger gymnotis, assembly GCA_028646595.1. NCBI lineage: Eukaryota > Metazoa > Chordata > Mammalia > Diprotodontia > Phalangeridae > Phalanger > Phalanger gymnotis. The sequence continues at coordinate 544,203,405 of CM053622.1, read as the reverse complement.
CCCTTCCCCTTCCTTACCTCCGAAGGTACACGAATAGGTCCAGTGCTTAGCACAGTGCCTGGCACATAGTAGGCACTTAATAAATGTTTATTGATTGATGTCGATTTCACCCAGTGCTTTCATCTGTGCTAGCACTCATTTTGCTCTTGGCATGGCTGACGGTCACTCTTGCAGTTGGCCGTTGTCTTGAAGCTTTTGGCTCATAGAAACGCTTTTTTTTTTGGGGGGGGGTGTAAATGGGACATATAAGGTTAGGGAGGGAGTATCGAGCCGTGGAAAGGTCGCTGGACTCAGAATGTAGATGATCTGGGTTCAAATCCTGGCTTTGTCACTTTCCGTATGACTAAATTGTTTCCCTTTCTAGATTTCAATATCTTCATCCGTAAAATGAAAGGGCCTCACCAGACGACCTTGCGGGTCCCTTCTAATGCTGTGATTTTGTGTTTTTCTTTTCATCTTGATGCTGTTGTTCCTTACTGACTGTTATCTCATTGAAGGAAGGGGAGGGGTAGGTCAGATAACAACAGTAACAGAGGCAGGAAAGGGCAAGTGCTGTTCCCAAAGCAAAAAACACTTTTTATTGCTTCTGTTTTCTAGTTATAAGTTTCACCTGTGGAGACCCCAGCAATACAGCAACCTCACCTACCCAGAACACCATCCAAGAACCGAGAAGGGACCATGAGAACAGGACGTTCCTCCGGGGCAGGGACTGTCTTTCACCTTTCTTTGTATCACCAATGCTTAGCACAAAGCCTGGCACATCGCTGTTCTCAAAGAGGACCATGACATCAAGGAGATGATGACATCACTTGAAATTGACTTTGATTTGAGTGAGAGAGGGCTATGCAAAGTCACCAGCCTCACTTTCTCCTCCAGAGCCATCTGGGTCCAGTGGTCAGATATTCACCAGGATTACTAGAAATGGCCCAAAATGCAATGGGAGAGCCTGGCCCTTTTAGGCTAAGGGCTTTTCAGGTTTTCACTTTAGTGAGGTAACGCCCGTTCAGTGAATAGGCCTCTTTAAGAGGTGAGTCAAGGGATGGACTCTTTAATAGAAGAAAGGAAGGATGGAAGGAAGGAAGAAAGAAAGAAAGAAAGAAAGAAAGAAAGAAAGAAAGAAAGAAAGAAAGAAAGAAAGAAAGAAAGAAAGAAAGAAAGAAAGAAAGAAAGAAAGAAACTGGAAGAGGAAGACCCTCAGGGTTGCTGGCTGGAGAGAAGGGAAGGGAAGGAAGGGGAGGAGAGGACTACTCCCAGGTTGGGTTTGTCCTTCCTTCTTGAAGAAGGCCATGACATCAGGGAGATGATGACATGACTTGCACAACTGGCACATAGTAGGAGCTTAATAAATGCTTATTGACCGAGAAGTCAAAGAAAAGCCATTGAGCATCCAGAACAGATATGGTAAAGTCCATGAAGGCTTTATCTAAGAGCTCAAGCACTTTATCAGCACTCAGTCAGTAAGCATTTATTTAGCTCCTACTGTGTACTAGACACTGTGCTAAGTGCTCTGAATACAAAGATAAGCAAAAGACAATCTCTGTTCTCAAGGAGCCTCATCTACTCATATTTTGTACTGGCAAATCTTGCACAAAATTGCCCCAAACTGTCATTATTATGTTATAAATGAATCCTTCCAGTGTCTGGGTCTGACGGTTGAGACAGACAGGTGCATAGGATCTCAAGGGGTGCTGTTGGGTGGAGATGGTACTTCTGCAGTCAATAAAATTCTGGACGTGTGAGGTTACTAGACGCAGCACCTTTGCCCATTCCGGGACTGCTGATTCACAACAAACCCCTAATCTCTACCTTCTAATTGTTTGGCTAATCACCCACGTTATAGAGGCAACGGCATGCTAGCAAATGTTTAACAACTTGTTTTCCAGAAAAAAGTACGTATACATTTGTAAAAGGTACATACACTTTTGGGTTTAATATGCATTATTATAATTTTTCCACCACTTTCTTAAGTCTAGACAATCAACACTAACATAAATTCAGGCCTTGATTTGCAGAAAGGCATATATGTTCACACCAAAATTTAACAATATGCTTTTATGAACCAGTTCAAGCTGGCTCCAGTGGGGCTCCTCTGGTCTCACTGAACTAATTTCCTGCATCACATTGTTTTTCTTGACATTGCATTGACCAAATACAGGATGTAAGTAGGCCATGACAACATCTGCCATTCTAACAGGTTTGGACAGCTGGTTCCCCTGGCAATATTGTATTAGAAACAGAAAAATGGGATTGTTAGGAAGAGGTGAGGAAGGGTTACTAAGGGCAGGTGCACAGACGCCGCATGAAGGGACAACTGAAATGTCCAGTCTTATTCCCAAAGACAGAAGATGAAATGTACTTTTCCCCTATTCAATCCAAATAAAGTTGGCACCTACTATGTGCAGTATGATTTAGTAACTGGAGTTCTGATCTCCAAGCCAGGAGGACCTGGGTAAAAGCTTCATTTCTAATACATCCTGGCTGTATGACCCTAGGCAAGTCACTCAATCTCTTAGCGCTCTGGGCAACTTCCTATAAATTGTGGAGAAGGGGCTGACCCACATTGGTAGAAGGAGTTTTCCTATGTGGAAATACCCTATAGCAGTGAAATCACAAGGCCAGTCCCTAACTCCAACCCTATTTGCAAGGCATTATGCTACGTGCCAGGATACAAATACAACATAAGAAATAATCCTTGTTCTCAAGGAACTGGGGGACAGAAATACGATAAATATAGAGATAAGTAAATGATGGATTACAGACACAAAGTCCGAGGAGGCAGAGAGCACTAAGAGTCATGGGAGTGGGGGTCAGGAAAGGTAGTATAGGAAGGAGTCCCCGAGTTGTGTGTCAAGGGTTGCTCAAGATTCAGAAGTGAAGGGAGAGTGCATATTTATATGGGATATCTGGATCTGGGCAGGAAGAAGAGAGAATAAAAAAAGGGTTCATTTTAAATGACAGCTCTAGAGATAGAGGGAAGGGAATAAGCATTTATATAGTGCCTAATGTGTGCCAGGCACTTTGCTAAAAACTTTTACAGATATTATCTCATTGGATTCTTCACAACAACTCTGAGAGGAAGGTGCTATTATCCCCTTTTTAGAGTGGAGGAAACTGAGGCAAATAGAGATTAAGTGACTTGCCCAGAGGTCACATAGCTAGAACTAGATTTGAATTCAGATCTTCCTGACTGTAGGTCCATTGCTCTATCCACTTTGCTACCAACTGCCTTCAGTAGGTCAGTTTGGCTGGAACAGAGTGTGTGAAGGGGAGTAGTATTTGACAAAAAAGATCTTGCCAAACAGGACATAGAGAGCATTATAAAATGCAAAATAGACAATTTTGATTATATAAAATTTAAAAGTTTTTGTACAAACAAAACCAATGCAACCAAAATTATAAGGAAAGCAGAAAAGTGGGGAAAAAATTTTTTTATAGCAAGTATCTCTGATAAAGGCCTCATTTCTCAATTGAGTCAGATATAAACACAAATCATTCCCCAATTAATAAATGGTCAAAGTTTCAGAACAGGCAACTTTTAGATGAAGAAATCAATGCTATCTATAGTCATGTGAAAAAATGTTCAAATTCATTATTAACTGGAGAAATGCCCATTAAAACAACTCCTAGGTACCATGTCATACCCATCGGATTGGCTAATATGACAAAAAAGGAAGATGATAAATGTTGGAAGGGATGTGGGAAAACTGTGACACTAATGAGCTGTTGGAGTTGTGAGCTGATCTAACCATTCTGGAAAGTGATTTGGAATTATGCCCAAACGGCTATAAAACTGTGCATACATACCCTTTGATCCAGCAATACCACTGCTAGGTCCACATCCCAAACAGGTTTTTAAAAGAGGGAAAAGAAGTTATTTATACAAAAATATTCATAGCAGCTCTTTTTTGTGGTGGCTAAGAATTGGAAATCAAAGGGATGTCCATTAGCTGGTGAATGGCTAAACAAGCCGTGGTATATTATTATAATGGAATATTATTGTGCTATAAGAAATGACAGGATGATTTCAGAAAAACCTGGCAAGACTTACATGAACCAATACAAGGTGACGTGAATAGAGCCAAGAAAACACTGTACACAACAACAGCAATATTGTGTGATTAACAACCGTGAATGACTTTGCTGTTCTTAGTAATACAATGAATGATCCAAGACAATCCCAAAGGTCTCATGATGAAACATGCTATCCACTTCCAGAGAAAGAATTGATGTCATCTGAATACAGACCTAAGCCTTCTTTCTTTCTTGCTTGCTTGCTTACTTCTTTCCTTCCTTCCTCCCTCCTTCCTTCCTTCCTTCCTTCCTTCCTTCCTTCCTTCCTTCCTTCCTTCCTTCCTTCCTTCATCTCTGTCTCTCTTTGCTTCTTCAAGTTTTCTTGCACAAAATGACTAATATAGAAATGTTTTACATGAATACACATGTATAACCTACATCAGACTGCTTACTGTCTCAGGGAGGAGATAGGGAAGAAAAGGAACGATAGAATTAGAAACTCAAAACTTAAAAAAAAAAAGAATGTTAAAAATTGTTTTTACATGCAAGTGGGTAAAAAATAAATATTATTTAAATTTTTTTTTAAAAAGGAAATGGAAAAATAAGAAATCTAAGAGAAAGCTTATCACACCATTTTTCAACACACCAGGAAGATGTCTTTACATGCTATTTTTAATAAAATGAAGAGAAAAAGTCATTAATTTGGACAAGAAAGAAAGAAAAGAAAGGAAGAAAGGAAGGAAGAAAGGTTCTGGAAAGGTAGGTGGGAGCCAGACTGTGCAGAGCTTTAATACTAGTCTAGGGATTTTGTATTCTATCTTAGAGTTAATAAGAAGCCACTGAAGATTTCTGAGTCAGGGAATAACATGGTCAGATCAGTGTTTTAGGAAGAGTCTGTGAGTAGAGAGGTTGGTGGGGAGGGGCTATAGGAGCAGAATAGGTTGTCATGTTGTCACGTCATTGGGCTGTCAGGTAAGGCTTGCTGTGCTAGTAGGTTTTGCTTAATTGTTTTTCTATGTTAGAAGAAAAAGATCTGCGGAGATGGTATGCATACAGAGGGAAATGACTGCGGTATAAGAAAGAAAAGATGTCAATAAAGCTATTTTTAAAAAAGTGATAGCCGACATCTTGATTTTAAGGATGAGGACTTTGTTTTGACAAAACAAATTTTTCACATTGTCCATGTCCAAAAACACTTGCCTCATGTCCAAAAACATTGAGTCTGCCACCTCTCTGTCAGGAGGTCACATTGATCAAAGAGTCCTTCAGTCACAATACCTTTAAAGAAAGACTAGCCTAATTTGCACGAGGAATGGGAGATGTTAGGATATGAAGGGAGGAGGCAGAAACACTATTTTTCACACTCTGGGGTCATTTAATGTATGGGAAGATAGCCTAGGACATCTCAATGGTCCCTGAGGGTATCATCATTTTTTAGATTCTTAGAGCAATTAAGCTGTGCTTATTTTCTTTAAGCCCCTTATTTTAAAGATTAGGGCTATTCTGGCCTGGTCTGATTCAAATCAGTCCTTTCACAGTGTCTGTTTGATATTAGAACAAAATAAGATACTTGTAGATCACTTAACAGTTAACAAAAGGAGATTTACTCAGCTATGAAAGGGAAAGGATATTCAACAGGGACATGTATCAAAGACTCTATAAGTTGATTCAGGTGAGTGACGTTCCCCTGCCTCTGAGTTGCCTGTGATGGTCTGCCAGCCAAACATCAAGGAGGACCTACAGCTCCTTGTGGTTGTTCTGTAGTCAGGCAACCATAAAGTGATGTCAATAGCATTAACAATTAGTTCCCTGAGACAATCAAGTCTGAAGGATAGTTTTAATACCTTTTATTTTATTTTTCAATTAACAAACATTTATTTACTTTCCTTTCCTTCTTCTTCCTCTCTTGAAAAAGAAAACCATAAAACTCTTGAAAAAGAAATATGCATACTTGGAAAGAAGCAAAGAAAAGCAGAGTAGCTTTGAAAATGATATGTAGTATTTATTACATAGGTTTTTTTTTTTAAAAAAAGCAAACTATGAAATGGAAATTCATAGTTTTGTATAGAATCTTCTTTTTATATTGTGCTGTGTACATGGAAATGTTCTTTTTAAAAATATTTTTGTATTTAAGTTCAAAATGAATAAATTTAAAAAACCACGCATAGTCAAACAAAACAAATTTCCACATTGCCCACGTCCAAAAATATTTGTCTTATTCTGTATCTTGAGTCTGTCATCTCTGTCAAGGAGTGGATAGCATGTTTCATCACCAGTCTCCTGGAATCTTAGCTGGTCATTGCATTGATCAGAATTCTTAAATCACAATACCTTTTAGGGAAAGACTAGTCTGACTTGCATGTTGGAGAGGGGAGTGTAGGATATTGCTCCCACTACAAGAGAGGGGTCCCAGAGAGGAGGAAGTGATTTGCCCATTAATTACTTCATATAGCAAGTACTAACAGACAATAGGGGGCAGCTAGATATAGTAGTAGGCCTGGAATCAGGAAGACCCGAGGTCAAATTTGGCCTCAGACACTTACTAGCTGTGTGACTCTGTGCAAATCACTTACCCTCTATTTGCCTTAGTCTACTGGAGAAGGGAATGGCAAACCATTCTAGTACCTTTACCAAGAAAACCCCATGGACGGTATGGTCCATGGGGTCATGAAGAGTCAGACATAACCAAATAACTCAACAACAGGCAAAAAATAACTGGTGTTCATAATGAACCTTGGGTCACTCAGAATAAGTTACATTAGTTCAGTTATGTTCTGTTAAAGAAGGCTAGGAAGTGAGAGAAACATTCTAGGAAGATTTCTGGTCAAAAAGTTTACAAGAAAGACAAGTTTCCTGATGCCCCTTATTCAGTTGTCTGGTCAGCTTGACTTTTCAGAATGACTCCTCGGTGTGTTGTTAGTCCATGTTTGACACATGATAGATTCCTGGCTGCTGCTGGCAAAGGCACAAACCCTGTTTTTCTTTTTTAAAAAGATATGCCTTTTGTTTTATACCCTAGTCATTTCCCAGTACCCACCTGCCTTCTCCTCCTTCCCATCCCAATGAACAAGGCAAGACCAACCAATGCAGTGACAGCTCCTGAAAATGTACAAAATCTTCCACAGCCACGGTCCTTCACCTTTTTATGGAAACAAAGGAGGTGCGTTTTGTTGCCTGATGTCACCAGTTCCAAATCAGATCAGCAAATACTCACTGAGCATTTGCTGTGTTCAGAGGTTTCTATTAGGTGAACTGCCGATAGCTACTTGTCATATTCTATTCTGTGTGACACTAGACAGGAGAATCCTGAATAGGCATCTATGTGACCTTAGCAATTGTTTGAGACAACTCTCTCATCTCAGAGAGGAGGAAACCAAAGCCCAAGGAAGAAGTCAGAGGACATGGGCTCATATCCCACCTCCGAGGCTGTAATCTTGTGTAATGTAATCATATGTAAACTTGGACTTTTAGCCTCCCCGGGTCTCTATAATTTGAGGGGTGGGCTACATGGATTTTGAGCTCCTTACTAAACTTTGCTCTATGACCTTAAAAAGAGGAAGAAATTATAAGTGATTTGCTCAGTCACAAGCCTCTGAGCGCAAATGACAGGGTGAGGAAATCCATCGTTTCTTCTACTCTATATCCTGTCTTCATTTATCCTCCTCTCCTTATTCTCCCCACTCATTTTCTCCATTCCAGTCAGTGTTTGGTAGTGTTATCTCTGCAGGCTGGATTTTCCATAGGTATGAGGGTCCTTCTCCACCCCAACCCCCTTAGTCAAAATTCAGTAAAATTCAGAGGACATTTATTTGTTAAGCATCTGCTGTGTACAGGGTATTACATTAGTTACTTAGACCCTCCCCTCACCCTCATAGAGTTTATAATGCTGTCAGAACTGTTAACTCGGAATTCTTTTTTATCTGAGGCCAACACAGTTGGTGAAGGCACCAACACTAGCACTACAGAAGACAGCACAATTTCAAGTGAATTCATGACAGGAAAGGGGCAGGTCTGACCCTCAACTGTATGGAGGTTGTGGGAAAAATTCCAAGAGAGGGAGGCCGTGTCACCTGGATCCATGGTTGGATGATAGATGGGGGATGCAGAAGTGAGCCTCATCAGGGAGGAAGGATGGCCATGCGGAAGTTGACACCCTGGGCCAATCCCCATTCAGGCCCTGTGCTAGCTATGCTCTGAGTTGAATTGTGGAGACAAGACATAAACTTGTAAAAAGATTTTCAAGATGGCAGCAGTCAAGTTATCACAAGGAACTATGCAGGCTCTACATACTAAAAGGGTTCAAAGGAAGGCAAGAAATCCCTCCTTTGGGGTGGAGTTATTAGTGAAAGCTTTTCCTTCCCAAGGAATTGTTCCTGATTTAGGAAAATAATTGGAATACTACCTCAAATCTAAATATTTCAAAGCTCATAGGCGAACATCTCACTCAATACCCGTATAACAACACAGTGAGACAGTGAGGGCAAGACATTTATCATCACCATTTGTTGAGAAAACAGCATCTTAGAGAGGCAGTGAGTTGCACCAAGCTGCAAGGCTAGTAAGTCACAAAGCTTGGATTGCAATCCTGAAGACTTGTGGAGAGATGGAAGAAGGGACAGAGAGAGGTGTGGGGGAATGGGGTTTGGTGGTTGTATGGATTAAATGCTAAAGAGAGCCACTGAATGCAGTGCCTAGTGGCCAGAAAACTGGGCCTGCATTCAAATCCCGTCTCTGACACTTATCAGCTGCCTAACCCAGGACCAGGCCTTTAAACTCTCTGAGCCTCAGTTTCATCATCTGTTAGATGGGGACAATGATTATAACTGCCACCCAGAATTATAGTAAAGATTCAATGGGACTTTTTTTTCTTTGTGGAATAGATTTGAGGTGTCCTTTGGCATAGGGGACTCTTAATAAGAAAACAGCTTCTACTCAATATAGCTTGGCAAATGCCAACTTATCCTCTGAGACCCCGAGAAGTCAAACGCAGTGTCCAGGGTCACACAGTTGATATAGGTCGGGGCCCAACTGGAAGCCAGCTTTCCTTATACTGCTGCAGTCTGCCTCTTAAAGTGCAAACCTCTTTGTAAACCTCAGAAGCCTTTGTAAATGTGAGCTATCTGATGCTACTGCATACCCCACCAAAGGCCACCATTTGTCTCAGAGTTTACAGTCTCAAGACTTTCTTCAGTCCTTTCTGTCTTCCTTTGAAAACCTGTTGGGCTGGGGTGGAGAAGAGGGGGAGTCTCCGAGCCAACAGCTTTGACCAGGGTTGTTATGACCCTCTTCCCCACAAAGGCTGGCAGGCCAGTTCAATTCAATTCTGTTAGATAAACATGGTCATTATGTCAGGGACAACACTTTTAAAGATAAGGACAGTTCCTGCCCTTAGGTAGAGAACAATCTAAATGGGAGGACAAGAAAAGTACAATTTCAGATTGTTCTGCTTGGGAGGACAGAAGGCAACTCTCCAGTCCCTTATCACAGGAGGTTTTCACTTGCTCTGAGCTCTGTAGACGGGAGGTGGGGGTTGGGAGCTGCCGGATCACTCCTATGACTCAACTAGTACGGTAAGAAAGGAGCAAAAAAAACCACGACTGGGTTAAAAAAAAATAGCTCAGCCACAAGAATTAAGGTTTTAATTTCTAGCTGCCTTCCTTCTCAGTTTCTCAAGAGTTACCCCATAACTCACTGGCAATTTGGCCTTGGGGCCTCAGCTCTTGCTTCATTTGGTATCTTGAGGGATCAAGTGGTTTTCTTTCATCCCTTGGCTCCAACAGTGTGGCTAGACAAGGTTCTGTGTTAATTTCTGTAGCTTTTCATATTTTTCTTTCTTAAAAGATTAAATTTTATTTTGTTTTTAAACAAAGATCAGCCTTTACTTCTTCCTACTTCTCTTTCCTCCTACCCCACCGAGAAAGCAAGAAAAACAATATCCTTGTGACAAACATATATAGTCAAGTGAAATGAAATTTCTCATGGCCACGTCTAAATATATCTAAAGGTCATATGTATATATAAATGTGTGTGTATACATGTATGTGTGTATATACATATACACACATAAATATATATGTATATGCAAATACATAGAGAGGGAGAGAGTGTGCATACACATAAACATGCTGCCCACTTCCTGAAAGTTGATGAACTTAAAGCAGATTCTGTGCTGTGTGTGTGTATTCTGAACGCGATCTGAGTCCATCACTTGTCTGTCAGTAGGGCACAACATGTTTTGTCATTATGAGTGGTCATTATGTTGATCAGAGTTTCCAAGTTTCTCTCTCTCTCTTTCAAGTATAAGGAGACTTATTATATATCATACAAAACTTATATGATATGCTAGATATATATTATCTAGATAATCTATCTATAATACCTAGATAATATATATTATACATTAAAACTCTCTTTATATATATATACATAATCAGCCAAGATCTACCTTCCTACCTCCCCTCCCTCTCCCAACTGAGAACACAAGAAAACAAACATACATAGCCAATCAAAGCAAATGTCCACATTGGTGATGTCCTGAAAATTATTTGATTCATTCTCTGCTCTGAGTCCTTCACCTCTGCTTCAGGAGGTAGGTAGTATATTTCATCATTAGTCCTTTGAAATCCTGGTTGGTCATGAGAGTTCACAATAGTATTCCTTCATATTAATATGCTCTAACTCAGGGGTGGGGAACCTGTGGCCTCGAGACCACATGTGGCCCTCTAGGTCCTCAAGTTCAGCCCTTTGACTGAATCCAAACTTCACATGTGGCCTCAAAGACACAGGTTCCCCACCCATACTCTAACTTATTCATCCATTCCTCAGTTTATGGGGAATTTATTTATTAAAGATTCCCATTCTTTGCCTTTTCTTAAAAATCTCTCCCCCTGCCTCTCCCCGCCCAGCCTCACCATACACACTCCCTTATCTCATATAGCACTTCTTTCTAATGCACTTCTCATGTAATTTGCATATCACAGTGAATCAGCTAGGTTCTTTTGCCTCTTCCCTTTCCTGTTTGAACAACTGAAAAGAACAAATGGAATTTGCCAGAAGATAGGCATAACAATGGTTAAGACTGGTAACTGGTAGATGCTGGAGAGAGAAACTGGGAGAAGTGCCCATTTGGGGAAGCCTGGGAAAACATGGATGATGGATTTATGCCAAGCGAAGGAAGGAGAACCAGGAAAACAACATCAGTATCATCCTTTTCCTCCTCCTCATCACCACCACCACCATCATCGCCACCAGCGTAATCATCACCATTATCACCACCATCATCACCACTGTCAGCATGACCATCACCATCATCATCAGTACTTATATAGCTCCTAATATGTGCCAGCATTTTAACAGGCACCATAACTGCAACTACATAAATGGAGGAGTAACCACAATAAAAAGAAATTGAATGCTGTGTAATTACAGTAACTCAGAAGTTTGGCCCTAGAGATGACTTGAGAAAATGCATTCCCCTCCTTTCCTTTTAGAGGTGGGGGACTATGGGTATGGAACATTATATATATTGTCAGATTCCCTTAACATGTTGGTAGCTTTGCTGAACTACTTATTTCTTGTTTTATTTTTTGTTCTTTGTGACAAGGGATGACCCACTGGAGAGAGGAGGGTGGAAGCCTAGAAGACAGTGATATTTAAGACAGGTGATAGTAAAACAAAAGATATTAATACTTTTTTTTTTGAAAGAGCGGGAACAATGGTGGTGAACTCTGGAGGTTTTGGCCTCCAATTACATAGCGAGGTAGCCTCAAATATGAGAGGAAGTTCGTCTTGCTATTGCTTGGGGAACAGGTCTCCATGCTCCAGAGCTGAAAGCCATGTGAAACTATAAGAGAGAGAGAGAGAGAGAGAGACAGAGAGACAGAGAGAGAGAGAGAGAGAGGGAGAGAGAGAG
>CM053622.1:544153776-544190982 GCA_028646595.1 Phalanger gymnotis | reverse complement strand
AGAGAGAGAGAGAGAGAGAGAGAGAGAGAGAGAGAGAGAGAGAGAGAGAGAGAGAATATCATTCCCTTTGTACTGGCAGTTAGCTGAGGGCCAAGATAGGCCTCCTGAAAGCTGGTTTAGGGGCTGGGGGAACATGTCTAGCCCTCCACCAGAGAAAAGTTCACATCACACATTATAAAGGACTTGAGATTTACATCCATTTTTGGATCAAATAGGGGTTTATTCTAGGGTACCTTTGTTTCCTATCTCCCTTTTAACAGAGCTATTCCTTACTGATGGGGCTCAAACTCTTTGGTGAGTTAGGGGAGTGTCTACCCTGTGAAGATGTCCCTGGGCAGAATGGTGGGTGAAAACAATCTGTTCCAACAGCCATGAAGGCAGCTGAAGCAGGCATTGTGAAGCACTTAGAGCTTGATCAGGCATTGAAGATGCCAAGATCACCCACTACATCCTGGCTAATTGCCACTGGACTTTGACGACTCAGGAAGAGAGAGTGAGGCTGACAACTTTGTGCCACTCTTCCTCACTTAAATCCACTTTACTCAGAAGTCAAAATTTATCACCCGTACCTTTGCAATGAGGCAGGCAGTACCTCGCAGTGGAAGGAGAGCTAGATTTGGAGTCAGGAAGACTTGGTTTCAGATCCTGCCTCTGACTGGATCCTGGCCAGTTCTCTTAACTTTTTTGAGCCCCAGGCAACTCTATCCCCTTGGACAACTCGTTAAAACTAAAGGTTATGGATAGGTTGACAATGGCTCTCAAAGCGTGGTCCTGGGAGCCCTGGGGATCCCCAAGACCCTTTTGGGGGGTCTGTGAAGGCCAAACTATTTTCACAACAACACTAAGAAATTTTAATTCCTTATATGATAAATGCAGTTAGATATAACCCATATAAAGAAAAACTCTTGGTGGGGGAGGTCCTCAATAATTTTTAAGAATGTAAAGGGTCCCCAAACTAAAAAAATTTGAGAATTGCTGCCATAGAAGGATGAAATGCTTCCATAATATTTTGGACTGTGTGTTTTAAAGTGGAGAGTCAGGCCAATATATGGGGCATGGGGTTGGGGGTAGCTCCTATGCTTACATTTTCCCCAGAGAATGAAAAAAATCACACATGCATGCATGTGGCCATGTGTGCACATGCACATGTGTGCACACACGTGCATAACACACATGTATGTTGAACTTTAGCATCATAAACATCTTGGGGGCTCAAAGAAGATTTTGGAGTCAGCATATAGATCTAAGTTCAAATCCAGCCTCAGACCCTTACCAGCTGTGTGACGCTGGGCAAGTCACTTCACCCTGTTTGCCTCAGTTTCCTCATCTGTAAAATGATCTGAAGAAGGAAATGGGAAACCACTCCAGTATCTTTGCCATGAAAACCTCAAATGGGGTCATGAATAATTGGGCACAACAGAAATGAATGAATAACAATAACTGAAAATATGTAAAGAGCGCTGTAAACCTTACATTACTGTACAAATGCCAGCCAATATTACCGTGACTATTATTATCATTATCATCTGGGCTCTTTCACTGAAGCACATAACTTGTCCATTTGCAGTGGCTGAGTAAACCTTAAAGCACAGGCCAGTTATTATTTTCTGGGGGCGGCTGTTGCCCTAGAAGGAGAGGGGAAATTTGAGCTATAGTTGGTATGTCCTATTGAGATGATCCACAGCAGGTGTGGGATGCCAAAAAGGGAAGACTGCCAGGGACTCCAAGGGGGCCTGCCTAAGTCCTGTACATGTTAAAAATGGAAAACCCATCTGTTCCAGTAGGAGAATGTTTAAGGAGACTGGAGAATTGCTACCTGGGTATGGAGAGTGCAGAGGACCTTCAGTTTCCAAAGTACCCCCTCAAGAAAGTGTGGGGTGAAGTTTGAAGTCATATATGGAGGAACTGTAAAAAGTGGGCATCTGAACTGCAATGTACAGCATGCAAGCCCTTGGGGAAAATTCAGAGCAATTGCTATGTTCCAGCACCCTCACCATCCAAAAAGCAGGACTTACCTCTTTGTTAGTACCAAATGGATCACTTCGATCAAGGAGGGAAGACAAATAATTAGAGAGTTGTCAGAAAAAACAGGCATTAGACAAACAGTCATCTTCCCTGTCTCCTCCGACCAGCTCAGGTGTTAGTGACAGGTGTGAAAGAGGAGTCTGGTTGTAGTCTGTCAATAAGCATTTATTAAACACCTTTGTATACATGCATGTTCAGCATTTCTGTTGTGTCTGACTGTTTATGACACCATTTGGGGTTTTCCTGACAAAGATATTGGAGTCTTTTACCATTTCCTTCTCCAGCTCATTTTACAGGTGAGGAAACTGAGGCAAACAAGGTGAAGTGACTTGCCCGGGGTCACACAGCTAGTAAGTGTCTCAGGCCAGATTTGAACTCACAAAGATGTGTCTTTGTGACTCCAGGTCCTGCACTCTATCTACTGTACCATCTAAGTACCTCAAACATTTATTAAGCACCTCTATTGTTCCAGGCATTGTGCTAAGTCCCAAGTCATAGACTTACAGCAGGGAGGGGTCTACAAAGATGTAGTCTCACCTCCTCATTCCATATTTGAGGAATCAAAGTACTTGTCTAGGGTCATATCAGAGCCAGGATTTGAACCTATGTCTTGTGACTCTAAACCCAGTAGTTTTTCTATTTCATCATTCTCCCTCTCTCTTTTCTGGATCAAAAAACCCATAGAAGGGACCCCTGAGGCCCTCTAGTCCAACCCAGGAAAGTTAATGACTTGTGTAAGGCCACAGAGATAGTATTAGATGTGATATTTGAACTCAGGTGCTCTGATTCCAGAGACAGTAATTTTTCCCCCACTGTGCTCCTTCAGCTCTTTGAAGGCTCAGTCCAGGACATTGTTCAGTTCAGTATCATTAATCTAGAGCTAGAATGGATCTCAAAGGTCATTTGGCCCAACCCCCTCATTATACAGATAAGGAAACTAGAGGACAGATTTTCCTCCTGATCACACAGCTAATAAAAGTCCAGAGTAGAATCAGGCCAGAGCTTTTTGAATCCAAGGCCGTCACTCTCTCCACTATATCATGCCGTCTTCTTATAGAAGTGGGGAGCCTTCAGCTTGGTGGTGGGGGTCACTGGAACTGTGCCAAGGGAGGCTACCCAGAGTGATCAGCTAGTCTTCGAGACATCTAGGTTGTGCAACAGATAGAAGGCTGGACCCAGAGTCAGAAAGATCTGAGTTCAAATTGAACCTGAGACACTTACTATTTCTGTGGCCCTGAAAAAGTCACTTAACCTTCGTCTGCCTCAGTTTATTTGTCTGTAAAATGGGGATGATAATAATAACACCTATCTCTCAGAGTTGTTGTGTGAATAAAGTGAAATAATATTTGTAAAAGTCTTTGAACACCTTCAAAGTGCCATATAAATGCTAACTATTAGTATTATTGTTGTTGTCTGTCTGTTATTCTCGAGAACCAATGAAATCATGGGGTGTATCTTGATTTGCATGTGAACTGGATTTAAGTGAGGCAGAGTTGGTGAAGTTGTCAGCCTCACTCTTTTCTTCCTGAGTCATCAAAGTCTAAGTGGCAGGATAAAAGTCATGGTCCAGGATGCAGTGGATGACCTTTGCATCTTCCATATCTGACCCTGCTCTAAGTGCTCCACAGCCCCTGCTTCAGCCTCCTTCATGGCCATTGGAACAAACTGTTCTCATCTGCCCATTCCACCAGGGAAAGTCTTCACATGCTTGGGGTAGACACTTCCCAACTCACCAAGAGATTTGAGGCTTGTTGGTTACCCTCAACCTGGTTTAGCCCATCTGCCAAGACAATCTTCCTAGGTGTGGCCGCTGTACATGCTCTAGCTTCTTGGAGCCACAGGTCAGAGTCAGGTGTGGGTGAACACCAAAGGTCAATGAGCAGCCCTGAAAAGGGCTTAGCAGCCTTTACACCAGAGGTACTAGTCCTCCATGAATGCCTCACGCTCTCCATGAGTATTATTATCAGTGTGTGCAATATAGATGGAAAATTCTGTGAGAATGTCCAAGAAGAGGTGCCAGGAACTGATAAAAGAACCAAAGTTAGGAGCTACCATGACCAATGGCTTTCCCTGGACTCATTCCTCTAGCACTTGTAGGAGCACACAGGCTGAAGTGACTATCTAGACTGAGGTAACTGAAGGTCTTAGATAATCATTATATGTAAATTCTTCCAGGAGTAAGACTTCAGAGGGTGTGTCTGAGAGGGTGTGTCTAAGAGTCCCTGCTTTGTTTCTTTATTGAGGTATTAGTCCCTTGGTAAGGCTAGCTCTCAGATAAAATATAAACTCATCTGATTCTGGGCACAGTCCAGGCCCTTGGAATACTGACCTTAAGAATGATAGATTGAATTGTGAAAGAGTTACTCTCGTCAGGACAAGGACCCAATACAGTTCCAAAGGACCCATGATGAAAAATACTCTCCACTGCCTGAGGGAGAACTGATGAATTCTGAGTGCAGAGCATATTAAAATCTTTAAAAAATCTTTTCTTTGTTTTTCTTGTTTTTCTCTGTGTATATGTTTTCTTTTGCAACATGGCTAATATGAAAACATGTTTTGTATGACTTCAATTGCATAGTTGATATGGTATTACTTACCTTTTAAATGGTCGAGAGAGGAGCAGGAGGAAGGTGAAATTTGGAACTCAAAATTGAAAAAAATGAATGTTAACATTTTTATATGTACTTGGGAAATATCTAATAAAATTTTAAAAGCTTTTTAAAAAGTGATTGATTCAGTTCACACACTCTTAAATTTGGACTTTAAAAGGCAAACAGAGATAGAGGGAGAGGAGTAGAACTGAGAGAGATAGAGAGAGAGGAGGAGAAAGAGAAGAAAAGGGCAAATGAGGAGATAGAGACACACAGAGAGAAGAGATCCAGAGAAAGGAGAGCTAGCACACAAAGACTGCTTTAGAAATGCTCGTTAGGGAGCAGCTAGGTGGCGCAGTGAGTAGAGCACTGGCCCTGGAGTCAGGAGGACCTGAGTTCAAATCCTGCCTCAGACACTTGACACATGTACTAGCTGTGTGGCTTTGGGCAAGTCACTTACCCCAATTGCCCTGCCAAAAAAAAAAAAAAAGCAAAAAAAAATTAAAAAAAAAAACAGAAATGCTCATTGACTGACTGTTGCCCTGGAAGAGAAGCTTGGTCATTGGTGAGGCCCCACCAGAGAACTCTATGGCCCCAGAAATGGCAGTAAATGGAAGTAGAGATGGATTGTCAAAAAGATCTTGTGCTCAATTGGGAGCTAGGAGAATATTAGTTGGCCAACAGTGGAGTAATACAGAACAGTGAAGGAGTTCATGTAACCAGGTTGCCTGGGAACCAGTGGAGGAGCTTCTAGAGCAAACAGGAAAAGGACTTTGAGGGCAATAAAGTACAGAGCCCTGATGTGGAGGAACCAAGACTTTGCCCTTTATTGGTACTGTCAGTATGTGGACTTGCACAGGTCTGGAGAGAGTCTGACACCACATCAACCCTATATAGTGTTCTTTTATTGGAGGGAAGATCCTTAACTCTGAGGTATGTCGTTACAGAAATCCCTGAGAATGTGAATCTCACAAGAGGGGGACGTCATCTCTACTGTTTATGAACTCAATTATGAGTATTTTATGTTTTCTTTTGGGTTAAATAAAGGTTGTCCCTTATCTGTCACATTGTCAGTCTGAACACTTGCATGGGATCTTTTCTACAGAGACTCAAATGTCAGCCAAATTCTGACATTCTCAGGGGTAAGCACCTAGGGGCACAAACCAAAAAGGTTATGATTACAGAGGAAGTCAATAAGAGAGAATCCTCTCTGTGTAAATTCCAGACTTTAGTTCTGGGGCATGAGTTACATACCTTAATAGTCACTAAAAGGACTAGATTTCTGTGACATTAAATAAAAAGATTGCCTTTATATTGAGCGTATTTAAAATTTCCAAGGGAAATTGTACGTCAGTGGAGAGGAGGTCCCTAGGTATGCCCAGACACCAACAGTATTCTTGGAGTTTCTACTTGGGAACTAAGTTTCTTCAGACTATTTGCTGAGTACTCTAGAAAAGAAGCAAGAAACCAGTAACTGAACCCAACCATCTATGCCTCTTGTGTCAAAGCTTATAAGAAGGCAGTGTTGACAGGACGCAGAAGTTTCCTGCAACTCAGGACTTCAAATTTGACCATGAACTTGGAGTGTCATTGGTGGATCCTAAGAGGTTTGATTTAGAAGATGCTATGGTGTCTAGGTGTTGAGAAGAGCATCTAAAGGAGAATTTTATTGCTGAATGTGGAGTGTTTTCACTAAGGGAAGGGAATGTAGGGTGTGTACTGATGAATCAATCAACTGACAAGATTTTATCAAGTATTTACTATAGGCAAGACACTGATCTGTGCTGGGGATTCAAAGACAAAAAAACAAAAAACAAAACAAAACAAAACCAGTCTCTGCTGTCGAAGACCTTATATTCTACCAGAAAAAAACAACGTACACGTGTGGCAGACAGTGTACTGCAAGTATAGACAAAATATATATACAACATAAATACAAGATGATTGAGGTGGTGGTGGGAGTCAGTAGGGAACTTGCTGCTGGGGGGATCAGGAAAGGCCTTATGTAGAAATTGGGGATTAAACTGAGCTTTGAAGGAAACTAAAGATTCCAAGGGACAGAGGTAAGGCGGGAGAGCCTTCCAGGAATGAGAAGCAGCCTATACATTGATGTTGTTTGTCCTTATGTTCTAGAAGAGGACCAAAGGCATCAGGAAGGTGATGTCTTGATTTGCAAGTGAACTGGTCTATTTCCAAAGATGACTAGGGAACAAAGGAAAAGATCCCTATATGTTCTAAAATATTTATAGCAGCTCTCTTTGTGGTGTCAAAGAACTGGAAATTGCAGGGCTGCCCATCAATTTGAGAATCGCTAAATAAGTTGTGATATGTGATTGTAATGGAATGTTACTGTGCTGTAAGAAATGATGAGCTCACTGATCTTAGAAAAACATGGAAAGATTTGCATGAAGTAATGAAGAGCAAAATGAGCAGAACCAAGAGACCATTGCATATAGTAGCAGCAATATTATTTTAAGAATGACTTTGAACGAATAAGTCATATCAACTATAAAAAATACCTAAATAAACTATAAAGAACAAATGAAGAAAGATGCTATCTGCATCCAGAGGATGAACTGATAAATAGAAGTATGAATGGTTTACATACATATATACACATGCATGTGCACACACAAACATATATACACACTTACACATATATACAGACATATATACTTACATATACTCACACACACACACACACACACATACACATAATTGTGTCTAATGCTAGCTGTCTCTAAGCAGAGTGGGGGAGTGGGGAGGGAAGAAAAAAAAAACAGGAAAAAAAACACCACAAAGTTACATGATGACTTATAACAACAATGTTGCTAGCAGCTACTGTGGCTATGTAAGACCAATAACACCAGCACACAAGAGGGCTGCTAGCACTGGTTCTTTGATCTGCTTTTCTAAGGAAAGCAACTTTAAGGGGTTTACATATCATTCACTTAATTCAAGTCAGCACCCTGAACTTCAGAGCAAATACAAACAGAAATTATATAAACAGAGCAAATCAGATTATCCATAGCAATACATACATAGCTACCAGAGAGAGAAGCAACAACATGTGGGTTTTTCAAAGCCAGGGGGGGCTCCATGACAGCTACTCAGAGTCTCGTCTGGTCCAATCACACAACATTTTTGCAGGGAGTGAGAGTCCCAAAACAAAACTCCAACCTCAGATCTTATATACCCTTCTCAGGGTCAGAGGATGTCATAACCATAAGACTCAAACCCATGTGAACTAGGCTTTCTTCTTTCTTAAGCAGGTCATCAAAGACTCTTGATTCAATCAAAGAAACGAAGGAAAGACTCATCAAAGAGCTTGATTACCTCAGTGCTGAGAAGCACTCAAACAAAAAACAGCAAAAAGTCCACTTTGCTATTACATTTGAAAGGCGAGACTCATAAAAGGTACTTGACTGTTTTAGCATTCCAAAAGAGAAGACAACAAATAAGTCCCACTCTAATTACCATAACACACTTTGTTATGTATTTAAAAGGAATAGCAGGTTTGACATAGTAGATTTGCAGTTTCACGTGCAATTAGCTTTTTTATTATACTATGTTATGGAAATACTTATTTTATTCCATAAATTAAAAATACATAAAAAATATTTTAAATGGTCAGAAAAAGAAAAAAAAAAGAAATCAAGATACCTAGAAATATGTATTGCCCACGCACAAAGAAATCCCCATTTGGAATGCTTCAACTCTAACCTGTTAAATATGGAAATTCTCAGGCCTGAGCAGAAGGCTGACTTGAGCCAGAATGTGACCTTTCTAGGACGTGCCCATAGTGCCACTAGGAATGATGCCATGGGATTAACTCCATACTTGTTGCTAAAGCAAAGACCTCAGCTGCCTGTTGACATGTGCTCTACAGTGTCTTAGGATAGGGAGATCCAGCAATTCATGACCAACATAACACAAGACTGAGAGCCTGTAAGAGGCTTCAGCATATAAAGACTTTAAGAGGATTACACACTCTTATGAGGAAGAGGCATATTCTCCCATCTCTTCCTTGGGGCCAAGCCTATTCCTGATGATTCCTTCTATTTTTTGGTGGTTCTTTCCATTTGTATTAAGGTCACCACTTACAAATATATTGTTTTCCAGCCAGGAGTTAGAATCCTGACATCTAGATGTCACTGGAAAGCACAGGATAACAGAGATAAGGAAGCCATCCCTAATCAAGTAATTGAGAGACTAGGAGGTCTGCAAGTCTATAAAAATAGCATCAGAAAGTGACCAGAGCTTTGCCAAGACCAATCACTTGCTGCTTGTAAGACAACTGGTTGGGCTAGCACAGTGGATAGGAGCCAAAGAACTGGACTCTGGTAAGACCTTATCTCCAGGATGGCCCAGAAAGGGGATCCACATATCATTATTATTAGCATTAAAGGAATTAGAGGGCTGGGATTGGCTAACCATCAGGTAATGAGTTAGCAGCCCTACTTACTACCAAGGATATCAATCCTACATGGAGGTGACCTGGTGGAGGACTCTTAGGACAAGACTAAATCTGGATATACTACAAGGTAATATGGAGTGTCACTCAAAACTTAGCCACTCAAAAAAGTGGCTTGGCAGAGGAAAATTAGTCATAGAAGCTATCATTTAAGGTCTCAAGGAGTCAGGTCACATATGATGAATACTCACAGGCATGTATGGTAAGGCATTGAACATGTATGACAGACAGCCCTTATTGCCCTCAGATGTCAGTAGGCCCAGAATTTTGGCTGCAGACCAGTGTGTCTGAAAATAGCTTCTTATGCAGAGATAATAGAGTTGGAGCAACTAGAACTCACAGAAATACAACATAAAAATTCTGGACTATCCAGTCAGTGATTAGGCTAGCATATGACGCCTTGGAGGTAACAACTGAAGATGTCATTCACATAAGTAGTTGCATATTGGATCCTGGAGGGTGGGAAACAAATGATAAAGTGTGTGCCAAGTTGACTGTGTGTAAATTTACTGTACATTAATATCTTATACTACTCCAATTTACCCTGTATATATCTTGTATTTACATAGTTGTTTGTGTGTCATCTCCTCCATTAGGATGTTAAGTTTTTCTAGGGCAGGGAGTATTTGTGCCTTTCCTTCTATCTTCAGTATTAAGCATATAATAAATGCCTAATAAATGCTTATTAATGACTTGATTTGATATATTGTATTCAAATGTATTTTACATGAATGTTACATACTCTGCTGTAATTCACAACAACTTACAATTTTGGGTTTTTTTTTGGGGGGGAGTGTTTCCACAATCTGGCTAGCAGCTTCTGTGGGGGTGTAAGATCCACCCACAGCCTGCACCCAGAAAGCTGCCAGCACGCCGCAAAAACACAGGTTCTTTTGATCTGCTTAACTAAGGAAAACAGGGGGAAGGGGGTGACAAGCTTACTTCAGTTCAGCACACAAATACAATTCACTAAGTTCAGCGGAAAAAGACCAGCACACTGAACTTCAGACCAAAATACAAACCAATTACAAACATCGACAGACCTTGTCTGATTCAAATCGCAATACATAGTTACCAGAGTTCAACAAAGTCTCAGCATCCAGGTTTATAAGCTGGAGGGCTCCTTAGCTACAGCTGCCCAGAGTCTCCTCATCAACACCATCTCAAGAGCCCTGCACAAATGGCTCTGTCCTTCCTTCTTACAGGGCTTCACACGTCATCAAATGTCATCTGAATGACCAGAATTTAGGCTGCTATGATAGGTTCTTGAGTTAGCCCCTCCCCTTAGGACCCTAGGAGGTTCACATCCACATAGCTTAGGTTAACATCTAATGGGGCATGGCTCTAGAGTTAGCACCTCCCCTTAGCTAGCCCTACCTTGGGCCCCACCCCAGTCACCAATCTACACCCATATAGGTTCCACACCTAACAGGGGTTTGGGCCTGGGGCTTAGCATTACTCAAAGCAAACAAAAGCCAAACTCTTCAAGGGCACTAAGTGCTAAGGAGCCCATTTTGCTTACCAACACAGGGGGGATGGAGAGAATTATATCAAAATGTCTCCTGATATCTTCACTAATTTCCTTTGAGTGTCTAGGGAGAATAAATTGTGTCCACTAAAAGGTATATGTGGGGATGGTTAGGCATGGTAACCCATTCCCCGAAGTAACCTTCTTACTTTTCTAATTACAGTGATATCAGATTTATAACTGTCAGAGCAAGCCAGACTCTTTCTTCTCCTTTTTTGCCTATTCCTTTCCCCTCATTCACCTCAACCCTTTCCTTCCAATGTCCTACTTTAGATCCATCTATTTTTTCAGTGTGCCTTCTGGGACTCTTGCATTAGCAAATCTCCATTATTTTTATTTATTTTTTAAAATTATATTTTATTTTATTTTTAGGTCTGAATTCTTTTCCTCCCATCTTCCTCTCCCTCTCCCCTTTAGAAGGCAAGAAAAACAAAACCTGTCATGAATACGTATAGTCAAGTAAGACAAAGTTTTTCTTGCATTAGCCATGTCCAAAGGGGTAAAAAAGAAAAGAAAATGTGCTTCAATCTGCACACTGAGTTCATCAGTTCTCTGTCTGGAGGTGGATAGCATATTTCATCATGAGTTCTTTGGAATTATGGATGGTTGTTATGCTGATCAGAGGACCTAAGTCTTTCAAAGTTGTTTATCTTTATAATATTGTTGTTATTGTATAAATTGTTGTATCAGGTAAGGCAATAATAACAATGTAGATGATAACTGTCAAACTGCCTATGTGGTTCTGTATCGCAGAGTATATGAGACTCTCCACATAGAAGGTAGAAAACCATTTATTTAGACACCAAAGAACCATATTCCATAAGCCATCTACCCAATCCATCACAGCAGCAAAGCATTTGATACATAATAGCACAACATGGAGCCTTGCCATCCCCAAACCTCTTTGACCCCCTGCCGGGGTCTTCCCAAAAACAAACTCACAGTACAGCTGTCACAGTCTGCTCAGCTATCAGAGGTCGACTTGTGTTACCTCAGCTCTAACTATCACAGTGGACATTAACAGCCATAACAGCGCTCTCTCTCTCTCTCTCTCTCTCTCTCTCTCTCTCTCTCTCAGTATTTCCTGTGACATAACTTCTGTTTCCTCTCAGGAAGGTCCTCCCATCACATGTGACTTAGGCTTCCTGTGATGTAAGTAGGTCACACGGCCTATTAATGGGTGGGAAAAATCTTCAAACCTAATTGCTATTACAATTGTTCTTCCAGTTCTTTTCATTTCACTTTGCATCAGTTCTTATAAGTCTTCCAAGGTTTCTCCGAAACCATCCCTTTCATCACTTCTTATAGCACAATAGTATTCCATCCCATTCATATATCATAACTTGTTCAGCCTTTCCCCAATTGATAGGCATCCCTTTAGCTTCTGGTTTTTTGCCTCCACAAACAGAGTTGCTATAAATATTTTTGTACATGTGGGTTCTTTTCCTCTTTCTTTGATTTCTTTGGAGCATAGAGCTAGCAGTGGCATCTTTGGGCCAAAGGGTATATGCACAGCTTAATAGCTTTTGGGGCACAGTTCCAAATCACTTTTCAGAATGGCTGGAACATTTTCTTCTTTTTCAACCTCTTCCTCTCCTCTTCCTTCCATCCTCAGGCACTTACAGTTACTTGACTCTCTCCAGACAAGACTGTATCCTTGTTTGTCCTTTCCAGTACTGGCTTTATCTTCTCCCATACTCTCTGTCTCTCCCTCCCTCCCTCCCTCCCTCTCCACTCACTGATCATGTAGCAGGAATCAGAATACTCCTCACTCTCTTTTGCTACTTCTAGATTCTTTCTCTACCATTATCACTAAGCAACCTTTCCTCTAAAGGTCTGGATATTCAATTTACCACCCAATCCAGATAATGATGGCTGTTACCTACCATTCCTCAGGACATTCTCCCTTCTTTCTTATTGAATTCAATACCTTTAGCAAAGACTCCTTTTCTGCCTCTGAACTGATTATTATTTAAAGAAATTATGAAATGGGTTCTTGGAGTACTTGCCAAGAGAGACTGATGGCAGGAAAACAGAGCTATAACCACATTTTAATAATCATAAAAGGTTCAGAGGGAAATAGGAAAGAAAGTACAAAGACAAATGGTGAAAGGGATACAGAGATGAATGGCATGAGGACAGAGGATGGAATAGTGAAGGAAGGTAAGCAGTGTGAAGAGCATGGGGCAGGGGAGAGGCAGAGAGTATTACTCATGTAACCAATGGTTAGAGTTGGGAACACTAAACAGCACAGACCCAACGGAGATGGAAGACAGCAGGGGAGAGGGGGCAGGAATTTGAGGTCTCATTTTCATAGGGTTTTTTGGGGGAAACAAACTAACTTTTAGGAGCAGGTAAGTTAGTTCATTAAAATATTCAAATCATTTCAAAGTTGTCAGTAAAACTTAAAAGTTAACATGTCCACATCATCTCAAAATGATCAGCACCATTTGGTGACTTGCTGGTCTTTATTGTGGAGGTCTGGAGTTTGTCTGGGATTTACATATCGTAGAACCCAAAAGCCCTGACATCAGCATCTAGACAGTGTCCCCTGATTCAGCACATGCTACCCACATGAGGTTTTCAATTAATATATGATATATATTTATAAATTATACTCATTCAATCCCTGGGATAGTTTGTACTTGGCTTCCAGGTTCTTCTTCACAATACTTCACAAAATATTTCCTACTATTGCCTCCTTTATACTGTTTACTTAAAAATTTACTATACTGATTAGAAGAGGAGTGGTGGTCAGGGGGACCAGAAAAATATACAATTTTAACACAACCCCAAATCTTGCCCTTCTATTAGAGGTCATCAACATGCATACTGAAGTTCTTTCAGATATTCCAACCTCTCAGGTCCTCCATCTATTCAATTATTGTCAATCACAGGGCTCGTCACAACTCCGATCTTGTCATTACCCACAAACCTCCATGTCCACGATCTAGAATAATGGAATTACTTTTATGCGGTCATTCTATGTCTCTCTATACCTTTCTCCTACTTAAACCTATTCTTTATCCTCACTGTCACCTTCAGTCCTTCCACCTGTCAGTATTTCCCAGGCTATCACCCTTACTTTCTCTTCCCCTTCCAATTTCAATGCCTTAGTGCACTAAGTGTAGACACTCTACACTATCCTCTACTCTCAAATACTCTTCTCCCTTGTCTATCTCTGCTCATGCCTTGCCAAATCCCAACCCTATATTGCTACCGCCAAGCACTTTCTCTGCTCTTACTCATTTGATGTTCAAAAGATTTGGAGGAAGTCATGCATGGAATGGTCTCCCTCTTCACCTTGCCTCTTAGAATCCCTTGTTTCCTTCCAAGCTCAACTCACTCGTCACTTTCTACACCAAGCATCTCCTCTCCCCTCCTCCTTGCTAGTGTCTTATCTCCCCAAATTATCTTATATTCATGTATTTCTTTTGCATTTGTTTTGTATAAAGCACAAAAAAAATGCTAGTAGCTATTACATACTTAAGTATATACAGGATGTCTCCCTTGATTGAATGTAAATGTTTTGAGGGCAGGAATTTTTTTCTGCTTTCTTTATATCCCTACTCCCAGAACAGAGTAGCAGTTTATGCTAATTGATTGATTGATTGACTAAAGGTAGAAGCAGGAAACCATAAAGGATGTTTGGGAAACAACAAACAGCTGAACTTGATTGGCTAGAGGGTTCAGGAAAGGAGATTAGTGGGAGAAAAGGCTGGGTTACTACCAGCCAAACAATGGGAGATCTTAAGTATCAGGCTAAGGAGTTTGGGGAGCCATTGAAGAGTTCTGAACTAGGAGGAGAGGGATGTGTGTGTGTGTGTGTGTGTGTGTGTGTGTGTGTGTGTGTGTGTGTGTGAGAGAGAGAGAGAGAGAGAGACAGAGAGAGACAGAGACAGAGAGAGACAGAGAGACACATAGAGACAGAGAGACACATAGAGAGACAGAGAGAGAGAGACAGAGAGAGACACAGAGACAGACAGACACAGAGAGACACACACAGAGAGAGAGACACACACACAGAGAGACACAGAGACAGAGAGAGAGAGACAGAGAGAGAGAGATTATCCAAACTATGTTCTAGGAAGACAATTCTGACAGCAGTATGCAAAATGAACCGGGAGAACAAGAGATGAGTCAAGATGACCAGTTAGGAGCCAATTTTTCAGTAGCCTGGGTCTTAAGAGCTTAGAGTAGAGGGTTGGATTGGGAACATAGAGAAAGGGAGGGATTTCAGATACATTTTGGAAGTGGAAACAGCAGGACTGAGTGACCAATTGAATGTTGGGGGTGAAAAGAAGTCAAAGATGACTATAAAATTTCCAGTGTGGATGATCGTGAGAATCTGGCGAGCCCATAAATAGCGATGAGGAAGTTGGGAGACAGAATGGATTTTGGGGGGTGATAATGAGTGTTCTGTTTCAAATGTGGTGAGTTTGAAATGTCAGCAAGACCTCAGCTTAGGAGATAGATTTAAGCTGGATATAAAGATTAGTAGCCATCCGAATACTGGGGTCACAAGAACAGACGAGATCACCGAGTAAGAGCGCATAGAGAAAGGGAGGGAAAAGATGAACAGAATTAGAACCTCGGTGAACGCCAACATTTTGAGGTGGGAGGAAAGAGGGAACCAGCCAGTAAGTCAATGGTCAGAATAGGAAACAAGAATTTATTGAGCATTTAGTTTTTGTTCCAGGCACTATGCTAAGTGATGGGCATCTGTCCCTGCTCTCAAAGTGTACCCTCATTTCCTAGATGGAGAAGCTGGGGTACAGAGAGGTTTAGTGATTGTCCCAGAGTCACGCAACTAGCCTGAAGCAAGATTCCAAGCTAGTTCTTAAGACCAGTACTCTATCTATTATACCCCCTACCTGACCCAGATGAGACAGGGGGGAGTCTAAGAGGAGAACTGTGGAAATGCTAAGTCATGTAAGGCTGAGTAGGTCACACTCAAGAAGGAGTGTATGGTTCACAGTTGGGTAGAAGTAAATCAGAGGCAGCTAGGTGCTTCAGTGGGTAGAGAGCTGGGCCCAGAGACAGGAAGACCCGAGTTCAAATGTGGCCTCAGACATTTACTACAGCTGGGTGACCCTGGCAAGTCATTTAGCCTCTGTTTGCCTCAGTTTCCTCATCTCCAAAACCAGCAGGAGAAAGAAATGGCAAACTACTCCAGTATCTTTCCCCGTGGACAGCATTGGTGTACTATGGTCCACGGGCTCACGAAGAGTTGGACATGACTGAATGGCAATAGGAAGGAAGTCTGCTGACTTCAGTTCTCAGTAGCATCTACTGTAGGATGATTTGCAAAACATTTGAATAAACACTTTGAGCAATCATGGTGATTTAAATCTACCAGCGAACCACCTTTCCTCAGCTGTTTCCCTTCTCTTTGTTTGACTTCACTGAAACAACAGCAAACAGTGAAGGGCAGATGACAAATCAGGGATGAGTGTCTTACAGGCATCCTAGTAACCATATGCAAAATAACTTGATTCTGACTGTTCCGGGGAAGTATAGCCAAGCTTTCATAGTTAAACCTCTGGGTCTCAAGCTTACATGGAGAATACGTCCCTTTATTCCGAACTTGGTGGCTCATCAGCTCTCCCTGAACCAAGAAACATACAATTTCTACAGTAAATGACTCTCCCTAGGCTAGACAAGTAGAACGCAACTATAGAAATGGAGTGACTCATCGTCACTCAGCTCAGAAGAAGTCTCCTCATTCCATCCGGCCCTAGACCTCCAGACCAGCTTCTGAGGCTAGATCATGAAAAGTTTGAGCACTTCCTCAGCGATAAACAAGTCAGTGATGAGGACACCCAAGTCTAGCTCTTAAAGCCAGGCTCTTCCGGAGGGGGAACTGGGTACCAGATAGAAAGGTTAGGGAACTTCCCTCTTTGCCAAGACCCAAGAAACAGAATACTAAGGTGCTGGCTTATTCCAAGCAAAGTCACAAAGCCCTAATTGATGTCATCATTTGCATGGAGGTCACCCTGGATTTTAAAAGACTATGCCAACAAGAGTATAAGCTCTGGCAGGTCTACCGAGCTAGAAACACATCAAGGATAGTCTGTCCATAAACTGAATCTGCTGTCCAAGGATTAGTCAACTAAGCAAGGAGAAAGTCTTTCCCAGAAGGCTGGCCACTAGTATAGACAGCTAGACAACACAGAGATACAAATATAAGTGAGTAAGGTAGTCCTTGCCCTCAAGAGGCTTATATTCTAATGGAAGAAGACAACAAGTAAAAGGTTGTTGAAGGGAGGAGATAGATAAATAAATAGTTACATAGCTATAAAGATACAGCTAGATCCACAGATATGTGCCAGACACTAGGGGAGAAATTCATTGACTGTGGCAACCTGTGAACCAAAGTAAAATAAAAACTGGCCCTCGGTCGTCATTGGCCGACCTTCCAACTTCCCATGGCTTCTGAGGGATGGTGGCAGAGTTGCAGGAAATAATGGAGAAGGAGCTAAAAATCAAAGAGTTTCACTTATAGACATTATAATTAAATTATAATAATGTAGTTGTGTAATATAAATATATGCTTTTATGTTAAAATTTATTATAATATAGTTGGACATATGTATGCATACACAACACATTATATATAATACATTATAACATGTTGTTACAATACAACTATAATGATTAATATCCAAAATGTGAGATCTTTGCACCCTCATACTACCAGAAGAATGAAATCACTTCAATATCACCATTTTCACAATAAGTGAAACTAGAAGGAAGAGGCATCTGTGGAAAGAATGTTCATGAATTTTCCTTGAAGAGGTGAAGGATCTGGTGTTACCATCTGCCTAAGGACAATATAAGCCATCACTCCGTGGTACATGTGGCTTACCAGGGCTCCGGAAGAGCACAAGCAAGAAGGACACTCTATCCTGTGAAGATCTATGAGACCTATGAGCCAACATTTGCTGCAGAGGGGGACAAGTTAGAGAATTCTATGAAGAACCTGACGAGATCATTAAAGTAGATCCCCTCTGTGAGGTCCATGGACCCAGAGATTTCAGGGGGATGGAAAAATTGCCTCTGTGACAATCTAATTGGTTTCACCAGCTGCCAAAAGGGGTCACAACCCAAAATAGGTTAAGAACCTTTGTATTAAGTCAACATAGACTTTGAGATTCAATGACGGCAGAGTAAAGTAGGCACAGGGGAGCGTGACAAAGATTATTTTGGGAAACATTGGTCCAGTTTGAGAGAGGAAAGAGGCCAAAGGCTGGCAGATAGGACAGAGACTGGACCAATGATTTCATAGGATCATATGATTTCAAGCAGGGAATTCCCACATGACGGCCCATGTGAAGGGACTCTCTTAGCTAATGCAAGTTGGATCTTTCTTTGTGACATATACTTTTAGAGAGTTGCTTAGCAGGGCTTCTTAAACTTTTTCCACTTGAGACCCCTTTTCCTGGGGCTTCAGCAGGGTTCTTTGGCATTGCATAGCCCTGAGGGCATGCTCAACGCAAAGTGTGCATGCTTGGTGTTCAGAATCAAGGCCGAAGTGAAGTTGCATGATGCAACACGGGCAAGTGCTGCCAGAAACACCTTGGATTCATTATGCATTTGATTTTTAATTAATTTTTGGTTGCTGCACATTCAGAAACCTTTTACCATTGCCAAATTTTTCATGACCCCATATGGGATCTGGACCCACAGTTTAAGAAGTGTTGGCTTGGAGCA
Source organism: Phalanger gymnotis (assembly GCA_028646595.1). Classification (NCBI taxonomy): domain Eukaryota; kingdom Metazoa; phylum Chordata; class Mammalia; order Diprotodontia; family Phalangeridae; genus Phalanger; species Phalanger gymnotis. Next base: position 544,172,651 of record CM053622.1, on the reverse strand, counting down.
GTGGTGTCAAAGGGTACATAAAGATTCCTGCAGGGTGCATATTGATTTAGAAAACCACATATTAATATTATCTATGTTTTATTATATTTTTATTTATTGTTTTATTTTGCATATTTATTACTTGTTTCATTTATTGTTAAATTATTTTCCAATTACATTAGCATTTAAGAGTGTCGTTATTGTTGTTTGTCCTTCCTTTCCTAAGAGGAACAATGACATCACAGGGTGACGTCTTGACTCTTGGGTGAACTGGAGTGAAGTGAAGCAGAGCTGCACAAAGCTGTCAGCCTCGCTCTCCCCACATGGCCAGTACTCATATATTTGTCACCTCTGGCCTAGAGCAGTGATAGTTTAAGTGATTGGTTCAGAGCGATAGAGCTAGTTTGGGACCAAAGTAGGCCTCGAGCGAGAGCTTCCTGACTTTGAAGCCAGCTCTCTATCTACTATACAATGCACCATCTCTGCTTGGCACAGAGTAGACATTTTATAGATGCTGTTTGAATTAAATTATAGACTATTTTCATAAGCCCCTTGCCTACATATTATGTATATTTTATTCCAGGAGACAGAAGAAATGAGGCACTATAAATACTGAATGACAACACCAAAAAAAAAAAAGAGAAAGAAATGGAAAATATGCCAACAGCAAGCAACTAGTGGTTGATGCAGAAGTGATATTAGAACAAGCTGTCTATGTGCAACAAGACCAACCAGTCAAAGCAAAGGTCAAAAGGAATATCACATGAAATGAAAGGATTAAAAATAAGAGGATGACTGTGTATACTGACCATAATTTTAACCTGAGAGGTTCGAACAAGTCACTGATGCTGAAAAATGGGAAATGGAGAGGGATGAACATTTTTACTTGCATTATCATTTTATGCAGAAGTTTAATCAACATCAATCAATCAAGCAAGTAAGCATTTATTAAGCATCCGATCCAGCCATCGTACTAGGAACTGGGGAGACAATGGTGACAATAAACAGCTCTTTCCCCCATGGAGCTTATAGTCTATTGGGGAAGACAACATGTACTTATATTAGTACATACACAAAATATATATAAGGTCATTTAGGGAGGTGTGGAAGGCACTAGTAGTTGGAAGGATGATCAAAAAAGGCTTCATTTTGAAGGTGATGCTTGACCAACATCTTGAAAAAAGAGAAATATTCCAAGAGGAAGAAATAAAGAGGGAGTATATTCCAGGCAATGAGTGATGGCATTAAAAAGGTATGGAGAGATATCAAGATAAGCTCCAAATGGTATATGATTTAGACATAAAAAGTGGCATAAGCAAATCTGACAAGTATGGAAGAAACTACCTGTCAGATCTATGGATAGGAGAAGAGTTCATAACTATATAAGAGATACAAGAGTTAACAAGAGGTAAAATGGAGAATTTTAATTACAAAAAATTTAAAAGTTATAGCCCAAAGAGATCAAAGAAAGAGGAAAAAGATCCATATGTACAAAAATATTTTAAACTACTCTCTCCATGTTGGCAAACAATTGGGAACTGAGGGGGTGCTCATCAACTGGGGAATGGCTGATCAAATTATGGTATATGAATGGGACGGAATACTATTGTGCTATAACAAATGATGAAGGGGATAGTTTCAGGAAAATCTTGGAATACTTATATGAACTGATTTAAAAATGAAGTGACCAGAACCAGAAGAATAATTTAAACAGTAACAGAAATATTGTGAAGATGAAACCTGAAAGACTTACAAACCCTGATCAATGCACTGACCAACCACAATTTCAAAGGACTCAGGATGAAACATTCTATTCACCTCTAGATAATGGACTCAGTGCAGATCAAAGCTTATTTTCTCTTCCTCCTTTCTTTTCTTCTTTGTTCCTATCTTTATGTCTTTCTCTTTCTTCTTTCCTTCCTTCCTCCCTCACTTCCTCCCTCCTTCTTTCTTTCCTTCCTTGCTTCCTTCCCTTCCCTTCCTTCTTTCTTTTTGGACACTGTTAATGTGGGAATTTATTTTACTTGACTATATATATTTGTAATGAGTTTTGTTTTTCTTGCCTTCTCAGTAAGTAGAGAAGAAGGAAGTGAAAGGGAGAATATTCAGAACTGAAAATAAAATAAAGTTGAGTTTAAAAATAAAAAGATACAGATGGAGTGCTGTGCGTAAGGAATAATCAGTCAATGTATCAATAAATACTTACCAAGAGTGTGCTATGTGCCAGGCACTGTGCTATATTCTGGAGATACAAGAACAAGGTATGGAACAATCTCTGTTATCAAGGAGTCGCATTCTAATGAGGGAGATAACAAATACATATATAAATATATTCAGAATAAATCTAAAGAGAATAAATGTAAATAAATACAAAGTAGAAAAATCAAGGTAATTTTGGGAATGAGAGTACAGGGCAATTGAGAAGGCCAAGAAAAGCTTCGTGTAGAAGGCGGTGCTTGAGTTAGTAATACTTGAAGGAAGACAGGTACTCTGTAAGTTAGAGGTAAGGAGGGAGGGCACCCAGGCTTGGGGAACAACTAATGCAAAGGCAAAGAGATGAGAAATGTGGGTGGGAGATGGAGTATTATATGCAAGGAACAGAGAGAAGACCAGTTTGATTGGATCAGAATGAAAGACAGAGTAATGTTCAATCAATCTGGAAAGAGAGGTTGGGGTCAGGTTGTAAAGGACTTTAAACTCTAAACAAAGGAGTTAATAATTTATACTAGAGATAATAAGAGCCAATAGATTTTTTTTCTTTTTTAGCAAAGGAGTGATATAATCAGATCTGTGCTTAAGAGAGATTGTAGTGCTAAGAGACTTGAGGTAGAAAGAACAGTTAGGAGGCCATTCTAATTGTCTGGGTGAGAGGTAATGAGGTCTTGAATCAAAGTGGCTATTGAACAGTAAGAAGGGGTCAGTTGTAAAAATGCTGTAGAGGTAGAAAGAGCAAGATTTGGTAACTGATTTGATATGTAGGATGAAATATAGGGAGACATCAAGGATAAGTCTGAGGTTATACCCATGAGACTAAAGAAAGATAGTACCTTTGACAGTTTGAAAGAGGGGTGGGTTGGTGGGGAGGGGAAGGTAATAAATTCTGGATTGGACATATTGAGTTTGAGATGTGTCTGGGACATTCAATTTGAAATGTCTAAGATACAGTTTTATAATATAAAATAAATATAAAATAAAATACATATATATACAAATATAAAATATAAAAAATAAAGTTCAATATTGCTACCTTGAAGCTCAGCAGACGGACTGGGGCTAGACACACAGAACAAGGCAAAAAATCATCTGTATAGAGAAGACAAAGCCATGGGAACTGATTAAGTCATTAAGAGAAAGTGGAGAGAGAGAGAGAAGAGAATACTCTGAATTAGGGGGTGTGATATGAATGATGAGCTAGCAAAGGAAACTGAGAAGAAGCAGTCAGACAAGTAGGAGAAAAAGGAGAGAAGGATGTCACTAAAACCCAGGGAAGGGAGTATCCAGGAGGAGAGAGTAGTCAACAGTGTCAAATGTAGCAAAAAGAAAAAGAAAAAAAAAAAGAGGATTCATCAAAGACAACAAATCTGGTGATTAAGACTATTGATAACTTGGGAGAGAGCAGGCTCAGTTGAATGATAAGGTCCAAAAGACATAATGTCAAGGGTTGAGGAGTAAATAAGAGAAGAGAAACCGAAGGCACCAGGAGTTGGAGACAAGTTTTTCTAGGAGTTTGGCTGAGAAAGGGTGGAGAGATTATAGGATGAGAGCTTGAAGGATCGGTAAGGTCTAGTGAAGGGTTTTGTTTGCTTTTAATTGTTTGAAGACAGTAGGGAAGAAACCATTAAAGGAGAGAGGCTGAAGATAGGAGAAAGAGGGAATGAGTGAGGGGGCAATCTGTTGGAGAAGACAATTGAGGATGGGTCAAGGACAAACGTAGATGGGTTGGCCATAGCAAGGAGAATGGCTAGTTCGTTATTAAAGACTGGAGGAAAGACAGAGAAAGTGGGAGGTGATGTCAAAGGGTTTTGTGATGAAGACAAGAACAGAATAAGCAAAAGGTCGGTTTGGCTACACTGTAGAGTACAGGAAGGAGAATAATGTATAATGAGGCTGGAAAGGCAGTCCATGTTGTAAAAGGCTTTAAAAGCCAAATAGAGGCAACTATAATTTATACTAGAAGTGATGGAGAGTTTATTGAGTAGGGACAGTGATAGTCAGACCTGCAGTTTTGTATAGTCTAAAATGGTGACTGTATGAGTAATGAAAAATGGCAGGTATGAAAAATGTTGTGAAGATAGAAATGGCAAGATATGGTCACCAACTGGTTATGTGGGGTGAGTGATTGAGAAGAATTGAGGTTTAAAATACCAAGGCTAAATACCTGGGAGATTGGCAGGACTATGGTACCCTCAGCAAAAGTAACAGTTGCTAAAACAAAGAGGGCAAAAAAGCCCAGAACACACTTTATTCAACACACACTTGCTCAATTTGCCAAGCAAGCAAAATGATATAGCAAGCAGCTAAGGACAACGCAGGTTTTATAATGTAATTTCATTTGTGAAATACTATAGAGTAGGTGGGTAGAGGTTGATGAGCAGCACCTCCTCATAAAACAGCAAAAAGCAGTAGGAAGTCAAAACAAGTCTGCAGAAAGCCCAGTGTGAGACCCAATTAAGCCGTGTCATCCCAAACACTCATCGGCAAAACTGGCATGAAAACCACAAATAACTGGAAAATGGAACAGATTTTCCAGCATTTTCATGATAATCAATTTTCATCACTGAGGACACTGAATCCATCACATCTGGAGCCTAACACTTCAGACCCTGGTATGCTTCCGAGGAAGAAGAAATGGCATTTAAGAAAGTGAAGGCAGGAAGAATGCCTGGCCCCCAATATATACAGTAGAAGTGTCAAGATGATAAAATCTTAAAAACACCGAAATACTGTTTTACAACCTATCTAATGGAAGGAGATATCCTGACAAAATGCAAAGAACAATGACTACCTTTAAAAAATGATTCAGAGAATATTGCCAACTAACAACCAGATATTAATTTTCTCTTATTCCAATACTCATGGAGCTGAGATCTCTTCGTGTGGGAACTCTCTTCAACAATGCAGATCACAGCTTATCCATTCCTTCTCATCTTCGAGATTCTTCTCTATGTCTCCTTATAAAACCTCTATGGGAGTTTATTCAATCTTCTGGGGTCCTTTCTCTATGTCTCTTGCCATTGCTTGAATTCCACTGGAGGATGCAGCTGGCCATCAGTTATCTACTTGCTTTCACTTGATGACCAGTGTACCTTCTTTCCTGGATATATTTCTCTGTGGTAACATCCTTTATGCTGCTTCTGTTGCTCAATTCTTTCTTGGTGATTTTACATGCTACTCACACCCACCATGAACCTTTGGATGACCTTCAGTTTTAACTTTTCAGACCACAGTAGTTCATGATTCAGCCATTTGGCAACACTGGAAAACTACTAATGGTGAAAAGATGGGCCTTCGTTTCAGGAAGAAGTTTGGGATCACCAAGAGAACCACACAGTTTCCCAAAGGTAATCTGGTTCGCTCTCCCTTCTATTCAGTTCCAGACCCAATTCACTGTCCTTCATATTTATATAAGATACAAAGATTCATGCTGGTAGATCAATTCTCTATCGGCAGTCTTTTGAACCGCGCAAAAATAGGCATTCTTCATCCACTTATTTTTTCCTGTGTGGATGGTTAGGCTGAACTCTTTTTAACGATTGTTGTTGTTCAGTTATTCAGTTGTGTTAGATTCTTTGTAACACTATGGACCACAGTATGCCAATGCTGCCCATGGTGTTTTCTTGGCAAAGATACTGGAGTGGTTTGCCATTTCCTTCTCCAGTGGATTAAGGCAAACAGAGGTTAAGAGACTTGCTTAAGGTCACACAGCTTATAAGTATCTGAGGCCACATTTGAACTCAGATCTTCCAGATTCCAGACCTAGAATTCCATCCACTGAGCCACTTACCCACCTCCTTTCAGTGATTAAGGATCTTATTTACAAAGTTCTATAAGGGTCTGGTGCTTGATACAATCAGCAGGATGTTATCAGCAAAAAGGAACACATGGAGAATCTCTTCACTTACAAAGAATGCCTTTTCCATTTGGGCTCTGTCAACTTTCTCATATTTATAAACATATGAGAATAATTTCTCACTGTGCATGTGTGTGTATTAGACACACTATATATACATACAAACATATGTCTATGGCAATTGATAGAAGGATGAAGGAAGGAAAGAAGAAAGAAGGAAGGAAGGGAGGAGGGAAAGAAAGAAGGGAGGAGAGGAGGAAAAGAAAGCAATAATCAGATCATTGCATCTGCCAAAAATTCAACAAAAGACTAAGTAAGCTTCCTCCATCAGGCTGCTGTAAATGAAACCAGCAACACTGTCTGAACAAAATCATGGTGTGTCTATGCTGCAAATGTTCAGTGGCTATATCTCTATCTATAGATATAGATAGAGAGATAGAGAGATGATAGATAGATTTAACAACAGGACTACAGAGGGTGAAGAAAAGGGAAATAGAGAAACTTCTGTATGGAGATTGTATAAGACTGGAATTTCCTGTTTGACATAGGCCGAGGGAGGGTATGATCATTGCCTTGAAGAGCTATCACGAGGAAGAAGGATTAGACTTATTCTGCCTGACCACAGAGAACAAAAGTAGGACCAATCTGTGAAGGGTACAAGTCAGTCAGCTGACAAGCATTTAAGTGCTTATCATGTGCCAAGTTCAGTACTAAGTGATGGATATACAAATTCAAACAAACAAGACAATCTCTACCCTCAGAAGTTTGCATACCGATGGAGAAAGACGAGATGCAAAGGGGAGCCGAAGATTGGGGCAGGGTACCCCCTGGGGGCAAGTTGGTTGGAGAAGATGAAGAAGTCTGAAGAGTGAGATAAACTGTGGGTGAAGTGACATGGTCTGGGCCCCTTTTTGAAATAATGGTCTGGGCAGGGAGTCACCAATCTTCTCCTGAGGAGGAAAAAGCTAAAACGTGGAATTGCCCAATAATGACTGACATGGGCACTTGATCACTAGAGGTGTTTAAACAGAGCCTGTTTCTAGATCTTCAGGAATGTTACAGAGAAGACTGCCGCAAAGGGTGAAAAAGTCAGACTATATGATCTCTGAGGATTCCTCCAGCCCTTAGATCCATGAAAGAAAGGCTGATGATAGCACGTATTTACTTAATGATTCACGGAGCACTTTCATAAATGTAAATAGCTTTGATTTTTCACAGAAACCCTATAAGGTAGGCAGCATTTCACAAACGAAGACCTTGAATGACATGCCCTAATTCATACTGCTATTAACAAAATCCAGGACCAGAGCTCAGATCTTCTAACTTCTACGTCCAATGTTTTTTCCTCTACATTACCTCTCTATCCTATCAGAAACACAATGCCTGGCTAGAGGGACCATATTTTCAGTTTGATTCAATAAACACCTAATAAGCTCTTACTATGTATCAGGCATTGTACTAAGCACTGGGGATGCAGATGAGAAAAAGAGATTCCCTGCCCTCAAGGAGTTTCCAATCTAATGGGAAAAGACATCAAACAAAAGAAAGCTGAAAAGCCTGATGGGATAGAATGGGTGCTGCCAGGGGGATCCTATTTAGGGGCATGATGTTCCATGGAATTGAAACCAAGCAGAGCTCTCAGAGGATGGAGAGTTACCTGGAAAGTTCTGGCACTTTCAAGGCCTTTATACAAGAAGGCTTCTAGAAGCGTTCACTGCTCCATCCACCAGCCCTCAGATCAGAGGGAGAGGCTGCTGAGGAAGCTGAGAGGGTTTTGGGTATCAAAAACCGAGTTGGGTTTTGACACAATAGAACAGCTGGGGTTGGCATAGACTAATATTCACGTATTGAAAAGACACTGAGGACAGAAAAGGTATAGAGACAGGAGAGGATTATATTCCTATGTTCCTATGTGAGCTAAATAAAATCACAGCATTGAATGTCAACATGGACAAGGGAATATCATTCCCCCCACCCCTGGCTCCCACCCCACCTTTCTGAGCAGGACGCTGCATATCCCAGAAGTTACAGGTTCAGGCATTATCTGACCTGATATTCCTTCCCCTGGGACACTGAAATTGTGTAAAGAAAAATCAAAAGCCCATGGGATCATTGCTCTAGAGTTGGAAGGGACCTCAGAGGCCACCTCATCCAGCTCTCTAATTTTACACCGGAGGAAACTGAGACCCAGAGTGGTTGTGACTTGTCCAAGGTCACACAGAGAGCAAGGGCCTGTAGACTTTAGAGGCTGATCCCAGTAGCTGAGCTCAAAGTAAAGTACAGACAGTCTTATAGATTCATCCAACTGGAAGGTCATCTAGTTTCCCATCCACATTCCCTTGGGGATGGGGAACTAGGCCAGAGGTAATTTAACATAGATTACAATTGGGTAAGTGGCACAGTGGATAGAGTGCCAGGCTTGGAGCCAAGAAGACCTGAGTTCAAATCTGACCTCAGACAATTATTAGCTGTGTGACCCTGGTCAAATCACACACCCTGTTTGCCTCAGTTTCTTCATCCGTAAAATGAATTGGAGAAGGAAATGTCAACCCACTCTAGTACTTTTGAAGAGAAAACCCAAAAGTGGGTCATGAAGAGTTAAACATGACTGAAAAATGACAACAACAGTCAAACAACAATTGAGGAAGGTCAAGTAGGAGGAGAGTGTCCGGGGAGAAAGGGTACCTATCCTCTTGTTAGAGAGATCCTTAAGGCAATGTCCTCCCTGAATAGTGTCTAACTTAGATCCTTCTGATTTGGTCATAAATAAAACCTATTTGGCTTGACCGCTAAATAAATTACTATGCATAATTCACCCCTTCCCTTCCCAATGCAAGTTCTATAGCCAGTGAAATCTCAAGTCACTGTTGCAGTTCTCAACACCTAAAAATTGCCCTCCTTCCAGCTACCTGGACCCCAGCTAAGTATGCTAGCCTTCCATGGAGTGCTGAGCAAACAAGACCTTTCAGTTCTTAGTTAGAGACTCAGGGAGGCACTTGAGCCACATAGCACTTGAAACAATCCCTGGTGCTCTGATTCACCTTCACCTCCAGTCTCCCATTCAATCAATGAATCAAAAAGTCTTTATTAAGCACCTACTATGTGCCAGACACTGTACCAGGCACTAGAGATATGAACACCAAGGTGAAATTGTCCTTGCCCTCTAGGAATTTAGAGGGCTCCCTAAACTAATCTCTCTTTTTCAGCACACAGACAACCCAATCTAATGAGCATCTTTTAAAGCACCTATTATCAGAAGAGATAGTGTGACATAATGCATAGGGACCTGGACTCAAAGCCAGGAAGACTTGGGTTTGTGGCCTGTCTCTGCCTGCGTTACCTCAGGCAAGTCACGACCTCTCAGGGCTCTAGGCAACTCTCAGAAGGTGCCGATTGCACTCAGGGGCCAATCTACCTTAGTAGAAGGAGTTTCTTCTCCTAGGAATTCCCTATACCAATGAAATCACATTTCAGTCTCTACCTCTATTTGCAAAGCACTAGCTGGGTGTTGGGAGTTATTGTTTGCTGTTATTCAATCACTTTTAAGTTGCGTCCAACTCTTTGTGTCCCCATTGAGGTTTTCTTGGCAGAGATGCTAGAATGGTTTGCCATTTCCTTCTCTAGCTCATTTTATAGATGAGGAAACTGAGGCAAACAGGGTTAAGTGACTTGTCCAGGGTCACACAGCTAGGAAGTGTCTGGGGCCGGATTTGAATTCACAAAGATGAGTCTTCCTGATTCCAGGCCCTGCGCTTTATGTGTTGTGCCACCTAGTCGCCCCAGGTGTTGGGGACGCAAAGACAAAAAAAAAAGCCCCACCACCCCTCAAGGTGCTTACATGGCCCTGGGGGGAGAGGATGGCAGGATGCAACATGTAAAAAGATAAGGACACACATCATAATTTGAGGTAGAAGCAAGTGAGATAAATGATGGTCAACATACGTGTGTGTGTGTGTGTGTGTGTGTGTGTGTGTGTGTGTGTGCCTGTGCCCCTCATGATATCAAGAGAAAGGAACAAGGCTGCCAGGACAATGGATGGACCCTCTGTGGAAAACTTATTTAAGAACATGGACAACAGGTACTCAGGAGGGCTAGGCATGGATGAGATGCAATCTGCATTGTTGGAAGGAACATCCATGTCAGCGAGATCCCAGATCCATTTGAGAAATGTGAAGAAAACCGATCATCTGAGAACAGCACTAACAGCTAGGCAGATCTGGAAAGGCGGCCCAAGGTGGGTGGAACACGAGCGGGACCCTGAAGGAAGCCAGGGATTCTGAGAGGTGGAGGAGGGAATATATGTTAGGGGCTGGGAATAACTGTGAAGAGGGATGGAGAGAGGAGATGCAATGCTGAGTTGGTAGCACAGCCAGAAGGTCGGTTTGGTGGGATGACGGGTGCCTGAAGGGCAGTCATGTGAAAGGTACCTGGACAGGTGTCTGAGTGAGGCTTTTCTGCCTGTCAGCTTGCCCTGTTCCGTCTCTTCTCTCTTGATCTCAAGCCTTTTGATGAAGTACCAAATTTTCCCCCTATCCAACTATGCTGGTCTCTACTTTCCAAATCTGTCCTGCTTCCCAAACTCAGTTTCTCTTTTAAACTTCTAACCTACCCCTTCTCTTCTCCTTCTGCCATTTCAGTCAATATCCTCTAGGCTCGAGACCTTCCAGGCTCCCATTCTGGGCCAAGTGGTCCCTCCCTGATTCCCTATTACCCTTCCTCCCATCCAACACACACACACACACACACACACACACACACACACACACACACACACACACACATGTACACTACAAGCCAAGACCAAAGTGGAGGGAGTGTTGGTACATGATTTTCTGTTTGCAGATGATTATGCGCTCAATGCAGCCTCTGAAGCTGAGATGTGACAAAGTATGGATCACTTCTCCGCTGCTTGTGCTAATTTTGGCCTAACAATTAACAACAAGAAAACACAGGTGCTCCATCAGCCAACACCACAATATCCATACACAGAACCATCCGTTACAGCAAATGGAGAAGTTTTGAATGCTATGGATAAGTTTACTTACCTTGGTAGTTACTTTCCAGGGATGTACACGTTGATAATGAAGTCGACCCACACATTGCCAGATCTAGCTCAGTGTTTGAGAGACTCAGAAGGAAAGTGTGGGAGAGAAGAGGGATTAGACAGATTACCAAACTGAAGGTCTACAGAACAGTTGTGCAGACCTCATTGTTGTATGCCTCTGACACATTGCTGTATGCCTGTGGTAGACTGTAGACAGTCTACCAGCGCCATGTCAGGAAACTGAATCGCTTCCATTTGAATTGTCTTTGGAAGATTCTGAAGATCACCTGGCAAGATAAGGCACCAGACGCTGAGGCCTTTACTCGAATTTAACTGCCAAGCATTTAGACTCTGATTCAGCGAATGTGGCTCTGATGGGCCGGCCACGTTGTTTGAATGCAAAACATATGCTTGCCAAAAAGACTATTTTGTGGAGAACTCACACAGGGCAAGCGTTCACGTGGTGGTCAGAAGAAGCTATACAAGGACACTCTCAAGGCCTCTCTCATGAACTCTGGAATTACTCAAAAGATTCATGATGGAAAATGCTGTCTACATCCAGAGAAAGAACTTTGGAGTCTGAATGCAGATGGAAGCACACTACTTGCTCTCCTTTTGTTTTGTGGTTTTGTTTTGTTTCTTCTTTCTTGTGGTTCCTCCTGTTAGTTCTAATTCTTCTTTACATCCTGACAAATGTGAAGATATGTTTAATACGAATGTATAAGTAGAGCCTATATCAGATTGCACACCATCTTGGGGAGAGGGGAAGAGAGGAAGGGGAAGAAAATTTAAAACTCGAAATCTTATGGAAGTGAATGTTGAAAGCTAAAAATAAATAAATAATATATTAAAAAAAGAATTAAATATAGTCGCCATACTATAATAAAGTATTTGGCACATAGGCATGTCATAAAAGTTTGATGGTTGAAAAGTGCACCAAGATTTGTAAAACAGTGTCGTCAGCTCTTAGCTCTTTTGACTAATAAACAAAATACTAAGCTCATATGGATGGAAATCTCATACCCATCATTTCTTGTTCAACAATCACATTCTATTGTATTTATATGCCACAGTTTGTTCAGTTATTCCTCAATTGATAAGCACCCAACTTTGTTTCCTTTTGTAGGTTGGAGGGGATGTTGCTGCTGCCACATACACACGACCTACCAGCTTCCTTTTCCTTTGTGCCTATTAACCAAAAGAGGTAGGAAGACCTAGCTATTTGTTTTGCAAATCTCCAGTGTGCTTTTATAATGTACCTAGGCTCTTTATCGTCACATTGATAGGCCCTTTTTTATCATCTTGATGCAATATTAATTTCTCTACAGAGAATATGGTAGAGTAGATAAAAAGATAACCTGAGAATTATAGAATCTTGGGCTCAAGGGCCAAAATATTATGACTGGGGAATCACTAAATGTCTCAGAATTCCTCTAGGCAAGTCAATGTCTTTTAAAAATTTATTTGAAATCTATGGAATAAAACAAGCATTTCCATAACATAGTACAATAAAAAAAGATAATTGTACATGAAACTGCAAAAAAGAAAAAGAATTTTGGAATTGATTGTGTGACATAGGAGACACTGGCACAGGACCGCTCAGCATGGCATGCCCACATCAGAGAAGGCGCTGTGCTCTATGAGCAAAGCAGAATTGAAACGGCTCAAAGGAAACACAGGATGCACAAATTTGGAGAATCCACCCCAAATGTTCACACCAACTATTTGTACCTGACCTGTGGTAGAGCATTCCTGAACTTGTCTTGGTCTGATCAGCCACAGTCAGACACACTGAAACTTGACTCTAGCATAGTGATGTCATTTTGGTCCTCTGTGGGAAAAAAGGACAATAATCACCATACCACACCACACACACACACACACACACACACATGTACACACATATGTACATATATAACTCAGTGCTTTATACAAATACAGTATTTGTGTGTGTGTGTATATATATATATATACATATACATACACACATAAAGATATAGACATAGTATAACTCAGTGCTTAGTACAGTGTCTGGTCATTTCATAAATGTTTAGATTGATTAATATAAAAATTAAAATATGCAAAATCCAACCTACGTTATGATTGTGATTTCTCTAATCAACCAGGAGATCCATATATGATTATAGTTGGAGTTCTAGCCTCATTAGGCAATATGAATCCCACTCTTTTGCCCTTCTTTGCCACATAGCCCACCTGGCCTGCTGAAGTGAGCATGCTCAGAGTAGGATTGAATTCAGTATATCCAAGTTTCCCAGATGAGTAGAGACCTAACTATGGATACCAATACAACTTGGAGGCTACTCTGGCAAATTTTCCAAGGCCAGAGTATATATTGGACTCTGACCCTCCACCTGGAACAGGGCCAAGGACTGCCAGAGGCTTCAAGGCATCTGGCAACTTCCTGTCTCTTTCTACAGGCACAGGGACCAACCCAGGAAACTTTTGAAGCTTCTACAGGAAAGCAGAAAACATCCTGTCTCCCCTTGCACTTCAGAAGCAGCAAGATAGTCCCAAGTTAGGGCTAATCTCATCCATTCCGGGATGAATGACTTTCTTTTCCCCAGGTGGAGGGGAAGGTGAGTGTCCACAGAAAGAGACATCCTGTGTTACATGAAGATACTGATAAGGTCTATTGTGTAATCAGAGGTTGGTGCTTTTCCTAGAAAAAAAAATTGGACAGAGAAAGTCCTCAAATATATGACATGGGGGCCAATTTGGAGGGAGACACAAGAAAAGGGTAATTAGGAAATCTAACCCTGTGGTTCTGGCCTTTTAAAATCTCTCCACCTAGGGTGAGACAGGGAGGGGACGAAAACCATATTCCCCCTCATTAGCAAGGAGTCTAAAGGCTTTTTTCCGGGAGGTAGGGTCAGATTAGTAAACATTTGAGCTAGTTTGGCTTCCCTCACCAATTAAGCACCTGCTCTCCACACTGATCACCGCTTGAAGTAATTAAAGGCTTTGTTTCTGGCACCCTAGAGGCAGGGAAAACAGCATAGACTCTCCCAGCTTGGGTGCTTTCTCAGTACAGATGGGATCAGCCTCTCAGCTGGGTAGTGAGACACCTGCTTGGGGTGGGGAGAGGCATGGATTAGCTGCAGTCAGCTCAAAGAGTGTTCAGCAGGGTGTTGGGAAGGGTTAAGCAAAGTGAAAAGGAAGCCAAGAACAACCAACCTAACAAGTCCTGAATAGCCTCAGAATCTACTATGAGTTCCCCCACATCTGCACTTCTCCTACTGCCCTCCTTCCACAGTCAGGGGTTCAGTCCCTTCATAATATCTCCATTTTCGTCAACATTCTTTTCCTTCTTTTTCTCTTTCTGTCCCTTCCTTTGCACCCCTTGGTCTCCTCTCTGGTTTTTATCTCCCTCTCCCTTCTACTCCAATCTAATTCCCTCTAACAGCAGCAGTACTGCAGGCAGTTAAGTGGTGGGGGTGTATAGAGCACCAGGCCTCAAGTCAGGAAGAGCTGAGTTCAAATCTTGCTTCAGATAACTTACTACTTGTGTGACCCTGGTCAATTCACTTGACCCCTATTTGCCTCAGTTCTTCATCTGTAAAATGGGGACACACCGGAGAAGGAAATGCCAAACCATTCCAGTTTCTTTGCCAAGAAAACCCCATAGACAAAGTCTATAGGGTCACATAGAACTCTATGTGGACACAAATGAACAGCAGCATTCGCTGTGGCTGCAGATCTTGGTGGTAGTAGCAAATATTCAAAAGAGAACTTTGAAGGATATTATTGTGACTTCAGCACTGTGGAAAGCACATAACCAGGCACAAGGAGTCTCAGCTCTTCCACGAACAAGCTATGTGGCTCTGGACAAGTAACTTACCTTCTTTGGTCCTCAATCTTCTCATTTGTAAAATGAATGGCTTAGACTAAATGACCTCTTAGTGATGAGGTGCTTGGGTGCTTGTGCTTGGGCCCTAATTCTAATATTTCTCCTTAGCCTCTGCTTGGGTGCCTGTGCCTGAACTCCAGTACTAAAATCACATCTCTCCCTAGCTTCAAAGCATTGGCCCTAGCAGTCCCTCTCCAGTTCAAAGGCAGCATGCCTTAGCAAAACACTTATCTCTCCTCCTGATACTGCAGCCAGTTGCACCTATAGAATTTATTAGTTTGGACTCCCTGTGTACGTGCTAACTGGCTGTGCATGTGCTAACTGGCTGTGCACTGGGACATAACAATATTTACTACTTACTGACCTTCCTGATATGTATCCTAGATATAGTCATATGTATACTCCCTTACATTCATCTTGTTTAACAAGACATTTGATGGAAGCAACCTGGATATCTTCAGCCAGCCCTGACCGATGGTTGACTTAGTGATGTTTCATGGTCAAAGCCACACCCCCAGGTAGCCCCACCTCGGGCTACTTCCCAGTGAACTGCACAGTAGATACAAAAAGTGCATGTTCCTTTAAGAACTGACCACCCCTTAACTACTCCCTAATCCCACCCCAAAACATCATTGACAGGTTTTACCCCCAAATCTTGTATTTAAACTTTCCCTGAACCCTTGTAAGGTTGCAGGTTCCCTAAGAACTCTTGCCCACTGTAAAGGGCAACAAATCTTTGCCACCTTGACTTAAAGAATGTTTGAGATTGTGAATTCATTCCAGATGGCCCTCACCCTCTCCAGTACTTGGGAGACCTTAAGCAATTAGAGTCTGTAAAGGTGTTCCACCCTCAGGATCCCTTCCTAAGCGGTTAGAGTCCATAAGGATGGATAAAAATAAGTTGATTTCTGAATCCCTGGGCTTTCCCCCCTCAACATTAAGGCCTTTCCAGGTCTAACGATCCTTTATTCCACGAACCTTTTCTATCCTGAGACCCTGCTTTGGGAAATACCATACCAGCATAGTGAAAAGGCCTGGGTGTGTTCATTACTTTGTTCAACAAACTTAATAAAATTCATTTATTAAACAAAAATTTATGGAGTAGCTCCATATGGTAGGTACTAGGGGAGAATGCAAAAATAATCGATGTCCATGCAGGCCCTTAGATAGTTTCCTACCTAGTTGCAGAAATGAGACATAGACATCGAAAGCTCTAATGACAATGGTCTGAGGATGTATAATGGTCATTAGCGTGGGACTTTTGTACTGTTTTCTCTTCTGGAGCATTGTTGTAATCAAGTGCCTTTGATGAGTCTGGCCTTTGTTTTCTTTCATTAAATCGGGAGTCTCTGATGTTGTGCTTACATCTAGGGAAAACCCAGTTCACATAGGTTTGAGTCTCATGGTTGTGATGCCCTTTGACCCTAAACAGGATATATAAACTCAGAGGTTAGCGTTTCGTTTAGGGCTCTCACTCACTGGAAGAGTGTCATGCGATTTGACCAGATGAGACTTTGGGTAGCCGCTGGAGCCCGCGGCTTTGAAAACCCAGATGTTGGTCTCTCTCTCTCTTTCTCTCTGGTAACTATTAACTTCTTTGGTCAGACAGCCTGACTATTGATAACCGTGTGTGTTTGCTTTGTTTATATTGTCTCTGTAATTTCTGTCTGTATTTGCTCTGGAGTTCAGGGTGCTGGTTTTTCCCCTTGAACTAAGTGAATGACATATGTATGTCTAATTAAAGTGAGATTATTAATCCCTTAAAGTTGCTTTCCTTAGAAAGGCAGATCAAAGAAACTGTGCTGGCAGCCCTCCTGTGTGTTGGTGTTGTTGGTCTTTCACCCCCCACAACAGCTGCTAGCAACATTGTTGTTACAGGGCATAAGAAAGGTACAAAGGAAATCCTAGGGAACTTCAGAAGAAGGAGAAATCACTTTTAGTTGGAAGGATCAGCGAAGGCTTAATGGGACAAATGTTATCTGGGCTGGACCTGGAAGGATGTAGGATTTCTGCAGGAAAACTGTAGGATTTCAACAGATGGGAGGGAAGAATATTCCAGAGATAGGGGACAGTAAGAGTGAAGGCACACAGGAAAAGGAATAGATATTCAAGGAATAGTTATTAGTCCACTTTAGGTAGGATGTAGAGTATGTGAAAGGGCAGCTAGGTGGTCTCAGGTCCAGAATCAGGAAGATGTGAATTCAAATCCAGCCTCAGACACTTACTAGCTGTATGATCCTGGGTAAGTCACCTAACCCCTATTTGCCTCAGTTCCTCATCTGTAAAACAGAGACACATTGGAGAAGGAAATGGCAAGCTGCTCCAGGATATTTGCCAAGAAAACCCCATGGACAAAGCCCATGGGGTCACAAAGAGTCAGACGGGGCTGAATGACTGAATAACAACAACAACCACAAAAGGAAGTAGAAGGCATTAAGACTGCAAAGGTGGATTGAAGGAAGACTAAAGTGGGCCTTGAATGTCAGGCTAAGGAGATGGGGACTGTATCTGGTAGGCAGTGAGGAGCCAGTGAAGCTTTCTGAGCAGAAGAGTTACATGGTCATAGTTCATAGGATCATAAGTGTACTAGGAGTTAGGCCAAGGAGCTCAGTCCACCCGAGCACTGCACAGAGTGAAGCTGATGAAATTCTCTACGTGGAAAAGGCTGCTTCCATGAGGGTCACAATGAAGCGTCACAAAGGGACCCTGCAGGGATTTGGAGCACATGGAGATATTCTGTGACCAGTTCTGGTCTGTCATTCCCACAGTGAAGAGTAGTCTCTTTGAATGGCTGAAGTTGCATGCTCAGAACTGGGGCGTCCAAAGGTACTAGTCTGACTCCTACCCTCTCTTGGGTTTGACATCTTGACGATGCTGTAAGAGACCTCTCCTTCCAAGGCTGACATCACAATAGATTTGGCGATAGAAAGGACCTTAGGGGTCATCTCATCTAAACCCCTCATTTTACAGATGAGCGAACTGAGGCCCAGGATGGTTAAATGACTTGCCCAAATGTGTAAAAGGGGAGGAGTGACAGAGCTGGTCTCAAACTCCAGCTCTTCTGAGCCCCAATCCAATACCCTTTTCGTTGTACCGTTTGAATTTGGTAGTGGTGTGTTTGATGAAGTGGAGAGGGAAGAGAGTAGAGACAGAGAGAACAGTTCAAAGACTATTTCAAAAATCAGGATATGTGTGGGGAAAAGCCTGGACTGCGGTGGTGAGAGAGAGAGAGAGGTGCGGTGCGGTGCGGGGGTGGGGGGTGGGGTAGAGGAGTGGAAGGAAAGGTTCTAAGACCAGTTCACATGAACACCATTGTGCAAGGAAATCTCAAACTCTCTCTGCCTGTGCCTGGCTGGAAAGATAGGCCATTAGATGCTCACAGAGTGGATTCTATACTCTGGTGTTGAGAAGGGAAGTATGTAGAGGTGCCTAACATGTCCCATTCCTGTCCTGCTGCTGTCCATTTTTACTATATTAGGTCTTAGAGAACTCATCAAGTGTCTCTGATTTCTTTTTCAAAAAGAATCTTTAGGGGCGGAGCCAAGATGGCGGCTGGGAAGCAGTGACTGGCGTGAGCTCCCCACCAAGTCCCTCCAAAAACCTATTAAAAAAATGGCTCTGAACCAATTCTAGAGCTGCAGAACCCACAAAGTGGCAGAGGGAAGCAGGGCTCCAGCCCAGGACAGCCTGGATGGTCTCTGGGTAAGGTCTGTTGTCCACGGAGCTCCCAGCTCCCAGCTGAGGGGAGCGGAGCTGAGCCCAGCACGCACGGCGCGAACAGACCAGACGCGCACCTACCAGACCAGGAGACGAGTGGAGAGTGCCCTGGCATCCTGAATTACTGAGCTAGGGCATCTACCAGACCTCTCAACCCACAAAGAGCAAAGACAACAGAGAAGGTTAGTGGGAAAAGC
>CM053622.1:544135104-544153276 GCA_028646595.1 Phalanger gymnotis | reverse complement strand
GTGGGGGGGGGAGGAAATGGGGAGAAAATTTGTAATTCAAACGCCTGTGAAAATCAATGCTGAAAACCAAACATATTAAAAATAAATTTAAAAAAATAAAAGAAAAGAAAAAAGAAAAAGAAAAAAAAAAGAATTTTTAGAGAGTGGAGCCAAGATGGCAGAGAAAAGGCAGGGACTTGCTCGAGCTCTCCCAAATTCTCCTCCAAACAACTTTAAAAACAATTTTTTAAAAAATTCCGAACTTAAAACTTCCCCAAAGTAATGTTTCCAGTAGCGTAGCAGATAGCAAAACTCAAAAAAAAAAAAAAGATTGTAAATGAAACCATGAGTGTCCATCTCGTAATAATAATATTATAATAGCTAGCATTAATGCAGTCCTTTAAGATTTGAAAAACACTTTACAAATATCATCTTATCCTCACAACACTTGGAGGTAGGTGATATTATTATCACTATTTTACAGATGAAAAAACTGAGGTAGACAGAGGTTGTCAATTTACCCAGGCTCACACACCTAATAAGTGTGTGAAGCAGGATTTGAACCTTCTGAACTTTTTGGTTCTTTCTGGAGATTTTTTAGAAAAAGTTTCACTGGCATTCTTTTTTTTTTTTTTTTTGGCATCACTGTTGGTATATTCCTCTAACCTCCCCCAATTTAAAAATACAGGAGGGAAAGCCATTTTTTCCTCCGACTAGGAACAAATAAGCCTGACAGTCAAGCCAAATAAATCCATACCGCGGTCAGTGGCCATTTCCACCAACATACGCCTCTTTCTGTACCTTGAGTTCATTACCTCTCTGTCAAGAAGTGGGTAACATGTTTCATCTTCAGTCCTCTGGAAATGTGGTTGGTCATTGCTTTGATTTTAAGAGTTGTTTTTCTTTATAACATTGTTGCCTTGGATTCTTCATCCACATCAACACTTGGATGCCTTCCTTTCTCTTTCCCAAGTCAGTCGCCACCAGAACCTAGCCTTGGTCCCATCTGGGCACCTGGACAAAGTTTATCAAGTAACTCGGCTTTTTCCATGGTGGCTCATGAAACACCTTTCTCAAGCATCACTGTGACCAAGCCTCTCCCTGCTCAGAAGCCTCCAATGGCACTCATACCACATTAAAGCTCTTGAGATGGCTTCTAAGCTTCATCCTTATTTAATAGCCTCAGCTCCAAGCCTTCAGCTCAAATTTCTTGCCCCAGAAAAAAACAACACTCTGGTCTGCAAATAAAGGCCCGCTGAGTCCTTCCTCTAACCATTTCTTTTACTCTACTCATTCTCCCTATTTCTTTTGATCTTCATCCTTTTTTAGTCCAATCAACGTCGTGAAGAGTGGCTTCTGCAGAGACTGCTGAGGTTCGATCACCAGCCTTCTGTCCCTCTTAAAACAATGCACCGTCAATTCAAATCAACTCAAGAAACATCTATTGGGTACCAACTAGTTGGAGAACACTGTATTAGGCATTCAAGGACATGTAAATATGAATAAGATCTGGTCATTGTTCTCATGAAGCTTACAATTAGTACATATATATATATATATAATCAAAATGCAAAATAATAAATAGGTTATCTGGACCCCAGGAGGAGTCCATAGCACATTCATATAGCAATGGATTTATAAAAATAGCATCATAGAATGAGACAGCGTCTCAGAGGCCATCTAGTCCAACACTTAATTTTACAGCTGAGTAATCTGAGATTTAGGGCAATTAAGGGACTCAACCAAGGTCACACAAGTAGTAAATATCAGATGAGGTCTTCTGACTCTTTCCACAGAACCATGCTGCCTTCACACGTGGATGCCCTAGGCTGGCAGGGCCCTCCGGAGGTCATGTATTCCATCCCCCTGGTTTCTCATAGAACTGTTCCTGACCCATCGTAGATACCTGTCTTCAAAGCTCAATAGAAGCACCACAAAAAGAAACTCCATAATTTCTCTGGGTGACAAGTTTCTATACTTTGCAGCTCTTACAGTCAATCAGTTCCTTCTCTTGTCTAACCTAAATCATCCAGGAAGTAGAGTAGAGGTGTGGGTGAGGAGGCAGGATTCCTCGGTTAACCACTGGTCCAGTGAGGGACTCAAGACCAGTCAATCTGGCCTTGGCCCTTATGAAATGGAAGGCCTCACCTCAGGGCATGGCAAAGAGCCCAGCCAAATGGAAATCTAGTCCCCTACCCTTTCCTCTCCCCCTCCCACTCCCAGGCACACACACCTGCCTGGGGCCAGAGTTGGTGACAGCCTTGGCATCTGAATAGCTGGATGTAATGTTATATAACTGAGCTTGGCCAGACATTCTGGTCTGACTGGTATGGATGGAGCCTGCAAGTTAAAAATTGCCCTACTCCTGGGGGGTGGAGGAACCTTAAATACACATGGCTCAGGAGATAGGCTCCAAGCAAAGAGAAGAGTAAATAAATGAATACAATTTTCAGAGTTTAGTGCCCCCTTATTATCTGAATATATATACACTTACACAAAAATAAAGTACTGTTTACAGTACTTTGTGCTCACAAGTACTCACAATACCTTTGGAAACACACACATTCTGCACACTCTCCAGAGGAATGCTATTCACAGTTTTTGCTTTCTTAGCTTGTCCAAGACCAGCTCAGCCTCGCCCTCCTTCCTCCTGTTTTTAGCCTCTCCCCAGAATGCTGGTGCTGGATACAACTCCTTGGGAAATTCAGTCAGCTTGTCTGTCCTCCTAATCCAGACAATCTCCCATTCACGATGGGCTTTTCTTGCCTTCTGGTCTTTATCACCATTGATTTCCCTTGCATAGACCCAGGGATGAGCAGAGCTGGAAGGGACTTTAGATTTCATCTAAATTCCAACTCCCCCATTTAACAGATTCAGAAGGGTGAGGCCCAAAGACCAAAGTGACTTAGGTTCCAAGTTAAGGGAGTCAGTGGAAGACCTGGGAAGAGGACACAGTTCTCTTGATTTCTCATCGGATACTTGCTCTTCTTTTTTCATACATATAGATTCTTTTCTTCCCCTCCCAGGGTAGTATAATTGGACTGAGTACTGGACTCAGGAAGGAAGGCCTATCTTAGGCATTTACTATTAAAAGCATTTTCTGTGAGACCTTGGGAAAAGTATTTAGCCTCTCTGGGCCTCAACTTTGAGTTCTCCGTTAAGTTCCTTGAAGGTAGAGACTGTCTTTTGCCTCTCTTTGTATCTCCATCACTTAGCACAGTGCTCGGCACATAGTAGGCACTTAATAAATGCTTGTTGACTGACAACTTCTTCATCTGTAAAATGAAAGGGTCATACTACTTGACCGCTAAGAATCCTTCCAGCTTTAAATCTATGGTCCTATTACAGCAATACAAAAATAGACAGGACACAAACCTTACCTTCAATGAGCTTACAAGTGGGAAAATTACAAGCATAAAAATAATTGATGTGAGAGAGAATGTGATATGTATGAAGAAGAGGTCCGAGCCAATGGAAATCTGAGTAAATGAATGAATGAATGAAAAGGCATCTATTAAGCACCTCCTGTATACCAAGCACAATGCTAGTTGTTGGGGACACAAAGAAAAAATGAGACAGTCCCTACCCTTGAGTTTGTATCTTAATGAGACAATGTATGTAGGAGAGGAGCAGCCAGGGTTGGGGCATCTCATCTGGGGCATCACAGAAATGAGGAGTGGAGTCCATTCTCATGCCCTTTCCAGAAGCAGTGGTGGCATTGATTTGAACACTGTTTTCCAAAGAAAAACGAAGGCAGGGCAAATGGTAAGATATCCCAAGACATAGATGTGAAGCATGACTTGGGACCAGCTAGGGGCTCTCCTTTAGGGAAGTTTGCACTCCCTCACTGGCCAATCACGTTAAGCCCCAAGAAGGTTTCCAAGTTAAGGTACTGAAGAGAGAAGTCAGGTTTGGTTGTGGGAATTCATGGAGGCTTTGTAAAGGAAGTGGCATCTGATCTGGGTTCTGAAAGAAGGAAGGAACCACAACAGTCAAAGATGAGAGATAGAGTGATCCATGTGGATCATGAAGGTCAATTGGAGCTAAGAAAGCTGAAGAGGGCAAGATAACAACCACAATTACAATGAGCTAGCATTTACATAGCACTTCAAGGTTTTCAAAGGGCCTTACAAAGATCCTCAGAACAATGCTGTGAAGTAGGAAGAAACTGAGGCATAGAGAGGTCAAGCGACTCAGAGAAGTAAGCTACTAATAAAAAGGATTTGAATTCAGGTTTTCTTGACTCCAGGGCCCGACCCTATTCATTGAGGGGATAGAATGTTGTCAATTCGACTGGACCACTGTACATATGAAGGTAAAGGGAAAAGAACCCTGGACTCTGGACTTAGAAGACTTGGGTTTAGGTTCTGGATCTGACACATTCTAGCTGTGTGATGTTAGAACAGGCTTTGTTTTCCTCATCTGCAAAAGGACATCCTTTCCAGCTCTAAAGTTCTGTGATTCTATAGAGAAAAGTCTGACTGAGATAAAGCTGGAAGGCTAGATTAGAGCCTGACTCTCGAGGTCTTCAAATGTCCAGATGAATTTATACTGTAGCTGGTGGGCAATGGGGGACTATTGAAGGTACCAGAGTTGAAACACAGCATAGGTTGAAAAAGGCAGTGGGAAAGAAGAGGGATGGTGAGAGGGAATAGAATCCTTAATATGCTTTTTTTGCAAGGTCAGCAAACGAACACCAGTTTGTAGAGAACAGTGCCAGGCTTTAAAGAGGGCAGGATGTGGGTAAGTAAAAAATTTGGGATTAGCATGGAAAGTATGCATACACACTTCCCTCTTTACCCAGTACCCTGCTTTATTCTATACTTGTTCACACTTCTCCCAGTTCTCAGGTGACCCAATCAGTAGGATAAGCTAGGGTGAAGATGAGGATCACTCAGTGAATGCTTTAAAGGAGGGTGAATGGCTATTGGCCCATCACCCACAGTGTGCTTAGAACTCCTGGAGATTTATGTCCAAACTCAGGCCCTGTTTGAAGGAGGTAGCTCTGCCACTGGAAACGGACCAGTTCTGCCCACTCAGTTTGCTATGTGGCTGGGCAAGTCAGTTAACTTTCCTTATCTTTTTTCTCCTCTTGCATGGAGTGGGAGAAATGATGGACAGGGAGCATCAGGGTGGAATGGAAAGAGCACAGGGCTAAGTGTTAGTGAGTCCTGCCCTTGCCACTAATTGGCTAGGAGACCTTTGGCATAACACTTTAACTTCTTCAGGCCTTGGTAAAATTAGGGGGCTGACATCTGAGGTTCTTTCAAGCTCTAATCCATGGTCCTAGGATCTTAATAATGGTTCACATTCATGCAGTACTTTAAGGTTTGCAGAGCAAAGTACTTTCTTCATGACAGTCCTGTGTGGCGCCAGTGTGAAGTTCAACGAGAGTTAAGTAAATTGTCCATGGTCACACAGTTGGGACTCTGACAAAAGTGTCAGGGTCGAGACTTGAACCTGAGCCTTCTGACCCTGTGATTTATTTGTAAAAGTATTTATTATCTTTCCTTCCCACTGCCCTCTCCCCACTGAACAATGAAAGAAGAAGAAAACTCTCATAACAAATTGCGCAGTGAAACAAATTCCAATGTTAGCCATGTTCAAAATTGCATGTCTCAATCTGCATTTTAAGTCTGTTGTATCTCTGGTAGGAAGTAGGTGGTGTATTTCATCTTCAGTCCTTTGGATTCTTGGTTTATCATTACTTTGATCAGAGTTCTAGGCTGTTTTTCTCTATACCATTATCATTGTATAAATTGCTCCCCTAGTTCTGTAACTTAACTCTGCATTTGTTCATAGAGCTCTTCCCAGGGTCCTCTGAAATCATCCATTTCATCATCCCTTAGAGTATGACTATGCTCCATTATGTCCATATGCCATTTACACATTAGTGTTCTTTCTGTATCGTGTTATAATGGGGAAAAAACAAACAAACTAAATTTAGCAACATAACAGAGGATTGTACATTTTTTTTAGAGGTGGAAGGCCTTGAATCCAGTATCCTCATTTTAGGAAGCCAAGGCCTTTGAAAATGAAATGGCTTGCCAAGGTCACTCAGTAAATGTAAGCGCCAGAACCTCAACCCAGGTCTTCTGATTCTAAGTCCAGTGATATTTCCACCACTCCTTTAGTTAGGAGACCTGGATTCAAATCCAAGCTCTGACATTTACCACCCATGTAACTGTGGCCAAACTACATAACCTGTAAAAAGGGAATGGGATAAAATTGGGAATGAGAATGGGGTAAAATGGGAACCTTCATTATTTACCTTACCAGGTTATTATGAGGAAAGTGCTCTGTCAAGCTTAAAGCATTATTTAAATGTTATCATTATAACATACTTTGCTGTATTTATGGAAAATGGAGAATTGTCAAATCTTAATCAATTTCACTTTCTGAATAACTCTCTTTACTCTAGTCCATCCTCTGTACACCTGCCAAAGTAATTTTCAAGTGCATATTAGTTACTCTCCTATTCGAAGAACTCCTATGCCTCCCTATTGCCTCTAGAGTCAAATATCAGTTCCTTGGTTTGACTTTTAAAACCTTGCACAAAGTAGCCCCA
The DNA here is from genome assembly GCA_028646595.1 of Phalanger gymnotis. Lineage (NCBI taxonomy): Eukaryota > Metazoa > Chordata > Mammalia > Diprotodontia > Phalangeridae > Phalanger > Phalanger gymnotis. The sequence continues at coordinate 544,146,729 of CM053622.1, read as the reverse complement.
GTCTACCTTTTTTCTGTTGTTGTTGTTGGAGGGGGGAAGGCAGGGCAATTGGGGTTAGGTGACTTGCCCAAGGTCGCACAGCTAGTAAGTGTGTCAAGTGTCTGAGGCCGCATTTGAACTCAGGTCCTCCTGACTCCAAGGCCAGTGCTCTACTCATTTGCCACGTAGCTGCCCCCCACCCCCGCCCCCGCCGCCATCTACCTTTTAAGCCTTATTAGAAATTAGAAATTGCTTCACTTTGTGGTCCAACTTTATTAGCCTTCTCTCTGCTTCTCACATATAGCACTCCATTTCTCTTCTCTCTGTCTTTGTACTGGGTGCCCCTTTGCCTAGCATGTTCTTCCTCCTCACTTGAACACATAGACTCTTACTTCCTCAAGATTCTAGCCAAGAACCATCTGCAATACTATAGCTTCCCTGATCTCCCTATCTGCTAACGTAGTTTCTTCTAGACTATCTTGAATTTATTCTGTCTACACTTTTGTAGGTATATATACCACCCCCTCTAGAAGAGAAGATCCCTAAAAGCAAAGGCTATATCACTTTTTGTCTTTGTATTCTCAGGACCTGACACATAGTAGGCTTGTTGATTGATTGGCATTTATATATTGAGCCTTATCCAGGTTCAGAGGCTTGTTCATGGTCATACAGCTAATATGTATCAGAAGCTAGATCTGAACCCAGATCTTCTTGATTCCAAATCCTCCATACCCTCTGCTCTATCATACTGCCTCTTATTGGAGTGTTACCTCCTGTTTTTTTTCAAAGGAGTACCCAGTGAAGGTCACGTAGCTTTAGATTTCATCTGCTTTAAAGAGGCTATGCACAGACAATATAGTTTTTCCAGTACCCGGTATCCTCAGCTATGGCAAGTAGCTGATCTTAGAATTATTACTTAGATTATATTGCTCTTAGAAAAATTACTAATCTTAGAATAAAAGAAAACACACAACAAACTCTTGGGAACAATGCCATCAGAGAAACAACTTCGAGTCCACCAATGAAATCCAAACCTCAACAAAGAATGAGGGCAGAAGCCCAGTGAAACCCAGTTACCCCACTCTAACCAGTTTAGTGCTAAGAAATTTCCCTTTTTTCTTCCCCACCTCTAGTTCAGAGGTTTCCAGTGGGAGGAGTGGGGGGGAGTTGTTTGACCCCAAGGCATTCATGATCAACCAACAATGGGCAGATACGTCCTATCACACCCTCACTGAAACAGCCAGCCACTGAGCTTCTCTTGAATATAGCCACACCTACCTTACTCTCTAATATTCCTTCCTCACTGTTTCCCTCTCTCCTCTCTATAAGCTCCCAACTTTTTCTTTTCTAAACCAGATGTTAGACCCCTAGGACTATTATAACTTAAATGAGTCCCCCCTACAGCAGCTGCATGGATGCCATTGGGAAATTCCCATCCTATCCTCAACCCCCAGCAAAAATATTCCCTTCCCTCAAGATCACCCTGTGGCTGTAGCAGGCACCTCTTAGAGAGTGACTTCTACTCCGAGGCAGTGACCCAGTCAAAATTCCCCCCCTCCTTTCTGTTTTGTGGAAGGTAGAGTGAGTCATACAGAATGAATTGAAGATCTGATTACATTATCTTTCTTTCTAAATTCATCTCACCTCTAAATTTTCTTATATCTGCTCAGGGTACCACCATCCTTCCGTAACTTGGGTTCACAACTTGGGCATCATCTTTGACTCTTACTGTCCCTCACCTAAATATCCAAGTGCCAAGTTCTATCATCTTAACATTCTGTCCCCTTCTCACTGCTCATATAGCCTGCCATCTTTTTATTGGCATTCCTCACCTCCCACTGGGTCCAGCCATGGTAATCCTCTAGGTTCCTTAGACTTCGGGCACACCATTTCCGTTCTTTTTGCCTTTGTATTGACTTTGCCTAGAAAGTACTTCCTCCTCACTCCTGCCTCATAGACTCTCACTTCCCAAATACCACCTGCTTCCCTGACCTCCTCATCAGTTAATGCAGTTCCTTCTAAACTACCTCTATTCTGTCTATACTTTTATAGCCATATATTCTGCTCCTTATAGAATATAAGATCCTAACAGCAAAGGCAGCAGCAGCAGTGATAGTAGAAGTAGTAGTAGCAACAGCAGCAGCAGTTACTGCCCCCTTGACGTTTACAAAGCACTTTATATCTACTATATCATTTGATCCTCAACAACCAATGTGAAAGGCATCATGACTGCTATTGTGGAGGATGAAAAGATAAATATAAGGTCTCTGCCCTTAAGGAGTTTCTTCTCCCCTTTGATCTCTCCATCCTACAAGTAGGTGAAGTAAAGAAAGTTAAGTGAATTGGCCCGCAGGAAGAGTCAGGGGCTAGAGATAAGCCAGGAAGACTAGAGGCCTGGGGTAGAGGGATGGGGAGAGGCAATGAGAGAGGTCTTTCTATGACTTTTTATATATGCTCATATTAGGAACACTAGAAAATCCTGCTCTCTGTGGCTAGCAAGTACTTCATTTTGTGGCAACTCCAACGACATTTGTGGTGCAGCAAGCCAAACTCTGGCTTCTCTGTCTCAGGGCCAGGCAGCCACCATCCCTCCCTCAGGATTCTAGAATAAGCAGAAACATTTCATACCTTGACTAACTGAACAAACGCTTTGAGTCAGCTCTGGTCCTAGGATACTTATAGGCCCAAGCAATTCCCTGGGTGTCATATCTAATCTAATCATTTTCCCTCCTCCTTTCACCGAAGGTTTCCTTGAAGGGGAGATAACACTCCAATTCTAAATGGGTTAAGAACCTGCTACTTCCTCTCCTCAGGTAAAATAAGCAGTTTCTTGGAAAACTCGGGGGAAGAGAAGATAAGAAGAAATTCCCAGAGATGAGCCTTTAGGCAGGGTAAATAAATAACTCTAGAGATGCCTCTCCAGCCTGCTCTGGGCTATCCCAGGACTTAGAGCTGGAAGAAACCCCAAACACAATCTAGGCACTGGGAGAAGGGCAAAGTTTAGAAAATGGACAAGCATTTACCAAGCCTTTACTCAGTGTCAGGCACTGAACTAGGCTCTAAAGATACAAAGCCAAAAATTGAATAGTTCCTGTCCTCAAGGGGCTTTCAAGTCTATTCAGAGTGGCAAGATGTATACATCAAAATATATGCACAACAACTGCCAGGTGATTTGGCAAAGGCCATACCATCTGGTGGAGGGGGTGGGGCAGGAATCAGCAAAGGCTTCACACAGAAGGTGGTGTTTCAGGTGAGCAGGGACAAGTTGCTTAGGATCTAGTGGTGATGAGGTGTAGACTGTGGGAACCCACTCGAACTCTCCTTGAATCTTCCCAGTAGATGAGGCATTTGCCTGACACCATAAGCCTTTCCTTATGGCTAGGTCCAAATCTCTAGATTACCCTTAACCTAGCCTAGCCCTCCATAGTCTGGTTAGTTTCCACCCTTGATCCTATCAAAGTGTCTATGCCCAAATCTGTTACCCTTAAACTAGCCTCGCCCTACAGAGTCCTTATCTCCAGGCAGCCTCCAGCTACTTCCCACCCTTAATCCCATTCTCCTTGGTTCCAGGAGTCTGATCTCCCCCAGGCCCATCAAGCTCCTCCTTAGACTCCTCCTCAAGACCCTCCCTAAACCCCTCCTCCCATCACCCCAGGATCACCCTAGATCCCTCCCACAATCTTTTTATATATGTTTATCTTGCCTCCATGAAGGGGCTCAGATAATGGGTACTCTTAAGAAATCTCACCATTTGTGACGCTCATTTTCACAAGCAGGCCTCTGGCGAGATTTCTTAAGAGTACCTATTATGGCAATTCTGTGATAAACTTTGTTTTTCTTTTTGGCAGAGAAGGCTTGAGTTGAATTCATTCGAGCAAGACCCGGTGTGTTGGTATTTTGGGGTCTCGAGTTCCCCTAAAAACATATGGTACCCTGACCTCATCATAGACCCCTCATGAGGGGACTATGATACACATGTAGGTACATATACAGTCAACACTCTAATACATGTGCATTAGAAGGTAACAAAAATTGCTGCATGAGGTCTGAGGGGAGTGGGAGAAGGCTAAAGAGCCAAATTCACTTTTAGCAGCTGGATCAGGAAAGGAAGAAGTGGTATTTGAGGACAAATAGGAATGTAACAGTCATAGAAAGGGAAGGCAGTACATCTCAGGGATAGGGAACAACATGACCAAAGACACCAAGTCAGGAAAGGCCAGCACCCGCTTTAGGACTAGAGAATAGTCTAGTTTATCTGGAGGGTGGGGTGAATATAAAGAAGTTATCTCTTCCACATCGAGGGGGTAGGGGTGTGGTACCCCCTGAGATCTGGAAAATCCACATAAAACTTTTTGGCACTTACTTCGTACCAGAGAAGAAATCTGAATTATTATGGTATTAAAATACAAAATATATTTATATTATTCAATACTATACATATATTTTATGCATTACTGAGTTTCTAAACTTTTTAATGTCATCTGCTGGTCTTTGTGTATCATCTGTAACTTCTGCAAAATTCCCCCAAAATTTCTATTTAATTTCTTATGCTGACCCTTGATATATCAAAACCTCAATAGGGGAAAGTTGCAGCATGGAAGGGATAACTGTAATATGAAATGATGTGGCAGCAGAAGGTTTGTGGAAGCCTAGAATGCCAGGTAATAACACTAGGAATTTTACTGGGTAGGAAATAGGGAGTCACTGAAAATGTTTGAGTAGAGGAATAATGTAACTAGATCTCTGTATAAAACAGTTGCTTTGGCATGTTAACTGGAAAGTTTGGTTAAAGGAGGCAAACAGAGCTAGGTAATAGAAAAGTTTATATTACTTATTCATTTATTCCCTCAAGCATAGCGGACAGACATACATGTATGGAGTCAGATAAAAATCCGACTCCTGAACAGAAAATTGAGAAAGCTTATATACATTTTTAGAACAGTCAAAATTCAGCATGTTTGTGTTACTCAATTTTATGATCCCCATGTATGTTTAACCATGACACAAGACAAGGATTTTTCCTTAATGGAATAGGTTGTAAATACAGTAAGTTAAGAGTGTTGACAAGGCTCAGTTGAAACTACAACCCAGTGGTCCTGAGTTTAATTTACCATGAAGAGTCCATAACATAGTACATGCCCATAACATATTAAGTGAGGTAGTTTCTCGGGATTACAGTATCTCGTCCTTTAATGGTTAACAGAGGAAAGAACGTTCCCAAGTCAGCCGGATCTGGCCTTACTGACAGAGAAGATGTTCTCTGAGCAAACTTGAGAGAACAAAGAAGCTGGGGCTCAGCTCTTTTTCTAGCTGATGATTTATAAAAGGCTCTGGGTCTTATTGAAATTGCAAAAATGGTATAAAATGGTATTAAATGATCATCAGGCAGTGGTATGAAAGACGGATTGTAGAGGGGAGACAGCAGAAGTGCGAAGGCGGGCTAGGAGGCTATTTCAATAGATGAAGGTTACCAAAGGCTTGGCTTGTACTAGGATGGCAGCAACGAGAAAGAGGAAGAGGAAGAAAGCTTTCCTTCTCTCTCCCCTCTTCTTCCTAATGGAGTCTACTCTATCCTAGATTCTCAGTTCTTTTTTCCATGCATCAGCTGTACCACTACCCTCTCCTTCTACAATCAGGTGCTGCGGTATCTAACTTCAACAATTCAATAATTAGATCCCCAGATAACTCTGAAGTGTGTTACTACCTTAAATCTTCCAAAGATTACTGCTCTAGCTGGCCGTACGCCACCTTTCAGCCCCTAAGGTTCATGCCAGTACAGAGGCTTCACCCCACAGACCTCAATGCTCCTGAACTAGAATTTGCTCTGGGAGCAGAGCAGGTTTACCAGGTTTGTGTCCTGCTAACTGCAGCCAAGGAGAGAACAGCCTTGGGGATGAGACCCCTAACAACTAAAGTAAGAAATGTAGGAGGGGAAAAATTGATTCTTCCCTACTCTGCCTTACCTCCCTTTCCAGAGGAATGGCTCCAGATCCCAGAGTCACTTTTCAATTCAAGTTCATAAACACTTAAGAGGCTATTGTGTGTTAGATGCTTAAGAAATTACAAAATTTAGATAAGACAGGGCCCTAGTCTTTCATAATCATATCACCAGTGACATTAGAGAAGGAAAACATCTATGTTCCCTAAGATCGATGGTGGCAGCCATACAGTTTCATGGGTAGAGCACTGCAGAAGACCTGAGTTCAACTCCAGCTTCAGTTACTACTCGTTCTGTCCTGGATGAGTCACTTAACCTTTGTCACCCTTAGTTTCGTCATCCGCAAACCAGTATAGGATTTATTATTTTATTTATTATTTATTTAAATAAATGTATTATTTATTATTATATTTGATAGGCTAAATTTTCAGCTTGAAGATTGTTGAGCATCAATCTGTATTGCAGTTGATATGTATACAAAGGAAAGCAGGCCAGCTAGGTGGCGCAGTGAGTAGAGCACCAGCCCTGGAGTCAGGAGGCCTTGAGTTCAAATCTGACCTCAGACACTTGACACATGTACTAGCTGTGTGACCTTGGGCAAGTCACTTAACCCCAATTGCCCTGCCCCCCACCCAAAAAAAAAAAACCAAATCGCATAAAAGCAAATAGGTCATGCCATCAGGAGCTGAGGACTATCAGTGCCAGGGTATGGGCAGCTACAGGTTACTTGTCATTTGTAGCAGAAGTAATGATGAGTAACAGAGCAGATGAACAGCCAGCAAGAAAAGGACAGATCTCAGCAGTGGTATGCTGAAAAGTATTTAATAATTGGCTCTCTAAAAATAAAGTTGTATAGTAACATACTTACAAATATAATCTGTGTATTGCTAACATTTTCTTTATCACTTTCTTAATTCTAGACCAGTGGTGTCAAAATCAAATAGTATCAGAGCCACTAAACCACACATAAGGATCTCTGTAGGCCACATATTGGTTTAGAGACCACATATAAACATTATGTTTTATTGTATCTGAATATTTCCCAATTACATTTTAAGCTAGTCTGGGTCCTCCTGGGAGCGCTGCCTGTTGGCTGCACGTTTGATACTTCTGATCTAGACAAATCAATGAAACAATAAAGCAAGTCCTGGTTTGTAATGTTTGCCAATTTCCATGGTGTAAATGCTGATGCTGATAATTTAACAATGGCTCTCCCTCAGCCAAGCTGAAGAGTTCCAACACACCCCTGGATTATAGGTAGTCTGGGATAGAGTGGAGAAACTGATGTCTGGGCGACCAGAAAGTCACCCCAAGATCATGAGACCTAGGGACAATCCAAAGTCTAAGGCAAGTGTTCATGGAGAGGAGCAGTGAGCAGAATACACCAGTGTCTTAGGACAATAGGAGAGATCCTGCATGCAGGAAGTAGCAGCATTTTAGGCTATAGCCCCAAAGAGTTTACCAGTCTCTCCCCTATAATTGGTTTGCCTGTAGCCAGCACTTAAAAAGCAGGGAGAAATAGGGTTTCATTGCCATTAACTGAGGGCTGGCCAATAATACTGCTAGGGTAGGGTGGAAGCAGAGGGGGAGGTAAAGAGAGACAGAGCCGAGAGAGACTTTATCCCAATGTAGCAATGTGGCTGGGGCTGGGGTGATAGAATCAAAGAATCCAGAGTTTGCAGTGACCACCAAAATTAACTAGTCCAACCCATACATACTTCGAGTTACCACCTCTTCTATGACATCTGTGACAAGCAGCCATCTGGATCACACTTGAAGACCTCTAGTGACAGGTTCACTCTGTCCTGAGTTAGCCCTTTGCTTTCTCTTTTACTGAAGCATTTTACTAACACTGTCTCTTCTTCATTCCTATGAGCAAGTGTGTGCTTGGAGCCAGCTCAAACCCATCTGATAGTTTCATCTTCAGTACACCTTGGAAATTGGCAAGTGCTACAAAATCAAGATTTGCTTTATTATCTTGTTGATTGTTTAGACTTAAAAAACTATGGAGAAAATGGTAACAATGTAGAGTAAAGGGGCAGCCTAGGTGGCTCAGCGGATAGAGCAAGGGACTCTGGAGTCAGGAGGCCCTGGGTTCAAATCTAGCCTCAGACACTTACTAGCTATATGACCCTGTTCAAGTCACTTAACCCCACTGTCTCAAAAAAGGCATGTAGATTAAACTTAAAAGTATGTTGTGGGGTTTTGGAGAATCACTTGTCAAATGCTTACCAGAAAATGTGTGTAAAATGTATGTTTTAAATTGTCTCTAGGTTCCTCAAAGAACCTTCTATTTACTTCTCTCTTCCCTCATCGAGTCCCTCTCCCCTCCACCCCCATGCCTAATACAATGCTAGGTATATAGAGTTAGTGGAAAAAATGGCATTATAGTGAGATATCAAAGAGGAAGTTGTGCCCTCAGTATTGTCATATTTCTCTGATAAGTATCAGTTTGCATCCAAAGCCCTACTCATCCTTTAGCATAATTCTATCCTCTAAAATCCCACCTTCTGTAAGAATTTACAAGAATTTACCAAATCCCCTTAACACTAACACACTCCTTCTACGACTAGCTCCAATTTATTATGTATATATCTTGTCTATAGTCCAGAATAGACAATTGCTATTCCAGGTGGGGATAAGGATGTGGGAGGGTGGGGCAGTCTTGTGTACAGAGTCAGGGCACTGAGACACAGAAAGAGTCTCAAGGGACTGCGGGAGAGAAGAAATTGCATCAAAAGGTCAGGAAGAGACGCAACCTTGCCGACAGTCTCTTCACAGAGTGTGCAGATGAGAAAAATACCTCCATTCCACAACTGAAATAACAACGACCAAACTTCCCTTGGGGTTTTTCCAAACCCGAGGTCACTGACACAGAAGATGGGTGAACTGGAGCACTGGCCTCCACCTGTTCCTTGTATGACCTTGTTTCTGCATCCCTTACCTTTCTAGTGAGGCTGTCTGGGACACTTTATCGTTTCTTGATGGTTTCCCCATCTGTGCCCAGAAATGCACAAAACACCTGAAAATCCTTTTGACCCCTATTGGATGAGCCATGGGCATTGTTTCAGAAGGGAGCCCATTTCACTTTCAGATGCCCTAACTGTTCTTCCTTATACTAAGTCAAATTTGTCTCCATGTAACTTTTACTAGGGAGTTCTAATTTTGCCCTCCGGGGTGACACAAAATAAGTCTCAACTCTCTTCAACTTGACAAAGGAGTGACTCTCCCGGGGTCACACAGCCAGTGAGTGTCTGAGGTAGTATTTGAACTCAGGAGGAGGAGCCTTCCCGCCCAGCACTCTGTCCACTGGGGCACCTAGCTGCCCTGTTCTATTGTATCCACTGTCTATAATCCCAGTCAACCAAGTTAGCTTCCTAAGGTACCAGGGTCTGCTATTCCATAGAACCTCTTACTGAGCTGTCAGCCCTGTTCTCACTGCTCCTATTCCTCCCCAGTTCCACTCCAACCCTCGCTGTACTGCCAACAAAGTCATGTTGCACTCAAGGCTGGGTCCCCTGGGGAATGACCACATATACCTGTGATAGCCTACTAATACAACTAAGAAACATTCTCAAGCCCCACCCCATTCAAACTTGGCATACACTCTCCCACAAATATAGCATGGGTGGGGACGGGGCGGGGGAGGGGGGGAATAGTCGCCTACATCAGGTACACTAGAGATCTGGAGGGGAATAAGCACTTATTAAGTGCCTACTATGTGCTAGGCTAAGTAAGTACTATTACTAAGTACTAATTGCTAAGTACTAACATTGCATTCATCCTCACAAACAGACTTATGAGGTAGGTGCTATTATTATCCTCATTTTAAAGATGAGAAAACTGAAATTAAGTGGCTTACCCAGGGTCACACAGCTAGTATCTGGGGTCACATTTGAACTCAGGGCTTCCTGACTCTTTGCCAGGCACTCTGTCCACTGCACTAATGGGGTGCTTGGGTGCTTGTGCTTGGACCTTAATTCCAAGAGCACATTTCTCCCTAGCCTCCAAACACTATCCCTGACAGTTTTCTCCCCAGCCCAAGGACACTTTGCCTAGCAATAACTCATGAGTGGGCCCCAGTAAGACAAACTACCTTTTCCCACAATTACTCACGAGTGGGCTCCAGTAAAATAAACTATCTTTCCCCATCATGAGAACAAGCTGACTTCTGAGGAAATTCTCTCGTAAAAAGAGGACTATCTTGTAACCACAGAATTATCATATACCGATTCCCAAAGTTATATACAATCCAGAGGTCAAGCTATAGTCATCAACTCTCAACGCTGACTACAGACACAACAGACCAAAAATAAACCCCTGAGAAACCCCCTTCCCTGGTTTCTCATAATGATGCCTGGAACCAAGGTTGTAAGTTATCATGTAATTAGCATATCTGCCAGATAATCTACTACTTTTCCTATATAAGCTTTAGCATCATTCCTGTGAGGTTGCAGCTTCCTTAAGAACCCTTGCCTGCTTAACAGTATAACAATAAGTCTTTGGCACCTTGACTTAAGGAATGCTTGAGTCAGTGAATTCATTCCAGATGATCCTCTCCTATACCTTAGTCCTTGAGGGGTCCCTGAAACCCCCCTCAAACTGCATCAGCACCACCTAGCTGCCCCAGCTGTTTACAGCTCATTTACAAACGTTATCTCATTTGATCACTAATAGAAAGGTATAGGGAACTTACATGGCCAACGTGACATACTTCCAGTATGGAAGGAACTTCATGTCCTTTCTCTTCTCCCTCTAGGTACAGTATCTCTACCGTAAACAAATTCTGAATCTCAGTTCACCCAGCTAAGTTACATGGGCCTATTCCTCTCTATAGCACAACTCCTAGGGCCAGGAACAACTTTGTGCTAGATTGCCTGGTCCTGCTCCCTGTAAGAAGTCATGGTCAATGGCACAGGAAAGAAAGAGAAGTTGCCTTTCTCCAAGAAGTGAAGAGTCATTCCTTCCAAGGGCATTCTAGGTCTTCTTCCATACTCGTTTGGTCAGAACTCACATTCCTCAGAGCTATCTCTTGCCTCAACTGACTTCATCAAGTTTTCTTCTTTCACCTCACCATTCTAGATAGGCAAGGCTAAGCCTTTGATTGGTATCAGCTATTTACCCTATTCTATCAAGCTTGATGGGAGAGTTTCTTCACATCTTAAGGAGAACAAATTATAAACATTTCCTTTTCACTTTAAGGCTTTGTCTACTCATTGTTTCTACTACCTCCTCCTTATATTCTGTGACTGACTTCTAACCAAATCAATTGATCAGGGGTCCTCTGATCGATGTCCCCTAGTACATATTTATAATAGGAGAAAGGGAGGGAGGGAGGAATAGCAAAGGATGGGAAGGAAAGTTGGTGCTTACTGATTGGAGAATGGCCGAGCAAATGGTGGCATATGGATATAATAAAATATTGATGCTTCATGAGAAATTTTGAATACGAGTAGTTCAGAGAAACTTTGGAAAACTTTCATAATCTGATGCAAAGTAAGCTCCTCGGTGGCAGGGACTATCTTTTGCCTCTTTTTGTATCCTTAGCACTTAGCACAGTGCCTGGCACACAGTAGGCACTTACTAAATGTTTATTGGTTGATTAACAGAGCTGGAAGAACAATTTGTAAAGTGACTACAAAAATGCAACAAGAAAACAAATTAGATTATTGTGGTCTAGTTAGGACTTTACATGACAGGTACTGAAG
>CM053622.1:544060842-544135004 GCA_028646595.1 Phalanger gymnotis | reverse complement strand
GAGAGAGAGAGAGAGAGAGAGAGAGAGAGAGAGAGAGAGAGAGAGAGAGAGAGAGAGAGAGAGAGAGAGAGAGAGAGAGAGAGGGAGAGAGAGAGAGAGAAAGAGAGAGACAGAGAGAGACAGAGACAGAGACAGAGAGAGAGGGAGAGAGACAAAGAGGGAGAGACAGAGAGAAAGGGGTGGGGGGAGGGACATCAATAACCCTTACTCAAAAGTTGCTAGTGACCTTTGAGAGATTATCAGTAGAATGGTAAGGGCAGAGGCAGAATTGCAAAGTGTTAAGGAGAAAGTGGGTGATGGGGCAGATGTGGAAGCCTTGGAAATTGGAGGTGGAGGGCTCAGAAACTTGGGTGAGAAAGTAGAGACATTGAATATAGAAGTTTGGCTTTTAACGGAAGAAGAGAAATGAGATAATAGCTGGATGGAATAAAAGAGTCAAGAAAATTTCTTTCTTTCTTTTCTTTCTTCCTTCCTTCCTTTCTTTCTTTTTCTTCCCTTCCTTCCTCCTTCCCTCCCTTTCCTTCTTTCTTCCTCCCTCCCTCTCTCCCTTCCTTCTTTTTTTCTTTCTTTCTCTCATTTTCTTTCTCAATTAGAGTACAGAGCATACTTTTAGAAAGAAAGGAGCGAACGAATGCTAGTCTGTTGTACTAGATGTAGGTATGAGAGATTTCTGAGAAGACCAAATAGTCTTATTGAAGGCTAAATGGTGGATCTGTTAGAGCCAATGCTAGCAGCGAGAGAACACCTTCCTCTCGTTCTTTGACCACCCCCTCCCCCCATTTCTTTAACTGATTTTTCTTTGTGTCTGTTGTTGGTTTGTCTTCTTCCTACCTCTGAAATGTGAGTCTCCCAGCATTCAGGATTCTTTCACTTTCTCTGTACTTTTTCCCTTGACAATCTCATCTACTCACAGAATCTTATTCTGTAGAGAGAAAAGGGATGTTGGGAATAATATAGACCAATCCACTCATTTTTTTTCAGTTGAAGAAACTAAAGCTTAGAGAGATAAGTGACTTGCTCAGAGTCACGACAAATAAGTGGTAGATTTGAAATACAAAGTCAGCTCCTTTTCCATTCAGATTCACTGCTTTCCCCTCTCCAGTATGGTTCCTCATGGCTTCAGTCATTACCTTAATAAATTGGCTCCCAAATCTCCTTGATCTGAAGGGAAGAGAATAAATACTTACATAGCACCCACTATGGGGGAGGTAGCTATGCCATGTTTTGGAGAAGGAAACACTCCAGTATGTTTGCAAGAAAACCCTATCTGAGGTCATGAAGAATCAGACACAACTGAACAACAACAACATGCCAGGCACTGAGCTAAGCACTTTTTTTTTTTAACAAATATTGCCTCATTTGATCTTCACAACAACCCTGTTTTTCTTTTTTTTTTTTTAACAAATATTGCCTCATTTGATCCTCACAACAACCCTGGTAGTTAGGTGCTATTTCTATCCCATTTTACAGTTGGGGAAACTGAGTCAGAGGTTAACTGACTTGCCCAGAATCACATACCTAGTAAGAGCCCAGATTTGAACTTGGGTCTTCCTGACTCCATATCTGCTATCTATCCACTGTGTTATCTATTCTGCATCTGTATCTGTGTTCTGTCACGTAATCAAGAGGATTCTCTGCCTTCCAGTATTGTATCAAACAAAAATTCTCAGGGTGATGAAATAAACTGTGGTGACACAAACAATCTACAGGAATTTAGAAGTTCTGTATGAAAATTACTATAAAACTCATCCAAGAGTTTTTCAAGGTGATCACTCTGCCCCACATTTAGGCAGCCCCAACCACACCAAGCAAAGCAGCTCTTCTGCCATGGGAAAAAAAAAAAAGGCAGTCTCTTCTCCCAAAGAGAAACTTAAAAAAAAAACCCAAAACCCAAACAAAGTCAGAATGAAAAAAGTCACCTTTGGAATCTTAGTAGGGCCTATCATCAGGGGCCAAGTTGAAAGAAAAAAAATTCATAAAATCCCAGACTATTTACACACCCTGGGGGTTATAATGCCTTCCAAATTTTTAAAAATAAATCAGCTTATTTTTTGAGAAAAATAAACTTTGAAGCTATTTGAAGATAAAGGAGCTTCCCATGGGCACACGTTAAAACGATAAAGAGGAAAAACTATCTGCGTTTTGCAAATAAACTTTGATGCACTCTTCATAATTCTAAAGTCTTCTGATAGCAGATCACAGAAATGGTTGGATTTTCTGGGCTTAATGGAGATTGTCACACCCTGGGATCACGGTACTGTTGCTTATTTTCCTTTTTCTTTTTCAGAGGCCAAATACTGCAGGATCCTAAGTTTTGGCTTAGTTGATGCTGAAGCCTGCATGTCAGAACATGCCCAAGGTCAACCTCAGGTTGACTAAGTTGACTCCATCAGCCAATGACAATCATGACCCCGGGAATGTAGAGATTAACAATATGGCTCAAAATAAGGAACCAGATTTAATGGAAGGGGGTCTCGTTTCAGACCTATTAGATTCTTCCTTGGCATCCTCCACTTCCTTCAAGGCTGTCCTGTGTTACTGGTTCTCCTGGTCATGCCACAAGAGATTTCTCAGTTCTCTGAGATGAGTCAGAAGCAGCAGTACTTCTCCCAGGCTCCCCCTACCAAGGAGTTGGTCTGAGTGTTCTTGAAGACATCTGTCCCCAGGTGGGGGTGGGGGTGGGGGATAGTTACTAGTGGGGTTAACCCTTCCATTGGCCTGGAGCTGTTTTTTCTGGACTCACAGGTTTCTGGGATCCAAGAGTCAGATGATATAGCTCAGGTCTATCTAATCCAACCTCCTCATTCTATAGATGAAGAAACTGATGGTCATAGAGCAGGGAAAGAGGGCTAAGCTTGGAATTACACGGTGAATTTGAATTGCAGGTTTGTGCCCATGAAGACTCAGTCAAATCACTTTATCTCGCCTTGAAAGTGAGGGGGTCGGAATAACCCCTCATACTTCTAGTGGCCTCCCTCTCTTATTTATTTCCTATTTATCTGGAACATAGCTTAGTTGCACATAATTTATTTGCTTGTTTTCTCCTCCTTTAGACTGTGAGCTCCTTGTGCTCAGGGATTCCTTTGCCTCTTTTTGTATCCTCAGAACTTAGCACAGTGCCCAGCACATAGTAGGTGCTTAATAAATATTTATTGACTGACTAGATGATCTTTAAGGTCCCTCTTGGCTGTAATCTATGGCCCTATGATCCTAAGTAACTTGCCCAAGGTAACCTTGTTAAGGTTCTTAAGCTATGAGAATGTGATCTCCAAAGCCTTTTTAATCTTTTCAGTTTTGTGAACTTGTGATAGTGAATACAATATCAGCTCCTTGAAGGCAGGGACTGTCACATTTTTTTAATTAATTGATTTATTTTTAGTCACCAGCACCCTGTCCAATGCCTGGCACATAGCAGGCCCCTAAACAAATGCTTGGTGAGTCATCGAAACAACTGAGATGGTGGGACAGACATAAGACATTTCCTCTGCCTGTACTCTGTCTGGGATTGGAAGGTCGTGATGATTGACGTCTCTGCCGTGGAACAGGTAGGCCACACCAGGAACGGGAGTGGCAGCAATCACACAGGTCACCTTCAGAGCACAGTGTCAGAGGCAAAGACAGCTAACTCCCTTTATATTCCTTTCTCTAGGACGGCCCGGCCCATTTAGCTAGAGAGAATTTTAGCAGACACCTAATTCTTTTCCATTGGCAGTCAGAGCTCCATGTAGGTCTAACAACCGACACCAAGAAAAAGGCCTCTTCAGTCATCTGCTGAAAGCACCAACAATATGTATAGTGCTGGGCGAGGTGCTGAAGGACACTTCTAAGATAAGAAACAACTTTAACACACAAGGGGAAAGGCAGAAGGGAGAATTCTGCAGATGCACTCAAATTTTCAACATTTCTTTATATTTTACAATTTCTCTGAAGAGAACTGTAATGGACAAAATACTGGACTTGGAATCTGGAGAGACCTAAGTGTGAATCTCACCTCTGACAGTCACTAGCTATTTGACCAATGGACAAATCATGTAACTTCTGTCAGCCTCAGTTTCTTCAACCACAAAGTGAAAATAATGCTATCTCATAGGTAGCTAGTTGGCGCAATGGTTAGAGTACTGGACCTGGAATTAAAAAGACCTGAGTTCATATCTGGCCTCAGACACTTAACTACCTGTGTGACCCTGGGTGAGTCACTTACCCCTGTTTGCCTCAGTTTCCTCATCTGTAAAATGAGCTGGAGGAGGAAATGGCAAACCACTGCAGTATCTTTGCCAAGAAGAGCCCAAAGGGGGTCACAGAAAGTCAGACATAACTGAAACAAAACACTGACAAATGTTATAGGGTTGCTGGATGAAATGAGATAATTATTTATGTACACAGAGTGTTTTGTAAACCACGAAATGTGCATAAATGGCAGTTATTCTCATTTTTATTATCTCTTTTGTTGGACGCTGACCAATGTTTTGATGCTCTGAATCTAATGAGAACCTGGTACGAGACCTACCTGATCCATTGTGAACCAGTCCACTTACCCCTTGCAAAGAAAGAGATCCAGAAACCACTGGAGTGAAGGGAAGTGATAATGCCGAGAAGGATGTTGTAACATATTGTCTTGATATAGGAAATTCTGCCACTGAAATAGAAGTAGACTGACATATGGTATGGGGAAAAGTTGGTAAATGTGGCAAAATTTAAACAGGAAGGAAGATTTCCCCATGTGATCCTTCTATGGCACAACTTGGAAAATTCCCATCAGGCTGGCCCCACGTGGATTTTGGGAAAATGCTTTCTATGATGTAAATTAGAAATCAGGGTGAGGTTTGGGTTTAGACATGAAAGAGGAGTCATCTTCATACTAGGAGAGACAGTGCACCTAAGTTCAAATACTGCTTTTGTCACTAATGACCTGTATGACTTTTGCGCGTCACTGAACTTCAGTGGGTCTCAATTTTCTCGTCTGTAAAATATGGAAGCTGAACTAGATGACCTCTAAGGTCCCTTCTTAGCTTCAAATCTATGAGCCTATGATTCCCAGACTCAGGACTTCTTTTTCTCTAAGACTGGCTATGGCCTAGGAAGAGAGCTCCAAGGATTTCATGACCCATAATGGTTGGGGTTGTAGAAATATAAGAAGAGAAGTCATATCACCAGGCAAGAACTCTATCTGGTAGGGAGTCTTCTGGGACACTAAAGGGTTAAAAAGTGGAGCTGAGGAAATGTGGTCATTTGTGTAGAAAGGGAAAGGTGAATGGACAACTGTAGTCAGGATGAGAAGATGGAAGAGGAAAGTGTGGAGTAATACCACCATGCCATCCCCTAAACCCCTAAAAGGGGTATACAAGCCAGACAGCCCTGAAACCTGGGTTTTGTTTTTTATTTGGGCCACTGGATACCTGAGTTAGGAGGTAACAACATCCCTCTTCCATAGGCCTATGAGGAGTTGTACTACCCATTTGCGAATTGGGGCTGAGAATAACTGATTATCTTCCCTAATTTACCTTGCTAATGTTTTTTGGTAGTATCTTCTCGCTACTCCCAGCAGGCCCCTTCCCTGCTGGACTTCTGAAGGCTGTAGTCTCTACCAGGCACTATACACAGTCTCTCCCAGAAGCATCGGCATGGGGTATAGTGTCTAGTAGGCATTCCTCCCTATTGGCGTGCAGTGGCCTCTACTTGTAGATACTCCACCTGTCCCATAGTCTGTCAGGCACTACTCCATTGTGAATGCAGTTACAGAGCATCTCTCTGCTTCTAGCTGCAGCTGGGGTTATCTGCTGAGGTGCAACCTCTTCCCCACGAGAAAAAGATGAGGCTTTACCATCACTCGCTTAGCTTAAACTACAAAGGTCTTTTTACTACAACCTTTTTTTTAATTTAGAAAGAGACCTCACACACCAAATCACTAGACAAAGAGTTTAAAAATCCTCTGTATGTTTCTTTGAGCCTTAACTAGAATAGCTATTTCTTCTTTAGAAGGAGATCCCTGGTCCTAGGCACCAGGAAGTGCAGAGCTGCCCCAATGCCCTCAGGCTAAAGGCCTCATTTTGACTTAGAGTTAGAAATTCCTTGTGGTTCCCTGCGTATCAGTACCCATTCAGCATCAATTTAGGGCAATCCTAGCAAACTGCCAAAGGCTCTCCGGATTTTGGTCCTCTACAGATTCTGTAAACCAAGACTCTTTTGGTCTCTCATATAAATGAACTGCATGAGGGAAAGTCACAGGAACTAAACAGAGCTCAGGAAGCAAAGTCATTGTCTAAAATAACTCCTGATTTTAATAAATGTAAATGTGGCTGGCAACAAACTACCTTGGATCACAAAGACCGTTCTACTAAGATATGCAATCCGCCTACCACAATTACGATCTTCATCAGGGGTGTGAAGGACAATGCTGATGGAGTCATGAATTCTTGGAGCATGAGCTATACGTATTGACAAGCTGGAACATATTTAGAAGAGAACGTCTAGGATGGGGAACCAATTCATAGGTGGAATAGGATAAAAGGAATTTGGGCATGCTTAGCCTAGAGAGAAGACTTAGGGAGCATATAATTACTATGTTCAAGTATTTGAAGGGCATCCTGTGGAAGAAGAAGGATTACATTTATTACGTGTGGCTCTGGAGTGCAGAATTAGTACTAATGGGTTCAGGAAGTCAGATTATGGCTCAAGATATAAACTATGCAAATTGAAACAGTCCCAAAATGGAAATGTGCTATTTTACGAGGTGGTTCCTATCCCTAGAAGTGTTCAAGCAGAGGCTTGTCTAAGATGTGGTAGTAGGGATTCAGTTAAATTCAAGCATTTATGAGTGTTAGCCACTGTGCTAGGTACCAGAGAGACAAAGGCAAAAATGTCCCTGCCTTCAAGAAGCTTATATTCTGTTGTGGCCAGTGTTGGGGAAGGAGAGTATGGAGGGAGCAACTGGGAATGGGCTGAGTGGGGAGAACACTAATAAGTGAGAAGACTAATTAGGAAAGGCCTTAGGAGATGGCATTTGAGTTGAATTTGAATTGAGTTTACCCAGAAGTACTCACCACTAGGGCAGTATCTTCAAGATATTATTTTATAAAGAGTAAGATCTATTTATACAAAATATTTGTAGTTTTATTTGGAATCATGAAAAACCAGAAACAGCCGAATGTCTATAGATGGGGGATGGCATTAAATTGTGGTGTGTTGATGCAATGAAATAATATAGTACCATAAAAAACATTACTAGGAGAAATGCGGCTAGAGGCAAAGCAGAGCAAAAGGAAACCGGTAACAGACAAATATTCACCATGCGCAAATTAAAAGAGAATCAGGGTTGGCCCTATGATGTCATTGCTATAGGTAACATCTGGGTGAAGTAACTCACTCTACCAACGTTGGTCAGCGCCTTCTCTGTGATTCAATCAGAGAGAGTGGCTTAGAGCATTCAAGTGACTTTTGCTGGGTAGCACAGGTAGGACAAGGCAGCTGGGTGATGCAGTGAATAGACTGACAGGCCTGGAGTCAGGAAGAGTCATCTCCTAGAGTTCAAATCTGGCTTTGGACATTTCTTACCTGTGTGACCCTGGACAAGTCACTTAACTGTTTGCCTCAGTTCCCTCATCTGTAACATGATCTGGAGAAGGAAATGGCAAACCATTGCAGTATCTATGCCAAGAAAACCCCAAATGGGTTCATGAAGAATTTGAAATGACTAAAAATGACTAAAAACCAACAACCAAGAGGATGTGTCAGAGGAAATGTGACATACATCTTCCTGGCTTGGAAGGTGACTCTCCATCTACCATGTCAAGCTTCATCTATTTAAATAAGTTCAAAAGATATAATTTAAAAAAAAACAATTAGAAGAGGGCACAGCAAATAAAATGTCATTTTATTATTTTGCCCAAAGTTTACATAAAATTTTTCTTTTATAAAAATAATTTATAGCACTTTTTGTTGAGATTATTATTAAGTTTTGTTTTGTTTTTTAAAAGAATGAGGGAGAGATGATGGGTTGAGAAGCAGGTTCTCAAATCCCTACAGATGGGATACTGTGCTTTCAGAAACTGAGAAGAAAATTTTAGTTCTATGACATGTAGCCTTTATAGCAAGATGGCCCAGAGTTAGCTAGAGTTAATTTAGGCCATTTGATATAATTAGTACAAATGAATGGATTGGTGTAAATCTAGTTCCATTACAGGAAAAAAAATCACTCAGAATCCTCAGCACTGTATTGTCTATCTATGAAGGACATAGTTGAGGGATTTCATTCTCCTCCAGTGCTTTCTCAAATGGTGCAGAGGAGTTCTCCCTAGAGACAGAGTGGCAAATGGGGTAGCATCTGCAAGGCCCTTCTAACTCCAGGGGTACGTGATTATGAGATATAGAAAGCAAGTCCGTTCTTAGAGAATGATTGCAATGAGTCATTGTCTTAGCTTGTGGAGCTCTGGGCCTCTAGCTGTGATCTGTATCACGGGCTTGGTCTTTGCCTCTGCTTTCTGCCATCGCTCCAGACCAGTGCCCTCACTTTGTCTTTTGTTTTTATTACTAAAATAGAATTCTAATTGGCTGCTTTTTGTCGTACACAATAGGCATGCCCATGTTGCTGATTTAAAAAAAAAACAAAACCCTTATTATTAAGAACTTTGATAGGTCTGGGGACTGGACCTGTGATTTTACTATTATTAATAATTGTTACATTTTACTTTTTATGTATAATGTGCCATTGTTAATATTGTATAAAAATCATCATTAATAATAATAGCTAGCATCAAAGTGCTTGACATGTATTATCTCACAACAGCCCTGTAAGGTAGTTACTATTTTTAAAGAGTGGGGAAACTGAGGTAAGCAGAGGGTTTGTTTGGTTTTTTTAAGTGACTCACACAGCTAGTAAGTGTCTGAGGTAGGATTTAAATTCCAATCTTCCTAACTCCAAATTCACTACACCAAAAACTGTTAGGTAAGGGAATTCCCTCTACCAGTGCAGGTCAGCATCTTATAGTCTTTGCTGCCTAGAGCCGAGAGAGGTTAAGCTATTTGTTCAGGGTCACACAGCCCCAGGGATGAGGTGGGTCTTGATCCTAGGTACTCCTGGCTCCAAGGCTAGCTCTCCAGCTAACTCTGCTGCCTCTCATAAGCACCTAATGTGCGTAGATACATAATGATAATACAAGATAATACAAATGGAGACTTAAGTACCTAAGAGAGTTACATGAGGCTATTAGGATAATATACCAGATCAAGAAAGCAGAGTTCTGGTCTTGGTTCTGCTCTGAACCAGCTGTGTGATCTTGGGATGGTCATTTGACTCATCTCCAGGAATAATTTCAACATCTGTAAAATGAGGAGGTTGAGTAGGAGAAAGACCCGAAATTGGGAGACAGAAGAGCTGAGTTTAACTTCTCTGGGCCTCAGTTTCCCCTTCTCTAGATTGAGCAGGTGGGATTACATGTTCTTTAAGGTTTCTCCCAGTTCTAACATTCTATGATACCACTTTTTTTTTCTGGGGGGTGGGGGAGAGTGGAGCACAGAAGGAGGGCCCAGATCTCATTGGTGTGGGGAGCTCCAAATGCAGAAATTTCCTCCACCCATTTAGGTTATCAACGATTTTACCACTTATCCTCTTAGATGGTTGTGCTGGCCACTGACAGGTTAAGTGACTTGTCCAGGGTCAAACAGCCAGTCTATGTGCAAGTCTGGATTTAAATACAGGTCTTCTTGACTTTGTAGTCAGTTCTCTAGTCACTATATCATGTTGCTTCTCAACTTTGATTCCATGCATGGATCTATCAGGATCATAGATTTAGAGCTGGAGGAGACCCTAGTGCACATACATCTAGCATCCAACCCCGTCAGTTTTACAGATGCAGGAACTGAAGCCCAAAGCCGTCAAATGACTTGTCCAAGGTCATAAAAATAGTAAGTAGAAGAGTCAGAATTCAAACCCAAGCCCACTGATGTCAGAACTGGTGCTCTTTCCCCTGTTGCAAAGATAGAAGAATATGACATTACAGACACTATAAATACGAAATTAAGAACAGTTAAGAAAGGCACCACTAAAACCTATAGTAAGGTAGAGCCATAAAAAGGGACCAATAGATTCTAAAGCAAAGACAGAGCTTGGTATCTGATAACTCTTGAAACATATGTATAGGTGTGTGTATATGTACATATACATATATATGGAGAGAAGGAAGAGGGAGTAAATAGAAGAGGCAGAGAAAGAGAGAGAGAGAGAGAGAGAGAGAGAGAGAGAGAGAGAGAGAGAGAGAGATTGAGAAAGAGAGAGAAGGAGGGAGGGAGGGACAGAGAGATAGAGAAAGAAGAGATAATTTAGCTCTGGTAAAGAAATAAATGTAAAAATTGAGGAACATCCAAATAGTATCAGTTATTTTAATAACCAGTGTGCTATATTAGAAGGAACAGTGAATTGTATCATATGGTGATGTCAATCCAGGAACTGATACTTTAGTCGCTGTTTGTCATTCATTCTCGAAGAGGACTGTGACATCAGGGAGGTGATGCCATGACTTGCAAGTGAATTGGATTTAAGTGAGGCAGGGCCGTGCAAAGTCACCAGCCTCACTATCTCCTCCAGAGCCATCTGAGTCCAGCGGCAAGATACAGATCAAGACGAATGGAGATGGCTCCCCCTATTAGTATATGAATAGGGAATAAGAATAGAGACTTGGCAGCAAGGTGGCACAGTGAATAGAAAGCTGGGCCTGGCATCAAGAAGCCTGGAGTTCAAATCCAACCTCAGACACTTAGTGGCTGTGTGACCCTGGACAAGTCACTTAACCCTGTTTGCCTCAGTTTCCTCATCTGTAAAATGAGCTGGAGAGGGAAACCACTCCAGTATCTCTACTGAGAAGGAATTTTTGAAGAGTCAGACACAACTGAAAACAGCCAAACAACAAGAAGAATAGGAACTGGACATGGGATTTCATTGATATATAGAACTCCCAGATGAGGAAAGTCCCTCTACCAATTCAGCTCGGGATCCTCTCTTCCCCTTCTCATCTTTGAGAGCAGTGAGAGGTTAAGTGAGTTGGCCAGGGTTACATATGTGTTAGGTCTTTCTGGCTTAGAGGCTGGCTCTTTGTTGACCACACCTTCTAGATATTTGCCATGTTACCAGGAAATTTCTCTCCCAAGACTAAATGATTGTGCAATGCTTGGCTGGTGGAAAAGATTCTAGAATGATTTGGTGGGTGGGGGCATTTCACAAAGACTATCTGCTTAAGGCATAGAGAAACTTGTGATGTGCATCAGCAAAAGCATGCCTATGTCAATGAAATCATGGATCCTCTTGGGTACTGGCTTAAAGATTTAAGATCAGGGCTTTTTGAGCTATAAAAATAGACTTTAACAAACATAGGAGAGTAGAGGGTCATTCAGGGCAGCTAGGAGGCCCAATGAATAGAGCACTGAGCTGGGAGTTGGGAGAACTCATCTTTGTGAATTCAAATCTGTCCTCGGGCACTTGCTGGCTGTGTGACCTTGGGCAAGTCACTTAATCCTGTTTGCCTCAGTTTCCTCATCTGTAAAATGAGCTGGAGAAGGAAACTGCAAACCACACCAGTATCTCTGCCAAGAAAACCCCAAAGGGGGTCATGAAGAGTCAGAAAGGACTGAATACGGATAACAAAGGAGTCAATCTCCAATAAATAAAGGGTTAAAGGATATGTTCAAACAAGTAGAGAACAATTACAACCCAACAGCAATCATATGAAAGTCCCAAACGACTAATAATAGCCAAATTACAGTCACATGGCAGGTGCTTAATAAATGTTTATTGAACTGAATTACTGAATTGCTAATAAAAGAAGTGCAAATTAAAATAACTGATATTTTACTTTATACTCATCAAATCAAGGATAATAAGAGATGGAAATAATGTTGGAAGGGTATGGGAAAACAAGCACATTAATACATTATTAGTTGTGGTTCAGTCGTGAGTGTAGGAGAGAGTAATGTTCAGAGAAAGATGTGAAGGAAAAAGGAAACCCCTGGAGTTGAATAGATAAGGGAATGGCATGGTTGGCTCTATACTTAAGGAAAATGGCTTTGGCAACATTGTGTAGGATGGTCTGGAATGGGGAGAGATTCAGGCAGAGAAACCAATTAGGAGGCCGTGCGGTATTCGAGGTGAGGCATGGTAAGAGCCTGGACTAGGGTGATGGCTGTATGAGCAGGGAGAAGTCCTATAACATATTTCTATAAAACATGATGATTAAAAAAGGGCTTTCCTCACAAAAACTCTGTTGGGTGGGCAGTACAAGTTCTCTTGCTTCCATTTTATGGAAATCAAAAGTGAAGCTCAGAATGGCAAAGTAATTTGCCCACAGCAATAGAGCTGGTGCCTTGAACTCAGCACTCTGATTCCAAGTCCAAGTGTCCTTTTCACTGTACTCCCTGTTTTGATCTAGATGAAACCAGAGGGCATATATTCTTGTCTGCACCTGCAGCAGAATCAATGGGCTCAAAGTCGGGTGGGAGAATAATGGATTACGGTTTTTTACTGACCCACCAGTGGCTTAGTAGTTGAAAGATGGAATCTGCCACCTAAGTGTGTGTTCTCTCTCTGACTAAATCCCTACTGTTAGGAGTCTTATCATTCATTTGGGAAGCTATGATTCATTTGGGGGAAAAATTCTAATTATCCCTGTAAGACTTTTACAATTTTTCTTATCTGGTATATGATATCATAATAAGAAAGGATTTAACCTAAAAAAATATATGTATATATATACCCGAAGTTCTATAGAAGCCCCCTTACCAAACAAAAGAAAGCCTGATGCTAACCCCTTCTGAGATATGTGGTTAGGTTTATTCTTCTATTCTCCCTAAAAATAAAAAATATAAAAAAATCTAAATCCAATTAACATTTAAGGGCCTACCAAGTACAATTTCTGAAGGAAATAAATCATATGTGTTCTTCAACTCGCCAACCTAGGAGTTAGTGCATCCAGTAACCTCTGACTCCTTTCTGTACCCTCAGGTGCCTGTTTGGCCTTGTAAAAATAGAAGAGAGCTAAGCTGACTAATCCTAATTAAATTAAATTAGTTACACTCATTAATATTAATAGTAAAGAGCACGAGGTAAATTAGTTCTGTTCAATAAGAAAAACTGGATACTAAATGAATGTTAATTTTATGAGAATGCCTTGTTTCTTTACAGATATTTCTTCTTAATTTGAGAAAAAATTAATCACCAGTCTCCTGCAACACAGCCTCCTCTTATTCTCACCCCCTCAACCCCAAGGGACCAACTAGGAGTCACTGGTATATTCTTTAGCAAGGGTTCAGATCACACATAGTACAAAAGGAGAATAATTCAGGGCTTCCTCTACATGAGGAAGAATAGTTTCTCTCTCTCTCTCTCTCTGTATACACACACATATAAAAATAAACATGCATTATATATCTACACATACATATATACATGTATAAATATAGACACATATACCCACACATATTATGAAAAAGTCAGTTTTCTGAGCCTAGCTATTTTTAACATAAGGTCTCTCTGTTCTAGACATGAATGCATCATTGGCATAATCTGAATGTCAGGTCAGAATAACCTGGTATATGTATATATAATTATTATAATTACATAATATCTAATAGATTATTAATTATATAATAGTAATATAATTATTACTCTCCTTCCTTTTTCTACCGTGGTCTGAATATTAGCTCACATACTAGCCAGATATCACCCCATTGACTAAATTGTATAAATGTCCTATCCCTTCTGGAGATCTAGTGGCATCCTTGTATCTCCAGTGACTGATGCAGATGTCTTCCTGTGCCTAGCCATTCTTCATGCCCTTGGGAACTTGAGATTATGAGATAAAAAAGGCCCATTGTTCTAGCATTTACCTGCCCATCTGCCTCTTCTGTGGAAAGTTGTAAGTTCCCCAAAAGCACCTAAAATAGACTGAGACATGTAACTACAGGGTTTACTGAT
Organism: Phalanger gymnotis; assembly: GCA_028646595.1. Lineage (NCBI taxonomy): Eukaryota > Metazoa > Chordata > Mammalia > Diprotodontia > Phalangeridae > Phalanger > Phalanger gymnotis. The sequence continues at coordinate 544,121,047 of CM053622.1, read as the reverse complement.
AATACACAAATCATAGATGGCATACACACACACAGAGATGGAAAAATACATTTGCCAACAAGCTCAACTGGACATCCATTTTCTCATTTGTCTTTTCTGGCCCCTGAAAGACAAACTGTCACACATATTGTACCTAGGCAATCCTATTTCTGTCTAGAATAATAAACAGCAACAGCAATATTTCTACTCCAGAGGACAAAGGCAGCTGGAATCTTTGCCTTTTTTTTTGTATCCTTAATGCTTAATTAAGAGTATTCAATAATTGCTTGTTGACTGACTAATAGACTGCAGTCACCTTTTTAATATATGAGTTATGAGAAAGTTGGATAATGATGCACATAGGACTTGGTAGCATTCTTTTGATGGGAAGGAGGACGTACTTGTGTATCTATCGGTTATTTTAGCAAATAGGCTATCTCTGATCGGGGAGATGAGGGAGAAAAATGTATATGTATGTGGGAGGAGGGTCGTTGTCGAAATAGATGAAGGAAGAAAAAGCATATATACGGACCAGGCTAAGCACTGGAGATACAAATGGAAAAGGGCAATCTCTGCTCTCAAGAAGATCACACTTTAATTAGGTAAGAAAACAGGTATAGGAGATGTGTGCTGCAGGGCAATGGAAAGGCCAAATGTCCTGTGGGAACATCTATTCAATGGAGTCCCAGGAGTCCTTGGGCTGCATTGTCCTGTCTGCCTGGTAAGGTGGAGATCTGTAGCAGCAAGCACCCTAGCATACCCAGGATGGCCTGCCAGCACAGGGTCTTTAATCTGCTTTTAAAGGAAAGCAACTTTAAAGGTGTCAACAGTCTTCTTTAATTACATTCACTAGTTCAGGGGAAAAGTCAGTCCCCTGAACTTCAGCAGAGAAAATATAGAGAAATTAGCATAAAGACCAACAGACAGGGCTCTTAACTGCCTGATCAAAGCAATACTGCTATATACTTTACATACACCACTGGATCAAGAGAGCCTTTACATCTGAGCAGTCAAGGAGTCTGAACATACCAGCTACTCAGAGTCTCAACCAGGAAATCAAAAACTCTCTCTCACAAGCAAACCCCCAAAGCAAAATACCAACTCCGAATATATATACACTTCTCAGAGCCAGAAGGCATCATAACCCTCATGACTCAGTGCCTAATCAACTTAGTACCAAAAGGTGTGAAAGTCTTTCTATAAGCAAGCCTCCTCTAAGCAAGCTTCCCTCCCCCAAAGGGCTCTGTGACTCAGGATGTACCATAGCTGTGAGCTGGGCTGGAGCTTAAAGCAGTAATGCATCCGTGATTGAACACATGTGGTCACATGGGCCTATGAATGGGCAGGGAAGATCTTCCTATCCCATTAACATTACAAGATCCTGGAGAGGAATGGCCCACCATCATTGGGAAGTGGGAATGGGTCTAAGGGTCAGAGCAGAGTAGAGTTTTGGGCTTTCCTCTGAAAGGGGTGGGGAATAGAGGCATTGTCAGAAAGGTTAGAGGTAGATTATGGGGGCTTCACTTGGTGCCAGCTAAAGCAGAAAGCCTCAGTGATGTCCCCAGAGAAAGGATTCCAATTGGTGCCATTTCATAAGCAGTTAAGACAAAGGAATAATACCCACCCCTCCACCCAAACTCTAATGATCCATGATCTTTTAATCGATTTTCACATCAGCCTTGTGTTGTAGGCCAGACAATTGCTCTCTTCAATTTAGAGCCGAGGAGAATGAAGTCCAGAGCGGTTAAGTGATTTACTTGCAGCCAAAAACAAACGTTAGAACCTAGGTCTCCCGACTCCTACTCTAGGGGGCTATTCACACTACCACAGGACCACTCACCTGAAGTGCATTGGGGGAAGGGAGAGGCATCTGAGTGACAACCGGGGTCACTTGAAGTTGGGAAAAGGCTTGCTAATTCATCAAACTTAGACTACAACAGCCGTCTCTGTTCTACAGATTTGCTGAGAGCTGGAAGTATCCCTCAGACAGGATGCAGGAACTTAGTGGGTGGTCCCAAAGTCTAAACCCCTTGAAGTTTCAAGGAATTGCTGTAGGAAAATTAAAAGGAAGCACCAATTTACACAACTTAAGGAATTTGTTTTCCCAAGAGACTGTATGGACTCAAGATAAAAATAGGTCGAAGAGTAAGGTTTAGACGACCTATTATTGATCTATATAACAGGAAAGGAGTTGATGTTTAGGATACGCCCCTATCTAATATTTAGAGAATGGCATCATAGAAGACAACCGTGCTGTCTGGCACAACGGCCCTTGAAGAGGGGGAGAAGGAAGAGATTGGGGGGAAGGAGAAAGAGACACTACAGAGTAGGCTGGATTGACCATGGGCCTGCCCCAGAAAGGAATTTATGCCCTTCCGTAAATGAAGATGGAATTTAGCCTTCTTCCTTAATTATCTAGAAACAAAAGACACCTGGGCTGGATAATATTTATTTTTGTGACCATACAGGGTCTCTGATTTTAATTTGCTTTGCACTGCCCTTTAGCCACTGACCCAGACTGAGGCCAAAGTACGTGCTGGCATCCTCATCCTTGCACAATAGCAATGTCCCTGCCACACTGTGAGATTTGCAGGCCCGTACACAGTAGTTTTGGCTGTGACTGCCTTTCGAAAGATGGTGGCAAGAGTTTGATTTCCAAAGGGCATCAAATATTTTAGATAGACTGCAACCTCCCTTGTGACTTGATTCTACCTCAGGGATCCTACTTCAGGGATATGTGCCTTAGGGATTATTTTTTTTTTTATGGTCAAGCCATCTTGCACAAAAGGGCATTCCCCCCCCCCCCCCCAGCTCTTTATCTCAGAGCAGAATACCTGCCAGGCAACAAGACAATAGGAAGCAAGACAATGACCAATAAGGCAGTTGGGAAATAAAAGGAAAGAACTTGCTTAAGAAAAAGAGAAAGAAATTAATCCATGCTAGTTATGTTGTGGAACCTCACATCCAGCTGATCTAATTACAGGGCTAACTGAATAAAAAGAAGCCACATAGTCCTACTCTTTCACACAAAGAAGAAATCTCCCCATCTGTTCCAGTGCCACCTGCTGGGTCTCCCTTCTTTTGTTTGCACCTAACACTACCCCCAGGAGTTCACTTCTATCCAGGCCATTAGCTTGACCCTAGAAGGGGCACAGATTCTAGGGCTATGTGGTTTTATACTGAGATTAGATGAAGGGAGCCGGTGGCCTGTACAATCTAGAGGAGATCAGATAAAGCCCCATCCCAACTTGGTCAAATGTCTTTGGAACTGGGGGCTGTGCACATGGCTATTCCTCAGTCCGTCTGTCTTTGGCTTGTCCCTTCTGCTCCAAGCAAAAAGAGAACTAGCCTAATTGGCCTGTAATAATAATAGCTAGCAGTTATATGGGTTGGCAAAGCACTTTACGTATGTTAACCATTTGATCCTCACAACAATCCAGAGAAGTAGGTGCCCTTTACAGATGAGGAAACTGAGGCACAGAGAGGTTAAGGGACTTGCCCAGCATCACTCAGCTAGTAAATATCTGAGGCAGGATTTGCACTCAGATCTTCCTGATTCTATTTATTCCACCCAGCTGGCTGTGTCTACATCATAGGTATCATTAAGACGGAGTAGTATGGGATTAATCGCCGGACTATAGTTATAGAATTGTATACCTTAGTTAGAAGAGACAGAATAGACTAAGGAGAGAGTGGAAAAGCTTTGCATATTAAGATGATATACTCATGTGAGGAAACCAGAAGCCTAGGAGGAGAAAAAGGAAGGTATATGGGTGAAAGTCAACATGGGGGTAAAAAAAATAATATTACCATGGAAATAAACTACAGACCACCTGAACAAGCAGAAGAATCGGCTGAAGAATTTAGGGAGCAGGTAAAAAATTCCCACTAAGCATTCTATTGTAATTATGGAGGACTTCAACTATGGAGACACGAGATCCCAGAGAGAGAATTGTGAAGTATTTTAGGGGTTATCTCTTCCAACCCCTTAATTTTACAGAACGGGAAGCTGAGGCCCAGAGAGGTGAAGTCATTTGCACAAGATTCCCACGGCAGTTAAAGGGATATGATGAATTTAAGGCCTGTGTCTGAAAGTCCCAAGCTAGTTCCATTCTGCCATACTGCTCCCTAAACAAGTGCTGCATTTGTCAAAAGCAGCACAGTGAGAGATCTGTAACCTGCTTTCCTGTTAATTTTATTCTTCAAAATGTAGATGGAATGACTGGAGAAAAGAGGAGGCCTGTTACTTTAGATTGACTCTCACCAACAAAGAGAACTACAGGTGGTTGCTGAATTTGAAATGACGGAAGCAGTGGTCTCAGAGTTCATGAAATAAAGGGAAAAATCTAGGCATAGTCTGATGCATGCCTTAGAATTAGGGAAGGTGGTATTTAAAGAGTACAGGGAAAGAACAAGTGGGATCTATGGCTTAAAACTCTGAGAGGGAAATTGGACCAAGACAGATGGAATCAAGAATGAACTTCTGAAGAGACAAACAAAAATTACTCCAGTGAGGGTGGAAAAAAAGATCTATTTAAAGAGACCAGCACAGATACACAGAAAACTCATCAACCAACTTAGATTTGAAACTCAGGTATATGGAAACAAAGCAGGTGCTCATTATTGGGGAACGGTTAAGCAGATCTTGTCACATGAAGGTAACAGAATATTACTGTGCTGTAGGAAGATAATGAGTATGAAGAATACAGAGAAACAGAAAAAGACCTCTATGAAGACTTAGATGCAAAGTTGTAATGGTAATCAGGGCAGTATTTTTTGCTGTTCTTCTCCTTTGGGATGCTAAGGCTATCTAGTGCCTTTAATGAGTCTGGCCTTTGTTTGAATGGGGCAGGTAAAGTGGGATCTTTTCTGTCCTGGAGTGCTTCTCAGCACTAAGGCAATTGGGAGTCATCGATTTGTATATGATGTGGTGCTGGTGGCTGAGGAACTTTCCCACACCCTAAATGCTAAGTTGGCCCCAGCCCTCAGGGTCCTGAACAGTAGTGGAAGGTTAATGTTTCACTTTTGGGGGTATACTCATTGAAAGAGTGATGAGACTCTGGGTAAGCTGTTGAAGCAGCCCCCAGCCCCCAGCTTTGATAACCCAGATGTTGGTGCTTCTCTGGTAACTATGTATTGCTATAGATAGACTAGTTTGTGTTATCTGCTCTGTTTATATGTAATTTGTAATTTTTCTTTGTAATTTCTTATTTGTAATTTGTAATTTCTGTTTGTATTTGCCCTGAAGTTCAGGGAGCTGATCTTTTGCCCCTAAATTAAGTGAATGATATATGTATGTTTAATTAAAATGAGATTGTTAACCCCTTAAAGTTGCTTTTCTTAGAAAAGATCCAAGAATCTGTGTTGGCAGCCCTTCTGTGTGCTGGTGTTATTGGTCTTACACAGCCACAGCAGCTGCTAGCAACATTGTTGTTACAAAAGTGAAGGAAGCAGAACCAGAAAAATAATCTACACAATGATTACGACAATGCAAATGGGAAGATAATGGCAAAAATAAAAACTGAAGGCTGTGAAATTTTAATGACCCAACTTGGCCCCACAGAATAGATATGACAGTGTACCTCCCTTTCTTCTTTGCAAAGGTGGGGAACTAGGGTTGTGGGACATTGTAAATAATGTTGGACTTAGCTGATGCATTGGTTAGTTTTGCTAAACTACTTTTTCCCTTCTTTTTTATTCTTTGTTATAAGGGATGACTCTCTGTAGGGATATATCCAGAAACGAAAATGATGTAAAAACAAAAGATAGAAATAAAAGTTTAAATTTTAAAATCATGTATAGAAGGTAGAAGCAAGAGCAAATTATCTAAGAACAAATATAAGAGTAGCTCAGTTTTAACATGAAAAATGTCAAAAGTGCTAATCCCCGATACAAGCTGCTGTTGGCAGTGAATGCAAAGAACGACAAAAAGGGCTTTTTAATCTATAATGGGGACGGACAGATCAAAGAAGGGATAAGGCTGCTGCAGCTACCGGGGATGAGACAATGGCATCAGATGGCAAGAAGAGACAGGGCTGCTTAATTCATATGTTCTTCCATTTTCTTTACCAAGGAGAATGACCTTTACATTGGGAATGATGGAGCAAAAAATGACTAATGAGGAACTGAAGCCCATGTGTAGTGTGGAGATGGTAACAGATCTCCCAGCCCACACAATCTACATCTCGGGATATTGAGATAACTCAGCAGACTGACTGCTGAGCTGCTGTAAATAATCTGGGAAATCATGAGCAAGTGAGCCAATTTGCGGACTATATATAGTTGGGCAAATGTCCTAATTTTTAAAACAAAATAAAAAAAGGAGGAAGGAGCCTGAAAACTATAGGCCAATGTGGTTGACCCAAAATTCCGGCCAAAAGTGCAAAAATGTATTAAAAGCATTGTTTATGAGTATTTATAAAGGGAAGTACTGAGGGCCGGCCTGAGTCACATCAAGATTTGCAATTCCAGACTAATCGAATTTCTTTCTTTGATGGGTCGAATTAGGGAAATTCTCCCATACCTGGAATTCTGCAAACACCGATAGTCCTTCGTGCAGTCTTTGTGGACAACATGAAATTTGGGTTAGTTTGGTAGATTCAGAATTGACTGAATAATTGGACCCTAAAAATCAGCTTGACCTCTAATAGAACCTGCCAGGCACCTGGCCTTGGCCTGAAGTTTAACATTTTTATCACTGACGTGAATGAAATAGATAGCATGTTTATCAAATTTGCTAATGACATAAACATAGGGTTGGTTACCATGTTAGATAACAGCATCTAAAATCTCTCAACAGGGTAGAACAGGCCAAACTTATTAAGATGGAATTTAATTGGGATAAATGTAAAATTCTATGCTTAGGGTCATAAATTGACTACACGGATGTAGTTCATATAAAAAAGATCTGAGGATTTCAGTGGACTGCAAACTCAGTGAGTCAAAAATGTGACTCAGCCAAAAAAATTAATACCATTTTTTTTTGAGACTGGGACTCCTTACTTCATCCAGGCTGGAAGTATAGTGAGCATTCATGGGTCCAATCTTAGCAGCAATTTGCACAGAAGCTTTAATCTGGACCGTTTTTCCAACCTGGCTGGTTCACCCCTCCTTAGACAGCCTGGCAGCCCTCCACTCTCAAAGGCTCACCATATTGGTGCCAGATTTAATGTGGACACTCAGTTGTCCAACCTCAAAGGATCCATCAGCTTCTGCCTCCCTAGCAACTTGGACAACAGGCATGTGCTACTATGTCTGGTACACACCATCTTAAATCGCATTGTGTCCAGAATAGGAAATATAGCTGAATCTGGCAAGAATATATCTAGAGTACTTTGGACTTAGGATTAGGGTTGGTTTTGGGTACTAAATTTAGGAAGACTGATGACAAGGTAGGATGGGTCTAGAGAAGGACAACTAGAACAGTAAGGAGACTAAAGATCATATCATATGGGGATCTACCAACTGAAAGAACTTTAGACTGCATAAGAGGCAGTTAGAAGGCACAATAGATAGAGTGACAGACCTACAGTCAGGAAGACTTGAAAGCTTCAGATACTTACTAGCTGCATAACCTTAGGAAGGTCTCAACTCTCTATCTGCCTTAGTTTCCTCATTTGTAAAATGTCTAATAATAGCACCTACCTCCCAGGGAGACAGCTAGGTGGCTCAGTGGATAGAGCCCTGGGCCTGGAGTCAGGAAGACCTGAATTCAAATCTGGCCTCAGACACTCACTAGTTAGGTGACCTTGGACAAGTCACTTAACCTCTGATTGCCTTCATCTGCTGGAGAAGGAAATGGCCAATCACTCCATTATCTTTGCCAAGAAAACCCCATGCAGAGTCACAAAGAGTCAGACATGACTGAAATGACTGAACAACAAGAGAACAAACATCCCAGGGCTGCTACAGCAATAAAAATGAGGTAATATTTGTAAAGCGTACTTTATAAACCTTAAAGTACATCTATATTACCCCTCATTATCATTGTTCATCCAGGGCCATCTCCAGTCGTCCTGATCTATATCTGGACATTGAACCTAGATGGCTCCGGAGGTAAAGTGAGGCAGGTGACTTTGCACAGCCCTCCCTCACTTAAATCCAATCTGCTTGCAAGTCATGGCATCGCCTCCTTGATGTCATGGTCCTCTGCAAGAATGACGGATGAATAATAACCACAATGACATTACAGTTATTAAAAGGTAAGACTTAGGGAGAGATATGACAACTATTTTCAAGTAAAATTAAAAGGTTTAATTCGATCCCAAAGGTGGGTCTCAAGTTAATAAATCTTTTCAGGGCTTCTGTTCTGGCTTCTTTAATTCTGCTACAAATAGTCTGCTATGAACAAGGAAGAGTAGCTGAATAACCCTCCCCCTTCTGAAAGTCCTTATGCTAATAATGTTCACTGTTGGACATGTTATTGATTTAAAGCAAGTGACTCAGATGTACATAGTTTTTATGTTTTTGTTTTTCTTCCCTTTAAGTTCTGACCCAAGACACAGAGAGTACGGTCTGAGTTGGACTAGAAGACAACGGGATCCTCTGAGATCTGGCTAACCGCTTTTGCAGGCTCCTTGTTCCCAGAGATCCTCAGAGGCTAGCTGCTCACTCATTTGGGGACGCTGGGGACACTGCAGACAGGATTCATGATTTGGATGGCTGAGAGCTGGATTATGTGATTCCTGAAGTCCCTCCCAAATCTCAGATTCCGCTGTCGGCAAGGCTAAGACTCAAGGTCAGTCTATGAGAAATGAGCATGCCCAGTTTTGAATAATCTCTCAAAGTTATCATCTGGTCTCACCAAGTCTTCTAGATAATGTTCTAAAGACCACCTAACACCTTTCTGAAAGGTGAGGCTGCCAATGACAAATTCCTCTCTGGGCTCCTTTACTTTGTATCTTCGCTATCGTAATCTCACCAGGAAAATCCTGAATCCCTAGACGCCCCAGCCCTGAAAATACTTTTTATTATTGGAATTTGCCATACCCGATGGGTAGATACTATCCAACGTTAAACACAGGATCATATATCTGGAAGGGATATCAAAGGCTATTGAGTCTCATTTTACAGATATGGAAACTGAGGCTCAGAGAAGCTGAGGGATTTGCCTAAGGTGTCACAGGTAGTAATCATCAGAGTCAAGATTTGAAGCCAGGTGCCTTCACTCTAGAGCCAATTTTTTTTCCTGTACTATCCTAACAATTCCAACTTATAACAGCTTAAAACTACATTTGTCTTCTCCATGATATTTATATCTGTGGAAAGTAGTTTTGGCAGGGCCACTCACCAAACCCTAGGAAAATGCATATGTCTACTGTACTCTGCATAGGAGATTAAGGAAACCAATGATTTTTGCTGATGTGGTATTTTTCTTGAACACTGACTTTGCTGTCTTAAGACTAGATTTAATGGTCTTCTGCAAGTGTTTTTCTTGATTCATCCTTTCCAATTTACATCAGCAGCCATCCTGTGGTACACATTGCTCTTTTGGAAGTACATTTCTATTCTTTTTGGCCCACGTTTTGAGACATTAGACATAACGTTTAACAATATGGTATCTGTGCCTTCTGCTTTTCCAAAAAAAAAGCCACTTTAAAAAAATTCCCTGAACTAAGTCTACAGAGGAAAGGAAGCTCACATGGAAGAATGTTCCAAATCAGGGTGTTAAAAAGGTGGGAGAAGAGTCGGGGTGACTCAAATTTGGGGGACCATGACCTTTAAAATTATTCTCTCCTACCACAACTTGCTACAAAGAAAAGAGTATACCCTCTAGAAACTATGTAAAATGGGGCAGCTAGGTGGCACAGCGAGTAGAGCACCGGCCCTGGAGTCAGAAGGACCTGAGTTCAAATTCGGCCTCACACACTTGACACGTGTACTAGCTGTGTGACCTTGGGCAAGTCACTTAACCCCAACTGCCCTGCAAAAAACAAAACCAAAAAAAAAAAAAGAAATTATGTAAACTAGAAGGACAAAGGGGCAGTCCATTGGATGGCTTGAATATATCCCTGACCAGTAGTACTAGTAATTTCTCCAAGTCACTTCCAGCTCTAAGATTAAGGAAAAAATGCCTACCCTTTAAAAAGAAACAGATTCTAATATAGTTTCGGAATTTAAAGGCAAACTTGATGCAATCAAGACACTTGTGTTTTCCATAATTACAGTCTCTCAATTTAGGTTGTTCTATATGTATTACACACACACACACATCTGTCTTTCTATATGCCATATATATGTTTACAGATGATTATATTAGAGGTGATTAGAAGTAGTGGATAGAAAACCGGTCTGGAAGGAAGACCTAGATTCAAGTCCCAACTCTTACAAATACTAATTGTGTGGTCCTGGGCAAGTGGCCAGTGCCTCAGGCAACAGTCTAAGGCTAGAAGTTTAGAATAGTTTCAGATCTGCATTTGTGGAAGAAGTTTACTGACGGAGGATGCCCTACATTGACAAAAGTGTAGGTTGACAAATGGACAAGAAATGCATACACTGTGTACGTATATGTGTATACACGTATGTCCATATATATAGGGGTCCACAAGTTCAGCAGAGCATTTAGGGTTATGAATATAGATTTGAGAGTCAAGCATACCTGTATAAATGATTCATTTATTTAATAAATGTATTACATTGATCATCAACACCAATTGTCATGATTGTTACAAAGACATATATAACGGGCATACATATAGCCTTATATATTAATTGACTTCATATATTCTTTTGTCCAGATGAATTGGCTCTCTTTCTTGCTCTTCCTTCCACGTGACACTCTGTCTTGTGTCCCTATATCTCTGAACAGGTCGTTTTTCCTACCTGGAAGATGCTCCTTCCTTACCTCTATCTTTTAACAATCACTGATTTTCTTCTAGCTTTTCAGTTCAGTTCAGTTCAAATGCTCCCTTCTACGTGAAACCTTTGCATCTCCAGGCATAATTACCTTATCTTTATTCTATCTATACTTATCTGTATCCATGCTATTCCTCTCCCTTCTCCCCAATAGAATGTCCTTGAGAACAGAAGTCAATTCCTTGATGTTTTGTAACCCCAACACCTACAGTAATGCCTAGCATAGAGCAGGCCATGCTTACCTGCATATATTTGTGAATTGGTAGATTGAAAAAAAGGGGTTTTGGAGGGACATTTCTTTTTGCCTCAGAGGTTTCACTTCCATTCCTTTAAACAATGTTTATGATCAATGTGTTACATATTTGTTGAATAAATGAATCATTTCTATGTGGATGACTCCTAAATTGATATTACTAGCCCTAAGTGTTCTCCTGAGTGCTAAGCCCATTTACCAAACTGACTGCTTAAGATTTTCATGAGAGGGAGCTAAGAATTTCAAATTTATCCCTATTAAATTCCATCTTTTCAGATTTGGCACATGGATCTTGCCTGATAAAAGACCTTTTAAAATGATACTATCATTCGGTGTGTTAGCTAAACATGCTGGCTTTATGTCATCTGCCAATTGGATAAGCATGCCAGTTAGGCCTTCATCCAAATCACTGATAAAAAAGTAGACCAACTTGAGGCCCCAGAGATCACTGGGCATCCCCCTAGAAGAGACCTGTCTTCCAGATGACATTGAGCCATGGACCAATTCATCTCAGTGTGCTAGCATCTAGCCCTCATGTTTCCTTCATGAGTCCTTTGTACTTGTCTCCAATCACTGTGTTGCTGAGAAGGGCTGAGTCATCACACAATGTTGCTAAAAATGTGAACAATATTCTCCTGGTTCTGCTTGTTTCACTTTGCATCAGTTTGTACAAGTCTTTCCAAGTTTTTCCGAAATCTGCCTGTTCATCATTTCTTATTGCATAATACATTACAATACACCATTACATTCCTATAACGCAGTTTGTTCAGCCATTCCCCAATTGATGGGCAGTCCTTCAATTTCCAGTATTTTGCCACCACAAAAGAGCTGCTATTAATATTTTTGCACATGTAGGTCCTTTTTAGGGCTGGAAATTTTAATGCAAAAAATAAAATGGAAAAATTATACTGCTCTCAAATTTATGAGCTAACTCTATCCAACTGTTCTCCAGGCTACATTTAGTTCCAAGTTAACTGACTCCAGCATTTTTCTTTCTTTTTGCCACCATGATTCTGAGATTACAAAGAGCTTCTCAAATCAGGAAATATAATACATGTTTTCCAGTTGGAGGAGAGTTGGTCTTGTCTGTGGTCCTAAGTCTGAAGATAATTAGGATTACTGCTAAATAAGACATTAAAACTACCAATGACCAAACTCTATATTACTCTGCAGTAATTGAAAAGGTTTTCAGGCACAGTGCCTCGATTAACTCAATGCTTTTCATAATGCGGGTCCTTCTTAAAAATTTATTAGATTGACTCAAATAAATTTCTTTAAATCATGCTTCTTGGCTCAGTGAGAGGATATATACATGATAGATGGTAAGTGGTTGAACTGAGAGGAAGGAGAAGGAAAACTCAATGAATGGCACAACGCACTACAAATTAACCTGACTTTTAAGATTTAGCCTTGAGGAAGACTTTGCCTTCCATCAGATTAGCTACCATAGTTTACATTCCTACATGGAAAGACGATATTTGTAACTCACGAGACCTTTTGTTCAGTATTAGGGTAGCTGAAGGGAATATACATATACATATATATATATGTGTGTGTGTGTGTATGTATATATGTATATATATATATATATATATATATATATATACACACATACACACACACATACAGAGAGAGAGAGGACACAGGGTGAGTTCAATATGAAGGGATATCTGAAAAAAATAAAATTAAGGGGTGGGAGAGGAATATATTGAGAGAGGGAGAGAGATAGAATGGGGTAAATTATCTCACATAAAAGTGGCAAGAAAAAGGTGTTATAATGGAAAAGAAGAGGGGGTAGGTGAAATGGAATGAGTGAAGCTTACTCTTACCAGATTTGGTTTAAGGAGAGAATAACATACACATTCAATTGGGTATCTTACCCTATAGGAAGATAGAAGGGAAGGGGATAAGGGTGGGGGGGGCAGGTGATAGACAGAAGGGCAGATTGGGGAAGGAGGTAGTCAAAAGCAAACACTTTTGAAAAGGGACAGGGTCAAAGGAAAAAATTGAATAAAGGGGGACAGGACAGGGTAGAGGGAAATATAGTTAGTCTTTCACAACATGATTATTATGAAAGTTTTCCATTATGATACATAACGATAACCTATATTGAATTGCTTGCCTTCTCAAGGAGGATGGGTGGAGAGGGAAGAAGGGAGAGAATTTGGAACGCAAAGTTCTAAAAACAAATGCTCAAAAAAAAAAGTTGCTTTTACATGCAACTGGGAAATAAGATATACAGGCAATGGGGTACAGAAATCTATTTTGCCCTACAAGAAAGTAAAGGGAAAGGGGATAAAGGCGGGGGAGCAGGGTGATAGAAGAGAGGGCAGATTGGGGAAAGGGGCAATCAGAATATATGCCATCTTGGGGTGGGGGGGAGGGTAGAGATGGTGAGAAAATTTGTAACTCAAAATCTTGTAATCTTGTGGAAATGAATGTTGAAAAGTAAAAATAAATTAAAAAAAAGAAAAAAAATATAAGCTTGTTGCAAGTAGGAATTGTTTCGTTCTTTGTACAGTACTTGTATTCCCAGTGCTTAGCACAGTGCCAGGCACATAGTAGATGCCAAATGAAGACTTGTTGATTGATTGATGGTCACCTCATTCATGAAGCCAGGCTTTCAATTGATTCGGTTGAGTCAAAACATGTTTGGTCCACTCAAATGACATGCTTTTTAAAATCAAGATATAATTATCAAAATAGCTAAGCATAAGAAGCCACTAACCAAAATATCTAAATAATATTTAAAGAGCTACACTATTTAGGGTAGGAAATGAAGAAATAAAACTACCCTTTGTTTAGCACCTAGGTTTAGGGCTCACATCTTCCATTAAATCTTTGAATACTCCAGCCTCAGCGATTGCTTCTTCCTCTGAACTCACTGGACATGGGGCATATACTACTTTGTATGCACATATATGTATGTATAATATATACGTATATGTCTATACACAAAATATTTAAAGTGTTGTAAATTTCTGGCCTTCTCTTTATGACTGTGAAAATAGCTAAGCAACTCCCCTACTGGTTGAAAATTTATAATTCTGTTTATTGGGAATTTTTGTTCATTTCTTCAGTTAAGCATTTAGATAAAGGGAGAAGACATAAGGAATCTGAGGCAAACTCCAAACTTTCTAAGCACAAACTCAGTTATGTTGTGTTCTCTCCCAGTTCTTTTGCAATATTAAACAAAGAATACTTATTGACCATTCATTGTCAAGTTTAAAAGCAAACTCTTAGCTAATTTTAAAAAGAATTTTATGCTGAAAATTGGCACCTGCTTTTGTATCTAGTCTTAACCCAGCTTGGCCACTGGCTTGCTGTGTGACTTTGGTAGATGTGATGGGGAAGGCACGGAAATTCTCTGAGGCTTAGCTTTTATATTTGTAAAATAAGGTCAGACTTAATGGTAGCTGCTAGGTTTCCCTCACTGGAGGTCTTCAGACAAAGCCTGGATAACCACTTGTCCACTATGGTGTATGGAGGATTCCTTTTGAGGTATAGGTTGGACCAGATGGCTGAGTTTCAGCTTTGAAATTCAGTGATCTCTCTCTCTCGGCCCATATGTGAGGAACCAGAACTGGAAGTGATCTCCTGTTTGAGAATGATATCACATCTTAAAGATCCCGCCTTGCTGTGAAATTTCCACTCAAGGGTAGTTCTAGCTCAGAGGAATGCTATAAATATAGTTTTCTCATTTTTAGCAAAGCACCTCGAAAAATCTCTCTTGTAATTTTTGTAGTCAGGATGGAGAGATATGGACCAGACCAGGAATGGGGAACCAGCAGCCTAGAGGCCACACATGGCCCTCTAGGTCCTCAAGTGCAGCCCTTTGACTGAATCTAAACTTCACAGAACAAATCTCCTTAATGAAAGGATTTGTTCTATAAAATTTGGACTCAGCCAAAAGGCTGCACCCAAGGACCTAGAAGGCAAACGTAGCAAATGTAGCCTCAAGGCCTCAGGCCACACTCAGTAAATAGTACTACATTCAAGCAGAATTGGGACACAATGTCTGGACCCAAAGTACCATACAGTCAGTAATAGCCTTTGTATCACCAGCAGTCAGAATAGTGTGCCTGGCACAGAGTGAATGCCTAATAAGTTTTCATTCATTCATTTACTCATTCAATTCATTCAATCAACTTAGAAGAAAGTCTCTGTGGCATATCTCAGAGATCTGCGCTTGGTGCTATGCTATTTTAATATGTTTATCAATGCCTTGCTTAAAGACACAAATAGCACACTTATCAAAATTGCAGTTTGAGGACGGGAAGGGTCAAAAGAGTTCTTGACAAGACTGACTATTGGGTTGAATCTAATGAGATGAAATTTAATAGGAAGTTAAGTCTTTAAGGAAGTAAAACACTGCCTTGAAAGTTCACCTTTAACAAAGAGTTCTCCATGCAAACATCAAAATTATGCAACATTCCTTCAAAGATAGAACATAAAATGGTCAGTTACCGAGCATTTATTGAACACCCTGCCACGTCAGATATTGTGGTAGGTGTAAATACAAAAATGAGACTGTTCTCTCTCTTACATTATTCTGAAAGGATACAACGGTCAGAGATAAGTAATTATAGACTATATATTCTATATAGACACATGTATGTGTGGGTGTATATATGTATGTAGGGGGTGTATGTGCGTGTTTATACACACACAGTGCCTGTGGGGGATACTAACAAATAGGGGAAGTCAGAAAAGGCCTCTTGCAGGAGGTGGTGCTTATGCTGAGCAGTGGAAGAAGCTAGCGTGACTAAGAAAAGACAGAGAATTCCAGGGATGGGGGAATATTCTATGCAAAGGCATATTAGTGGGAGATATAATTGTTGCTGTTTGTCCTTTGCTCTTGCAGAGGACCACGACATCAGGGAAGTGATGTCGTGACTTGCAAGAGAATTGGAATTGAGGGAGGCAGGGCTGTGCAAAGTCACCAGCCTCACTTTCTCTTCAGAAGCCATCTGGGTCCAGTGACAAGATATAGATAAGGATGACTGGAGATGGCCTGGGATGCAGTGGGGACCTTGAGCTTTTCAAGCTAAGGTCTTTAACAGGTCTCAGTTTGACTGAGGCAACACCCATTAGTGATTAAGGCTTAATAAGTACTGAGGCAGAGCATGGCCTCTTTACCTAGTCAAAAATTTTAACAAACAAACACATAAATAAAAATGATCTGAGAAGGGAAGACCCTTGGGTTTCTGGTCCAAACAGAAACAATTGCTGATTACTTTCATTCTGAGCCACTGTGCCTGGTACCTACTATTGGCCAATCAATGAGAAGTAGAGTGATTTGGGTTTAAGACTGCTTTTTAAGGTTAAAAAAAAATGGTTTCAGAGATTAAAATTTGCATTTCCTCTGGACAGAGTATCCACAGGTAAGGGTGTGATATCTTAGTGGACTGAGGGAAGGGAATGAAAGAAAGGAAGGAAGGAAGGAAGGAAGGAAGGAAGGAAGGAGGGAGGGAGGGAGGGAGGAAGGGAGGGAAGGGGGAAAGGAAGGGAGGGAGGGAGGGAGGAAGGAAGGAAGGAAGGAGGAAAGGAGGCAGGGAGGGAAGGAAGGAAGGGGGAAGGAAGGAAGGAGAGAGGGAGAGAGGGAGGGAGGGAAGGAAGGAAGGAAGGAGGAGGAGAGGGCAGGAAGAAAGGAAAGAAGGAAGGAGGGAGGGAGGGAGGGAAGGAAGAAAGGGGGAAGGAAGGAAGGAGAGAGGGAGGGAGGGAAGGAAGGAAGGAAGGAAGGAAGGAGGGAGGGAAGGAAGGAAGGAAGGAACCTGTGTTGCCCAACTGGCAACAGTTCCAGTTTGATCCCCAGTGGGCAGCTCCTTTTCTACTCATTAGGGTTATGGAGAATACCAGATGAGTGAGGGAGAGTGAAGAAAAAATGGGCCATACTTAAATTGTGAAAGGCTTTATCTGTCAAATGGAGGAGTTTGCATTTTATCCTCAAGGTAATTGGGAGCCAATGAAGCTTCTTGTACCTAAGAAGGAGATAATCGGACCTGCATTTTAAGAATATAATTTGGCAACTGGGTGGAGAATGGATTAGAGAAGAGAGGGACTGAATTCAGGGAGAGCAGTTAGGAGGCTATTTTGAGAATAGAAAGAAGTGATAAAGACTTGGACTGGGGTGGGTGTTGACAGAAAAAAAAGGGATAGTTGTAAGAGCTATTAAGGAGAAGGAATCAACAGGACCGGATTACTGGTTAGAAGAGAGTGAGGGGGCAGCTAGGTGGCAGTGAGTAGGGAACCGGCTCTGGAGTCAGGAGAACCAGAACTTAAATATGGCCTCAGACACTTGACACACTTATTAGCTGTGCGACCTTGGGCAAGTCATATAACCCCACTTGCCCTGCCTTCCCCCATCCAAAGAAAAAAAAAAGAAGGGAGTGAGAGTGGGGAGATGAGGATGGCTGCATTGTAGTTACTGCAAACCTGGGCTACTACAAGAGTGGTGGTGTCCTCCACACAAACAGAATAGTAATGAGGAGGGCCAGATTTCAGGAGAAAGACAAGTTCTGTTTCCAATGTTGAGTTTGCGATGTGTATAGGACATCCAGGTGGAGATGCCCAGCAGGCAGTGGGAGATGAGAGACTGGAATTTAGAAAAGAGGTGAGGGCTAGATTGGAGCATCACCTGCATAGAGATGAAGGTTCAATCAACAGGAAATGATGAGGTCACCTAGAGAGACAATAGAGAGATGGCCCAGGACAGATTTCTGGGGTAGAGATGACCTTGTTCAAGGACCTTTTGATCAGTAACACTGTTGTTGTGCAGTCACGTCTGACTCTTCATGGTCCTATGGACCATAGCACACCATTACTGTCTATGGGGTTTTCTTGGCAAAGACACTGGAGTGGTTTGCCATTTCCTTCTCCAGTGGATTAAGGCAAACAGAGCTAAGTGACTTGCCAGGGTCACACAGTTGTTAATAAGTGTCTGAGGCAAATTTATACTTGGGTCTTCCTTTTCCAGGCCTAGTGCTCTATCCACTGATCCACCCAGCTAAAAAGGCATAAAACATGGAGAAATATGCTTGCCAGAGGTGTTCATCATTGTCATGGAAGAGATTCAGCTCAAAATCCAACTCAAAGAGAAATTTCCTATAGATTACAAAGTTCTTTAAGTGTTCCTGTTAGTGTGCCATGTTGAGCTGGTTACATTAAACTTGAGGTCCCAGAACACTGTAGACTCTTGGGTGAGACTTGTAATCATTCAAAAAGTTTGGCTTAACTATCCACACAGGAAAAACCAGATGGAAGAAAAAATTAGGCAGACAACCTAAAGAGCTTGTCCATCAGTATTTATAATATATGCATATATAGCCTCGGAAGTTCTTAAAGTTTGTATGGAAAGAGGAAAATCAAGTCGAGAAGCATTAATAAACGTTTTGTATAATGTATAATCAGCACCATATTGTTTGCTTTCTCAAGAGGCATGGAGGGAGAGAATTCAGAACTTAAAATTTTAAAAAATGATTGTTAAAATTTTTTTTAAACGCAATTGGGAAACATTTAATGAAATAAAATACAAAAAGGGAATGATTCAAAGGACATTAGTTATATAGTATTTTTTTTTAAAGAACTTACTAAGCACCTACTACGTGCCAAGCACAATCCAACTTTTAGAGAAATCTTGGAACTCAAGCTCTAAAGAACTCAACCCTGGCACGGTCTGATTTTGCACAGTAGACCTTGACTCCCAGGTCTAAAAGGTCTAGTGCACGTGGGAGCTCTGGCAGCGCCAAATCGCATCTCCCGCTCCGCTTGACGGTTGCACACGGACACGTGGGGGCCCGGCCGGAGGGGCGTGACGCTAAAGGTAGAGGAAGGAAGAGCGGCGCCGGGCCCTGAGCCTCCAGGCTCTGCCCCCACCCCGGCAGCCGTTTGGCGCCTTTTCTCCTCAGTGCCCCAGGCGCCTCTGAGCGCAGCGGGAGGGAGGGCTCTGTGCCTAGGCTTCGCTCGCGCTGCACCTCCCAGCTCCCAGGCTTTTGCTTCCCCCCACCCCCACCCCGCTGGGGGGTTCGGGAGGGGTAGAGGTGCGTACGTGAGAGAGGAAGTGACGTGGGGGACCGGTCTGGCCTATAAAGGCGGGGGAGCACGCGGCTCCGGGGTTCAGTGGGCTCTGGCGGCGCGGTGGGTACCGTTTATTGGCGTGCCGGCGGCGGCGGCATCGGCGGAGGAAGACCCGAAGTGAGTGACGTGAAGGCGAGGGCTACCTGCGCCTTCCTCTCCCCATCCCAAGGTCTCCCCTCCTGCTCCCCGGTCTGCGGGGATGAGCGTAGCCGGCTTCCCGTCCTCCTCCCCCGTCCCTGCGTTTTTCCCAATCCTTGTCCCGGGGCGGCCGACGCTCGGGGCTCTCCCCCGCTCCCCACCCTGTGGCCCATCCTCCAGCCCTGGGAGGGGCTGGAGCGCGCACGCCTCCTGGAGCGCACTGCAGGTGCATGTGGGCGCCCCCGAAGCGCCCGCACGATCCTCCCCGGGCCCGCCTAGGCTTGCGTGCGTTGTGCGTGGTCGTTGCTCCGAGGCGCCGGCTCTTCCCTTCCCCCTTTGCCTCCCCCACCCACCCACACTGCCCCCAAGCTTTCTTCCATCACCCTCCTCTGCCCAACCCTCCGAAATGCGTGCTTTTCCCGACCGCTTCCCCCACACCCCGGCCCCTCATTTTAATGGCACTGAGGCCCCCGCAGTTGAATGGGAGTTGCCTTAGGCTCCGTGGCCTTTGCCTGAGAGGAGAGAACGAGGCGCCCTGCGGTCCCTTCTGGCCGGTAATGCAGCAACTCGTTTTGCCTGCTCGTTCTGGAGCACGTGGCTGCGGCTTCAGGAAGTAGCCTCGGGGGACGAGTGTCAGGTTCTGCGAAGTGACCTTGAGCCCAGAGCCTTGCACTTCCCGGGGCTCGGTGGCCGCCCCTGCTTCCTGGGAAGGAGAGAGGCTGCCGCGCGTAGTCCGGGCTGGGGCATTGCAGCCCGCGTAGGAGGACCGCGACATGTTAGCCCGTGCGTGCGTTTTTGCTGAACTTGGCTCATGGGTCAGATAATCCCAGGGTTGTACAATTTAGGGCCCTTTGAGCCTCGGGCTGGAAAGTCCGAGCCTCTATTAAAACCACTTTAATAGAGGAGTTTGATTTATCTGCTCCTCCATTGCCCGGGGCGGGGCCGTGAAGTGAGCTGGGCGATCCACGGGTGCGGGCTCGGGGTTCGAAGTGAAGCAATAAGCGTCAAAGGCTCCGTGCTTTGGGAAGCCTCTGTGGTCCATCCCTGGCTGTTTGGATTAGAATTCATCTTCCGGGTTTGGCCGGGAAAGAAAGGCCTGTTAATATGTGGAGAATAGGGAGTCTGGGGGGAGATACTTGGGGTTTCAGTGTTTTTAAGTTGGGCGGCACCTTGGAGCATAAGTGGGGAGTGGGAGGTGCTTTTCCCAATACCGCGCGCAGCTTTTATTTCTCTTACTCAGGATTTTGCGACAGTTCACCTAAGCTTGTTATTAGCCTCTTGTAAAATGACAGCCCTTTAATTACTACTGGAATTTTAAGTTTTTTGAGTAGTTTGAATTTCATGAACTAAAGGGCATCTCCAGGACAAAGTGTTTTTTCCCTGTGTTATATCAGAACTTAAGATCTTGATACTGCAGTTTCAGTCAGCTTGCAAAGTAAACATATGCCAATGGCTGAAAATCTGTACCTTGTACCTCTTAATTTTTCTATAGGGTGAAAAGAAAAACTTAAAAAAAAAGCCTTGCTTTGACAGAGCATAGTTGCTCTCTCTCCCCATGGCCGTAGGGAAAGTGGAATGAAAGAGCAAACCGGCCTTTGACACCTGATACCTTTCCTTCTGGCTTTAGAGATGGGTTTGGAATACAAGATGCTGATTCGGCGATCTCTGGTAGCCCAGAAATTTGACCTCATTGACCATGAAACAAAAGCTCCTTTTATCCCTGCCTTCTTCTAAATTGAGAATTGTGCCTTCAGTATAGTGTACGGCAGAACTCCCACGCGTGTACCTGTGTAATAGAAACGGCGGGGGTTTTACCCTTCATGGAGAATGTTGCCCATGACCCTAAGACGTTATTTCACTCGCATGGCAAAACTAACCTGATAGGAGCAAAGCCAGAGTCATCAGCTGGCTTTGGGAAAGTTCATTTTACATAAATTGTTGTACCCCAAGTAGGAGTTACTTGCTACTAACATATCTATGCAGAACAGGGATTGTTTCATTTTTGTTTTGTTTATGCCCAGCGTCTAGCACAGAGCCCGAATAAGGACTCAGTAAATTAGATTGCTTCTGATCAGTAATCTGAAATGGAATGTTGTTACATAGTGGTCTTTTTTTCCTCATTTTTAATAATGACATCCAAACTATAAATAGAAACTAGTTATTACTAGGTATAGGAGCCCCATCCAAGATCTCCAGCATATTTCCAAGCTGGTCTGTCAGTCTGATTTGCTAGGTTGTGACCTTCCAGTGGTAATACAAGACAGTAGTACAGTGGGGCAGATTTGGGTCACTCGAATGACCAGACTCAAAAGATTTGATGGCTGACACTAACTTAGAAGAAGGCTCTGCCAAATGCTCCTAACTATCCTAGACTCTAAGTTTGGTTAGAGATAGAGCCTTAAGACATGCTTATCAAAATTTTCAAATGGACTATTATGTTGGATGACATCTGCAGGCTGTAGTCAATTGAAAAACTTGAGTAATAACGTTGTGACTGGAAAAAAAAATGTCATGATATTCTCTCTACAGTAAGAAATTTGGTAGTTGGATAGCCCTGTATTCTGCCCTGATCAGACCAAGTCTGGAATATAGTGTTTATTTCTGGGTGCTTCACTTTAGGAAGGTCTAGAGTGATTCCAGAAGAGGGTAACCAAGATGGTGAAGAAGAATGAAGACCATGTCATAAGGAACTAGGGATGTATAGCCTGGAGAAGTAAAAGGAATGTAGGGGGGGTGGGGTAGAGTGTGTGAGAATGTGGTAATTATGTAAAGCAATGCCATGGTACACAAAAAGGATTGGACTTAAGAACTATATAAATGTAAGTTACTAATCCTGACCAAGTATTTTGTTCTTTTTGTCCCTGGAGAACAGAAGTGTAGAAATAGCATGGAGATTGCAGTCAGGTTCCTAACAGAGCTACCTTAGTTAGCTGTCTTGAAGGTTTCTCTTACTACAGCTCTCCACACAAAGGCTGAGTGACCACTGATTGGGATTCCCGTGGTTTCTGAGGTACCTTTCCATTTTTTTTTAGTTTCTGTGATACGGCAGAAACCATGAGTCTTTCCAGAGTACTTTTTACTATGACAGTTGGCCAGTTTTATCAGCCAAAAGTGTTAACTTCTGTGCTGCAGAACTGCTTTCTCTGAGGAAAATGGCTGTGTAATTAAAGGTGTGGTGACTCTTGTGGTTCTGGCACTGGAGATTTGGTCTAGTGGAGGGGTTGCGATAAGTCGCTTCCCAGAATAGTAAGAGAATATACTTCTAGGAATTGCATTTCTTACTTCAACTCTGGTTTTTCCATTTCCCCCTTACTGTTCTTTGGAAAATGACCTTGACGCCCTTTTTAGCCTATAGGCTCTTAGGAATTGTGGACACTGTCTCTAATTTACTTTATAGCCAAGTGAGATATATATTTATAGTATATACTATGTATTTGCTGGTATTTTGAGAACTACCTGGAATAACTATGGTATCAAACCACTAAACTTCAGAAGTTGTAGAATTCTTCGATTTTAAAATAAAACTTTTCATAATACAGTTTTTAAGCAGCTAATTGGTATCAGTCATGACCTAACATCAAATAACCATGAAGAGCCGTATATGTCATAGAGATATAATTTTAAAAATACATGATAGCTTGCCCTTAAAATTTATCCACAGTAAATTATAAATAGGAGCTATCTTGGCTGAATTTTTGTTATTCTGTCAGTCTGTAAGTATTAATTTGGGGGGCGGGGAGGTAGGATACACAATTCTTGCCTTCAGGGTGCTATTGTCCTCTTTATCTGGAAGCCATTTAAGGCCCTTGATGAGTCCTGTCGGGCTCTTCTTGACCCCATTTGGGATTTTCTTGGCAAAACATAATGGAGTGGTTTGCCATTTCCTTCTCTTGGTCATTTTACAGATGAGGCAGCTGGATTAAGTGACTTGCTCAGAGTCACACAGCTAGTGAGTATCTGAACTGATTTGAACTCCAGAAGATGAGTCTATCCACTGTGCCACCTAGCTGCTCTGAAGCCCTTACATCATTTTTAAAATATCCATTAACGTTTAGGTGAGATTGTCTTCATGAGGACGGAAGGGCTTCTAATTCAAAAAACATCTTGAGCAGATACCAGAGAGTAGCTTGGTCTTGGTCCTCTCTTGATTGCAGCAGTTTTCTTGCTTTCAACTATCATCTCTGCAGATAATTCCCACATTTACATATTCAACCCTTATCACTCCTCTGAGCTCCAGTCCTACACGCCACGGGCTTATCCCTGTCCAAAACACAGAACTCCATTGTCTTGTTCCCTAAGTCCACCCTTCCACCTGATTTCTCCTGTTTTTGTGGAATGTACCAATGCTCTTCTAAGCATGCAGGTTTGTAACCTAGGAGTCAACCTCACTTCTTCATTCTCAGTTCCCTAAATTACTAAGTCTCAGTTCTTTCTCCGTGTTAACATTATTATAATAACCTTGATCCAGGCCCTTGTCACCTTGACTGCACTTATCACTGTAACCTAAACTATAGCCTCCTTATTAATCTTCCTGCACCTGCTCTCCTCTTTCACACTGATACTTCTAAAGTATAGGTGTGGCCTAGCAGTGACCTCAAACTTAAATGTCCTCAGAATAAAATCTAAACTCCTGTCTGGCGTTCAAAGTCTTTCACAATTTGCCTTTTCAGGCAGATGACACATTTCTCCCCTTGTTTGCTCTATGTATCCCAGCCAAATTGGCCTACTTGATTTTACCCAAATGGAACATTCTGTCTGTCAGCCCTACATCCCCACTTTCCTTCAAGGGTCTGTTGAAGCATTGTCTAGAGGCCTTTGCTGATTATCCCAGTAGAGTATGTTCAGAGTGACTTCCCACACTCATCTGTGTTTTACTGTTTTAAGTTAGTTTTATCCTACATTTGCTTACCTGTATTCTCTAGTAAGCTTCTTAAAGACAGACTTGTCTCACTTTTGTTCTTGTATCTCCAGTATATAGTAGGACGCTTCATAAATACTGCTTTGATTGATTTGATGGCACAAAGTATGTTCTTGGTAAAATCAGTATCCCATCTCATGTTTGATATAGCACAGGTTGACATAAGAAATTAAATGGGAATTTTTGGAAAGTTTTGTGGAAGCTGCAGGTGACACAGAAGTTTGGAAACTGAGAAATGGATAAAATATGTACAGTATAGCCAATATGACCAAAACACTCCATAAAAGAAAAAAAAATCAGACTCATCTGGTACAAAGAGTGGGCCAAAATTTTATGTGGATTTTCCAGATCTTTGGGATGCGACATCCTTAACCCCTGTGATATGGAAGGGATAACTATATAAGAGATTATAGAAGGGAAGGTTGCAGGTAGAATTGTACCAGGTTGCTTGGCATTCAGAGCCCTTGAGTTTGAACTTGGTAGGCAGTAGGGGAGCCATTGAAGGATTTTTGAGAAAAGTTGAGTGACCAAGGTAGATTTTTATCCTTTTAATATATCTTAGAGCAAATGAGGCATTGTTGGGGAAGATCTCAAGGAACAAAGCAACAAGATCCTAAGCATTCACGATTAAGCTTCTCTCCTAAATAGTGATGGCTAACTGTCCTTCATGTAATTCATGACTTATCTTACTTTGCTTGTTTAAAGAACTGTTTTTAATCTTTAAAGTGAAAAGTGGCACATTGTCTTCACATTGAATGGTATAATGGTGTTTACCTGGATGACATAGTAAGAAACAAAGATCAAGTAAAAAATAAATGCATAAAGTATCCTTATTCATATTCATGGTTTTTATTTAAATAGTTCCTATCTTAGGAACTAAGATAATTGAACCATAGGCTATTATTAGTAGTCATCACCTTAATTATGTAACTTAATAACTCCTCTTATTCTACTTTATTAGGTTATTGGAGCAGTTGGTATAGAAGTTCAGTTATGATGGACCATGCCAGATCAGCAATCTCCAACTTGGTAAGATTTATGTTACACATGTTCTTTGTGAGTCTTAAAAAGTGTGAAATACATAAACTCATGGCTTTTTTAAGCTCTTCAAAATTTGGCCGCAGTCTAATCTTTCTGGCTTCATTTAACTATACATGATTCTCCGTTACGGTAATCCATAGGCCAGCCACACCAGTGTTTTCTCTGGTCCTCACTGCAAAATTCAGCTTGTGCTTTGACTTTGAACTGGCCTCTCTCATGCCTCAAATATTGTCCTTATTTCCACCTAATTGAGTCATCTCCTTCAAGACACGGCTCAAACACTTCCTTCTGTGGGAAGCCTTTTCTGGTCTCTCCTCACCACCTGGTCTTTATTCTTTATACGTAGTATTTACATGGTATCTCCCTTGATAGAATGTTTGCTTCTTGTAGGAACCAATTTTTGTCTTGGTATTCCCAGGGCCAATAGAGCGCGGTGCCTGACCCATTAGTAAATGCTTCCTAATAAGCATGACTATGACTGTAGTGATAAAACTAGGAAGAATATCAAATGTTACCACAACTGCCTCAAGCAAATTTTTTTTAAAGTTGTGATGAAACTTTGGGTTTTGAGGCCCAACTCCTCCTTCAAAAGGTGATTGTTCTAGAATAGGTTTAGTCAGAGCACTTTGCTGTAAAAGCCTTAAGTAAGACATGTCTAAAAGAAAAACACCTTCAGCTCATGTTTCAGCAAAGGAACTCCTAACAAGGGTAGGAGATACACAGATGAAAGTCTATAAAGGACAGGACTTGTATTAAGAATAACGAGAGAGGGGCCAGTTGGAGACATGTTTTAGATGCGTGTAGGGAATCATATACGGAGAGAAAGTGAATCGAGCCTAAATAAAAGTATTCTTGAATTCATGTGTTTTGCCCTTTCTGATGCGACTCCTAATTCCTTTTCATCCTCTTTTTATCTGTTTCTCTTTAAACCTTAGTTTAGTGGAGAACCACTTTCATATACACGCTTTAGTTTGGCCCGGCAAATGGATGGTGACAGTAGTCACGTGGAAATGAAACTGGCTGCAGAAGATGAAGACAGTGGTGAAAGCTCCATAGAGAATAATCGTCCCCATGTCATCAAAAAAAAAACCGTTGGTGGAAACATCTGCTTTGGGCTTATTGCTATTACAATCTTTTTCTTGATTGGTAAGGAGAAGGACCCTTAGAAGGCCATCCATCCATCCTTCATTCTTTTTTGTGCCACTTTTGCTTTGTTAAGCTAACTCTGGAGTAGGTTTCACTGAGACGGTAGTGTTATAGAAAATATAAGACCAGGAATTGTGTGCTGGTCTATGTGTGGCCTTGGTAGGTGAAAAGCAGTTTCTTTGTCTGTATAAAATGTCATCCTAGGTAAATGTGATCTGTTCCACTACTAAAATTGAATCAAAGATCAGTCAGTGGTATTTAAATTTTTAAGACCAGTGAGACCTTTTGGTAAGTTTTTGTTTTGCTTTTATTTTTGGTTTAGCTTTGGGCTTGTCACCATTTTAAGTAAATGTTAAAAGCAATAACTTAGGAGGTATTTAGTTTTTTAAAAATATCAATTACACGTTTGTTAACTCATTTGTAAACTGAGAGGATTAGATAACCCACAAAATCCCTTGTAGCTGTGACATTTTGCGAATAGGGTTCTATGACTAGAGGAAAATTTTAGTAGTGTTAGAACTATGCCTCAGAGAGCAACTCTTGTTCATCCTTAGGATTTATGGTCGGCTACTTGGGTTATTGTAAACAGCTAGAAAACGTTAAATGTTTGAATGGTTCCAGTGGAGGAACAGAGCAAACTCAGGAAGAAGAAAAGGATGATTCACCAGGAGACCTTCCATTCCTGGAACCTCAACCTGCATTATCTTGGAATGACCTGAAGAGAATGGTGTCAGAGAGACTGAATGCTGGAAATCTTGATGACACAGTCAGGTAAGAACTTGGCAATGTTGAGTTTTGGTTTAATATCTAGGTTGGGTCTGTTTCTTATCTTGTATGAGACCCATTAAAATAAATGGATATTTTCAGGTATGAAGTGCCTTCTACAACACTTTATAAGTTGCATTCCTTGCATCTAGCGTAATCCTTTGCACATTGTAGATGCCAAGTTGAATTAATAAAATGAAGAATTAAGGTGCATTCTAATGGAGGATTGTGAAGTATGAAAAGGTACTGTGGGGATTCAGAATAATGCTTTATATTTCTCAGAGAGAGCTTTGTTTAGGCAGAATTCGATCTTAGGTGGATAGAGATTTCCCCAGGTAGAAATGGAAAGCTAAACAAGGCAGGAGGATGGGAAAATAGCAGGCATGTTTAGGGAACTGTGAGTAGTCCATCTTTCTGGGGTGTAGTGGGAGACTTAAAAGTAGAGAGCCTTGAATACCAGGCTAAAAAGTTTTATGTATTTATAGGTTTTATTGGTAGGTAGTAAAGAAGCCTTAAAGACTTGGGAAGGTGAGTGATGTCATCAGAGCTGAAGTGTTTTTTAGATAATAGAGCTATTGATAATATAGCAATAGTATAGTGAGATAGAGAGTAACTTCCTGAACTAGGCAGAGAAAGAAAGAATTGGGGAGAGAAGACCTGACAGAGTGGTAGTCATTTATCAAAAATAAGGATGTAAGAGGGACAGACCTGCGTAGGAATGAGGCTGCGATTTAGACATTGAAATCCTAATGAAATAGCTCCATGTAGGCATTTATCCGTAGTTGGAAATGTGTGACTAGAGTGGAAGAAAGTGTTCAGACCAGCAATATATTGGGGTGACCCACATAGAAGGGATGACTGTAGCGAGGAAAGCCAAAGGGCCATCTTGAAATGCCTGTGCTCTAAGGGAATGGGGAGAGCTCACATTGAAAGGCACCTAGAAACAATGCCATTTCACAGAAGCCAAGGACAGACTTTCAAGGCTGCCAAATCTTAAACATTTAGGATAAAAACCTGAGACATTAGGCTTGATTAGAATGGTAGAGACAAAAACCAGGTTGCAAGTATTAATGCTCTACCTAGTATGGTATGGGGGCTAGTCAGTGTCCTGTGTGAGCCAGAGAAAGCAAGTTGGAGAGAACATAAAGGATGGAGGTTTAAGGGCCTTCACCGTCACCCCACCACCACCTCCCAGTCCTATGGTATAATTATAGTGGGGGAAAGGGGAGAAGGGGCGTAACAACAGCGTTGCTAGCAGCTGCTGTGGCTATGTAAGACCAACTACAGGAGCTCACAGAAGGGCCGCCAACACAGGTTCTTTGATCTGCTTTTTGAAGGAAAGCAACTTTAAGGGGTTAACAATCTTACTTTAAATAAACATAAATCATTCACTTAGTTCAGGGGGGAAAAGGCAGCACCCTGAACTTCAGGGCAAATACAAACAGATCAACAGACAGATGTCGTCTGATCAGATCACTATAGTTACCAGAGAAGCACCAACATCTGGGTTTTAAAGCCCCAGTGGGGCTATTTCAACGGCTTGCCCAGAGTCTTGTCTCCCACACTCTTTCAGTGAATGTACCCCCAAAAGTGAAATGCTAACCTTCCAATACATACACCTGTTCAGGGCCCTGAGGGCTCGAGGTTCACCTTCCAGGTTGTGGGAAAGTTAGTTAATCTTTAATATCATATCACATACTTTGTTTCCAACCAATGACTCCAAGACAAAAAAAATCGCACTTTACCTGCCCCATTCAAACAAAGGCTAGACTCGTCAAAGGCGCTTGACAGCCTTAGCATCCCAAAAGAAAACAGCAAAAAGTCCTGCCCTGATTACCAATACATGGGGACATGAATTGGGAGGCTGTTGTAGTAGTTTAAGGGGGAAGTGGTGAGGTCTGGAACCAAGGTGGTGGGCTATGTATGTGGAAATGCAGAAATGGCAAGGTTTGGCAGGCAGCTGGTTGGATATTGTGAGATGTGAGTGGAGAGGCAAATATAGCACCAGGGTCATAAACTTGGGAATTTGGAAGAATGGTGACCTATGACAGGGGTCTCAGGAACTTTTTGGATTTGTTTGGCCTTCGCTTTGAAATGTCCAGTGGATGGCTAATGGTGTAAGATTACAGAGCTTGGGACCCTGTGGGCTGGATAGATGCATAGAGATGATGTGAGCCATGGGAGAAAAGCTGAGCCTTGGGGACAGTTAAGTAGCATGTAAATAAGAAAGCACAAGACTGAAAAAGAGCTGCCAGGCTGAGAAGAAACAGGAAAGAGCCCAGAGAGGGAAGTGGAGAATGTCCAGTGTCCAGCACAGTGCCTTGGCCAAGGGGAACCAAGGACCATCGGGGATATTTATCAGTAACTCTGGAGAGAGCATTTTCAGTTGAATGATTGTTGGAAGCCAGATTTCAAAGGTGTAGGGAGTCAGGAGAGGAAAGAGAGGCAAAGTCTTTTTCTAGGAGTTTGGCTGAGAAAGTGAGTTATAATTGAGGGAAAAGTAGGGTCTGGAGAAGGAAAGGCTTGCATGTTTTTGAAGGGCTCAGGGAAGGAAGCGGCAGGTAGGGAGAAGATGAAGGTGAAAGAGCATGCTTGAGGGGGGGCAGTCTGCTGGAGAAGAGAAAAAAGGATGGGGTTTATTCGAGGGTTTTGAAATGAGGAAATTCTGGGCAAATGGCTAAAAAGATGAGTGTATCTAGTAAACACTCTTGTGTGATTTCCAACAGCCCTGGAGAAAAGATCAAGTAAAGAAAAGTTCTACAGTTGACAAAAGTGCTATACAAATGATCTGGTAGAACACCCTGTGGGCAGCTAGGTGGTACAGTGGATAGACCTCCAGGCCTTCAAGTCAGGAAGACCAGAGTTCAAATCCAGCCTCAGACACTTATTAGCTCTGTGACCTTGGGCCAGTCACTTAATCATCCTTTGCCTCAGTTCCTCATCTGTAAAATGGGGACATAGTGGAGAAGGAAATGGCAAACCACTCCAGTATCTGTCAGGAAAGCCTCATGGGATGGGGGGAAGGTCACAACTGACACAACTGAAAATGAAGGAGACTGAATTCCCTTTAGAACATTAGAACTCCCAAATATATATATATAAAGTCCAGATTCATGTTCAATTTTCTAGGCTCTATAGGTTATCAGTCAAACTTTTATCACTGTTTATTTACTGTATACCCATACTCATCCATTTATTCATCTATTCACTTACCCACCCATACCTGCCTCTGTTCTTCAAGCTCTCCATGTCCTACAAGGCCAAACTGCTAAATGTACATTCTCTTAAATTACTGTTGCATGATGAGTCAGTCTGTACACCCCATTTGACATGTGTTGTACTTGTCATGCAAAGTACATCTCTTTATTAAGTCATTCTGTGAAAGAAAACAGACCAAAAACCCCCAGGAACAATAAAGAAAAACTATTTTTCATCTGCATTCCGGCTGTACCAGTTCTCTCTGGAGGTGGACAGCACCATTCATCATAAGTCCTACAGAATTGTCTTGGATCATTGTATTGCTGAGAATCGCTAAGTTATTCATATAGGTCATCACAGAATACTGTGGTTACTGTGCCGCACTAGTTTATGTCATATAAGCTAGCTTAGGGTTGAAGTAGATGATGTCTACAGGGCTAAGTACCTATCAGGAATCTTGGTAGATCCGTGGCAGGCAATTAAATACTTGTTTAAGAAAAGTTCCATCATTTCACTACTCCAGGAGCCTCAAACCATTATGCAAAATAGATATTACAATTGAAGATTGTCTTTTACACCTTTAGTTTAAAGTAAGATTGAATTATAAAGGCTTAATGCATAAACTAATTAGCGTAAACTACAATACTTAACACAGGAGTACAAATAGAGAAAATGAGAGCCTTTGTCTAGGAACTCAGAGTCTAACTTGAAGAAACAAAACGAAGGATGCTTAATGTAAACTAGCCGGTCAGGTAACAATGGGCAGGAATCTGGAGGCCCAGCAGCCTCAAAGACAGGTAGGATCCAGAGGACTTTAGTGACAAGGTGATGGTGAGGCTTGGGGATCCTCTACCTGACTGGGAGGCAGCATGTCAGTGTGTCAGCTGTGGAGTCTGGGGGGCCCTGGAAGAGGAGTCTAGATGCAGAGGAATTGAAGAGGGTGTTAAAGAAGAAGACATTCTGGACATTATAAGGAGATGACACTTCGCAAATTGGCTACTCTTGTTAGTAGAATAGCAAACACATTTTGTCTAGTTAATAAGGAATTATGTTACAGCTAAAACTAGGTAGTTTTGGAAATTTGTAACTTGACTTTTGGGGATTGACAGTAGAAGATGATCTAAAACTCATCATCCTGAGCTGAATATTCCATCTACTCTGAATTTCTCCACCTGCTCTTATTTTAAAACAGATGAGAATGTTATTAGTAATTAGGCTAATACAACCTTAAAAAAATATGGAAAGGTAATAACTGAACAAGGTGACTCTGCCTGTGGAAAAAAAGGCAGTTCCAGTGGGGTAGTGAAGATTGAGGCAAGTGGCACTGTGGAATAAGTGTTGTGTGGACCCATTTTCAAGAACTTGAGTTAGTCTCAGATGATTTAAATTTGCTTCATTTTTCTTCCAAACTAAGTTGAATTTTGAATGGCCTTTCTTTCTAGCACGTTGAGTAAGAAGTACCCTTCTCATGAGGCTGGCTCGAAAGAGGATGAGATGCTTGGATATTTTATTTATCAGCAGTGGAGGGACTTACAAATGAACAAAGTCTGGAAAGATAAACACTATGTTAAATTACAAGTCAAAGGCAGGTATGTTGACAGCAGTGGGGATTTTACAAAGCGACTGCTTTAAAACGTGAAATCTTTAATCTTAAATACCACTAACTCATACTAATAAGCCAAAATTCAATTATAGGTCATGTCAGATATTGTTATAGAATCAAAACATTAATTATTTTAAAGCAACTTCATTCTTTCTAGAATGTTTTGATACAAAACTTTTTTTTTTTAGTGGTCCCCAGAACTCAATCACCATATTGCATGAGAGTGGATATAACAGTGACACTTATCCTGTAGATGGTTATGTGGCATACAGTGACAATTCAACAACAAATGTAAGTGAGTTATGAGGCAGAAAAGTATTCTGACCCTATTTTGTGTTGGCTTTGGTTTTGGCTGTAAGAGAGCTTTTACTCTGGAGGTCTGGCAAGCCTGGCTGTCACCAAATTCATACCTCAGTGTTTTCCTCGTAATAACTCAACACTTACATTAAAAAAAAAACCAAAATTTGTGGACATTGTGCTAGCTTCTTAAGACTGTATATAATGAAATGCTAGAAAGTTCTAGAATAAATAATCTAAACTTGATGGGCATGGATGTTGCACTTTTGGTGGCTAATTTCTTTCTCCTTAGTTATTCAGAAAGTAGATCTTTCACAGCACTGGTCATGTTCTGCAGTAGCAGAATAACCTGCTCCAAGTGGTCTCCTAGATCTTTTAGTATAAAGATGTTTGCCAGTGACTTCAAACTAATATTTCTTTAAGTTTAAACTTTCAGAAAATCTACAATTTAACCAGATAAACTATTACTATAAAGTATGCCTACGTGCTTCTTTTTAAGCATATAGATCCAGTTATACAATATTGCTGTATTCAGAGTATTGCTGTCACTCACTGTTCGTGATATGTGCGTTTGAGTAAATACTTTCCTTCCCCTTTGGCACTATCACAGTAGCCTTTGACTACCAGTACAGTAAAGAATTAATTATCCTACTAAAATGGTGACTTGAAACAATTGTTTTCCTTCTAGGGTACACTAGTTTATGCTAATTATGGCTTCAAAGATGACTTCGAGAAATTGAAGTCAAAAAATATTGCCATAAATGGATCTGTGGTTTTACTTAGAGCTGGGAAGCTTTCTTTTGCGGAGAAGGTGAGTAGGTTATTAGCTATGATAATACCGGGGTGGGAAGAACTGTTAGCAAAACAAACGAATTCTGAAGAAGTTGGAGGCCCTGCAGCCTTACGTTTATTTACTTTTTCTTTTTTGCCAATTTCTAGAACTACAGTAATTTTTCATACTGGTTGGTGTTTCTTTGATTTATTCTTGAGTTGGGGCTTTGTGCCAACTCTGGGCTCAACCTTGCTATGCTTTTTGGGAGAGGTGGTTGTCCCCGCTTGGTCTTGCCCTGGATCCCCTGAGTTCTATGTTGCCATTCACACCTAGAGGGACCCCCTAGATCATTGAGATTCAGAGTGCTGAATCTTCAGGGCCCTCACCGGAATTTTAAGCCAGATTTAAGAGATCTCAGCCCCTAGCTTATCTTCATCTGATTATTGGCCTGCCTCTCCTTGCTTCCGGGCACTGCCAAGCTCTCCACCTTAGAGCTCTCTCAAGGGAGGCTTCTGCTGTGGCTGCCTCTGGACATAGGGCCTATCAAACTACATGTGTCCTTGGGTGGTCTCTGGCTGCCCTTAGAGGCTACTTGTACTCGCTGGCTTTGGTTTTTCCCTTTTTCCTATCGTCCTTCCTGCCTGGCTTACCTCTTAAGTGGTTTTGTGGTGTCATTGTAGTTTCTCATTCTATTTTTAAAATTTGTATAAAAAATTCCAGGCTTAAAATTCCAAATTTCTTGAGGATAGGGACTGTCTTTTGCCGCTTTGTATCCCTAGCCCTTTTTTCTTAGACACATCTAGCAATAGGGTTCTTACCACTTTTAACAATTCTTCATATTGAGCTGAATTTCTGCCTTCTACTTTTGTTAGTGCCAGTTCTGTCCATTTGTCCGATTCAGGAAATCATAATCATTTTAGTTGGAAGTCTAAATCCTGTATCATTGTAGAAACATAAAACTAAACATTTTAATCCTGTAAAATTCAGCCCCATTTAGACTAATGTGCCAAAACTTAAATATTATAATTTCTCTCCAGGTTGCAAATGCCCAAGAGTATAAAGCAGTTGGTGTCTTGATATACCTTGCCCGTTCTGACTTTGATATCGTTGAGGCAGATACTGTACCTTTTGGACATGTAAGTTTTTTTTCTCTCCCTGTCTGGATGAATATGTTCTAGAAATTGTTGGATTTGGTCTATAACAAAGGAAATGGAGCAGTGTATATGGCATCTTTCTGAAATAGTTATAATCTTTATAGATCAGAAGATTAGATGAATTTTGAGAGATCTAGCTCTGATTTTTGTGAATTGTTGGTAATAATGTAAAATAGATTTTCTTAGTGTCATCTTGGCAGCTTTATATGATTTTTACAGAGTTGTCCATAAACCTCTGAAAGATCAGGCATATTCTATCCATCGTGTGTACGAATCGGGGATTCCTGATTTCCCAAGTCCTTCAAGTTCTAGATATTGCTAAATCATTTGTCTATCATCTAGAACTGGGGTCTAATTAGATATGCCTGATCATAGTGTACAGATAAAAACTAGTCTTTTAGTACATTAACTCTTGAAATAATAGTTTATCTTGTTTTAACAGGCCCATCTAGGAACAGGTGATCCCTTTACACCTGGATTCCCTTCCTTCAATCACACTCAGTTCCCACCATCACAGTCATCAGGATTACCTAGTATTCCTGTGCAAACAATTTCCAGATCTCTTGCATCAAAACTCTTCAAGTAAGAAGTTGTCTTTGTGTAAGGTATAGTTTTGGAGGCTTGGGATTGACTCTTCTGAGAGTGTAAATGTTTGTAGATTTGGGGAACAGGGAAACTAAGAGTTTTGATGAAAGATAGGCTTGGTCTACTTCAAAATGGCTTTTGTTAAGCCATTATTCGGTCTTGTAGAGAAAGAGTGTTGGGTTGGAAACCAGCTCTACCATTTACTACCCTAGGAAGATCTTTTTCTCATTTGTGAAATCTCGAGACAACTTCTAAGGTCCTTTTGGCTCTAAATCCATGATGTTTCAGGGTGAAGCTTATACTTAAATAAAAGCCAAATGTCTTTTTTTGTGACCTGTTGTCAGGCCAGATCTTTACCTTCTATAGGCTTTTTAAACGACTAAATGTAGAATTTTTCTTTTTTCTGCCTGTTAAATTCTGTCATCTATTGTTCTAGGTCTCTTTCCTAACTTTGTCTATACTATATTCCAGAATCTTTTTGTTAGGCAAATAGTGAAGCAAAGACAATAGTAAAATAGTGTGTATACAGGTAAGTAAATAAGAGTTTGAGGAGGGAATAGAGTAGTGCCAAGAAGTGGCTCTTGTTCTCTAAGGTCTGACATTGTCATCAAACACTCTGACTGATGGTTATTTGGCAGAAAGGAGGGGCTAGCAGTTATGCTTCCATTTCAGTGAAATGAATGGAGAGTCCTGTCCTGAAGCCTGGACTGGAGATAGTGGCTGTAAAATAAGCTCAGACGTGAATGTGAGACTGACTGTCAACAACGTAATAGAAGAAAGAAAACTCCTGAACGTTTTTGGAGTTGTGAAAGGCGTTGATGAACCAGGTAAGGTGTTCTTTGGTGTTTTCTCCTTACAAATATATTTATATTATTAGTTTTTCCTGGTGAACTTCTGGCCTGTATAGGCTGCTGCTGGCTGCTTACGTGTTGGCTCCTACAGTTTGAGTTTATCATTTTTAATAGGGAGAATTCAGTAACATTCTAGGAAGCTTGGATATACTGAGTTTAAACATTGAATTCCAATACATTATTTGATATCATGGTTTCCAGTGTGTAGAAGCTAGAGAAATAGCTGCTTCTGAACCTGTTAGTAAATTAGCAAGTGAAAAGAGATACTAACAGGTAGGTACCTATATCCTTCCTGCTATATACGGATAGTAGACATTAAAATACTTAGCCTTTGATTCCTTGCCAAGTCTTGACTTTTATAGACTAAAGTTACTTGAGCTGGTGGTCCACAAGAAGCATGTCTTGTCCATATAGTTGGGGCTGTGTTAGGGAGGAGCCCACTCTTTACTTGAGTCATAATATCATAAGTGTAGGGCTACGAGGCTAGCACCCCAATTTGCTGTCTTTTCTCCCAAAGTACGTAGTCCCAACTCGTAATGAAAAGCAGAGTGGTACTTTACAGATCTCTCCCCAAAAGCCTGTTTTGTTTTCAAGATCTTTCACTTCTTCACAGATTGAAACTTCTCTTCAACCCATACAAACTGTATGAAAATTGAATTAGACATGAATTCAATATGATCTTTCTATTTGCAGATCGCTATATTGTGGTAGGGGCTCAGAGGGATGCATGGGGCCCTGGAGCTGCCAAATCTTTTGTCGGGACCTCTCTTCTATTGCAGATTGCTCGTGCATATTCTGACTTGGTGTCTAAAGGTAAAATTCCTTCAGGACTAACAGTGCCACTTTGAATTATAGTTGTGCATTTTAATTATAACATGGACCTCAGCATTCCAAGAACTATGGAATGTTTGGCTGAATCTTGGCCGGTATCCGCGCATTTTCCTTTTTGAAATTGGAAACTTAGGAAATCTGTTTCTGTAGGTGGAACTATGAGGGTTTCTGGTGAATTTTCCTTTTCAGTGCTTTTCTTGATCAACTAGCTATGAGGAACTTGTGTTTAATGTTCAGCCAGTAAGCGTTATGTTAGTGGTACAGTTCCTCTAAAGGAGACAACATGCAAACTACATACATTAAAGATAAATATGGTGTAGATGGGAGATAATCTCAAGAGAAGGCCTCTTGTAGGTAGAACTCATGTGAAAGAGAAGATTGGGAGGGCATAAGGAGGCCAGATTACGAAGGGCATTTTAGGCCAAATAAAAGATTTTCTGTTTAACACAGAGAGGTTAGAGAAGCCACTGTATTTGAGTACAGGGGTGTGCATGTAGCGTGGCCAGACTTGTGTTTAAGTGAGATCACTTGGGCTATACCAGAAAGCTGTTACAGTAGTTCAGGTATGAGGTAGGCCTGTACCAGTGAGTTAGCTGTTACGAGTGGAGTTAAGGTGTCGTATTCAAGAGATTGCGAAGATAGAATCTTTGTCCAGGATGACACTAGAGTTGGGAACTTGGCTGAGCTGGAGGTGACGTTTTCATCAATAATCAGAAAATGGGAGGAAAGATAATGTTTTAGACAGTCTGATTTTGGGATTTCCAATTCATCCATTTTCCAGGACTTCCAGTTCAATATGTCTAAAAGGCAGTTGGTGATATGAGAGGTAAGGAGATGATATAGAGGTAAGAGTGGTTAACGCTTCAGCCACATTGAAATGGTAATTCAATCCACTGAAATTACCTATATATACAATATATGTGTAAAGGGAGAAGAGAAGAAGCCCAGGGCGTAGTCATGGGATGAGGTGACCTGGAGGAAGAACCAGCAAAGACCAGAAGGAGTAGTCAGGAGACTCAAGTATACTGGAGAAGAGGATGAGCACCAAAGGCTTGACCAAAGAGGTCATGAGAGTTGGCAGTTCAGAGATTATTGCCAGGTTCGATGGAATGAGGGATATCTTGTCGGTACCAACCTAGTGTTTAGATTTGGAAGCTAGGCTACAGAGGGTTTAGAAGAGTGAGAAAGGAAGGAGAGCTACCAGTTAAAGAGAGCTTTGCTTTCTCAAAGAGTTTAGCCACCAGTAGCTAGCAGGGGGGTGGATGGATCAGATGAGAGTTTTAAGGATGGGGCAGACTGGGCATGCTTGTAGAAGAAACAACCAGTAGAGGAGGGAATGAAAGAAAGATCCGCAGTCCTGCTGGAGATGGGATCAAAAGTGTGTGTAGAAGAATTTTTTTTGGTAAAAGAGAAGCAGGAGAAGGTAGAGATAATGCAGGAAGATAACTGCCTGATTTCAGATGAGAAGAGGGTGCTCTTGGCAAAATGGCCTCACATTTTTTTCTTGGTGAAGTAGAACGTGTGAGATTCTTAGCTGTGAAAGTGCTTGCTATTGACTGACTGGCTGATAACTGGCTATGGAGGAAGTTATTTTTTAGCTGCGTATTTAGAGGGCGAAAAAAATAGTTAAAAGGTTCAGTGAGCCTTTTGGTCATGGAGCGTATAAGGATAGGGTCATGGCAAAAATTGATTTTTATTCAGCATAGGACATTCAGGTACATAAGCAGAAGCTTCTGTCTTCAGTTAAAACCTACCCCTAGAATTTGTTTAAGCACTAGAGTTTCACCACAGGGAGCTAAGGGACCTTCCGTTCCCTCTTTCTAATAGGCAGCCTGTCCACCAAGACTACCTTAATACCCAGAAACTGGACCTTCCCACCAGATGCTTGACCCAGCTGGTATCTCCGGCCCCATTTCGTTCTGGTCCTTAGACTCACTTGAGTGCCATCTGCCTTTACATTTCTTTCCAAGATCCTTGACAGTGACAGAACCAGTACCCCAAGTATCTGCAAAGAACTGAAGCCTCTTATGTGTACAGTCTCCCTAATGAGCTCCTCAAGGGCAAGGAGAGTCTCACTTTCAGTTGAACTACCTGCTAGCATGACACCTAGCGTTCATTATCTAACTGGACAGTGGTATTACTGGCAGACTTTAAATTACTTTACTTGCCTGGTTTACAGCATCTAAGTATACACCTTTACTCTAAACTTTTTTTAAACTAAATTTTTAAGGAAAAGTGAAACTTAGGAATATCCTTTTTTCGGGCAATCAGATTAAAATTTGTTGAAATGACTAATCTTGTTCTTGAAGAAAAGATAACATACTTCTTGGTAGAGGATTCTGGGTATTTGTACACTGTCAAACTTGGTCAGTTTTGCCTAACGGCTCTCTCCTATATACCCCTCCTAAAGTGTAGAATTCAATGGAGGGAGGCAGTCTGTTAGAGAACAACTAAGGTCTAATACAAAAAGAATCAACAAAACTTAAATTTTATTTTGTCTTAAGATGGATATAAACCCAGAAGAAGCGTTGTCTTTGCCAGCTGGAGTGGTGGAGAATTTGGATCTGTTGGTGCCACAGAATGGCTAGAGGTATGCTGTTTTTACTGAATTTTCCAATCAAGAGTTCTTAATTAAATGGTACTGGTTAACATGGACATGGTAATGATATTTAGCAGAAATACCAACCTTTTCATTTCAAATTGAATTCTTAAACAGTACTACGGAGTCACAACGTTTTGCTTGTATTCTCTCCTTGTTTAGGGTTACCTTTCCACATTGCATCTGAAGGCTGTCACTTACATCAATCTGGACACTGCTGTTGTTGGTAAGCTTATGTTCTGCAGATTTCCAGGGGTTGCAGTACGAAGCTGACCTCAGGAAAGCTTTATGTATAGAAATGGCACCAACAGCTCTAAATTGTCCATTTTCACATTTTCTCTAAGTAACTTTGAGTAGCATTTAAGCCTAGAGTCATTGCCTTAAGGGTTTTGCTGAGCAACAGGGAAATTAAATTACCGTAACATTTGATCACTAAATTGCTCAAGTTATTCCATATAAAACAAATATTCTTGGGCTTCTGGCTTATGTTCTGTTACGTTGTGCTATATATACTTGCTAAGGAAAAGATGTTGCTTTGACTTCTGAAAGTATTCAATATGGTTTCTCATAGGTCAGAGTTTTAGCATAGTCTTTAATAAAACTAATGAAAATCACTACTGGACACTTTTTTTTTCTGTTCTGTCATTTTTTCCTGTTTCTCTAAATGACTTACTAGGTTTTTTGAGTTAGGTTATGAGGCTTAAAATCACATTAAAATTGAATCTAGACAACCATCAAAATTAGTATGTCAAAAGTTACTGTGGAAAATAAGTATTGTTGACTGACTCTACAGGTTCAAGTAACTTCAAAGTCTCTGCCAGTCCATTGTTGTACACACTCATCGAGAGAATCATGAAAGAGGTGAGTCTTGCAGTTGGTTGAATTGGTTTTTATAGTGTGTTAATTGGGATATTTAGGGACTGTGATTTTATCAATACAGGGAACTACCAGGTGAGGAAACTCCATCTGTCAGTGTAGTGCCCGTCTTGGCACTGAATACTTCCAGCAGTTGCCCAGAGCACCATGAGGTGGTGACTTTGCCCAAATTTAGCCATAATGCATGTAATAGTAAACTGCATTCCTGTATCACCTGCATTACAGATAGGACTAACTTTTCACTTAAGATTCCCTTACCTGCTAATGAATAAATGTGGGATTCCCTACTATATACCGCGTACTGTAGGGCTTATCAGATCATGTCTGGTTGACCAACATTTCTTTGAAAAAGAATGAGTACTGAACAAGTTAGACAAGGGCCTTTATGGGTTGGGTTAGTTCAGGGTTTCACAAAAGTGGAGAAGTGAGACTAGCATTAGCGGTAGGAGGTTCCAATGCAAAAAAAAAAAAAGCGTGCAGGTAAGAAATGAACATATCTAGAGGAACTAATTCAGATGAAACAGAAAATACACGCTAGAATAGCCAAATCACCAAACCAACTAGATTGTATGGTTACGTTGTTTAGAACCCTAGTTCCTTCGCCCAGTTTAAAAGTAAGGAACCACTGTGGGCCATGAAGTGAAATGCCATACTAGATTTCCTGGAATAGATTGGAGAAAAATAATAAATATAAATAAGGTTATATTTTAGGATTGAATAAATGCTCAACGCCATGGTTTAGTGTGCAAGATTCCATTAATTGCAGAATGAACTAAGCTTATCAGTAGGTGGGTGGGGGGCTACTAGCATATAATGGTGGTCCAAGCAAGTTTTTCGTGTTGGTCTCTTTGTGTCCAGGGGAGTAAATAACTCTTGTTGTGAAGAGATCAGTAATTCTTTGGAAAGCATAATTAGAATTAAATTTTTTTACATTAATAAATAAATAGACCTTGTTAAAAGGGTATTACTGAAATTAAAAAAAAATGAATAATTTACATCTTTTTATACTCTTCAGTCTTGGTTAAAAATCTTCTAAGCTTTGGTTAAAAGATGTTTCTAAAATTAACTGAATTTTGCCCAAGCTCGGGCAGCTTTCAATTGAAGTTGATGCCAGTTTAGTTTTTCTTGCACGCAGGTAAACCATCCAGTTACAGGACGGCCTCTCTTCAGAGACACTAACTGGATCAGTGAGGTGTAAGTTTGCTACTTCAGTGAAGAAACAGAGTGGCCCACCAGCCTAATCATATCAGCCGAAGGCTCTATACTTAGCTCTGTGTTAAAATATTGTAGTTTAAAACACCTTTTTAAAAAATGGGCTACTTCAGTGTTTAATTTCACTAAAACTTTTTAGAGGGAGGTGCTTGCTATAGAGGTATTCTTAGTCATAATGGCTAACACTTGGTTTCCTTACAGGGAACCACTTTCAATGGAAAATGCTGCTTACCCTTTCCTTGCCTATTCTGGAATCCCATCAGTTTCATTCTGTTTTTGTGAGGTAAGGTTTGTTTTGAGTGTTCCTTTAAAAACAAACCAAAACAACTTGGGTCACGTATATAAATCTTTGCATTTGTCAAACCGTTATTATAGTCATTTACATTAGTTATTATAGTTATAGCATAGTTATTATAGTCGTTCATAATACATTTAGTGTGTTGTTCCACTAATCTACTTTTATGTCTCTTAGCCAGTGCTAGATTTTTGATACAGTTTAAAGTCTCTGGCTGAATTTCCTTTTTTCCCCCACAGTACATTCTCAACAAACGTTTATGTTGAATGGTTAGAATAATGGAGTTTAGTCAGCTTGTAACTGCAGCATAGTACAGTTGATAAAATTGGCGTCTTGACTGATACTGGTTGGTCATCATCTACATGGTTATTTTTCTGACTAGGAAATACTTTTAAGTTTTATATCAAGGACATTTTCATTCACTTCTGCTTTTAAAATCCTCTTGAAGCAGATTTTAAACCTATTTCATATATATATTGAATGCCAAATTGAGAAGCAGTGTGCTGTAGACGTTAGAGAACCAGCCTTGGGAAGTTGGGAAACCCTAGTTTCAAGTATTGGCTCCAACAGATAAGATGTTTATAAGGAAGCTAGAATTAGTATAGGACCGCAGGGAAACTTCATTCTCCCCTAGCTTGGCCTTCAGAGAGGAAGGTATTTCTGGTAGAATGCTCATGAGTATGAATTCAGATTTGATAGACTTGGGTAGAAAAGACTAGGAACAACTTTTGAAACTAGAAAGGGGGAAATTTTATGAAAGGAAATAGGAAAGCTGATGTACTTGGGAAGGAGAGATAAAAGTAAATTCATGACTTACAATTTATAGTGGCCAAGGTTGCTTCTAGAAAAGGGATTTTTTA
Source organism: Phalanger gymnotis (assembly GCA_028646595.1). NCBI lineage: Eukaryota > Metazoa > Chordata > Mammalia > Diprotodontia > Phalangeridae > Phalanger > Phalanger gymnotis. The sequence goes on along the minus strand of CM053622.1, from coordinate 544,078,744 downwards.
AAAAATGCCTTCTCTTTGAAATACTGATAATGGGTGAGACATGCCTGATGCATTGACTGGTTTTGCTGAACTGGGGGCCAGGAATGGGGAGAGTTGTCGGGAGGTGGGAAGATACAAAGCTAGAAAATCTGAGGCAAAAGTAATGGAAAAAATCTAGAGCAATGGAAAGGCATCAACATTGAAGTGGCTGATTAGCCATCCAGTAGATAAACGTTAGGCAAAATGTTGGTGACGGTCTTAATGTTAATGTGGACAGTTGGGGGTATGGCGACTAAACTCTGAATCAACAAAGAGTATTAAATTTAAGCCCTAAGAGAGTAATCCCTTGGTGGGGGGTGAGGTTCTTTAGATGTAGCCCAGAGCCACAACTAGGGCAGGAAGATCAGGGCCTTCCCAACCTAGAGAGGAGTTGTTCACTGAAGATTATCTGCCAGCTCAGTCTCTAGATGGTTATGTCATTGCCAAGGCTCCCTTGATCTGACCATCATGATAGCCTGACATGTTGGCACAGGTGACGTCCTGAGGCTTTCCTGTGCTTCAGGTGAGCTTGCCTTGTACCAGTTTTGTCCTCCCCCACCTGGAAGTTCTAGGAGGCTCCACCCATAGGAGTCCTGGCATTTCTCCCTCACACGGCCTTGTATTTTGAGCTCTTCCCCCAGTCTGCCTTTCCTTCACTACACCCCAAAGGAGTTTTTCCCAGGTGCCTGAAATCCTAGTTGGAACTTGGGATTTGGGTGAATGGAATAGAGACATGTTTACAGAGCTGAGAAGGAGAAACTGAAATGAAGTCACTGGAAAGTATTTGGGGTGAAGAATATGAACAGGTGCTGAACTTTCCTTAGGAGTTCAAGTGTCCGTTCATCTGTAAAATATGTCTCCGATGACCTTTGAATAATAAGTAGAAGAAAAATCTGGGGAGAGATTTCAGGGGTCTAATGCTTTCTAAAAATATTTTGAAAACTATACTTCAACACCATTGGTTTCTTAGTAATGCTGTATATATACATTTAAAAATCATTCTCACACAGGGGGCGGTCCATGACAAAAAAAGGCTTAGAACCCTCGCTTTAGGAGTGATATTGGGCAGTGGCGGCATGGTGGTCAGGGGACACCCAGCTTTATCAAAGCTAGGAACAAGAATGCCCACACGGGAGGAAGGGAGGGAAGGTTCTGGACATTGTATGGAGAGGTGGGGGTCAAAGCAAGTAGAACTGATGCTTACTTAGTGTCTAAGTGAAAGCAGCAAGAATGAGGGTGAAGCAAAGGAGTGACAGTCGTAGGGAAGCACTGCCGCAGTAGTAGATACTGTAACGGGTCGACAGACCTATTAAGCTGCCAATTTAATATTTTTAAAGCACAGTTAAAACAATGTCATTCCTATGCTCAGGAAGCTTCAGTAGCTTTAGCATTAAATAGAAATTCCTCTGTCCTTCACAATCCGGATGCAGTTTTATTTTCAGTTCTGGGTTCTCTACCTCCTTCCTTCCCTTTTCTCACCTATTGAGGAGGCGAGAAAAACAAAACCCATTTCAAATATGTATAGACATGAAGAACAAATTCCCACATTAATCACGTCCAAAAAAGGAAAGTAGGTTCGGTCCCTCAGCACTCCGTCTGGAGGTGGAGAGTATGTTTGATCGCAAGTCCTTTGGCCTTGAGGTGGATCGTCAGTTACTAGGCCTTTCAGTGCTGAATGTTTCTTGCAGAGTTGCTGTTGTGGGATAAAAATGTCCTGGTTCTGTTCGGTATCAGTTTCTACAGTTTTTCTGAAGCCATCCCCTTCATCATTTATCATATTCATGTACCACAACTTGTTCAGCCATTCCCCAGTCTGATGGGCATCCCCTCAGTTTCCAGTTCTTTGCCACCACAAAAAGAGCTGCTGTAAATATTGTGCACATGGGTCCTTTGCCTCCTTTGATCTCTGGTGTATTGACTTAATTGCAATATGGCTATTAGACTTGCCTCACTGTTTCCTGGTCACAATGGCCCATCTCCTGTCTCCATGCCTTGGCCTAGACTGTCTCACAGGCATGGAGTGCTGGGCTTCCTTACCTCTGTCTCATGGGATCCCTTATTTCCTTCAGAGCCCCTCTCAGGTGTCTCTTCTCCCATTATGACCTATCCTGGTCCCTTTGCTTCTAGGCCCTCCCCATCATTTCCTCTGTGCACTTAACTGTATTGGTGTTTCCCTTTCTAGTAGAAGAGTAGCCTTGAGGTCCTGGACTTTTTTCCCTTTCTGTTTCCATCAACTGGCACATCTTAATTCCATGATGTAGCTAATTGAGGTCAGGAGCTTTCATTTTTGGCACATAGGTAAAGCACTTAGTAAATGCTTGTTAAAATGACCCAGTCATGGGCCCTCCTCCCTTAGAACTATTATTGTCATTATAACATTATAGTTGCACAAATAATTATAATTATTTTTAGTTATTATGTTCCCTTAGCACTATTATTATAACTTAGAATTATTTATTTCCCTCAGAAACAAACCTGAATTCAAGGTTCCTGAAACTCTTTTTCCAATACCAATCAGATTTTGTTTGTTTTCTAGGATAAACCTTACAAATATTTGGGCACCAAACTGGATACTTATGATAAACTGGCAAAAGATATTTCTCCACTGGGAAACCTGATGTACGCAGCTGCAGAAGTGGCTGTCCAAATGGTGATTAGGCTTACCCGAGACCATGAGTTGTACCTAGATTATGAAAGGTACAATGAAGAGTTATTCAGTTTTGTCAAGAAGCTTTTGGTGTACAAGTCAGAGTTAAAGGTTTGTACTATATTGAGCTTGGTCTCTTCCTTAGGTTTTAGCTGTCAGAATCCTTGTATTTTTATATCTTCTTGGGAAGTTTGAGTGTGCCAAAAGGAGAAATATTTAAGTACTACTGTACTTGGCTTTGTATTCCTTAAATCCCTAGGAGAAATCCAGTATTTAATTCGATAAAGGTTCTCTTGTCTATTAGATTTGCTGTGTGAAAGGTAGAGAACTTGACTGAAATGAGTACTTAAATTTGTGGAGAAATACTTTGTCTAGGAATGGGAGGACTCATTAAGTCTTTGGTAGTTGACTTTGAACAGAATACTTTGCCACTTAGGCTGTAAACTTTGTGTTGTCTGTTTCAGAGCCTGAATCTGAATTATGAATGGATGTTCTCTGCTCGTGGGGACTTTAGCAGGGCTACCCATGACCTCACAAATGACCTCTATCGATCAGACACTACCAATAGGCTTGTTAATAGAGAAATCAATGATCGTATCATGAAAGTAAGTAATTTGCCCTTGGTAAAAACATTGCATTTACAGAATGAAGAAAATCCAAGAATCCTGAACTAGAGGGGACCTGGGAGCTAGGCATTGAACCTAGAGACTGGTAGGAAATATAGGTGCAGAACTCCATATTGAATTGTAGGTAAAATAGGATTTTACTTACCATCACAGCAGGCGATGACTCTTGTTAAGAGTGGCGTTATTTGTCTTTATGTAAGTGGGTTCGCTATTTGCATTAGAAATTCTTAAATTTCAACAAATTTATAAAGCCTTAAAAGATTTAATATTTCTGTAAATGTAAACTTTAATTTAGAGCCGCACCTGAACTTGAGCCACCAAGTATATTGACTGCCTAATATGTGATAACTGCCTGGGGCTAAGGACTTCATCCTGTAGATGTTCATGCCTGCTTCCACTTCAGCTTTTTGACCCCTTTTATATTGCATATTTACACCTCTGACACGAGATTAAGTAAAACAAACTTTTTTGTGGTCATCTCTGAGATCAAATATAAAATGAAAATTGCTAGTCAATAGCTTACTTATTTCATAATTTATGATTGTAATTTCATAATTATAGCAATTTTTGTTTTAGTTATTGTTATTGCTTGATGGTGTTTTTGGAGATTGTAACAGATATTTTTTAAGCTTTGGAGCAAGAATCTAAAATTTTTTAAAAAAAGATTGTGTGTTTCACCTCCTTACCTTTTGGATAGTAAAGCAAAATCAGTTTCCATTTAGGCTATGTCTAAAATTGTTTCCTTCCATCTTGAGTCTGTTCCCTTTCTTGTCAGGAGATGAGTAGCATCAGTTCTTTCAGAATTCTTGCCTTTTCAAAGTTTTGTTTTTTAGAAGCGGTTACCAGATTGGTGTGCCTTAATAGAAATTAATGAATTTTTTTGATCTTTTAGGTGGAATACAGCCTCCTCTCTCCCTATGTCTCGCCAAGGGAAACTCCTTTTCGTCATATCTTCTGGGGATCTGGCTCTCATACTCTTTCAGCTTTGTTAGACCATTTGAAACTTTTGAAGAAGAGAGACAATAACTTCAATGAAACACTGTTCAGAAACCAGTTAGCCCTTGCTACCTGGACAGTTCAGGGGGCTGCCAATTCACTGGCTGGTAATATTTGGGACATAGACAATGAATTTTAGATGAAATTCCCACAACTCATCTGAGAACAATAAGGCAGTGTAGTCCTCAAAAATCATTACTGGTCTTATCCAAAATTTTCAGCAGGACTATAAAAGTTAAAAAGCTTTGTTAACAAAAACTAAATCCTGCCTAGCAGTTAGTACAAGGTAGGTACTTGTACTTAATGCCGGGCAAATGTTTTGCACCCTGGCCAAACTGAACTCAGTCTCTTGAAAAATTGTTAAGACTTTTCCTTCTAGTTCATCTGTAGGCTCCAACTAAGGTTATTTGCAGTGTTAACTGCCTCCCAGCTGATCCCCTTCACACAACCAAAAGCAGTTGGGGGAACCACAGATCCAATAATGGCCCTAATCCAACAACTGTTACCCTAAACATGGGAAGAAAGGTGCCTACTTAAGGACCTTGAATGTCCACTTTAATGTGTTATCTCTTGCTGTTGATCAAGGGATAAAGTTATGAGATGTATTAGTTCTCTTCCCTCTGAAACAGAGCCAGTCAGGGAGAAGACTAGGACTCCCTTGCCAGGAGTGGCTAAGATAGAGGTGATTCACCTGAATAAATTGTATTTGGTGATTACCACAGAAGCACGACCCTGGTGTGTACCCTAGAATTCTTCATTGATAGAGGAGACTAGAAGCCAAAGAACTTTTTTGATAACTTTTTTCTGCTGTCTCTCCCACCTGTCCCCCTTCCCCAAGAAGAAAATTGGCTTTAGTGACTTTTCCGTGCAGTCCTCTGAACTATCTCAGATTGATATGGACTATTGAAAAGATATCACTCTTGCTCAGTTTGTCAAATCTAAACTATATGTTTGCCAAATTTTGGCCAAAAAGTTAACCTCATGGGAAAGCTTTCTATTATTTGGCACTGAGATATATTTATTTGTCTTTATTTATCAGTGACAGAGTTCACTATAAATGGTGTTTCATTTTTTTATAGAAGATAATTATCGGAAGCAGTGCCTTCCATAATTATGACAGTTATACTGTCGTTTTTTTGAATTAAAAGCAGCATCTGCTAATAAAACTGAACAGATACTAGAAGTTTTGCATTTGATTTGTGTGCTGCCACTGGACAGGTCTTGACTAAAATTTAAACTGACCACAACTTTTTGAGTAAATGAGATAAAGTCAAATCCTTGGAGATACCCTGTTGTTGAACAGAACATGTCAGGATTAGAACATTTTAGTAAAATTGGCTCATTTCTCACATGTATTTAACACAAAGATAATGAAGTTGATGACATAAATAAACCCAATTCTATTAAAAAGATTTCAACAGTGAAGGCATGCCTGCATTGCATCAGAATTTCAGTGCAAAACTTCCAGTACCTCTTTTACAAATCTAGCTTACATTATCGGAAGCAGTGTCTTCCATAATGAGTAAAGAACAAGGTAGCTTTTGCCTACCACGGTGTTTATATCGGAGACAGTGATCTCCATATGTTACACTAAGGGTGTACGTAATTATCGGGGACAGTGTTTCCCATAATTTTCTTCATGCAATGACATCTTCAAAGCCTGAAGATCGTTAGTATCTAACATGTATTTTCAGCATCTTTTTATTCTCCCCTTTTTAGTTGCAGAAGCATACCTTGCAGTCAGCATTGTCTAGTAAATATTCAACCATTGGTAAAAACTGTTTCAGGTTTTTGTGGGTTCCCCCCCCCATTTAATATGGGTGTTTTCCTTATATTTGTGGTTTCTCCAGATTTTCTGTTAGACTAGTATGTCAGGGCCTACATTTAACAATGAATGAATGTGCTTACTTTCCACCTGTTTGCATTTCTTGTGAACTGGTCCTAATGAAAGTTAGAACCAACTTGGGTTTGGTTTTTTGGGGGTTTTTTTTTGAGTTGGGTTTTTTAAGCTGGAAAGGGGGTGGAGTGGGAGAAGGTTTACGGGGATCTCTGAAAATGTTTATCTGCTTAATAGAATGGTGGCCATTGTAGATGCAAACAAATCTAGAAGCATATGTGGTTAAAGGGCTTTACTCTTTTTAGCAAATGCCCATTCTAGCCATCGGCTCCTTGGAGGTCATCCAAAATCATCACACACCCAGACAATGGCAGGTCCATTAAGGTGTCTTCCAGTGAGATTGTAGAGTCAGGAACTTGAATTTGTGACTGTCTGAATTCTTGTGCAATCTGATCTTAGCCTCACCAATGATCTAGGGAGGGTAATTCAGTATTTAATAATAGCCACTTATGTGAAAGAGGCAATATGGTTGGGCCCAGTGCTTCTGGACTAAGCTCACAGACTTTAATATGGCCTGTTCTTTAGAACCAAGAGTATGTATGTGTTAGTAGTATGCAGGTTTGGGGAAGGGGTGATGCTTTTCCTCTGGTTCAAATGGTTCTTGATTAATTGGCCCAAGACGTGTCCCTGGGAGTTCAGGGATGTTCAGAAAAGTGGTAAAAAACAGTCCGTCAATTGAGGCTTAAGATCAAACAAGGGACATCTAGTGCTCGTGATTCTTTGTTTTGGTGTTGGGTGACGCTTGTCTAGTACTTGCATGCATCTCACTGTGTGCTTATTTCATCAATGTTCAGCCGCTAAAACTTTCACCAGGTTAAAATGATTGTATTAGACACTCAGCTGTGTTTTTGGTGCATAGATTACTGCTGTTACTAGTCACTAGCCGGTATGTGAAATATCGTAGAGGTTTCTTGTTACTTGACTAAATAAAATGCCCAAAGACATTAATTTTTGTGACTGCCATATTCATTTTTGAGGCTTTTACTTTTTAAGATTGGGTATTGGGAATAAATGAAGGAAGATGCTGTTTGCAACCGGAGAACTGAACTATTTGTGTCATATTGGAAGATGGGGAAAGGGAGGGGGAAGAAAAAATGCTGCACGATAACAAGTTGTACATAAGTGTATTAGTCAGGCAATAAACACAATATTGAAGACAATTGTGAATATACCTGTGTAAATTCTGTATCTCAAAGTATGAGAGACTCTCCATATAGAAAGCAGAAGAACAAAACATTTATTTAGACACCAGAGAGCCAGATGCCATAACCAGTAAGTCCATCCAAGCAGTAGCCAACTCCCCCATGACAGCAGGAAACTTAAGACAGTGTCACAGCAGGGACCCTCACCATCCATTAGCATTCTACCCTTCTGCTGGGGCCTAACCACTAACACACCACGTAGCCCTTTGCCTCAGCTCAAACTGCTGTTTGCATTTCGTATGACACACTTACCTTTGCCCCTTGCAAGCTCCTCCCACCTGTGATGTAAGCAGGTCACATGGCCTATTAATGGGTGGGAAAGATCTTCAAATCTAAACTGTCACTACAATAATGGATTGTGGTTTTTCTGTTCCACTTTGTTAGAGAAATGCTCGTTTTATTTCCTAAGTTTAAAATTTAAAAATGTTTGGTTTTTTTGCTTTTTTTATTTTGAAAAATTTAATATATGCTGGATATAGAGTCACAAATTTTGGATTAATTGTAAATGCTTTATTTGAACATAACCGAAAATTTGGTAATCTGATAACGCTGGTTGAATTCTGCTTTACCATAACAGTAAGAACATTAGAGGACAAGAGGTAGTGCTACATTGCCTCTGATACATACTGACTCTGTGACCCTGGTGAGGCACTGCAGCCCTTTTTAAAGTAACTCATCAATTAGGATTCTTCCTCAAGTTAAACTTGTAATGAAACTTGTAATTATATTTTAATATTACATTATGTGTTATAATTAATAGATAAACTATGATGTGTGTCTGTCGAATACCAGCATTGGCACAAATGCAAAAAATTAAATCCATGCTCTGCAGAAGTTTGTGTTCAGGGGAGTGAGGGAGAGGAGAGAATTGGAATTGGGAGCAATGGGGAAAGACTTCATGCAGAACAGGGCACTTTGAGAAAAATATGTACGTAGACATGGGCAGCAAGTTGTTCCGGCCTGATATAGAAGCAGGTGAGTCCTCAGGGAAGAGGGAGAGTGTGATATAAGTATGAAAAAAGCACAGATGAAGCACTTTTGTGCCAAACACTATGCAAGACACAGACTACAAATAGAAAAAGATTATCTCCGGGGGTTCACACATCAATTGGGAAAGACAATATATGGTAAGAGAATTCAGCTGCTGGGCCAATAGAAAAGCCCAGCAAGGGCTTGGATAAGGGTTCAGCCTGGGCAAGCGTCAAGGTCCAGAAATACTTAGGTTGCATCTGAGTGTCTGCTGCACGGGAACTTTACCGGAGTAGAGGTGAGGGCTTTGATGTCCAGCCAGGAGAGGAAACTGGCAATTAAGTTAGAGGAGGGGAGGGGGGAATTGGGATCTTGCAGGTACCTCCATGGGATTTAGGGTCCCCTGAGTGAGGTAGGGTAAAGAAGATGTGTGCATGTCTTGACAGGAGAGCATACCAGAGGAGGCCAGTTGCACATGGGAAGGGAAATTGGTATAATGTTGAAAAATACGTTAGGGCCAGGTTAGTTTTAAAAGCCAAACTCATAGAAGCCATTGATGTGTGGGCATCATTACTTGGGGACAGCTGAGTATGCTGGAGGAGAGATTTGAGTTAGGGAGACCAATTAGGAGGCTACTGGTGATTGGTACCCTTGAAATTTGATGGGGGAAGGGGGATAATAGAAGTTTAATTTGAGATGTCTTTGGGACATACAGTTTGAAGCTGGCAATGTGGGAGTTTAGGAGAGATGAGGACTAGATCTGAGTCATCTGCCTAGAGAAGTAAAGGTATGGGGACTGACGATTGGGCCTGGGATTTCCAAAGCCTTGGGAAGCACCCATGGTCAAAAAGCATGAATGATACTGCTGCTGTAAAATGGTGCAGCATCAGAAGCTGAAATGGCTTTTATCAATGGAAGTGATCAAAAGTCATCACTGCCCTGTGGCTGACCTCTCAGGACCTCGTGAGCTGCAGTCTCCTATATGGGTTGGTCTCCTTGTCAGAAAAGATCCTTGAGAGCTTTTCTCAGTACCCCCAGCACAGTGCTTTGCACATAATAAGCAATTAAATGTTTTTTTTTTTCATTCAATTTTGAGCCAGCAAAGGAGATTTGAGTGGTTAGAACCAGGAGAAAGGAGTCTTGTAAAAACCCAGAGAGCAGAAAGAATCTGGGAGTTGTCAGCGATGTCAACACACTAACACGCTGCAAAGTGGCACAGTGGACAGCTCAGCAAAGGAGATGTTGGAAGTATTCACATGATTAAATGATTAAGTGACATGATTAAAGCTTACTTCAAAAATGTGATTCAAAAAATGTAACAGGGGCATCTAGGTGGCACAGTGACAGGAGGACCTGAGTTCAAATCCAGCCTCAGACACTTGACGCTAGCTGTGTGACCTTGGGCAAGTCATTTAACCCCAATTGCCTCGCCTTCCCCCTCCCAAAAAATGTAATAAAAATAAATTGCAAAAATATAATTTTGCTATATAAAGAATTCTGAATATGGAGCATACAAATTGGTATGGGAAAACTTGAAGTGATACAGATTGAGTGAGGAGAACACACACTGACTTCAAACTAAAAAAACCACGAAACACAAAAGTCATAGTAAAATAATGGACGATGTCAGTACTAATTTTTAAAGGCATTAGCTGATAAGTTTGGTACACAGTCGTTAGCAGTCATTTTGTTCTGCTGCGTTCCTATGTAGATCAAGAGAATGCCACAGATGTATATTTCATTTCAGCAATAATAATAAATAATAACTAGCCTAGAGGCGTAGTACTTTGAGATTCACAGAGTTTTAGCTCATTTTGATAGCATATTTGTATTTGGTGGGCTGAACTTTGAATTTCTCATGTTGAGGTCATGGCATTTAATAAATATTTGAATTGACATGAAACATGGGGTGAATTTGGGTATCTTCACAACCGATTGACTAAAAACAATATAAATGTCAGCTTTGTGGGATAATTTGAATGGCATGTCTCTGGGCTTGTCAAAGGCTTGGCTGTTTTACATTTGATGATGACTTCAGTAAATCGAGGCATGTCAAATTGGTGTCTAACATCAAACCAAGAGGCAAACACATAGGATGATGATGTATAGAGGATGAATGAGTATAATGAGATTTTAGTGGATTCAAAAAATCAATTGCACAAATACAGTAGAGAAGGCATATTCAGACAACACTTTGGGTAGTTAGGTGACACAGTGCATAGTCAGGAAGATCTAAACTCGAATCTGGCCGCGGACACACAAAAAGACACCCCAGGTGAGTCACTTACCTGCTACTTGCCTCGGTTTCCTCAAGTGTTAAAAAAAAAAAACTATAACAGCAGCTGCTTCTCAGGATTGTGAGATAATATTTGCATGGTGCCTGCCTGGCACATAGTAGGCCATTTGTGTTCCTTCCCTTCCACTTTTCTTGTGGGCTGCAGCTTGGTAAGAGTTAAAAATGAAGTGCTACTGTGACTTTATGCTGTATTCATAACAAAGGAGATCTCATCCTATTGTCTAGTCGAGAGTCCAGTCATAGTCTTAGAAAAAGCTACTGACAAGGTGATGCACATAAAGAAAAATGACCATAATGGTGAAGCAATGGAAAACTAGACCATTACAAAGAAAGGTGGAAGGAATTTAGCTTATTGAGCTTAGAGAATGGAAGACAGAGGGTTGGTTATAGAAGAAGGAACCTAAGGAGCGAATGTCTGCAAAATTCCTAAACTGATTTTGCTAAAAGGCTAGTCTGACATCGTCCCTCTCCTGCTAGTAAACTCCAATGGCTCCCCATCACTTTTGAGTTGAAAGAACTGGGCATCTTGACCTTAAGGGTTAGTCACAAAAGGAGAAAGGGACCTCAGGAGTCATCCAGTCCAACCCCAAAAGAAATCTCCACTATATCCACAGAGTTGCTGAAATGATTTTGCTAAAATGGTCTGATCTTTGCTAAAAGATCACTCTCCCGCTCAGTAAACTCCAATGGCTCCCTCTTGCCTTTGGGATCAAATATAAATTGCCCTGGCATTTAAAACCTTCACAACCCCAATTCTAGGTTATCTACATTCCTGCCTTTCACTCTCTAGCCAGACTGAAAGCTGTGCTATTCCTCATCCGTGGCATTTCATCTCCTGTCTCTAGCTGTGGTCCGTGCCTCCCTTCTTCCTCTTCAGATCCCATTGTATTTCTCTTCAAGATTTAACTCAAGCATCGCTTTCTAAATGAAACCCTCCCTGAGTCTCCCCAGTTTCTTGTACCAGAGCTCTAAAATTACCTTGCATCTTCATCCAGGTCATGCCCATGGGTAGTGAGCCCCCAGAGAGCTGTCCTAGGCTTTTTCTTCTATATAACTTCTATATATTCTATAGATGTCTAATGTACAGATATAATATGTGTATGTGTGTGTGTGTGTATATATATATATATATATATGAATATATTCTTTCACTTGATCATCTCGCCATTGATTAAATTCCTATGCAGGTGATTCTTAGATCTCCCGATCCCCAGTCTTACATCTCTAACTGATTACTGGACATCACATCATAATGATGATTATAGCATTTTGTAAAGCCTACGATGTGCCCTCACAACCACCTCGGGAAGTAAAAGTTAGTATTGTCCTCATTTTTCAGGAAACGGGGACAGATAGAGCGTTAAGTCCCTTGTCCAGAGCCACACAGCTAGTAAGTATTTGAAGCAGAATTTGAACTCAGGTTTTTCTGTCTCCAATCCCAGAGCTCTTATCCAGTGATACCTAGCTTCCCAGCAGACATCTTAAACTCAATATGAATTCATTACCCCTCTCCCCCAATTCTCTCCTAACTTCCCTGTTACTATCAAGGGTACTACCATTCTCTCGGTCACCCATGATTAGGTGTCATCCCCAGCCCCTCACTCTTTCCCACAATTACATTTTATTGTTTCTGCCTTCTTAACATTTCTCATATGTTCATCGCCTCACACTTGAACCATTGCAATAGCCTTCTGGTTTATCTCCCTGCCTCTAATCTTTCACTCACCAGCCAAAATGATCCTCCCAAAGCAAAGGTCTGACCATGCTCCACGGGCTCCCTATCATCTCTAGGATAAAATAGAAAATCTTCTGTTTGGTCTGAAAATCCTTTATAACCCTCCTACCTTTCCAGTCTTTTTTCCGCCTTACTTTCCTCCACATACTCTGGGATCCAGAGACACTGGCCTCTTGTTGTTCCTTGCACACTCTAATCCCAATGCCTGAAACTTTCTACCTTCTGGCTTCCCTCAGGTCTCAGGTAAAGTACAGCCTTCTGTTGTTCCCTGTCATTCAGGCAACCCTGAAGTCAGAAGGACCTGAGTTCCAGTCTGACCTCAGATACTTACAAGCTATGTGACCCTTGCCTCCAAAAAGAGTCATTTCTAGTCCTCCTTTATCTTCTGTTTGAGAATATTTCCACTTTATCCTACTTTTTGAGTGTACAGAATTGTTTGTATGTTGTCTTTCCCATTAGAATTTGAACTTCTTGAGAGCAGAGACTGCCTTTTTCATATCCCCAGAACTTAGCATCATAGCTGGCATGTAGCAGGTGTTTCTTGACTTCCTGATTAACTGGTAACAAGCCTTTTGGGCTTTGGGGGCTACCCATGAGTAGGTAACATGAAAAATAACTTTCAAGAATGCAGCTCTGGGGGAAAGTAGTGAGGAAAAAAGTAATTTTTAGTCTAATGACCTTAGGCAGATCATAAACTCCTTGATATAGGGGCAATCTCTGGCACATAGATGCTTTGATCAATACTTTTGTTGAGTGCGTGATAGTGGAGATGGTGTATTTTGGGTTTCCTGACAAATAGTGCTCTGTCCACTAGATGGCATCACAATACCAACATTTGTTCCCATTTACAAAGCTATTGTGCAAAGTGTTCAGTTTGCTTATACCAACCAACCTAGAATGCCCACCTCCCACCCCATGGCACTCCACTCCTCACTAAACACACACGTGTACACACACAGAATCCATAGTGGTCTCTCCCTTTTTTGAACCCTTGAAAGCTCTTATTGTCTGTTACAGTTTAAGCTCTGGGAGGACAGGGACTAGAGTTTTTCTCTGTCTTCCAGTAGATAGCTGAATATGGTAGGAGATCAACTATTTGTTGACTTGTTGGATGACAAGGAGCAGTGAAGAGGGTATGTTGGGAGAAGAAGTAGGAGTCAGAGAAGGAAGGTGAGGGGAAAGAGGAGAAGGGCAATGGAGATCTGCTTACCTAGAGTCTCACTCTCAATTCAATTCTATTTATGAATTCGTTGGTCCCTCTATTAAGTGCCTACTATGTTTAAGGTACTGTCCTTGGTGCTGGATCTCTCCATAGACACCTGCAGAAAATAACCAATAGGAGCTGTCTTTCTCATAGAGAAAAATATGGGTCTGAAAAATGCAGAATGCTTTGTTTATGTGTAGTGGAGGTTTTTATTTGCTAGATAGATTGGAGAAATAATGCCTAATTTATGCCTTTTGACCCTTTTTGTTTATTTCTTTTATTTATTTTTATTGTAGTTCCTGAGGACTATCACTTTTCCACCTTTGGAGAGTCAACTTAGTTCCCCAACAGCTGTTCAATTATTTAATTTCAAATGGTTTTGTGTACTCAGGCCAGGTAGGACTTGAATGAAAGAGGAGTTGGCTGAAAGTCTAGATTCTAGAATGCCATGATTTTGGCCTAGGCCTAGGCCCAATGGTGTGTGTGTATGTGTGTACACACACACATACACACACACGCACATACTATTTTCAAGTGGCTTTGCAGAAGCCACTTTGCAGACATAATATGTGGTTTATTCCAATAGGCTCTTTTTTGTATGTCCTTTTTCCGTTGTAATCCATCTAATCCAAGAGCCCAGAAACTCCCCTGATTTAGTTATCTTAAAAATCTTTCCTAGCTTCTGTCTCTCTTGCACTCCCTCCTTACCTCTTCCTCAAATCTTTTTTCCTTTAGAATCTTGTCCACCCCCATCTCTGATTTATTTTCACCCCCTCCCTCCTCAATCCTGTACCTTGGGGACAATGGAGGACAATCATTGGACTGGAATTCAGGATGTCTGGGTCTCACTCCCACATCCTCTAATTGCTTACATTGGCTAGGCCCCAGAGTGAGTCTGTTACCAATAATCAGAATTACAGAGTTGGAAGAAACCTCGAAAGTTTTCCAGTCCAACACTCCTGCCTCCTACCCCGCCCCAATCATGAATTCCATCCATCCACAGCATCCCTGACATCAATAACTGAAGCCCCAAGCAGCGCTAGAGAACTATTTTCATTGAAAGCAGCTCATTTTATTTATTTATTCATTTATTTCATTTTATTTTTGGATAGCTCATTTCCTTGATGTTGAGCCAAAATCTGATTCCCTGTAACTTCCACCTATTAATTTTAATTTTGCTCTTTAAAACTAAGAAGAATTGCTCTTCCACACAATAAGTCTTTAAACATTTGTTCCACCCTAAGGCTTTTCCAGGCTAACTACCCCCCAGTTCCTTCAATTGATCTCGCTATAGTATAATTTCCGGGCTCCTACTAGATATACTTCAATTTGTTAATTGTTCTAAAATGTGACTTCTAGAACTGAACTCAATACTACGGATGTAGTCTGACCACATCTAATCTAATCCTAAAACAGCATTATCGGTCAACAAGTGTTTATTGAGGGTTTACTATGTGCCAGGCACTGTGCTAAACTCTAAGAATGAAAAAAAAAGGTAAAAACAACAACAAAACCCTCCCTAAGCTTACATGCTAATGAGAGAGGCAGTATATAAAATAACTATGTATATATAAGATATATACGGGGAGGAGAAGGGAAGAGGGACAAAGAAGGGAGGGAGAGCAGATTACATCAAGTATAGATAAATAGTGCTGAGCACACCTGTCTCATCATCTTCATCATAAAGAATGATGCAGGGGACAAAGAAAGGAAAAAGTATAAGAGTCAGCCAACTAACATTTTAAAGTACCTACTAGGTGCTCAGTGCTGAGGATACAAAGAAAGGCAAAAACAAAACAAAACAAAACCAGTCCCTGCTTTCAAAGAGCTGGTCTAATGCAGGTGACAATATTCAAACAACGGTGTACAAACAGGACCTAGACAGGATACACTAGAGGTAACCTCAGGGGGAAGGCACAATTAAGGATTGGGAAAAGGTTCTCAAAGAAGGTGAGATTTAAGTGGGCCTTGAGAGAAGCCAGAGGAGCCAGGAGGTAGAGATGAAGAGTGAGTGTTCCAAGCATGAGGAGCCCCATAAAAGGGCCTAAATTCAGGAGATGGAATGTCATGTGTGAGGAACAGCAAAGAGATCAGGGCCCCTGAGTCCAAGAGTACTTGGAAAGAAGGTGTAAAAAGACTGGAAAGGTAGGGTGGGGCCAGTATGAAGGCTTTGAAAGAGGATATCACTGAGGGAAATTTGTGATTAGTCATAACCGTGAATGTGAATGAGATGAACTCACCATAAACTACAAGAGGGTGGTAGAAAAGCAGAATCCAATAATAATATTTTCTTGCCCCTCCCACTTAATAGTATTTTATTTTATCCAATTACATGTAAAGATAGTTTTCAACATTCACTTTTATAAGATTTTGAGTTTCAAATTTTTTTCGCCCTCCTTACACTCCCCCCTCTCCAAGATGGCATATATATAGGCTAAATACATTTCTACCAATTAATGATAGATATTTTCAAGAAATCCACTTGAAACAAAGATTCACAGTTAAAATACAGCATTGGAACAAAAGCTATTACGCTTCAGGTGAACTCGAAACTGCAGGGGTAGTAGCAATTATGATTTCAGAGTAGGGAATAGTAAAAATACATTTAAGAGATAAATAAGGAAACTACATTATTTTAAAATTCAAAATAGGCATTAAATTTAAGTAAGTACTTAATATGGATTAATGAAAGGCATAGCACCCAAATGTGTAAAGGAAAATTAAAGTTTACAGATAGAAATAGGCAATAAAACTGTAATAGTTGGGGATTTCAATGTACCCCCTTTAGCCTGGATAAATATAACAAGAGTAAATTTATGTACCTGAACAAAATTTTTAGGAAAATTAGATATTTTCTAATTTCACCAAACAGATGTTTGGTGATCGGGAATAGAAAAGATAATATGTATTTGACAGCAGCACATAGCATCTTTGCAAAACTTGACAGTATCTTAGGACTCAGGGCATTAAAAAAACAAAATGTAGAAAATCAGAAGTATTTTTAAATGGCTTTATATTGATAGCTTTTTAACATTGATATGATTGTAAACAATTTCTCTGGATTCCTTTCTGAACCCAGAGGGCTATCCCTTAAAACATTTTTTTTTAAAGAGGAAGATAAGAAAAAAAATCAAAAACAATCAACACATTCAAAAAAAAGTCTGATATTATAAACAATGTTTTACACCTGGGCACTACCACTTCTGCAAAGGGCTGGGGAGAAGTGTTTTATATATCTCCTTAGGGGCCAGAGTTGTATAATTTCTGTATAATTTGCCAACATTTAATTTCAACTGTTTTATGGTTGCCACTCTCTCAATTAATTGTAGGCATTGCTTATGTTGTTTTGCAGGCTTTACTTATTTCACTTTGCATCTATTCATATAAGCCTCTTCTGCTTTTCTGTATTTATCAAGTTTGTCACTGCAGCACAATAAAAATACATTACTTTCATATAAAACCATTTGTTTAGCCATTCTTTAGTCAATGGGCACCAATTTTGTTTCCAGTTCTTTGCTCGCACAAAAAATACTGCTACAATTATTTCAGTGTATATAGCTTTTCTTTTTATCAATTACCTCCCCAAGTTATAGCCTAGTAAGGGACACTTCATTTGTATATTGCAAAGGAGGCTTGAAAACACACACACACAATTTAGTGTATAAATACAATGAACGCAATGAGGGAAAAGTTGGGGATAAGGAAAAAGGATGTTAAATGGGAGGATAATAGTGAGGAGAGAAGAGTAGAAAGCAAAAAAAAAAAAAAACCCAAAATACCAAACCTCTTTATCCTCACAGCTGGTGGGGTTGAGAATTGGGGGGATGGAAGTTTAATAAAAGAGAGAAATGACCTGGGAGTTAGGGAGAGTGCCCGTCAATTGAGTAATGGCTGAACAAATTGTGAGATGTGAGCACTTTGAGAACAGAAACTGTTTTTTGCCTTTCTTTGTATCCTCTGTGCTTAGTACAATTCCTGGCGCGTAGTGCTTAAGAAATACTTGTTAATTGACTAATTGAAATATTAGTATGCCATAAGAAATGACAAGAAAGACAAATTCTGAGAATGATAGGAAGCATGAACTGATGAATGTAGGAACCTAGGAAGGGTTAATAGCTCTAACAAGAAAATAGTTGAAAATTCGGGATAAGACCCTTAAGACTTACTACTCCCTGAGAGGGTCTAATTGCCCCAATAAAAGTTATTACCTCCAGGTGGGACCCTACAGGATTAACTACCTCCAGGTGAGGTCGATCTCTACAGATAAGAAGATTAGCGTGCTACAGATAAGAAGAAGATAAACGTGAGGCGT
>CM053622.1:544034480-544060342 GCA_028646595.1 Phalanger gymnotis | reverse complement strand
TTTTTTAAGGTGTTGTTTTCTTCAATATTTTTTTCATGGTTTTCTCGCATCGTTCTCATTTCTCTTCCTAGTTTTTCCTCTACTTCTCTAACTTGCTTTTCCAAATCCTTTTTGAGCTCTTCCATGGCCTGAGACCAGTTCATGTTTTTCTTGGAGGCTTTTGTTGTAGGCTCTTTGGCTTTATTGACTTCTTGCTGTATGTTTTGGTCTTCTTTGTCACCAAAGAAAGAATACAAGGTCTGAGACTGAATTCGAGTGCATTTTCACTGCCTGGCCATATTCCCAGCAAACTTACTTGACCCTTGAGTTTTTCAGCAGGGTATGACTGCTTGTAGTGTAAAGAGTACTTTGTTCTAAGTTTGAGGGGATGCGATGTTGATTTCAGAGCAATTTTTATACAGCCAGCTCTGCCACACCAGCACTCCTCTTTCCTAAAGAACCACCAACCAGGACCTGACGAAAATCTTAAGCAGGCTCTGCACTCCTGCTCTGATCTGCCACTTAATTCCTCCCACCAGGTGGGCCTGGAGCCGGAAGTAAGTGCAGCTGTAGTTCTGTAGCTGCACCTCCCCCCGCTGCCCCCAGGGCACTGGCTGAACTGCAAACTCTTTTCACTCTGTCCCCTGCAGCTTTTCCCACTAACCTTCTCTGTTGTCTTTGGTGTTTGTGGGTTGAGAAGTCTGGTAACTGCCACAGCTCACTGATTCAGGGCTCTAGGGCTTGTTCTGCCTGGCTGCTGGTCTGGTTGGTCCTGACGCCGCTGGTGCTGGGCTCCGCTCCCTTCTGCTCCATGAGCGATAGACCTCATCCAGTGACCATCCAGGGTGTCCTGGGCTGGATCCCTGCTTCCCTCTGCTATTTTGTGGGTTCTGCAGTTCTAGAATTTGTTCAGAGCCATTTTTTATAGGTTTTTGGAGGGACCTGGCAGGGAGCTCACGCAAGTCCCTGCTTTCCAGCCGCCATCTTGGCCCCGTGAATCTATTTTTAAAAAGGAAACTGATATTAGAGATTTGTTAACTTTGCAATGCCACATCAAGAGAAAATTTCAACTAAATTGATAGATTTTAATGTTACACTTACTCTGGGATACTCCCTAAGTTGACACTCAAATTTATAGGTTGGGTCACAAGAGGGTGAATACCTCTTAGGTTCTAGGGGCTACTGAAACTAAAACTATAGTTCACAACTCCCATTATTGGTCTGCTTCTCAATTAGCTCAAAGCAATGACACATACTAAAATGATATAGGTAGAACAGTATCTTCAAAACCTCCCACTACCCATGAACATGGTTGCACTCTCCCACCAAAACACACAAAGTCATGGGAATAATGAGCACCAGTTTTGGGTACAGCAGTATCAAGGTACACATGAAAGGCACACACTTCTGCAAGGCTCTTCACTCATCTGGCACTGCAAGGTCTTCCCGAGTTCTTTGTTTCTTCAATCCTCACAAAAATCCTCTGCTGGTCAGCCTCTCCGTGGTGTGGGCTGCTCAGTTGGGATCACAGGGTTTCTTTCTTTCTGTATCCTGAATCTCAATTGCTAGGGCTAGCTCTCTTGAGTTAAAGAGCTGGCTATTTTCTACTATCATAGGTCTCTTATTTGAAGCCGTTTGCTGCCTCCAATGACTATCTTTCTGCTTCTCTATTTGTCTAGAGTGTATGTTTCTCCTCTTTCATCTGTGCCTGAAACTCTCTACAACTGTCTAGAACAACTGCTAGATGGGGCGTCTTCTTCTGTAGGAGTGGTTCTACTGCTAGATGCGCTGGTAAAGTTGAGAGAAGGGAAAGATAATAACCCCCTTCCCCAGGAGGTGGTGTTGCATTCTTCCCCCAAATGATGGATCCTGCCTCAACTCTCTTATGACTGACTTGTATCTTTTAAAGGTTACTGGATAGCTTGCCCAGTCATTGTTTATCCAATGACATTGCTCCTTTCTGGTTCACTTGAGGGGCTTCGTTTGTTTTTTTATGAGGAACCTTATAAATCGATCATAAAGTGATCACCTGATTTGGCTGCATTTTTTTCCTGCCACTAGGACTTCCTAACTTGCACAACCTGGAAGCACATTGGCCATTTAGAAGCTTTGGCTTGCTCCATTTCAGACCCAGGACAGTTCATCACTTTAGGCAACATGGTTTGACTTCTGCAATCAACTGTTTCTTTCTAGGGGCTCACCATGTTGGTGCCAGGTGGTGTAGACACTCAATTGGTTTTAACCAATTGTGGTTCAGAACCCATGAATTCAAGCAATCCACTGGCTTCAGCCTCCTCAATAGCAGGGACTTCAGGTGTGAGCCACTGTCTGGTGGTGTGGCAGCATTTTTACAGAGAGTTATCATTCTCTTTTCTGGGATTTGGTCCTGGGCTTTCAAGGACTAATTCCTCTACATTAAAATGAAAATTATACAATGTGGGAAAAGTATACTGGACTCTGCCTTGATGGAGGTCCATTGATGTCAGAAAGTCTACCAACACTAGTTTTAAAAATGTGTTTTCTCCTGCAATTTGAATACCTTACATCTTTCACAGAGAATCACCTATGTCAAGATAGATGAAAGGAGAGTTACATATGTAATAATTTTTTACATAATGGTGAGCCTCCTTTGGACTTCAGAAAAGCTGAAGATTGGAAGGGGCAAACAGAGAGACAATAAAATATAAAGGAAACATTCCTCTCAAGGCCAATGATGACAGTGAACTTGCTCCAGGGCACTGACTGCCTCTAAACTTTTGTCCCCAGCCACTCATCTACATAATCCCTCAACAAGAATGTGGGAAACTAACTGTCTAATCAGCATAAGTAAGGGTAAGCTTCTTAACGGAAGGAATGATTCTCTGAACCATAAAGAATTATTAAATAGGAAAAACTAGACTTCTCCCATATCCTGTCTGGAGGTGACAATCCTCAGAGCCAAAGGTCCCAGGGAAATCACTGACAAGGGGTTTCTGCTAATCCTAGACCAAGGGTCACTGGCCTTCCTAAAAGAGGGAAAAAAATCAACCTAATTAAAAAGAGTCCAGTAATACCTGGCTAAACCAGAAGTCAGAGGTCATGGAGATTACAGCTTCTTCTTGAAGACCAAGTCCAAGAAGTTAAGTTGACCAGCAGAGATACTGTCCCCTGTGAAGAGCTCTACCTAGTGTGGTGGCAGCAGCCCAGCCAGGTGAAAGACCTACTTGGACCAATCTGATAACGGATCTCCTATTCTAGCTGAATTATGGGAAACTCGTTAGGACACTCCTGAAAAAGAAAGTACACCGCAGCCCAGTCGTTCCACAGGTCGTGGATTGCCTTGGCAAAACATGTTTCCTATACATGTGTACTATTGATCGTATTGTAAGTCTATGGCCACTCGCCACTCCTGCGGACTCCGTGTGTGTTTGCGGAGTGTGCAATCCAGCATTCAGAATACATATTTTTGTATTTACTGGTTTTGACATGCTGGTTGAGTAAATGCTTTTTTTTTTAAAGTTGATTGAGTCTGTTGTCTATTTCTTAAAGGGAAGCACACCAGGGACTTGAGAATTTAGGAAGACTGACAAAATTGTGTACTGATATGGGAGCAGAACATAGAGCAATTCTATATTATTGGGAAACATGCCAGCTTCCTTGTATCCAAGTGCACTGAAGATACTTGAACTAAAGGAAGAAAATGCTATTTTTCTTAATGCTAATAATAGAGGTGATGCCATTCATTTGATAACATTTTTTCCCCCTGAAACTTATATATTTGATGGCTTTTTGAAAAGCTGAGTACTCTAAATGAAACAATTGTTTTTCAGTGATGTCCAACTCTTCATGACCCCATGTGGAGTTTTCTTGGCAGAGATGCTGGAGGGGTTTGTCATTTCCTTCTCCAGCCCATTTTACAGATGAGGAAACTGAGGCAAACAGGGTTAAATGACTTGCTCAGGGTCACGCAGCTGGTACGCGTCTGAGGCCAGATTTGGACTCATGAAGATGAGTCTTCCTGACTCTAGGCCTGGTTCTCTATTCACTACACCACCTAGGTGGCTCTAAAAATAAAAATACGATATTTTAAACTTCATACTCTGATTGAAAAAGACAATGACAGTATTAATGAAAAAGAGCTGACGAAAAATTTGCAAAATGGTATTTTTTCATGTTTCCCAAATTTAAAAATACTTCACCAGTCTACAGAAGCAATCCTCAACTTATTTTAAAGACCTTGATATGGAGTCGGGGGGGGGGGGGAGGGGGAGGAAGGGGAAGAAAAGAACAAAGTAAAAAGTGTACAGCAGAGAACAAAAGAAAAACTATAAGGAAGCAAAGAAAAGATGGACAGTTCTCAATGCAGCATGTAGTATTTATTATATAGGCTTTCTTGAAACGGAAATTTATTGCTGTATATTTTGAATCCTCCCTTATGTTCTGCTGTGCACATAACATTTTTTTCTTTCCTTATCTTATACTTAAGTTTTAATATTTAAGTTTATGTTTCTTTTTCTTTTCTCATTATATATTTAAGTTTTAGCATTTAAGTCTAAAATTAAAAAAAAAGATTTTAAATACTTTGTTTTGTCCAAATAAAAACAGAAAAGGAATCCATTTGCCAATAACAAATATGATACATTTGTTTTTCCTGTATCTGTTCAAGAATAGTTAGTAGATCTGTCTTATTATAGTACTTTTGAACTATTATTTGAATCTGGATATCTTATATTTTAATTACGGGCAAAGAATTCATTGGTTTATCAAATCAAGTGAAAAAATTTTACTGATTTTTGTTACCCATTTATGAAATAGGGTTTTGCGGCTTTATCTGTCTATAAAGACAAAATACTGATCTCAATTTATGGTTAATGAAATAAGGAGTAGCAATATCATTGATGACAATATTTTGGAAACTTTGCCCTGACAGACAAGCCCTCCCAATATATTAAATATCATTAATTTTAGGGATTGAGATTGGACTTGTGATTTCATCATTATAGAGATCTCCCAGGTGAATAAAGGTCAGCACCTTCTCTGAAATTTATAATCCAAAAAGGAGCCTAGGGCACTGAAAGGTTAGCTGACTTGCCTATGGTCATGATATACCTGTGGGATTACATGCCAGGGGAAAGAGTTACCCCAGATTTACTTCCTGGCATGGAAGCAGGTTCTCTATCCACAACATCAGGCTGTGTCTTGTTAGTTATTATAAATATGAAAATTGTAACAGATTTTTTAAATGGTCAGTGTCTATTACCTTGTTTTATTGTATTTAAAAATATGAATTCTTCGTGTTATTTTAAAATCAATAAATTCTTAATTTTATTTGAATAAATGTGAGATAAAATTATTTGTGTAAATCATTTTATGAAAAGTTGGGGGAGTAACGGTGACTTTCTTTGTTTAAAAGGTGGGAATCACTACATAAAATTTTGCAATGACTGGATGTGATGCTCTAAAAGGTTCCACTGATTTCTAAATCTATGATTCCAGTCATTTGCAAAAGGGATAGGTGAGCTCTAAATGTTCTATTACTCTTAGTTCTGGGTTCTTAACCTTGGGTCTCCTGCACTTGGCTGAGGAAAAAAAAAAATTACATCTTTATTTTCACTAACCTCTAACTGCATTTTCTTTTATTATTAAAAAAAACCCCACAAAACCAAAATGTTAATTGGAGGAGTCTACAGTCTTCATCAGACTGACAAAGGGCTGTTGTGAGGATCAAATGAGGGAGTTGTAAAGCCTTTAGCACAGTGCCTGGCACACACAAATGCACTCCGTAGCAAATGAAGGCGCCGTGTAAACGTTGTTACTATTAAAGGGGTCCCTGGCGCAGAGAAGATGGTCATGATTATTACAATTATTATTATTATTATTACTAATGGTCATTATTACTACCACGACTATTCCTATTATTACTAAAGGGGTCCACGGCTCAGAGAAGGTGAAGGACCCCGTTCTCGTTCCATCCCTTCTTCTGACAGATGAGGAAACTGAGGCCCCGAGATGGGATATTACTTGCCCGGTGGGTCCGCCGCCTGGCGAAGGACGTGGCCGGCGTCCTAAGTCCCAGGCGCACCCAGATCACTGTGGCTCAACGGCTTCGCACCGCGCCCCTCCCCACCCTCGGACACTACTGGGCACCGCCCCCCCTCCTCCCGCCCGCCCGCACTCTCTTCCCGGGGGAGAGGCGCGCGCACCCCTCTCTGCGCAGGGAGACTCAAGCCAGCTCCTGGCCCTTTAAGAGCGAGGGCCGCCCCGCCTTGTTTCGGGCACGCAGGCGCGCGCACGCGGCGGCTCACTCCCCCGGCCCCACCCCCTCCCGCCCTGCCCCGGCTAGGCTGTAGCGGCACCTGCGGGGGCAGGCGGGGGCGCGAGCCCCGGGGCCGGCGGCGGAGCGCGCGGGGCCACAGACAGGCGCGCGCGGGCGCAGGGGCGTGCGGGCGCGGTAGGGGGCGGGGGCAGACTCTGCAGCCCGGGAGGAGGAGGAGGAGGAAGAGGAGGAGGAGGCGGCAGGGGCTCCGCGGGCTGAGCCCGGGAGTGCGGGGCTGCCCCAGCGGGCTGGAGGCCTCCCCAGCATCACCATCCGGAGCAGGGGGGCAGCGCGGCCTGAGGAGGGCAGGGGGCCCCGGGCCCCTTGGGGAGGGCTTCCGACCGCCGAGGGGCTGAGCGCGGCGCTGCCGGAGGAGCCGCGGCTCAGCCGGCGCGGGCTGCTCAGCTGGGAGCCGCAGCAGAGGCGGGGGCTGAGGCCCAGCGTGCAGGAGCAGGGGGGCGTGAGCTCGGGGGTGCAGGAACAGGGCGGGGTGGGCGCGGGGGTGCAGGAGCAGGGCGCGCGCGGCGGCCGCAGACCGAGCGCGGGGGGCAGCGCTGGCTCTGCGGGAGCCCCCCGGGGCTGGACGAGCCTGCTGCTCTGGGGCCCCTCCGGGAGCTGGCCGGCAGTACAGGAGGTGGGCTTGGGTCCTAGGAAGCAGCACCAGGAGAAGGGGGGAGGAAGCCCCGCAGTCCAGGAGCACGGAGAGGCTGGGGCCGGGGTGCAGGAGCGGGGCGAAGGAGCAGATCTGCAGAGACAGCCGGTGGAGCAGGAGGTCGGGGGCAGCTCCAGCGAGCAGGGAGAGTGGTTTACGGGGAGCCCCGGAGAGCTGGCGGGGTGGTTTGAGGGGACCTCCAGGGAGTCGGGGGTGCTGCTGGGGAGGAGCTCAGGCAAACAGGCAGTGCAGTTTGGGGGAAGGCTACCTGAGCGGTTTAGGGGGAGCTCTGGCAAACACAGAAGGGAGGAAGTGACCCAGCATATCTGGAGAGGGTTAGAACTGCTTGGGGGAGCCCGACTGGTAGGACCCGGGGGACCTGAAGGAGAAGGTCGGCTCGGGGTGCAAGAGGCAAATTGGAGGCCGGGGGTGCAGGAGGGACAGGTGAGGATCTCTGTCCAGGAAACTTATTTCGAGAGAAAGGGACAGGGCCTTCTCCAGGGAGCAGAGGCCGCCCCGGAGGGGCATAGAGTAAGGAGGAGGAGGAGGAGAAGGAGGCGGTGAGCCCGCTTTCTGGGGGTGTGTGAAGGGGCTTGCTGGGGACCATAGAATGTAGTGGAGGGGGCTAGGAAGCAGAAGGGCTGTGAGTCAAGGAGAGTTTGGACGTTGGCGTCCGGAAGCCGAGTGTATCCTGTTTGACCCTCTTCTCTCACCACTTTCTGGGGAGCCTGGAAGCTAGTGTGGTTTGGGGACATTCCTCCCCTCATCCTTCGGGGGCAAGGCGGCAGAAGGCTGCAGGTAAGGGCATTACCTCAATCTCAGTTCTGAGTTGGACACCTGGGTCCTTTTGTGTGTGGGGGTTCTTACGGCTAGTGGGAAGAAGCCTGTGGTCATAGAAGGTCAAGGGTTTCAACTCTGACCCTGATATGTTTTTATTTGGTTTCTCTCTCTTTACTTTCCAGTACTGGGTAATCTTGGGGGTGAAAGATACTAATTGCCTGATGAATCTTGGGCCATTTGCCCAACAGATTTGGGGAAGGCCGATGCAGATAGCCCATGTGTATGATCAGCAGAGCTAAGAGATGATCATACAGCCCTCTTTCATAAGAATGTATTTCACTTTCCTCCAGAAAAAAAATATTTCAGCCTGGGCAAAAGGGCAGGAGAGTGATAACCTTCTTCCCTTGCCTCACTTCCCCTTTCAAGGGGTCTGTTATATGAAAGTGGTGATGAATATAAGTTTGTAACCAATCCACAGAGTCTGAAATCTTGCCAGTTGTTAGAACATATTCAAAGGAAAGTAATGGGACTCTAGGCCAAGCCAGTTTGAAAGAACTTCAATATTAATAAAAACTCATATTTACATAGTGCTTTAAGGTTTGCAAAGGAGACTCCTGCCCTTCCTATGGTAGGGAGAAGTAGGTTCACAGCAGCAAACACCTAGCACCTTCAGGACTCTGTGAGGTCAGTGCTGGAATGGACACTGAATTCAGGGAGAGGAAAAAGTGCAGTTAAGTCCAAATGTGATTTACTCAGAAAGCAGAAAACCTACCCTGTAACTTTGCCATGTGGGCTAGAGGTATGAATGTAGCACCTGCCCTCTGTTCTAACCCCACCCCCCATCAGAGGAACCTCATTGTTATTAGCCCTTGGGGAAAAGGATGAGAAGTAGGTGGAAGGTGATGGATATAGATAGTAAGAATCTTGCTTGGGTCTAGGTGAGACTGCAGATAAGGCCCACTAGTCACAAGAATTATTGAATAGCTCACAATTCTCTTGTTTTTTAAGATTAACAAAGCACCTTGCCCACAGTCCTGTGCAGGAGTTGTAGTTAATGCAAGTGTTATTATCCCATACTTGGAACATAGGAAGCATTTAATCAATGCTTATTACTTGATTTTCCTAGTTTTTACATTTGAAGAAACTGAGACCTATTGATCAGATGAATTGCCTAAGAGGTCATATAGCTAAAAAGTATGAGAATTTGGAATTTGAACTCAGGTCTTACAGTTGCCAAGACCCATGCGATCCTCTAGGAGTAGGGGGGTAGATCCTCTATTTCCTATCTGTGGCTGCCCTCAGGGGAGTCCTAGCTAGTGGCTAAATGTTCCCCGGATGAGCTGTGGGTATTGAGCCAGCATCAAGACTGTAGCGCCCTGTCAACGTGTGAGGCTTGTGCCACTTCAGCTTTTATCTCTCTTTGGCTCTGTTCCACCTAGGGGAGGAGGCAGCCAGACAAAAACTCTGGCATTCGGGGTGTCTCCTTTTGCAGCCACACCCAGAGCTTGGAGATGATCTCTAGCTTCCAAAGAGGTTGTGTGGTGGGGGAGAAGGGCTTGTGAGTCTTAGATTTTTGAGGTCTGTTACCTCCTGTTATCACCTGACTGGTGGCCAGGCTCTGCCTCAGTTTCCTTTCATGGTGCCAGTGTTACACTTCAGCACTCCTTTTGCTTAGCTAACCATAGAACAGCCATGGAAAGAAGGTCAGAAACATTAGAGTTCTTGCTTTCCACCTTCCTTGGTTGTGGGGGGAGTGGAGTCTCTATTTTCTCTCTAGTTATAAACAGGACACGTTGTGGTCCTTTTTTATCTTTTCAGTCTCGGGGAAGATCTGTAGCCATGTCTCCTATTATGACTATGTTGGGACCCCTCTGCTACCGTAGTGTGGAAGCTACAAGCCAATGATGGGGCATCCCCTTTGGGACTTGATACCTACAGGGAGGGGAATGGGCTGCCCGAAGGTGCTCCTCCCTGTTTCTTCCCTTGTAGGGCTGAGGGGCAGCCAGCTGTGCCTGAGCCGGTTAGCCCGCTCCAAATCCAAACCCGTCTGTCTACTTCCCATCCCACGCCTGCCAGGCCATGGTTGGAGAACCGTAATTCTACAGTGATGACGTGCCACCCCCTTAGAACCCACACCCCAGAAACCTGGCTCCAGTGAGTGACCCTACGTGGCTCCTGTGCCCTCCGTATTGGCTATGGATGATATTTGTGGCCACGGGGGTGGGGACTCCTGGAGAAGGGAGGCTTGGATGGTAAACTAGTAGCTTTCTTGTTAGGTCTGAGTGCAGTCCCTGGTTACTAAACACAGCCCTCCCTGAATGTGCCCTCTGCCATCCTGTGTGTGCTACAAGGATGAGTATAGTGTAGTATGGGAAAGAAAAACAAAACAAAACAGACAGCTTTGGATTTGGAACCAGAAGACCCGGGTTCAAACCTCCAGTCTGTTACATTCAGTTTCTTTTTCCCCATCTGTCAAACTGAAGAGTTGGAGTAGGAAATAGAGACATCACTGTCTCTGTCTCTCTGTTTCTGTCTCTCAGTCTCTCTCTCTCACTATGTTTGGTTTGTCCCTTTCCACCTCTCCAACAAGTTGCTGGACTGGACAGGCCTCATAGCAGAGGGTGGTAGGAAGATGGAAGAAGGAAGGAAGGATTCAGCTGTGAGTGTGGCCTTTGGAGCTTAGAACTCTTGAAGGGGCAGGCCTGATTCTCTAAGCGGGAGTGTGTAGGTTGGCACTTTAAATGCCATCTCAGGGATGTCAGTCAACGAGCATTTATGAAGTGTTTATTTTGTGCGAGTAATTGTGCTGAATGCTGGGGATGTAAAAATTGTGGCGGGGGGGAAGCATGGCCCTTAAGAGATTCATGTTCTAATAGGGGAACATAACTGCATACAAGGTATATACAATATAAAGGGAAGCTAGGTGCTGGAGATGGAGAGAATCTGGAAAGCCCCCCAGAGGATGGAATTTGAGCTGAGTCCTGAAGGAGAGAGAAGGCATTCCAGGCATGGGGTGATAGGACTGTCCTGTGGGGAATAGAAGGACCAGTGTAGCGTATAGTACAGGCTTGGAAGGGGTGAGGTTGTGAAGGCCTGTAAATGCTGATCAGATTATAGTAATAGATAATAGCTAGCATTTATATAGTTCTTTAAAGTTTGCTTTACATTTATTTTCTTTAGTCCTTGGTGAGGTGGATACTGTCAGTATCCCCATTGTGTGCTTCTGAGGAAACAGGCAGAAGGAGGTTATTTAAACTCAGGTCAGGGTTCTGGATGTGACCTTTATGTGCTGCTGTCTGGTCCTCTGTTTTCTCTACCCTCTCAATATTCCCGATTTCCTCTGTTATTAGTCGTGGTCCCTTAATCTACCATTGGGGAGAAAGAGGGAGTAACTGCATAGGTGAGATGTATGTTAAAGCCAGTCAGTATTCTTTTCCATTGTGGGTTGTTAGTTTTTGGTGATAGGTATGTGTTAGAGATGACTAAATTTAAAAACCACAACAAAAACCATTTAGCTAGATAAGATAGAACCTCCTACATTTCGTTTCTATAAAAATTTTCTTTTAACTGCATTTATGTTCTATGGAGTGCTACATTTATTCCTTTTTAAAAAATTAGTATTTTATTTTTCCACAATTACATGTAAAAACAATTTTCAACATTCGTTTTTAAAATTGAGTCCCAGATTCTCTTCCTTCCTCCCCACTGCTTCATTAAGAAGGAAAGCAGTTTGACGTTGGTTATATTTATGTAGTCATGTGGCATTTATTTCTAAACTGAATATCGGTTACTTTTTAAATCAGAAGAGACCAGAAAAGGAACTCTGGAATAATATTTTTAATAATAAAAACTAATCCTAGTTGGTGCACAGTTATGTTATGTTTAAGGTTTATACAGTACTTTCTTCACTGAAGGCTTTGAAGTAGGTTGTGCAATGCAAATATTGCTATCCATTTATTGAGGGGAAAACAGAGGCTCAGGGGACTTGCCCAGGGTTTCACAGCTAATATATAGAGCTAGTGTTCAAACCACGTCTCAGATTTTCTAAATTCAAGATCAGGTCACTTTTTGGCACCTAGGTGGTGCAGTGGAAAGAGCCCTGGGCCCAGAGTCAGGAAGACCCAAGTTCAAATTGGACCTCAGCTTCTTATTAGTTGTGTGCAATCTCACTTAAACCTGTTTCTGCCTCAGTCTCCTCAACTGTAAAATGGGGATAACATTAGCACCTAGCTCCTAGTGGTGGTATTGTGGGAATCATATGAGATATTTGTATGGCGCTTTGTGCAGCGCCTGGCACTTCGTTTATAAATGTCAGGGAAACATTTATCAATCACCAGATGTTTGGAGAGTGTTATGCTAGGTAGGTTGCCAAGTTTAGCCGAGTTTAAGAGCTCTGACTCCAGGAATGGGACTCTCTTTTTTCCTTTCTTTTTAAAATCACACTCTTATAACAAGAGTCGTTACTTTTCTTCAGTTGCAGATATCGAGGGAGCTGAAAGCCCAGGCTGCAAGTCTTCTTTCTCCTGATGACCCCACCTAGGGTACAGCGCTAGAACCTAGGTGTCTCAGCTGTGGGCCGAGGTCAGGGGATCCTCGTATTGCCTGTCAACTGGGTGACCTCGGCCTGGTCTTTCTGGGCCTCAGTTTTTCTGTCTCCAAATTATGGGTGTGAGAGAGGGGTCTTTTCCAGCTCCAGTGGTCTTAGGTTCTGTAATCTAGTGCATTGTCCCTGTCTCTTAGCTGCTACCCATCCTCTGGTCCCTGGGGAGAAGAAAAAGGTCATAGAGTGTTTCCAGGAAATCGATCTCTTCTTCCTCTTTTAGAATTCCCAACTTGTATTAGTTGAACCAGAAGTTAGGAAGACCTGAGTTAAGATCCAGCGTCAGATACTAGCTTTGTGATCCTGGGGTTTCCTCAGCAGTAAAATGGGGGTAATGGCACCTGCCTCACCGGACTTTGAGAATCAAATGCGATAATGACTGTAAAGTGCTTAGTATAGTGTCTGGAACACAATAAGCACTATGCAAATGGTAGCTAATATTATTAATATTAGTATTGTCTGTAAGATGGAGATAACAGCATCCACCTTACAGGGTTGTGAGAATCAAACCTTAAACTGCTCTTTAATGCTAGCTATTAGCCGTTGTGTGGAGGACTGAAGAGAGAAATTAAGCATAATGGAAAGAATCTTGAGTTAGGTGTCAAAAGACCTGGACTACCCTTAGCTGCTTTTTCTGGGAAGAGGTCAAAGGTTGCTCTCCTTTCTTCCATAGACTGGGGTGATAGATGACTTCCTTCCCACCCCCTCCCCATCCCCCCAAACCTTAAGCCTAAGTAATATACAAACTCCTCAGCCAGGCATTCAAGACATGGGAACTGCCTACATTTCCAGAATTATTCCATACCACTCCCTTGACAAATTCTGTGTTCCCACCAAACTGGGCTTCTATCTGTTCTCTGATGAGCCTCTGTCCGCCGTGCCTGGAATTCTCCCCTGCCCCATCCCTGACTCTTAGAATCCTTCAAGGCTTAGCTCGGGTGACATCTTTTCCACATGGAGGACCACCTCCTCCCCTGACCCCCCAGTCCCAGGGACGACTTTGCTGGCTGGGACCCAGACAGCACCATTCTGAGTGTACCTAGCTCCTTGAAACCTGTCTAGGAGGGTAACAGTGGGTTTGGACCCTAGAGGAGACCATAGCTCTGTTAGCTCCATAAGTTTATAACCCTTCTTCCCCCCCCCCCCCCAACTCGTTCCTTCCTCCTCAACAGTCCCTCTCTTCCTCCACTCCACTCTGAGGACTCTGGCCTTAACAATGGGCCTCTTCAGCTGGGACCTCTGTCTGGGCATAGAGAAGGGTGAACACGGACAGGGGCTGACTAGAGCTAATCTCTGCCCTTCCCTCTGCCTAGTTTTGGAAAAGATCTGAGGCTGGGGAGGGGAGGCAGGAGGTAGGTGTTTTCTTTGCATCCTAATAAATTTTAACTTGTAGATTTGTGCCTGTGAGTGCACATTTAATAAATATTTGTATGGGCTACTCAATTTCTTCCATGAGAAATAGGGGTAGTTGCACACTATCTGGGCTCTTTTTGTTGTTTAGTTGTTTTAAATCACGTCTGACTCTTCATGACCCCCTTTGGGGTTTTCTTGGCAGAGATAATGGAGTGGTTGGCCATTTCCTTCTCCAGCTCATTTTACTGATGAGGAAACTGAGGCAAACAGGGTGAAGCGACTTGCCCAGGGTCACACAGCTAGTGTCTGAGGCCTGATTTGAACTCAGGAAAACATCTTGTTGACTCCAGTGCAATATGGCACCACCTGAGGGCTCTAGTACTCTCTAGTAGTCTCTCCTCCCTGCCACCCTCCCGTAACTTTCTGTTGGAAGGAAAGAAGATCTTCATTCTGAAGTCCTCAATAGGCCTTGTCAACAGGGTTGTGGGACTTCATAAGATTATATATTTAGAGCTGGGTGGGACATAAAAGTTCATTTAATGCAACTCCCTCATTTTACTGATGAAGAAATTAAGGCCTAGAGAGAGGGGTAAGTGACTTCTCTAAGGTCACCTAGAGAGTGACAGGCAGAATTTGAATTCAGGACCTTTGACTCCAAAAACGGACTTTTTTCCTCTCCATTCTACCAAGTTGGATCCTTAATAGTTTTTTAAGTGAGCAAACGGGCTCCTTCCAGGAAAAATTTTAAGGCATTGAGAAATACCCTTCCCCCAAACATTAACAATGTAAACGTTGTCTACAAGGTTATCAGAGGCATATAGCTATAGAGTGTAGGTGAAACAGTTTCAAATATCTTGGATATGTAGGTGGGAGTTGTGAATTCTGTTGGGAGATTTTGTCTCCTGGGTGAGAGCTCCCTCCTATCCTCACCCCTAACCCTTAATCCAGGGTTGGGGAACCTGTGGCCTCGAGACCACATGCAGCCTTCTAGGGCCTCAAGTGCATCCTTTTGACAGAATCCAAACAAAGGGCCATACTTGAGGACCTAGAAGGCCACAGGTTCTCCACCCCTGCCTTAGTCCCTTTGAAGAATATATGTTCTGCCTAGAATGTGGAGAGAGAGAGTATATATAGCCTCTTGCTCTGACTCAACCCCTGCCACAGAGTTCTAGCCCCTCCCCAGAATGAACCAAATTGGGTATTTGCCTCTTCTACACCAACCGCTCAGGAAGTCCTTCGTCCATTTATCAACTTCCCTATCCCAGTGGGGTTTGGTAGCCTTAGGTGGTATCTAGTCAGTGGGATGGTGACAAGGGGGCAGAGGAGGGCCTTTGGAACATTCTTCCTTCCTGTAACCATGGAGGAGACTGAGAGGGAGGGAGGGACTGACGGTCGGATGGATGGAGGGGGTGGGGGGGGGTGGGGTGTGAGAGAGAGAGAGAGAAAGAGGGAGAGCGAGCATTTAAGACTGGGCTTGAATTAAAGTGATACTGAAACCATAAGAGATTTGTAATAGCCAGGGAGCTGTTATTAGGCTTGGAGTAGGAATAGCAAGGATCACATTGACATTCCCAAAGGGCATCATCATCCCTCCTATCTCCTTGTCCCATGAAGACTCTGGCTTTTCTGGATTAAAACAAAGAAGGGTTTGGGGGGAGGGGTTCCCAGAGGTCTACTGGATTTGGTCCTGCTTAATCACTCTTTACATCTAGAACAGTGAAAAGATGCCAGCTGCTCTCAGTGTAAAGGTAAATCTTCCCTCTCTCCTATAATCGCTCACTTGTTCTTGTAATGAAGGCTTCTTAGAAGAGTATAGGACTATTGAGTTCATAGACCTCTGGGCCTCTAGAGCTGGAAAAGATCTTAAAGCTTATCTGGTCCAACCCCCTCATTTTACAGATGAGGAAATTGAGGCTCAAAAGGGTGTGGTTAGCTTTGTGCCTTGTTACACCACTAGCGAATGATGGCAGGAAATCTGGACTCGGATTTCCTGATTTGAAGGTCTGTTCTCACCACAGCATGTTGCCTCTGTTTGGATGGTCTGACTGTCTACCACTTCCTTCTTACTTTTCTCCAAACCATATTGCAGAAAGGAGTATAAACTGAGAGCCCAGGATTTTGTAATATGTTGTAATCTTGGTTCTGTTGCGAGCTGGTCTTCCAAGTGCCAGGAGGACGGGATAAGAAAGACTTGTGAGTTCTCTTGCTACCCTGGGGTTTGTCATAGAAGGGGCTAAAGGTTTATATTTGTCTCTTTGTGTGTCTCTCTATCTGTTTCTCCAAATCTCCCACCCCCAGCCATTCAGCATCTTGCCTGTCCCCACCCCAGATCTCTGTTATTTGGATTCTTAGGGAGAACAGGGAGGAGGTCCCTCCCTGGCACTTGAAGTGGCAGGGGTGGGGAGAATCAGAATCAGAGGGGCTTGAGAATCCAGAAACAGGAGTCCAGTATTTGGCCCCTTACTGCCCTGAAACACAGAGGGGGAGGAGTGCCAGGGATGGTGTG
The DNA here is from genome assembly GCA_028646595.1 of Phalanger gymnotis. Classification (NCBI taxonomy): domain Eukaryota; kingdom Metazoa; phylum Chordata; class Mammalia; order Diprotodontia; family Phalangeridae; genus Phalanger; species Phalanger gymnotis. Next base: position 544,044,177 of record CM053622.1, on the reverse strand, counting down.
GGTTTTGGTAACAATGTTGTGAAGAAGGAGGGAAGGCTCTTCTAATGTTGTTAGCTCTTAACAAGGGATCTGTTCCAGACTTGGGAACATGTTGTTCTTCAAGGCCCAGTGGTGAGGAGGTAAAAATTAGACTGGCTCATAGGATGTCATATATTCCCTAAATTATGGTAGGTTGTTTTGAAAAATCCTCGTGCCCGGAAATTGCATAGCTAGTCTACTTCTCTGTGTGGATTTGTCACTTTAGTGCTGCTTTGGGGACCTGTGGGGGTGGGGAGGTGGGCAGAGATCCCAGGCACAAGTCCCTCCCTTGCTAGGAGGTGTGGAGCAAGAAGGGGACTAGGTGTGGAAGGAGAGGGGGGAGCTGTTCCCACTCCTTGCCAAAGATCATTTGGATACTGGAAACATCCTATAGTAGAGGGGTGGCGGAGGAGCTCGAGTCATTCGAATGACACTTGGTTACAGTCACTACTTTCCACCAACCGGAGGAGGAAGGAGATAGGCCTGGCTTCCTTAGACAAGGTAGGAATCTCTAGTAAAGTGTCCTTGGAACAGTTTCTTCACAAGCTATCTTAGCTGTGGTGTAAGAGAGGAGCAAAGGGACAAAACTTCAGCCTGAAGGTCAGGAATGGGACCTGAGAGTACTGGGCGCCCAGCGTGGCGTAAGCTATCTCCCTCCATCCAGTTGGCCTCGGGTTCCAAGTTGGGGAAGATAAGGAAGGAGAGGAGATGGTTACTAAGAACCTCTGAGTCTCCCTCCTCCCTTCCCAGTTTGCTCATTCCCCAATAAGGTTCTCTCTCAGGTTTTCCCAGAGACAAGTATAGGATGGAAGCTTCCTTTGGGCAATAAAGTGAAGGAGGAGGGAGGCAGGAGCTGGCTGCCAGAGTAAACGAGGGCATATCTCCTTTGTGTCAATCCTAGACTGGCTGAGATGTCCCCATCACAGCCCCAAATACCTGGTGAGGAGTCAGTGGATGCTTCAGATGCCAAGGGAATGAGAGGGTGTGTGTGTGGTGCTTTGAGGCCCTGGAGGTTGAAGAAAGAGGAGGAGTCTCTGGAAGAGAACTTGAATCCAACAGTAGCCCTGGGGTTGACGTGAGGAGAGCAGCTGCTTCTAGGGGAGCAGGTTGGAGCTATGCCAGGCAGAGGTGAGCCTTAGCTAGGACAGCGGCAGGCCCTGTCATACTAATTCTCTCCCCTTTAACCTCCCCTCCCCCTTTCTCTCTTCTCTCCCTCTTCTTTCCCTCTTTTTCCCTCTCTTATCTCCATCTCCTTCACATACCCCCACCCCCCACCAGGGTTGTGGGCATTTGTTTTGCAGGGTCCATGCCTTGGGAATTGTATCACTTGACTTTACTCCCTAACCTGCTCCAAGTAGCCAGGGACAGTGGGTTCCCTGGTGGGAAGGTGAAGCATTTGGGCTTGGGAACTTTGTGAGGGGAGGAAGTTGGAGGGGAAACTGAGCACGGGGAGCTAGGCAGCCGGGCAGCCCTCTGGAGGGTAGAAGTGTGGGCCTGGCTTCTCTCTGGGTGAGCACTAACCATTTCTAAGAAGAATTTCCTAGGAATTTGAGTGCCTCCTCTCTTTGGAAGTAGAGAGCCTTGTGAATAAGATAAGCTGTGATATTCTGAACTGTATCTAATAGGGGGGTGGGAGGGAAAGGTTGACCAGAGTGTCAGCTACTCTCTACTGTGCTACATGCATCTTAGTGGGAGGAGGTGACCCATATAGCTTCTAAGACCTTACCCTTAAGGGAGGGGAGATACAAGTGGAGAATGTCTTCATACCACATGGTGGTTGGTATCCCCAAGTTTAAACCAAACCCTCATTCGTAGCAGGGACTTTAACCTCTGAGGTTTTGGTGAGGTCTAGGGTCCCTTCAGACTGGGGCTTCTTTGTGAAACTGGGGCAAAGGGGCTGTGATTGGGGGGCTAGAGATGAGACCTCTTAGGGGGAAGAGTTCTTTTCCTGGGATTCTTGGACAGGTTTCAGGGGGTCTATGGACTTGGATAGGGAATCTTTATTTTTGTTAACCATTAGTTTCCTTTGTTAAAGGTGTTTTATGTGTTTAAAAACATTATTCTAAGAAGGGTCTATAGGTTTCTTCTGTCTGCCAAAGGAGTCTGTTACATACAAAAAGGCTAAGGAACCTGTGCCCTAGAGGGTCATTCCCCACTCTTTGGGTCTCGTCCTCCGCCCCCTCCCCTCGAGTCTCTTTCACTCTCTCCTCTTCCTAAGCTGTGAGCGGTGGGGGAGGGCCCGTTGGTCTGGATGGGAGCATGAGCATTAGCACTGCCGAGGCTGTGTCGCCAGCAGCGGAATGGAAGCTGGGAATGAGGTTAGGGGGAGGGGACAGACAGGACAGTGAGGAAGCAAACCCAGCCTCCCCAGGTGGGCTGGGCAGCCGACAGCAGCCCTGCTGGCTGCCTGCAGTGCCTCCTGCCCAGATGGGTGGTGGGATTTGGGGCCTAAAGGTGAGAAGGGGAAAGGGGTAAAGGAGGGAGAGAGAATGGCAGCCTTTACCACCCCCTCAGGGATGAGGCCCTGAGAGCCCTTAACTGTTCTCTTCGGCATCATAGATTGTTAAGGGATGATATGGCAGGTTGCTGTGGGGGAGGAAAGGCAATGGGGCCGGGGTCTTGCCTGCAGGGGAGCTTTGATCGATGAAGATGCTACTGACAGAGTGGAGAGGGTAAAGAGGGGAGGATTGGGGACTGCCCAGGCCAGGCTGATGGGCTTCGGTTGTCTTCCTGGTCCCATTTACCTGCTCCCTGGACCTTAGGATCAGAAGCTTGCACCTTTCCTGCCATTTGGGCACCAGTAGGATAAGCCTGGCTGTCATTGCTTAACAAATGTAGAGGAGGGTGGAGATAGACCTTGGTTGGGGTGGAGGAGGGGAGGGGATGAGATGAATTGGTAGAGTTAGGCAGGTATATCCCCCCCCCCCCCCCCGCCCCTGCCCCATCCCCACCTTTCCCTTGCGGTATCTGGGCAGCTGAGGGTAGTACATTTGAGCCCTTCAGAAATGAGAAAGCAGTGCTTTCTTGGTGATTGTAGTGCAGTCCTGAGGATTTCAGTTGGGGAAAGAGAGAAAGGAGGCAGCATGGGGGAGGGGAGCTAGGTGTACCCACACCATGCCTCTTTCCTCACCTGTGGGGATCACCTGTAAGAGTAGTTGGTTTTGTCACATTGCAGCTCTCCATAGCAAAACTGTGGAGACAGGAGGGGGCCGGGTTCCACACAGGTCCATTTGGAAGGGCATTTCTGCCCTCTCTCCTGAATAGATAGATGGCTGGGGTTTAACTAGAGGGCAGCTGAAGCCAGCTCTCAATGTCCCTTCTCCCCTTGGAGAATGCTGGGTTGGTGTTTTCTCCTAGAGCCTGCAGGGGGCAGCAGCCACCTGGAGAAAGTAAATGGAACTCGGAGCTTATGAGGAAAATGGAGGCAGGGTTTTCAGTGGAATTCCAGGAGCTCTCTCTAGTCCCGAATTTAGGATTTATAGCCCCAGAAATGCCCCAGAGAAGGATAGCAGGAGGTAGCAGTGAACTAGACTTCCACCTCTGCTCTAGGTGTTGGGAAGCAAAGTTGGCTTCTGCTTTTGACCCAGCGTTAACCGTTTCTTGGCCAGCCTGACCATCTAGTACTGACCTAGAAATCCCTTGGGTTGGATACAAGCTGGGTAGTTTTTGGGGACCAGATTAGAGGTTGGCAACCCCTTTGCTGGAGGAAGGATCAAGCATGACTCTTTTTCTCCACTCCTCTCACCCTCCACCCCCACCAATACCTGACCCAGAGTAAATTTGTGCTTTGAGGGTTAGACTAGAACAGAAAGAAGCCTTGAATGGTGAGTGGTGGGGACTAGGTGAAGGGAGCAAGATGGATGGGGACAGTGGAGCTGAGGGAGAGAGCCACAGAGAGCTGTTATCCACCCTTTTGAGGGACTCAGTCAGAGGAGAAACCCCAGAAAGAGAGAATATAAGAATCCAGACTCACCAAACTCTTCACTTCCAGCCTCTAGGGTACCCAGTCCTCCCCAGCCAGCTGGTGTCTCTTACAGCTGTTAGCCAGCTGGACTGGGACAAGGGACTTGTGTATTCCATTCAAGAGGGGCTCCCTGGGTCTGACTGAGAGGGAGGGGGGTTGGAGAACTCTTCCTGCAGCTGTCAGGTGTGTCTGGAGGGTGTTGAACTGGGGGTGGGAGCATCTCTTAGTCCTTTCTCTGAGCTGCAGTGGGGAGGAGGGCAGGCAGAGAGGATTGAGAAGGCGACAAGAAGCCTGGAGGTGTTTGTATCATGACACAGTGGGGGTGGGGGGTGGCAGAAGTGACCAGACAGGGTATATGTGGTAGGGGAAAGAGGATATTTGTAAGACTTGTACTGGCTGGTTTGGTGAGGGAGTCTGGGTGTTGTGAGCTGAAGACAGGGTTTCCCCCTTGAGGAGGGGAAGGAGAAGTCCCCTTGTTCACCCACCCCCACCTCATCTCTTGACTGGGCTGTCTCAGCTCTGCCTCCTGGTTGGCTGCCAACTCCCTATTTCCGTCGGGCACCAGGGCAACAGGGACACATGGGGTCTGAGCCAGGAGCCACACAACTAAGCTGGGGGGGCGGGTAGCAAAAGGGACAGAAGAAGGGTCTCTGAGTAGCCTGCTTTGAGGGAAGGAGTGTTACCTGAATCTCGGAGCCTGGGAAAGAGGCTATGGAGTTCATTGCCTCAGGGCCAGTCACCCTCAGACTGAAAGATTCAGTTCCTTTGGGGCCTGACACTACCCTTCCCCCCCCCCAACCCCAGCTGTCCCCACCCCCATCTAAGGGGCTGTCTGGAAGAATGGGGGCTGGGATGCGAGGCAGGAGACAGGGGGCCTTGTGTACAGTGAGAGAGAGAGGAGGGCCATGGGTGACTGGGAGGTCCAGAGGAAGCACACACTCTCCTCCCTCACCCCCCCACCCCCATTCCCACCGCCCTCTTGGCTACAGTTCAGAGAGGTCTTTTCTCAGCCAATGCCTGAGCTCCTCAGTCTGGGAGGGGAGCTACGGAGGAGTGAGGTCTGGAGCTGTGACCACTGAGCTGGGCGGTGGGGGAGACAGAGACTCAGAGACAGCCTGAGGACAGCCAGCTGACTAGCCTTCTCTTCTCTAGACAGCTCTGAAAGAGTCCTGAAGCAGGAACAGGGAAGGAGAGCAGCACAGCCACCCTCCTGTGCAGTAGTTTTTGGAGAGTGGGAATGTTGGGCGCTTTTGAAGGAGAACCCCCAGTTGCCTTGTCTTTGGTGGACAGCCCGGGGCTTGGGGGCCAGGAGGCTCCCACATCTTGCAGCTCTCATCATCCCAGGGTCCTGGAGTCCCAGTGACTTCCTCACAAGCACTTCTTTTTTGAGGGTTGAGGGAGTTAGGGCCAGCCTCAGAGATGCTTCGCCGGTTCCCTGGTCTGGAGTTTTCCTTCCCTTTCCTGACTCGACTTCGACTACGTCTTTACACAGTGAGTAGGGGGACAGCAGAGAAAGTGGGAGTACACCCCCGATGGTATATAGCCCTTGGGTGGTGGACAAGAAGAAAGGACTTGGAATTCTAGGTTCTTATGTCAATTTTGTGTGGTCATGAGGACTCTGATCTGAGGGGCTTCTTGCCCCCAACCCCACTTTTCTCCTAGCCCCTCCATCCAGTACTGGTTTTCCTCAGTGGTCATATGGAGTAGGGGTAGGAGGGTGTTAGTAGAAAGAGGTAGGAGTGTGTGTGTGTGTGTGTGTGTGTAGGTAGGTATATGTTTGTGTTTATACATTACATATATACATATACACATATACACGTGTGTATATACATTCATGCATGTACACACATATGTGTGTGTATAAACTTATGTTTTGCATGAGTATATGTACCTATGTACCCATAGTTGTGACTTCTGAGATCTCATGAAAGTGCTAGCTTTCAGGGAGTGGGGATGTTCTGTCTCCTAAACAGACCCTTTCTACCCTCAAATTCTATTCCCTTTCTCCTCCACCTCTGTGCACAAGTTCCTCCACTGAGGTTGAGAAGTCATTCTGGGCTCTCTTGTCCAGCTCTCCTAGCTTCATCAGAGGGAGCCTTGAACTTTCTTCCTTTAAGACTTAACACAGCCTTCTACAAGAGGCTTTTCCAGCTTCTCCCCACTGCTGGTGCTTCTCTGAGGTTACCTTCTGTCTGTTGTTCAGTCATTCAATTGTGTCCGACTCTTTGTGACCCCATGTGAAGTTTTCTTGGCAAAGGTTCTGGAGTGGCTTGCCATTTCCTTCTCCAGTGGAGTAAGGCAGGCAGAGATTAAGTGACTTACCCAGGGTCACACAGCTAGTTAGTGGGAGGCTGATTTGACTCCAGGCCCAGCGCTCTGTCCACTGAACCACTTAGCTGCCTTCATCTTCTGTCTACTCTGTATCATCTCGAAAATACATAGTTGTTGTTTTCATGTTGTCTTCTCTATTAGAATGTGGGCTCTCGGGGGCAGGGTTGGTATTTTTTGCCTTGCTTTCCATCCCCAGAGCTTAGTATAGTGCCCCTTTCACATAGTAATTAGTTGATTAATGCTTGTTGATTGGCTGATTGAGAGTATCTCCTTTGGCCTCTTACCAGGGCTTCATAGCCTTTCTCAGCAGCTGCTGTCTTCCTCTCTTCTTGCCTCCATCCCCAAAGAGAGCTACATTGTCTGAGACTGTGGGAACGGGGAGGTGGCCGGCCTGGGAAGGCTTTGGTGTTCCAGCTGGGACAGAGGAGGGGTGCTGTGTCTGTTAGCAGCTGGGAACATGGCAGACCTAGAGATTGGACCAGGGCAGTCCAGATATTCCCTAAGAGCTTTGCTATGAAAAACAGACAGTAATGATGGGAACGTTGGCTATCATGGAATCAAAGAATTCCAGAGCTGAGTGTTTAGAGATTGCCTAGTTAGTGCCCTGATTTGAGAGGAGAAAACCATGCCTTATACTTGGAAATGAAATGATTCTCACATATTTTATTGATACCATTTGTTCTTTTATATCAAACATTTCCCAATATAGTGACCTCCTCCCTCTCTGGAACAAAGAAAAACAGTTAAGCAAAGCCAGCTGATAGTGTTTGCCACATTCCACCCCACTAGCACCTTCTCTCTCTACTACAAGAAGTATGTTTTATCTTTTCTCTAGATCCCAGGTGGGCTCTAGCAATGCCTCTGAATTCAGCTGCCTTTTAGTAGTTTTCTTTTTAGTATTATATAATTAGTTTATTTAATATGGCTTAGTATATAATTAATATAATATATAATAATTTAATATATAATATAGTAATATATGTAACATGTAATTTACATAGGTTTCTTTTATAATTTAGCATAATTTTGTAAAATTATTTTGCTTGGGATAAGGTCATACAGATCTTTCCATGGGTCTGAGTTCCTTGTATTCTTTGCTTATAACCCACTAATTTTCCATTTATTCATATATCATAATTTGTTCAGCTTTTTCTCATTTAGTGAATGTTTGATTTGTTTCTAGGTTTTGTTTTGTTTTGCAACATAAAAGGGGTTCTGTGAAGATATGGGTGTATATGGGACCTATCTATCTTTTGATCTCCTTAGGTTAATATGTCCAGTAGTGAGATGGCTGGAACAAAGAGTATAAACATTTTAAAGTGACTTTCCCATCAAAGGTGCACATCAAATTAGGAATACAACTGGGATCAGAACCCAAGTCTCCTTGGGAACATTTGAAACTTGTGGGCGGGGGAACAGTGTTGGTGGGAAGGCTAAGAACTTCGGGAGTTGGTGGCTGGTGGACGTGGGATCAAGTTCATTCATAGCACTGCAGAGGTAACATGTTCCACATCTATGAAATGGATATAAATCGAAACCCGGACATAATCGTCCAGTAAGCTGATACATACAAAATACTTAGTATACCTTAAAGTGTTATATTAATTATATATATATATATGTATATATATATACACACACATATATATAATTACATACAAATATGTAACATAAATTAGTTAGTATATAAAAGTAAATATTAATACCAAGTGTTATATTAATGTCAGTTGTTATTATTGCCAGGCATCCATTACTTGACTGAGTAGTCTGGTATTTTATCACAGAGGCCAGGTGCTCCTTCCTGATGTATGATGTCCCTGACTCACTGAAAACCATGGATTTGTTGCATTTCTCTTGTGCGAAACTGGGAAGATCCTCTGAATCATCGAGAACTAGGAAGGAAGTCAGTCACCTGTCCTGCTCCCACAGACCTGGCTTAGGTCTTCCTAGGTCTGTGCAGGGAGGATGATGCTTGAGGAATTTGGAGAGGTGGCAGTTAACGAAAGACAAAATTATTAGTGAGATGGTTAGTTAGGGAGTTATACCCATTAGGGTACTAGGTTTGGGTACTAGCGAGTCAGGGTTTCTTAGTTTGTCTTGGAGGGACCCAGGAAGATAGGCAAAGTCACTTCTCTAGCAGGGAAGAGAAAAGGTCGCTTGTTTGCAGGCTTCTCTGGAAAGTTGTGTTTGGGAGTTTGGAGGGAACCCGTAGCCCTCCCACTCCATAGGACTTCCAGCATGTAGACCTGGCTTTGTCCTTTTACTGCCCATATGGTGTTGCTAGGTCATCTGTGGAGCCAGAGTGAGTAGGGTGGGGAGAGAATCCTTCCCATTCTTCCCCGCTCCCCTTTCTTCTTGAGCCTTCATTGGTTCTGACCCTGCTCTCCTTCCCCACAGAGACTGGAGGGAAGCAGTATGCAGGCAGAGGAGGGCACTGGTTGGTTGCTTGAGCTATTGGCCGAGGTTCAGTTGCAGCAGTACTTCCTTCGTCTCCGAGATGACCTCAACATCACCCGCTTGTCCCACTTTGAGTATGTCAAGAATGAGGACCTGGAGAAGATTGGCATGGGCCGCCCTGGTACGTAAGGATGCTGCTCTTTGCTCTTGACCTTGGCCTCTTTTCCATTCTCTGGTCACATTCCCCAGCTGCCTTTTGACCTCCTTTACCCTCAATGAGACTGGCCATTTTTCAGCCTGGTTCCCCTCTATTTGCTGTTGGGGGTAGGCAGGCAATTGTGGTATCTCAGGGAAAAACTGGAAACTCTGCCAGCACCCCCTGGAGAGACTAGGCTCTTGGGTTGGCCTAATTAACTGAGCAAACAAACACTTATTAAACAGCCTTCTATGTGCCAGGTGCCATGTTAGGCTCTGTAGACACAGTGAAGACAGAAGTGAAAGTGCCTGCCTTCAGGAGTCTTATATTCTAACTAGGGATTAGAATGGCCCTTCCCTAAGTTAGTGTTGCCACCACCCTGGTACAGGCCCTTATCTCCTCACATGGAATATCACAGAAGCCTTCTGGTGGTTCTCCCTGCCTCCAGTCTCTCCACACAGCAGTCCATGCTGTACTCAGCCGTCATATTAATCTTCCAAAGGCTCAGGTCACACCCTGTCCCCAAATCCCCCATTCAGTAAACTCTATTGGCTCCCTCTTACCTCAGAGATCAAATATAAAATCTTCTGTTTGGTTTTTGAAGCCCTTCATAACCTGCCCCCCCTTTTTTGATGTTTGTATTTTTTTAATTTAATTTTTTTTATTTTTAGTTTACAACACTTAGTTCTACATAATTTTGAGTTCCAGATTTTCTTCCCTCCCTCCCTTCCCCCCTCCCTCCCCAAGACGGCATGGAATCCCATATAACTTCCACGTATAACTTCGCATTG
>CM053622.1:544011050-544033980 GCA_028646595.1 Phalanger gymnotis | reverse complement strand
AATGGCTGGATCAGTTCACAACTCCACCAGCACTGTAACAATGTTCCAATTTTCCCACATCCTCTCCAGCATTTATCATTTTCCTGTTTTGTTATTTTAGCCAATCTGACAGGAGAGGTGTGGTATCTAAGAGTTGACCTGGACCCTTTCTACCTTTTCAGTCTTCTCAGACTATTCCGTACCGTGTATGCCATGATCTGGTGACACTGGCCTCCTTGCCGTTCCTTGCACAGGACACTCCATCCCATGACTCCAGGCATTTCTACTGGCTTTCCATCGTGTATGGAATGCTCTCCCACCTCTCTCCACTTCCTGGGCTTTTCTCGTTTGCTTCAAGTCCCAGCTAAAATTCACCCTTGTACAGGAATCCTTTCTCCATCCCTGTACCAATGCCCTTTATTGATTATTGCCGACTTTGTGTATATCTTGTTTGTCCATAGTTGTTTGTATGGTATGTCTACCATTAGATCGTGAGCCCCTTGGGGCTGTTTTTTGCCTCTCTTTGTATCCCTAGTCCTTAGTAGTACAGTGTCCAGCTCATAGCAGGCACTTAATAAATGCTTGTTGACTTGGCTAGGGGAGACAGCCCATAGACTTGGGGTGAGGTCCTTGTAGATAAACGAATCACAAAATTGGAAGAGTCTTTAGAGGTCATGATGACCAGCCTGTACTTATTCAGGTATATGACTGAGTGTAACTGATTTCTAGTAGCCCTGGGTTAATAGGCAATCTCATAGAAGATTGCTGGAGTCGGGTCCATCTGGTAGTTCAGGCTACAGGAGCAATCTCATTGTCACCCAAGAGATGAAGAAGTTTTTGTGCTTAAATCATGTTCCATCAAGGGATCATCCAGCCTACCTTTAGAGAAAGGAACCCATTCTCTCCCAAGGACGCACATTCTACTCTGGGTCCTCTTGCATTGTTAAGATGTATTTCTTTACTTCAGGTTGAAGTGTGCTGCTCTGCAACCCTCCCGCCCCCATCCCCTTGTCCTGGCTCAGTCATCTTGGATCAGATTGCCTCTTTTTGTATCCCTAGTTCTTAGCACTGTGCCTGACACATTGTCGAGTCCTTTTCAGTTGTGTCCAGCTTGGTAGAGGTACTGGAGTGGTTTGCCGTTTCCTTCTCCAGCTCATTTTACAGATGAGGAAGCTGAGGCAAACAGGGTTAAATGATTTGCCCAGGGTCACACAGCTAACAAGTGCCTTCATCAGGAAGATGAGTTTTCCTGATTCTAGGCTATCCACTTTGCCATGTAGTAGGTGCTTAATAAATGTTTATTGAATTGAATCAAAGAGACTAAGTCTAATCCCTCTTTCACATGAGAACTTCCAGAGTAATTGCACCAAGGTTGGTCCTTTTGCACGTAGTATGTGCCTAGTTGGTATTTGTTAATTGTTTTGGTTGGTTTATGGTGAATGTGCTTTGCTTTGCATAACTAAAAACTCTATATCAAGTACATATGTGTTGTCTAGGATGGAGTGGTCTTGTCAATTAAAATATATAGTTTGTGTTTGCTTCAAACCTTCCCTAAGATTAGCCTGTTTCAGACTTTGCCTTTATTAAGTGTGATATAATCATACCATTCTTTGATTCAAGCTCTTGGAGGGCTTCATGGTCAGGTTGTGTGTGTGTATGTGTGTGTGTACACCTAGGTGTGTCTAGTGTTCGGAAAGGGTGGGAGTGAGGAGCTGCCATGTATTTGGAGCTGACTCTCAAGCAGGAAAGGGAAGGATAGACAGTTGGTAATCCTTCAGTCTGACAGTAGCTCTCTCTGTTTCTGAGGAGAGGACATGTTGGTGGCATCCAGCCTGAGAGCCAAAGAAAATCAGTCCACCTGCTTTGCTTGGTATGTTTGCAGGGGGTTGCTGAGCCCTTACTGTAGGAGATCGGGCTGAAGGTGTAGCATCCTCAGGATATACCCCAGGAGGGAGATTTAAAAAAAGATTCCTAATTTAGCTTTTTTTTTTAATGATTTGCTTCTTTGTCTTAAAAGTGAAGTAAAAGAAATCTAAAACTTGATTAAAACATTTGATTGACATTATGGTGTTATTATTATTATTAAATGAGGCAACATGGGATAGTGGATTGAGCACTAGTGGTTAAATCAGGAGACCTGGGTTCTAATTTGCTTCTTACTAGATGAATGACTTTGGCCAAATCACTTAATCTGTCTCCTTTCCTTACCTTCCTTCCTTCCTTCCTTCCTTCCTTCCTTCCTTCCTTCCCTACTTCCTTCTTTCCTCCCTTCTTCCCTCCTTCCTTGCCTTCCTCCCTCCCTTCCTCCCTCCTTCCTTTCCTTCCTTCCTCCTGCCCTCCCTTCCTTCCTCTCTTCCTCCCTCCTTCCCTTCCTTCCTTCCTTTCTCTCTCTTTCTCTCTCTCTCCCTCCCTCCTTCCCTTCCTCCCTTCCTTCTTTCCTTCACAGTTGGGGTTAAGTGACTTGCCCAGGGTCACAAAGCTGGCAAATATCTGAGGTTGGATTTGAACTTAGATCTTCCTTACTTCAGAAAAGGTGCTCAATCCACGGTGCCATCTAGTTGCCCCTCTCCTATTCTTTAAAGAGACAAACACCCATACCCCTCTTAATTTTATTGTTAGTTTTTGATTTTATGTAATTTTAGTTTCTGCATATATTCCCCCCTCACTGCCTCACCCATTGAGTCATGCATTGTAATAGATTTTTAAAAGGAGTAAAAAAAAAAAAGGCAGTTAAAAATCCCCAGTCAACAGATTGATTTTATCTGACAGTATCTTCACTATTCTACACTCATGGTCTTCTGTTTCTGCAAATCAGAGACAGAGGTTCTTTTTCTTAACTTTTCTCTGGAGCTAAGCTTACTCGTTATGATTTCAAAGTGTTTAGTTTCATCTCTTGCTTCTTTCTGTTATATGCTGTTGTCTGTTTTCCTCTTTTGTAAAGTTATTGATGATTATTCTTCCACCATTCTCTTTGCTATCCTTCCAGTACAAGACAACTTCCAAGGGGAAATCAGGAAATCACTTTGGCCCAAATCGTGCCTTAAGGGGTCTTCAGTAGCTTTACTGTAGTCCTTGGGCTAGGAATCTCAGCCTACTCCTCGCCAGTCCTTTCTTTTGCTGTTTTTTGGTTATGCATGGCAATGTTTCTATGGGATACTATGCCTGAAGACCTTACTAATCTCTCCTTGCTGCTAGGCAGCATCCCTCATCCTTTGAGGTATGTATGCCCTCTGACACTGGTGCCAACTCTCTGCAGGTCAGCGGAGGCTGTGGGAGGCCGTGAAACGGAGAAAAGCGATGTGCAAGCGAAAGTCTTGGATGAGCAAGGTGAGTGTGTTGGACTGTGGCAGGGGAGGGGTAGGGTGTGGAGCGGGGAAGAGTAGAATCTTTAGCAGAGACCTCATTCTCTCTTTCTCACAATGGCAAGAGTCAGTCCGTCAAGGACAGTGGGAACCATATGATCTCAGGATAGAAGACCTCTTGTGTACCCCATTCCCACTCTCAATTCCAGGAATCTAGGGAAATTCCACTGTAATATTTTTCTTAAAAACAGCATTCCCCCCCCTTTTTTTTTTTTGCTTTCAGTCTTCTCTAGTCCCCGGGGTAGCTTCTGCCTTAAGTAAATGTATCCCTCTTAACTACCGCCTCCCCACCCCCACCCCCCACCCCCAGCTGCCATCTTAGCTGAACTTAGAATTCGTTCGTTCTTTGGCCCTTTGCTTGTTTTCCTAAAAGACAGCGAGAAAGGAAATTTGCGTAGGCCTGTGTTCTGCTATTAGAAATGTCTCTGGCCTTCCCTCCCCATCTCTGTAGCCTGTGGGCCCCGTCCCAGGGGGTAGGGGTGGCACTGGGGGTGCTTTTCCTGGATTTGGCAACAGCAATTTCCTGGATGGCCCTACAGCAAAGGACCCACTTGAGAGCCTGATAAGGGGCAGCTGCCCCAGGCCACGTGGTCTCCTTTGGTGGATGTTGCTCTGGCCCTCTGCCCAGACTGAAGGGAGAAGGGAGGGAGTTGAGGGGAGAAGTGAGAAGAATAGAGGAGGAGAGAAGGTTGTGTGAAAAGGGAAGTAGTGAGGAGTAGGCCCAAATCCTGGACTAAAGAGAGAAGCCAGGACTGAGCAGCAAGGCAGCCCACTGTCCTCAGTTCTTAGATCTGAATGGCTTTAGTGTTGGTGGCCTTGCCAATCTCAAGGAGGTTTTACTGGGCCAGTGTGAAATGGGAGCTACTGGTAGGATAATGGGGTAGGCTGCTGCAGAGGGAGGCATTCTGCAGGCCTTGCTCAGGGGCAAGAAGGGGTAACTAGGGCTGTTTTGCCAAGATTTCATTTTATTTTCCTAGGAGGGGGCATATAATTTCCCCTTTACCTGCTTGCTTTCCTGCAGATTTGGTCCTCAGATACCTGTAGCCTTGCCTCTCACTTGCTTCCATTCCCAAAACTCAGTTTCTTTTTGTGCTCTTTTCTGAGTCTCTTTCTCAGCTCCAGGATACCATCTCAGCCCTAGTAGGCTGTCCTGAGTGTTTCAGACACTGCATTTCCCACCCCACCCCCCTCTCCCAACCTCCAAAACTAAAATTATCTTCTCCCCTGGGCAGGACAGGGGACAGAGCGACTCCCTGGGGAGGGGGCTGGAGATAGGCAGCACCAAGTGGCTATGAGAGGGAAGGAGCCAAAGCTAAAATTAGAAGGGGAGGTGGGGAGGGCCCCTCACTGCTTGAGAAGGGGTTAGGGTCAAGGGAGGCCCCTGCGTCTTTCCTGGCTCTGATTCCATGCTGGGAGGGCATAAACAAGTAGCTGCCAACAGGAGGCAACTCAGTGCTTGCAAAGTGGCCTGGGAAGGGTGGAGAGCTGCTCTGGGCTGCTGAGACTGTTCCATTAACTCCCTTCCCCCTTCATCACTATGCCCAACTGGGGCCCTAAATTCCATAAGGAATCCTGCTCTGACCAGCTCCAAGCCAGAGCCACACTCAGACCTTGGTATACTGTAGACCGTGTGCTTCTCCGTGACTCCCTTTCTGCCCTGTCCTCCAGGTGTTCAGTGGTAAGCGCTTAGATGCAGAATTCTCCACTCCGCAGTCACAGAACACCTTCAGAAGGACATCACCCATCCCAGGGGTTTCTGTTGGGGAGGGGTCTCTGCAGAGCCTCACTTGCCTCATCGGGGAGAAAGACCTAAGCTTGTTCGAGAAGCTTGGAGATGGCTCCTTTGGAGTCGTACGAAGAGGGGAGTGGGATGCCCCCTCAGGGAAGAAGGTAAGCCGGATTTACCTTCTGGATTTCCTGAGAGAGTCAGAGAAGTGTTAATCCAGGGTCCATGCACTTGGATGGAGAAAGTTCCATCTTTATTTCAATACAATTCATTTCTTTTGCAATCCTATTCTTTTATGCATTTAATGACACTATTCTGAGAAGAGGTCTATATAGCCTTCCAGATTGCAGAAGACTCCATCAAGACAAAAAGTTAAGAACCTCTGAATTAGAATAAATACCTTGGTTGTACCCAGGGTCGAGCAGGGATGGTAGAGGTCTCTGGGGTGGGAGTTGAGGGCCGGATTATCCACATTTTGACTTTTCCCATCCCTTTCTCTGGGGAGAGTGCATTTGTCTTCCCTTTGCTGCATACCACTGGATCAGGGAAAAGGCAGGAAATGGTTTTTGGGGCCTGTGCTGAGGTTTAACTAGATTTGATTAATGTTTAAACTTGAAGATTTCCTGAGAACTGTCAGACTGATGGCCACCCAGGCATGTTCATGGCCATCGCCTTCCTTGGGACCATGTCCCAATTCCTTGTGATCCTTGTGTCCTGGACAGGTGAGCGTGGCTGTCAAATGCCTGAAGCCCGATGTCCTGAGCCAGCCCGAGGCCATGGACGACTTCATCCGGGAGGTCAATGCCATGCACTCCTTATACCATCGGAACCTAATCCGGCTCTATGGAGTGGTCCTTACCCCACCCATGAAAATGGTGAGTGGGGCCTGGTGGGCATGGGGGAGGAGAAACACGGACCAGAGAAGAAAGAAGGCTGCCGTTAGCTTTCTGCCAATCAGTTTTGCATGGAATCATCTTCATTTCTTCCCCATCCCCCATTCTCAGAGTGAAGAAAGAGGCTATTTTATCCCCCTCCCCCGGGATAATGCTATAGATTTTACAGTAGGGGATGGAGAGAAGAAGGACAAAGTAGAACATTCTGACATTGATATCATCTTCCAATGTAATATGGTATATAGCCCCAAGGAGCCCAGCTGAATTTTCACCTCTGCTCACTCTCTGAATTTCTCTCTGTATGACTCTTTCACACCCCCTTTTGAGGCAGGGATATGTTCTCCGAAGCCTCCCTTGGAGTGCTCAGGCCTTAATTTTGCAATCTTGGAGTTTCTCTTCTAAACCTCCCTGAACTTCCTGAATGAATGAACAAAGGAATGAACATTTATTAAGCACCTACTGTCTGCTGGCTATGATAGTAGGTTCTGGGGATATAAATAGAAAAGATGAAATAACCCCTAACCTCAAGAAGCTTACATTCTAATGAAGAAAAGCTCCAAGCGGGTCTAGGTGGGTGGTCTCTGTGGCAGAGGCTGAGGGCATGGGGAAGGGGAAATCATAGACTTAGAGCTGAGAGGGATCTCAGAAGTCAGCTAGTCAGTCAGTCAGCTTCTTGTTGGCTAGTCCAGCCAATTCATGTTACAAATGAAGAAACTGAGGCCCAATTTTCAGGACAAGAAGATGCTGTCTGAGGAGGAGTCCTTGTGAGCCGCAGGAGGGGAACACCTAGGCTGGCTCGGGGGTCGGTGGCAGGCATTCCTTCCCTGATTCCCCCTTTTCTTCTTGCTCCTCTGGCTGTTCCAGGTTACAGAGCTGGCTCCACTGGGGTCTCTGCTGGACCGTCTGCGCAAACACCAGGGCCGCTTTCTTCTGGGGACTCTGAGCCGCTACGCTGTGCAGGTGGCTGAGGGAATGGGCTATTTAGAGGCCAAACGCTTCATCCACCGAGACCTGGCTGCCCGGAACCTGCTGCTGGCCACCCGAGACCTGGTCAAGATTGGGGACTTTGGACTGATGAGGGCCCTGCCCCAGAATGACGACCACTATGTCATGCAAGAGCACCGGAAGGTTCCCTTTGCCTGGTGAGGGAGGGGCCTGGGGCACCTCGGCTCTCACCTGCACTTTCCCCATGCTAGGGCCTTTTATTTAGGCTCTGCTCACCCCTTAGAGGTCTTGCTTGGTTGGTCCAGGTGCCTCCTTGAGGCTGTCCTGCTTGCCTTTCTAGGCAGCCATCTGGTATAGGACAGAGAGTGCCAAACTTGAAATTAGGAAGACCTGAGTTCAAATCTTGCCTCAGATACTTACTAGCTGTGTGACTCTGGGCAAGTCACTGAACTGTTCTCAGCCTGTTTCCTCATTTGTAGAATGGGCATAAGAATAGCACCTGCCTCATGGGGCCATTTGCCTCAAATAAGATAATGTATGTAAAATGCTTTGCAAAACTTAAAAGTATAGTGTAAGTGCTACTATAAATGATATGTTTATATTATATTTAATATATAGTAGTATATTTATATAAAGTATCCTTATTTTTACTCCCTTCACATGCCCTCTGCATAGTCCCAGCCCTGTATCTGACCTGGACTGTCCTGATCTGATCCCTGTCCTGCCTACTCTTCCTAATCTAGTGTAGCAATGTTCCCAAGTCATTATTTACCTGTCTTGGGGCTTCTGGTTGCCAGAGAAGGCCATAGGAGGAATACAGGCCATTCGGTTTATTTTCCCCAGCCTCTGGAGCCCTGGTTCCAAAAGACCCCCAGGCTACTGTTATATCTATTCCTGCTCACTTTGCCTGTTCTAGGAGGTGCTGGTGAGGTGAGATGAGATGCCATAGGCAGCTTACATAGTAAAGCTGGTAACTTTTTCTTGCCTGGGCTCTGCCTTCCACCAGGTGTGCCCCAGAGAGCCTGAAGACACGGACTTTCTCCCATGCCAGTGACACCTGGATGTTCGGAGTGACCCTGTGGGAGATGTTTACCTATGGCCAAGAGCCCTGGATTGGCCTCAATGGAAGCCAGGTGAGAGTCTGAGTTCATTGTGTTTCCTTCCGCTCTCTCACCTTCACAAAATAGATCTGGGACAGTCTTGCCAGTTAGCTAGATTCCTTGTCTGGTCTTCTAAGGATGGATGCCTGGATACAGAGCAAGAGTGGATGAGGCAGGGACTCCTGATTCATTGGCCTGGGACGGCTTTTAAATAATCAGTAAACATGATTAAGCACTTCCTACAGTTAGGTACTTTGCTAAGTGCTGGGTATACAAGTAGAAGGAAAAGACAATCTCTGCCCTCAAGGAGCTTACAGTCTAATGGGGGAGATAACAAATTATACAAAACATGCTATATCCAGGATAAATAGGAAGTAATTAATAGACAGAAGGCAGCTAGGCCTCTACGCACTCTCCTCCCTTCTCATCTGTTCGTCTCTCCACATCTGAGTGACCTTAGTCTTCAGGTGGGGATAGCTGATCATGGGGAGATGGGTCAGAGAAAGAGAAGTAGTCTTTGGCTACTTCTCCCAAGTCCCATGCTTGGAGCTCATGCCTGGATTTACTCTGGCCCCAGAAGGTTCAGGTTTTACCTCATTAAGGGGAGAGTAATCAAATTAGCCTTGTATTGGGAGATGGGTTGGGGGGGAGAGTGGGGTCTCTGGTTGCATACAGACCTTGCCTTTCCCTTACTCAGATCTTACACAAGATTGACAAAGAGGGAGAGAGGCTTCCTCGCCCAGAAGACTGTCCCCGAGATATCTACAACGTCATGGTCCAGTGCTGGGCCCACAAACCTGAGGACAGACCTACCTTTGTAGCTTTGAGAGACTTCTTGCTGGAGGTAAGGGGCATGGGAGGCTGGAATTTGACCCTGGGTCAGTACGAGGTGAGGGTACTTTGGTAACCCTGGCAGGGCTGGGGGAGGAAGCTGGCACTGGAGTAATATTCTCTGCTTTCAGCATGAAGGAAGGCTGAGGGTAGAAGTGACCTGTCCTTGACCACCGTCCTTCTGCCCTATCCCACAGGCTCAGCCCACTGACATGAGAGCCCTTCAGGACTTTGAGGAGCCAGACAAGCTGCATATACAGATGAATGATGTCATCACCGTCATCGAGGGAAGGTATGGGTGGAGACGGTCCCTGGGCTGCATCTCGGCATGTTGTGGGAGGCTTTGAGAGAGCCAGCTCTGCTCCTGGGCAGAGGTTTGTGTGAAGACAAGAGAGGAGTCAGGACTTACTCAGATTTCACTCTCTGTGGTCTTTATCTGGGCAGAAGAGGTAGGGGACAAGTCCCGAGGCTCTTTAAAACTTCATCATTAATTATATAGAGGATCTCATAGATCAGAGCTGGAAGGAATCTTTGGAAGCCATCCAATTCAGCCCTCCCATTTTACAGATGAAGAAACTGAGGCTTAACAAGGTTAAATAGCCTGCTCACACAACTACTAAGCGTGACTCCAGGCCAGGCAGTCTATCTATTCTGCCACCATATTGGACAGTTTTAATTGTTAGAAAAAGTCTTCCTTTTATCAAGTGGCAGCTAATTGGTTCAGTGTATAGAATGCAGGACCTGGAGTCAGGAAGGCTGGCCTCAGACATTAACTGGGCTACCCTAGGCTGCCTGCCTCAGTTTTCCTCATCTGTAAAATGGAGATAATCATAGTGTCCATCTCCTAGGATTGTTGCAAGGTTCAAATGAAATCCTGTTTGTAAAATGCTCCATACCGTATATAGCACACTAGTAGGTGCTTAATTGTCAGGAATTTCTTCATTCTTCCTGACTCCCAAGGCTTTACTAATTTTGTCATTTCCAGGCCCTAGCTGTGTACATAAGGGCCACGCCAGGGGTGGGGAACCTACAGCCTTGAGGCCACATGTGGCCCTGTAGGTCCTCAAGTGTGGCCCCTTGACCAAATCCCCTAAACTAGAGGGCCA
The DNA here is from genome assembly GCA_028646595.1 of Phalanger gymnotis. Classification (NCBI taxonomy): domain Eukaryota; kingdom Metazoa; phylum Chordata; class Mammalia; order Diprotodontia; family Phalangeridae; genus Phalanger; species Phalanger gymnotis. The sequence goes on along the minus strand of CM053622.1, from coordinate 544,024,038 downwards.
CATGTGGCCTCAAGGCCACAGGGTCCTCACCTCGGGGCCAGACTGTTATCAGTGGGGAACACAAGGTATAACAATTGGCTGGGATTGGTCAGTCCTGTGGCCGCTGTGACAATGACAAGAATCCCATGTCCCACTCAAAGTGGTCTTCTCTCCTTGACGTAGTATTTGGAGAAAGTTGGGTTTGGAGTTAGAAGATTTGGATTTCATTCCTAGCTCTGCCGCTTAATTCCTGTGTGACCTTTTTATCCTCCCCAGAGACCCCAAGATGGGGCATCTAGGTGGTGCCGCAATGCATGGAGCACCAGGCCTGGAGTCAGGAAGACTCTTCTTCTTGAGCTCAGTCTGGCCTCAGATGCTTACTAGCTGTGTGACCTTGGGCAAGTCACTTACCTCTGTTTGCCTCAGCTTCCTCATCTGTGAGGCCTGTAAGAGCTCTGTGATCCTGTGACTTGCCTCTGACACTTAGACCCAAGGAGGTTAGACCCCTCCTAACTTCAGCACAGAAACCAGCCACATCCCTTACTAGTAAGACCCTTGCCATTAGCCTCTCCCTAACCCCTCCCTCTGTATTCCTACTGATTCCCTCAAGATCTTTCTGATGATGTTTCCGCAATGGTCTGTCACCCCGGTACAGCTAGAATACTTAATTGCTTTCTCTCTTTTTAAATTCTTACCACCCTACACATGTAAATTTGTTTAACACCTCTCTGATTTCCCCCATTCCAGTGCCCTCCCAATGAATATATCAGTCCTGGCTGGCTCTTCCAACCATTCATTGCCTTCCTCACCCCCACACACTCCTGCTTCATCAATCCCCACCCCTAAGGCTTCCCGGCTGGGCCCTCCCTAGCCCTGACCCTGGGTAACTGCCGCTGCCCCACCCCCCACGTGCCTCTGCCTCCAGGTACCTCCTGAGTCACCGGCTTCTCTCCTCTCCAGCCCCAGCAGTGCCGGCATATGTGCCAAAGGAGATGGCCCCACCTGCTGTTATCTGATACCTTGGAAGTTGGAACTGGTTGGGGCAGAGGCAGGTTCAGGGTTAAGGAGACAGTGAGGCAAGAAAATCCCCTTTAGGACTCCCTTCCCTATTCCTCCTGCCCCCTCCAAGCCCCTCCATGCTTTCTAAGGTAGGCAGGTTGAATTCTTTCCCCATAGCTACTTCTCCCATCCATGCTACTCATGTTATGGGGGAAATGTGTTTCACTAGAAAGCTATCTTGGGGTCTGTGTTGTCTTTTTTTTCAGTCGTGTCTGACTCTTTGCGACCCCCATTTGAGATTTTCTTAGCAAAGATACTGGAGTGGTTTGCCATTTCCTTTTCCAGCTCATTTTATAGATGATGAAACTGAGGCAAACAGGGTGAAGTGACTTACCCAGGGTCACACAGCTGGTCAATGTCTGTGGCCAGATTTGAACTCAGGAAGATGATCTTCTTGACCCCTGGCCCAGTACTTTGTCCACTGTGCCATCCAGCTGCCCCATCTTGGGGTCTCTGGAGAGGATAAAAAGTGATACATAGGCATAGCCTTCTGGGCGAGTTGGGAGGGATTGTCTGGGCACCTGTGGAGTGATGCTGGTTCATGCAGGAACACGTGCATCTGGGATCTCCTGGATTTTTGAGATTTCTTCACCAGGGCCATGAGAGGAAGAGGCTGCAGCTGCTGAGGTCCTCCCCCAGAGGAATGAGGCCAACGATACCTGCCCGGCTTCTTGTAGGGCATTCTCAGGATAACTACAGGCGCCAAATGATGTTACTGCTAGGATGGATAGATGGATGTCTAGTAGAGAGGGGCAAGAAAGGAGATATGGGGAAAGAGAGGCCCTGAGGAAGAGAAGCAGAGGGAGGACATTGGCAAGAGGAGAGTAGATACAGAAGGGGAGAATGTGTAAATGGAAAAAAATGATGTGGTAGGGAGTGTGTGGCCAAAGGAGTTAGATTTCAGAGCGGGGGGGAACCAGAGTTAGGTTCTGTTGCCACTGTATTCATTGTTATAATCCAGTTTTTGCCTGGATTTACACCCAGCAATGTGGTTGGGATAGATCTGGTTCAGAACTCTGAAATTATGAACTTGACCATAAAGCTTAGAGATACTGAAAAGATGTGGGTGTTGAGAAGGAACGCTTTGGACATTGATGCCAGTGCTAGCAATGCCTTCTGGATGCCTGGATCCTCACCCTGATGGGATGCCCTTCCTATCTGGGATGGGATGATTTTCTTCACCGCGGGATACCCCAAGCTCCCTCTGAGCTCAAACGCACCCCTAACACCAAAACTCCCTTTTACTTCTTCTTCCTGGATCCCTCCCAACCCTCTTCCTGTGTAGGAGATTATGAGAGTTGAATCATGGCGCTTGACCAGGAAGTGGCAATTTTGATTATTGGTCTCTCTCCTTTAATTGTGGGACTCTAGCAACTTCTCATTTCTGAACCAGGAACGTTGGGGATCGATGCCCTGGGTTTGGTTGTTGCTGGCTCACCTACCCATAGCTTAATAGAACTTAAGAGAGGCTGTCTAGTCCAGCCTTTATATTTTACAGATGAAGAAACTGGCCCAAGGAGGTTAACTCACAGTAGTCTTCTTTCTTGTGTCCGTCCATATTCCAGAGACAAGTCTTAGAGAAGGAGAAGGCCTCAGACATTGGTACCTCCCCTCTCCCAACCCAATCCTCTTTCATTGACAGTATCCTAAATACTTTCTCTTATTTCATCCTTATTCTCATCTTTTACAATGCAACCGGTTGTTTTGGATATATTTCTTTCCTTACAGTCCCTCTTTCCCAGCTCTGCCACCCAGATGTGAGTCAGGGTCATCCTCTGTGGGTAAGAGGAAGGTCTGGGTACAGAGGGCCCACCCTGCCAAACCTTCCCCAGGGGGTGACTCAGAATCTTTGTGTGTCTTTGGGGCCTGGCTCCCTCTGTCACTGCCAGAACAGCAGGGGTGGAGGGGTGGGGGGAGAATAGGGGAGGGCTGTTAGGCCGCTCCCTCCTGGGAGGGCAGTTGTGGGATCACTCTGCCCCACCCTTCCGTCGCTGGTTCCCCTGGCAGCTCCAGCTGCCTTTGCTGCTGTCTGGCTGCCTACGGTGTGGGCTTGAGGCTTTCCAGGGAGCTTCCAACACTGGCCTGGACACAAAGCCCCTTGCATTTAGCTCCTGGATCACTTCAGAAAGTGGGAGGTGAGGGGGACTGAGGCCAGAGCAGCCAGTGAGACCATTCTCTTTATTTGTATTTGTTTATCTTGGTGTCTGACTCTCCCTGTACCTCTTGGGTTGTTATGTATGTGTTTCTTTGCCTCATTCTCCACATCTCCGTGTTCATGATCTTTCTCTGTCCTTGGTACTGTCTGTTCCTGGGTCTGTTACTCTGTCATTCAGTTTCTTTTGGGATGGAGGGGGAAGTGGGGGTAGGAGTGGGTCTTTCTCTCTCTGTGGCTGGATTTCCCCAGGGGGTCTTTTTCATGTTCTCTGTCCTGGAGTCTTGGATACTCAGAAGTCCCAGGGCCTAACGGTTCCTTCAATATAAATTTTTTAAGGGTCTGGGGATCTAGGAGAGTTGTTGATGGGGAGGTAGAAGAAGGGTGGACAGGACAGAAAGAGGATTATCTTTCCATTTGAATCTACGAGGAGCTGGGCTGTGCTGAACAAGGGGCTGTTTGGGGGTGGGGAAGACTTTTTTGGTTAGGGGCTTGGACACAAAAGCAAAAACTTAGCAAGGATAGGAGAGGCAGGGGCTGTGGAGTCTCTTGATTGTCAGGGACCTGAGTAACCTCTCTTGTGGACCATAGGGTGGGAGCCCTGTCAGGATCCAGTCTTGGGTGGGAGGTGGGGGGTAGGGGTGGAGAGAGAGAGAGAGAGAGAGTGTGTGTGTGTGTGTGCATGAGAGAGAGAGAATGAGAGAATATATAAAGGACAAAACATATATGTTGTTAATCCTGATTCATTTCAGGTTGGTGATAAAGTAAAGGGGCACACACAGTGTGTGACAGGCTGTTCCTTAACTTATCTGGGAGCAACATGATCGTTAGGCGGTTTTCAACCTGTGCCTCAGTTTCCCCTTATTTGGAAGCTGCCTCCAGGTCTGTCTCTAGCCTAGGGTAGTGAAGGGACCTGACCTGGGGTGGGGGAGAGGTAGTCTAATTAGATGGGAGGTGCTGTGCTATTTTCTTACTCATTCAGGGACTCTCTGTCATCTCTGCAATGACACTGCCGGCTGGCAGAACTGGCCCTCTCGTTGCCGTGGAAACACTGGTGGCTGAGCCCCAGAACTGTGCTAGCCCACTTAATGGGCCATGTGTGGATGGAAGGAGAGGGTGTGTGATGAGGACAGTGGGAGATGGTAGACAGAGGGAAGAGAACATGCCCATTGGTCTTGTAGGAGTTTGATTCTACCCTTTTTTGTTCTTCAGAATCATCTGTTCCCACTAAACTCCAGAAAACCTAGGTGAGAGAGCATCTTGAATAGACTTGAATTTATATTGCTCTTTGAGGCTTATAAAGTACCTTCAGTCATTTTGCTCTGTCAGTTGAGGAGTAATTCCTTGAATACTCTTTGGGAAGTAATTCCCATAATGATCCACTGAAGACAACGCCCCCCACCCCTACCCCCCAGGGCCAATGGGCAAGGTTTAGGTTGAAGCCAGTTCTATGTAAGGACCTCTCAGTAGTAAGGCCGGGGAACTAGGACTCCTGGGACTTGTTCCATGGTTTCTGCTACTTGGTGTTTTGGCCTCTGCTGGGGGGTCTCACTTCCATCTTTCATGTTGTTATGTAGCAGGGGTACGGATATGGGGAACAGAGTGTTGTTGGCTGTGCAAAACCTCTCTCTTTCATGGATGGAGCAATGAAGAGTTGGCCTTTTTGTGATGTACTGGGTGGGACCGTAGCTGAAATTATGACTAGAAAAGGGGGGGAACCTGGCAGGCATTGTTGGAGTCAGGATTGTCTGTTTCTGGGAAGGAGAGTCTGGGAGAGACAGGATCAGAGCTAAAGAAAAGGGAGTATTGAGATTCTGTTGAGGCTAGAAGAGGGTGGGGAGAATGGGCTTCGAATGAGCCAATCTCAGGCCTAAGTGACCTGGAGCAATGGAACAGTCTAACATCCCCCTTACCCTTCAAAAAAATCCCACAAGGGGTTTTTTTTTTTTGGCTTCCTTCCATTTCTCACATGTGTTAATGAATAACTTTAAGGTGGTGTAGACAGCAGGGGTCAAACTTCCAGGTGACTCATTTGCCTAGATAGAGACAAGGGGAGAAACAGGCCGTTGGGGTGGGGACAAATAAGTGAGGACTCAGTCCCAAGGGGATGGCAGAGGATGGACGATTGTGGGGGATGGCATGGAAAAGACAGAAGGAAGTCTGTGGACTTCTCAGAAACGATCATGCCTCACCCTTGGTTTTCGTGTGGCAGTCCTCTGGCCCTGGAAGACTGTGGTGGTCTCTCTCCTGCCTATGGGAGGTTGTTTATTTTGGGATTTGGGGGGTGTTGTCCTCTCCCTCTGTTCCTTCTTGCTCTCCTACCCTGAGGACTGGAGTGTTAATCTTAGGGTGGTGATGTCTAGGGACTCAAGATGGGGCTGGAGGGGGCGGGGAAAGAGGCCAGCTTGTTTCTTGTTTGGTAGAAAGAGACTGTCTAGGCTGCAGCTCTATGGCTTATGGGCATTTTTGAGTCTCAGTGTTAAATGAGGGGGGAGAGTGAGAGATAATATCTACCCTGCCGACCTCATAAGGGCATTGAACATCAAGTGGAATGAGTGTATTCAGAAGGGGTTTATGAAATAGTACATAGAGCAGATGTAAGTTCTCTCCCTTCTAGTGCCATTTGGGCTGATCCTGGAGGGCTGCTCCTGGGCTAGGATCGGGTTTCTGGACTTGACTTTGTTCTTTAGGGAATAAGTCCTTTGTAGAAGTAATCCTTCCATGGCTATGGGGACATTTGTTCTACGGGTATTTGGAGTCAGAAGACCCGGGTTTACATTCTAGCACCAACACTTTGCCTCGTCTTTGTCCTTAGACAAATCACTGCTTTGAGACTCGAGTTTTTTATATGTAAAATTGGAGGGAAGCGGGGTGTTGAACTAGACGATGTAAGGGCCCTTACAGCTCGGAGTCTTCTGATCGAATGGATGTCTGTGAAGCGTTGGGAGGTTTTGCATAAAGGATTTAGAGCCGGAAGGGACCTTAGACTTCATCTAGTCAAATCCCAGCATTTTTACATACGTGGAAAAAAAAGCCCAGGGAAGTTAAATGATTTTCCCAGTGTAATGCAGGTTTTGGCATTGTTTGGGCCGCTCACCACTGGATCCCAGCTTGGAGAGCCAGGGTAAGAGCTTTCAAGTCCTTGGTTTCTTCTCCAAGTTAAATATATTTACATACATATATACATATATATGTATATATATATATGCACATATATACACACATATTTATATACATACATACATATATGCACACAAATTTAAACACACACAATCTATATACATACACATAAATTTAACACACACACACACACACACACACACACACACACACACACACACACACACACACACACACACCCACCACGGCCTAGTTCTGCTTGGAGAAATCTGTAGTTGATTGATAGGTTTACCTAGATGGTGCTTTGGATAGAGGGCTGTTCCTAGAGTGAAGAAGCCTTAAGTTCAAATACATCTTCAGGCCTGGGCAAGTCACTTAGATCCTGTCTGACTCAGTTTCCTCAATTTAAAATGGGGATAATAATAGCACCTACCTCAAAGGGATCAAATGAGATGATAATTTTAAAGTGCCTAACAGAGTGCTTGGCACATAGTAGGGGCTTAATAATTCCTCCCCCCACCCAGCCATTCCCAGCCTCTTATCATTAAGACAGGTCCTCCAGTGCCCTTCTCTACCTACTGCTCTGGGCTTCTATCCAGGAAAGCTTCAGTTTAATTATTCTCTAGCTGTGTGACCTTGAATGAGTCACTTCTCTTTGGACTTCAATCGCCTCATTTATAAAATGGGGGGCACATGATCTCTTGATGTCTCTTTCAGCTGTCCATTTTATAGTACTCACGTGTATAGGAAAGAGGTGGCAAAATGGTCATGGCTTATTGGTAATAGGTTTTCTATTTCTTGATCCCCCTTCCCCTATTTCTCTCCCTTCCCCTCTCCCCCCCTTCTCCTCCCCTCTCCTCCTTTGCCCTCCCCTCCCTCTCCCCTCCCCTCTCCAACTCTCCCCAACCTCAACAGGAACCCTGTCTTGTCTAAACTTTGTATCTTTCTCCTCAAGTGTTCTAGACAAATTAGACAATAATTAAATGTTGTTGAATTGACTGAGTGCCCCATCTGAAAGTTGTGGGTCCTTATGGCCACCCAGCTGCCGGAGTCCCCTATCTCTTCTTAGGGTTTGTGGTCACTGGGGTGAGTGGTAGTGGGGGGTGGTCCGCATTGATGGACAGAGTTGCTTATACTCAATATCTGTGACTTAGTAGAGAACTCCTAGGCAGTTGTCAGAAGCATTGAGAGAGTAAATGTCTTGCCCAAGACACAGAGCTAGCATGTATTAGGTGGAGTTTGAAGCCGAGTTTTCCAGACTCCAAGCAGAACACTCTCTTCGCTATACCACTGGGACTTTGTGGGTCTAGAGCAGGGGTTCTGAACCTGGGGTCTTTGAACTTGTTTTGTTGTGTTGTTGATAGCTATGTGGTTCAGTCGTTCCAATCATGTCTGGCTCTTCTTGATTTCATTTTTTGGCAAAGATCCTGGAGTGATTTGTCATTCCCTTCTCCAGCTCATTTTACAGATGAGGAAACTGAGGCAAACAAGGCTAAGTGACTTGCCCAGGGTCACAGAGCTAGTAAGTGTTTGAGGCTGGATTTGAACTCATGAAAATGAGTCTTCCTGACTTCAGACCCGGTGCTCTATCCGTTATAACACCTAGCTGTCCTTGATAACAATATTTCAGTACTATTGGTTTTCCTTGGTAATATTTTATCATATTTTATTTATCTATTTTGATATATTTTATTTTATGCATTTAAAAACATGATTCTGAGAAGGGGTGACTGTAAGCTGATTGGCCAGACTGCCAAAGGGGTCTGTGAATAAAAAGATTAAGAAGTAGAGCATTCCTGTATCTCGGACAGTCCCTGTTCCTCCATAGGGGTGTGTGGTATCAAGGAAGACACTGCTTCTCATTTCACCGCCACCTGAATCAGGCTGTATCCATAGTGTAGCCTCAACAGAATGGAGGTGATGGCTTTGCTAAATTTTGTTGCGGTCTGACTTCCCTGATCTGAAATATTTTACCAGATTTTCTTTTACAGTATTTTAAATTTGTCTGAGTAGGGTGATTGGGATACAGAGGGAGGGGGACGTTCTGGAAATGATGTCGTATGATGATTGGACGAAGCAGCTGGGGACGTTTAGCCAGGTGAAGAGGAGACAGGAGATTGTAGGCAGGATAGCTATCTGCACATGTTTGAAGATTGTCATGGGGAAGGCAAAGGGTAGGTTTGTTTTTCTGGGTCCCGTAGGAGTAGAACTAGGACAGTTGTTGGATATTACAGGGCATTACAGCTTTTCGCTCAATATAAAGAACTTTCTAAAACTCAGTTTGGCCCACCAAGAGTGGAATGGCATACCATTCCATGTAAAGTAATGAGCTTTCTGTCATAGGAAGTATTCAGGCAGAGACTGGATGACTACTTGTCAGGAATGTTCTACTGCCTTGTATGAGGGGTTCCTCTGTTGGATGGAAGGTTAGTCTCATGTGGTGTAGTGGAGGAAAAATAAAAACAACACAAAAAAAACAAAACCAAGCATTTATTAAGTACCTACGATATGCCATATGGGCAGCTTGTTGGCACAGTGGATAGAGCTCGGGGCCTGGAGTCAAGACACCCTGATTTCAAATCAGACACTAGCTGTGAGACCCTGGGCAAGTCACTTAACCTTGTCTGCCTCAATTTCCTCATCTGTAAAATGAATTGGAGAAGAAAATGGCAAACCCTATCCAGTATTTTTGCCAAGAAGACCCCAAATGGGGTCACAAAGAGTCGGACACAACTGAAATGACTGAACAACAACCATATGTGCCTATAATGTACTACATGCTTTATAGATCCTCACAGAAACTCTGGAAAGTAGGTGCTGTTACTATCCCTGTTTCATAGCTGAGGAAACTGAGGCAGAGGTGATGCGACTTGCCCAGGGTAAATTGTCTGAGGCCGTATCAGTCCTCAGGCCTTCCTAACTCTAGGCCCAGCACTCTGACCATTGGGCCACTGGGCAGGAAGATACCTAGATTTGGAATCAAAAGAATTGGGTTTGAGGGGCATCTAGGTGGTGCAGTGAGTAGAGCACCGACCCTGGAGTCAGGAGGACATGAGTTCAAATGCGGGCTCAAACACTTGACATACTAGCTGTGTGACCTTGGGCAAGTCACTTAACCCCAACTGCCCTGCCTTCCCCCTCCAAAAAAAAAAAAAGAGTTGGGTTTGAATTCTAGCTCTGTGATCTCGGGCAGGTCTCCTTAACATTTACCAGGTAAGATAAGGTAATTTGATTAAGTTCTAAGGCTTCTTCTGGCTTTTCTGTCAAGGGTGACCTGTGAAGCCTCATCTCACTCTGAGGTTCTGGGAGTCTGAGTTCTGAACCTTCTACTCTGCCTGATCCTCACCAGAGCTTCTAGGGAGGAAATGTGCTAGCCTTTGCTTGATGTCGACAAGGGATGGGGCAGCAGGAATAGAGCCCAGGAGGTATAGGGAACTTTTCTTTATGCAAGTTATTCCTGTCTGGTTCCAGCTCAAATTTAAAAAAAAAAAAATTCCCAGCAGTTTTTTTTTTTAATGTCCCAGGGTACAGAATAAGATTGGGTGGTCGCAGTGGGCCACACCTGTCGTGAGAAGTTGGCAGAGTAAGGTATTCACGTATCTTGGCTTTTTTTCTAGGCCCCGCAGCTACAGGGAGAAAGGGCGGTATCTCGGTCAGCGGCCATTGCGGTGCCTTACTCCCTTTGAACTTATATCTGTGCGTGGGGCAGAGCTGAAATGGATGCAGCCAGAACTGTCCTATTGTCCCTGCTACCTCTTGGTTTTTACCATCTGCCTTTGGGCTTGACAGGGCGGAGAACTACTGGTGGCGTGGGCAGAATACAAGGACGCTGTGTGTGGGGCCCTTCCCAAGAAACGCAGTGACCTCCGTGGCTGGCTTGTCAGCCCACGACATCAGCCAGCCACTCCAGAACAGCTTCATCCACACGGGCCATGGCGACAGCGACCCCCAACACTGCTGGGGATTCCCGGACAAGATTGATGAGTGAGTGCCAGCCTGGGGATGGGCCCTGTCCCTCACCCTCAGACCTGCCTGGGAGAGAGAGGGAGCCTGATTCACCCGCACTTTATAGTTAGTTTGTGCTTCATTGTCTGGTTCCATTGCTGTGATTAGATTGGTTAAAGACCAACTCCCTAATATCCCCCTCCTCTAGGATTCTGTCTTACTCTCTTCCTGAATGTCTGCATCTCTTCTCCCCCCTTCCTCATTGTCTTTCCCCCAGTTCTTGACCCTGGATCACCTCCTGTCACCCTCTTATTTATCTGTCTTTCCCCACCCCCACCCCACCCCAGTTCTTGACCCTGGATCCTTTCCTTTGTCAGCATTTTACTCATCTCTCTTTTCCCTTCCCTATCCAGTTTCCAGTGCTCAGAAAAGGAGAGGGGCACTGGAAGCCTCTCCAGTAAGTCCAGAGAAGGAGAGGCAGGTCACAGTAGGGACTTGGGGTTGGGGGTGGGATGTCAAGAGAGCGGCTGTACAGCCTGCATAGTTTGCTGAAGGCAAGTGGTCACGGGAAGGGTGAAACAATCGAGAGGTCTGTCCTCCCCTGCCCCACAAAGGCTCTGTTCTCTTTCTTTCCTGAGATCTTCCTACTCTCTTTCCTTTTGATACTACTCAACCCCAGACAATAGAAGCCCTGAAGAGTCAGCCCCCCATACTCGGGCTCCAGGGGGCCAGACATGTGGAGCGCTAGAGTACCCTGAGTTCACAGAAGGACCTTTGTCAGTCTGGATGTACCCGGGGGATGCAGCGTGATTAAGGGAAGGGAGAGAAAGATTAACCACATCCTGGGTGGCGTGTCAGAACCATCCAAGGTGTGCATGATCCGGATTGTGTCTCAGGCTCCTCTGACTCCCTCATGGGTCATCCACTCCCTCCTTTTATGGATGAGAACTGTAAGAAATTAATTGTAAGAGAAATTAACTGACTTGGCGGGGTTCACACAGGTAGTAAGTAATAGAACTGCAATCTGAATTCAGGTCCCTCTGAATCCAAACCCAGCCGCCTTTCCCTTGTACCCCTCTGGCTTCAGGGTCCTAGGATGCTTGTTTCTGGGTCCCTCTATGAGGTTAGTCCCCCAAGACTTGGTAAGCTGTGGCTCACATGCATACATACCCAATTCTCCATAGAACATGTGGAGTGGGAGAGTCCTGAAAAGAGGGGGAGACTCGGCCCCCTGCTGCACTAGTGCCCTCTGCCCTATGCCTCATGTGGTGTGGCACGCCAGGGTGGACCCAGCCCCATTCCTTAGGACATTAATCAGCCTTAGTGACTAAGGCCCAGATACTGACAGGCAGGGATTGAGGTCGAAGTGGCGGTAGAGGAGAAGGGTGGCTGGCCCTCTGCCTCCCTGTTCCTGCTCCTATCTCTTAGCATTAGTCATGGAATCTTAGCTTGTTAGAGAAGGAAGAGAGACCTTCAAAATGGTCTGGTATAGCCCTGTCTTACAGATGAGGAGGCTGAGGCCCCGAGAAGAAAGGTAACTTGTCACAGATGGCACAGTTGGTGATGGAGCCAGTGCCAGAAACTATGTCCCTCTTTCTTTTACTGTAAAATGCTTAGCCTGGGTTCATGAGCTTTTCTTTTTTAATATTTTGATTAAAGTGTATTTCAATAGAATTGGTTTCTTTTGTTCTCCTTTGTATTTTATGCTTTTAAAAACATGATTCTGAGTAGGGGTCCGTAGGCCGATTGTCCAGATTGCCTGTTCCCTAGGTCTTTCTGGGCCCCAGTCCCTTTAAGTCTGCATACTTGGTCTGCTGTCTCACCTGGTCCTTCCCTAGTGTCTCTATCAGAGAAAGAACAAGAAGACGGGCTTCCCAGGGGCTACCTCTCCCCCACAGCACCCTGGTCTGCTTTTCTCTACAGACTCTACCTGGGAAACCCTATGGATCCTCCTGACCTGCTCTCAGTGGAGCTGAGCACCTCCCACCCCACCCAGCTCTTAGGAAGGGTAAAAAGTAAGAGTCGGCTCCTCCCCAGGAGCACCCCCCATTCCATCCCCTGGGGCCCTGGCTTTTGGATAGGAAGGAGTGGGCAGCCTCTTCCTAAGGACGCCTCCATGCTGGTCTGCTTGGCTCAGGGTTGGGGTGAGAGCAGCAGGTGGGTTAGCTTTGTCCCTGATCCCCCCGACTTGCAAGTGGGGTGGAACATGAGGGGCACCTGGTGTTGGCTCCTCTTGTATCCGCCAGTGGTGGGCATCATTTGGACAGGGCTCTGGATTAGCCCCGGACTTGCTGCCAGCCCCTCCCCCATGCTCTGTGCCCCTCCTCCCCTCAGTGGCTTAGCGAGACTCTATTCCCTGGCTCTTCGAATCCCTCACCAGCCTATCTAGGGCCCCTCTTTGGGTGCCTGCCTCCTGCTCATCTCCCAGTCCCTGCCCCTCCATCCTCAGCCTAGTTTTCTGCTACTGTGCCCACCCAGCTACCCTCCCTTTGCCTCTTCAGATGCGAATTAACTGATCTCATTTCCTGCTCACCCTCTTCCCCCTCTCCCTTTATCTCCTTTCTTTTCTTCCTTCTCCTTCCTTTCTTTTCTTCACTTTTCTCCCAATCTCTACTCCCTTCACATTCTCTCTCTGTTCCCTTCTTTTCTCTCCCTCACTCTCCTCTCCTTTATTCCTTTCCTTCCCTCCTCCCCTCTTTCTTCCCTTCCCTCCTTCTCCTCTCTTTTCCTCCT
>CM053622.1:543990670-544010950 GCA_028646595.1 Phalanger gymnotis | reverse complement strand
TCTTTCTCCCCTCCTTTCTCTCCCCTACTCTGTCTTCTCCTCTCTCCCCCTCCTTTGTCCTCCTCTTTTCCTCTCCTCTCTTTCTTCCTTTCCCTCATCTCTTCTTTTTCCTCTCTCTTCTTTCTCCTCCCCTCCATTCTCCTTTCATCTCAATCTTTGTCTTCTTTCTCTTACCCTCTTTCCTTCCTTCTCTCATCTTCTGCCTCTGCCCCTCCCCATGGCCTCTCTTCCAGGGGAGCCTCCGCCTCGCCCGCCTCAGCCCACCATCTTCACTCAGAGTAAGTGGGGCCGTTCTCCTTCTCGATGCCCTGGGCCCTGCCCCTGTCCCCTCTGTTCTCTCATAACTCCTCTCCTCCTTGAAGGTACACAGTAGGGGGCTGAAGGGGGGCAGGGAGGGAGTGTGCTGTGAGCTTCCTGCTGCCAGCCCCTAGCATGACTCAGCCTCTTCAGCTACCTGGTGCTTGTAGCTCCCCCTTGGCTAAACACCAGCTTCCTCTCAAGGAAATGGAGCTGTTCCCCCCAGCCAGACCCCCCAGCCAGACTCCTCAGACCCAAGGCTGACATGCCAAAGACTCAGTCTGTTCTCATGAATGAAGTTCAGCCTGAGAGTAGGGATGCCGTTTTCTTCTGTTCCCATTTCCCTTGTAAAGCCCCCTAATACTGATCTGCCCTCCCCACCTTGCACTAACTTGTGTGTGGTGTTTGGGTGGACCAGGAGATGGATCTGGTGGGAAAATGAGGAGTGGTCCTTGGGGTACTGCTGACCACAGCTCTAGGGAGAGATTCTTAATATTCGCAAAGGAAATGCCAAGGGGTGGTATTGGGGGGATGATGGTGTCAGAAGTAGCAGAGGTGGTGGTGAGGGTGGGCTGGAGGCCCCAGCTCTGTTATCTCCTTAATGGGTCACTGTGACCATACTTACTTAGATTGAGGTAGGGGCAAGGGTGGGGTGGGATGGGTTAGATTCTCAGTGGTATAAGGACAGGGTTAATATTGCCACTCAGGGTAGAGGGAGGCAGCTTTTGTTTTCCTCTCTTTACCCTAAAAAATGTCAGAGCTAATCTGTGACACCACTTTCCTGGGGGTTCCGTCCTCTCCTCTGTCCCACAGAGCCTACTTATGACCCTGTCAGTGACGATCAGGACCCCCTGTCTGCTGACTTCAAGCGTCTTTGTCTGAGGAAGCCAGGCCCGCCCAGGGGCCTGTGGCTGGTGAAGCCCTCAGCCCGAGTGCCGGGCACCAAGACGAGTCGGAGCGGGGGCGAAGTGTCTCTCATTGACTTTGGTGACGAGCTCCCAGCACCTCCCCTAGCCAACCCTGCCCAAAAGCCCAGCGCCCCCTCCCTTGCCCAGCTGGCCATGGACGCCTGCTCGCTGCTGGACAAAACACCTCCACAGAGCCCTACACGGGCACTTCCAAGGCCCTTACACCCCACCCCTGTGGTAGATTGGGATACCCGCCCACTGCCTCCACCGCCAGCCTACGATGATGTGGCCCAGGATGAAGATGACTTTGAAGTCTGCTCTATCAACAGTGCCCTGGTTGGTGCCAGAACCCCAGAGGGGCCTCCCCATGGGGAGACTAACTATGCCTTTGTGCCTGAGGCTGGACGGCCCCCTCCGCCCCTGGAAGACAATTTGTTCCTCCCACCCCAAGGAGAGAGCAAACCCCCTAACTCCCTCCAGACTGCAGAAATCTTCCAGGCCCTGCAGCAGGAGTGCATGAGGCAGCTACAGGGCCCAGCTACTTCTCTGGCCTCCTCTCCTAGCCCTGGCCTGGGTGGAGAAGATAAACCCCAGGTGCCCCCCAGGGTGCCAATCCCACCTCGGCCCACCCGGCAGCGAAGCGAGCTGGGCTGCCGCTCAGGGGAACTGTCACCGGCTTCAGGGGGCGAAGAGGAGCCAGGACGATGGCGGGGGGTAGCCCCTCCCCCACAAGTCCCCCCAAGGGAGCCGTTCTCCCCCCAGGGCTCCCGTACCCCTAGTCCCTTGGCACTGTCTGGTGGGTCTCCCTTGCCCCCTCGCCTTTCCAGCTCCCCTGGGAAGGCCATGCCCACCACCCAGAGCTTTGGCTCTGACCCCAAATATGCCACACCCCAGGTGATTCAGGCCCCTGGCCCCCGGACGGGGCCTTGCATCCTACCAATTGTTCGCGATGGCAAGAAGATCAGCAACACACATTACTATCTGCTTCCGGAGCGGCCCCCGTACCTGGAAAGATACCAGCGATTCTTGCAGGAGGCCCGGAGCCCTGAGCAGGAACCGCCTTCTATCCCTGTCCCTCTGTTGCTGCCGCCCCCCAGCACACCGGCCCCTGCTGCCCCCACTGCCACTGTGCGGCCCATGCCCCAGGCTACCCTTGACCCTAAGGCCAACTTCTCAGCCAACAATAGCAACACAGGTGCCCGTGCCCCATCCTTGAGGGCATCTACCCGTCTGGTGAGGGGCTGCCCAGGGGATGGGCTGGAGGCTGGGCGGCCCACAGACAAGATACAGATGGTGAGTCTTGGGAACGAGATTGTTGGGGTGGGGAGCGGGGCCTCTGGGGTTCTGGCCTTTCGGCAGGGTTCTGAAAAGGAGCACATGGAGCGTGGGCCCCCAGCAATTGGTGCCCAGCCCCATGAGCAGTCCTGACAGAGAGTGGTGGGGGTGTGCCCAGGTCCAGGCCATGGTGCATGGGGTGACCACAGAGGAGTGCCAGGCAGCCTTGCAGAACCACAGCTGGAGCGTTCCGAGGGCAGTTCAGTATCTGAAGGTACCATCCCTTGCCCCCTGACCTCCCCTGAGCCTCGGGAAGCTGACTCACACACCACCTGACTCCTGAGCTCTTCTCTGCTCCTCTGACTTATCTGGTGCCCCTTATGCCTTAGTTGCATCATACCTTGTACCCCTTGGCACTTGTCAATGCCCTTTTTGCTCCTCACCTTCCCAACAGGTGGAACAGCTCTTTGGCCTGGGTCTGCGGCCAAGGCAGGAGTGTCATAAGGTGCTGGAAATGTTTGATTGGAACCTGGAGCAGGCTGGCTCCCACCTGCTAGACTCCTGTGGTCCCACCCACCATAAGTATGTGTTTCGATCCTGGTCTACCCCAGTTCTTCCTGTCTTCTCCACCCAGCCAGGTGGATCAGAGGGAGTTGGGCCCTTTAGACCCAAGGACCCAGCATTTCCCAAAGGCTAAATATTCCATAGCCAAGAACCCCCTGCCCTAGGCCAGGGAAGCTCCAGGCAGCCAACCAGTCCCAAAAGCTGTAACTGTGAGGTAGCAAGTGCCACAGAGAAGTCCTGGGAGTGGGGGGACATGGGACAGGGGAGAGGTGGACCCTGAATATAAGGTAGCTGCTCGGCAGCCATCTCTCCCAAGCATGCAACCCCCTCTCTTCTTGCAGGCGCTGATGGCAGGTCTGGGGAGCCGGAGAGTCTGACTTAAGGGGGGGTCCTGTTAGTCTGCCTGAAGGATCGTTTGAGCCTATCCTGCATGGCGGGGGCCAGGGAGGGGCCTGGGGAAACCTGCTGCTGCTACCTTCTCCCCCCATCACCCCGCTTCTTCAGATAGGCAGAGAGGAGCCAGAAGGAGCAGGAGACTTGGATGGGACCACAGTGCTAGCTCTAGCCCTCCATCCATCTGCTCCTCCCATGGCTACTCCAGAGGGACAGTGGAGAGGGAACGTCGGGAAGGGGGCGAGGAGATGTTAAGAGCTGGGCTGAGGGAGGACTAGAGACAGTCCCAGGTGCGAGTGGCCCTTCTCCTTCTAGCCCTTTCAGTCTCCATCTGCTGTGATGCCTCCCTTCCCTTTAGGGACCAGATTATAGGGAAAACCCCAAGCCTGTCTGCTTGTGTCTGTGGCAGTTCCTGTTCCTATGAAAGCTGAAGGAAGGTGTCAGTGGGGACAGTGAGGGTAGGGGTGAGACCCCAATGCTCTGCTTACCTCAATGGAGCCTTCCAGCTTCCTGGCAGGTGCGATGCTGTGAGAGAGAGCTGTGAGAGAGAGACTGCAGTCCACCCTGTACCTGGTTTGGGGTAACTGAGGGCGGGGGGATGTCACCCACGGTCAAGAATTTCAGGATGTTGGAGGCAGGGAGGATGTAAGCAGTTCCAGGGCGGGTACAGAACCCCAGGACGTGCAGAAGGGAACAGATACTGGCAGCTAACGTGGAGACCAGCGCTCCCAGCCCAGCCCACTGCTGTTTTGTGTTTTTCCCCAACAACCTCTGTTGCCAAAGTTGCTGCTCTTGTCCTGCCTCCACACATCTGCTTCTTCCAGAGAAATAAAGTTAGTTTCTATTTTACATTACTGAGGAGAGTCGGTGCAATTTCTTTGCCTCCTGGGCAGCAGGGAGAAGTTGACACAAGCCCTCTAGGCCATCCATTGAACTCTTCCCGGGCTCTTGATTTTCTGTGTGCTGATGGAGAAAGTGTGAGACCGAAGGATCTCATTCTGTGGCTCTGCATTGTGGACTGGAGGGTGATGAAGGTGGTCTGTCGTATTGATGAAGGGACCTAGCCTGGATAAGGGAAGCCCTCTGGGGTGCAGGGGTGCTGGGGGAGACACAATCTCATGAGAAAGGGCCTGGGAAGGCCAGCTAGTGGATAGCCCCGGCCCAAAGGGCTTCCCACAACAGAGGAATCAAACGTGAGACCCACAGAACGGTCCTGAGTGTGGCCTAAACCAGATAAAAATGTAATTGGGAAATGTTTAACAATATTTTATTAAAAATACAATAAAACATGGATAATATTACATTTTTAAATAAGTCAGTATGGAGCCTGCAGAAATCCTAATTTATGGTTCAGTGACCCCTGTCTCCATCTGAGTCTGAAGCCTCTGTCCTTTGGGACTCACTTGGGTCAAGTAGGGATGGAACCCAAACGTTCTTACTGTGGCTTTAATCCTGCTTGCGATGTGGTAGCATAACAATGGAGTTGAAAGTCAGAAGGCTCAGGTTCGGGTCTCTCAGCCTAGGAACTAAACTACCTGCGTGACCTTGGATAAAATCACTTGACCTTTCTGGGCCTCAGTTCTCTCATGTATAAAGTGGGTATAAGAATCCCTTTCAGTCTTATGATGAGATTGTCACGGACTTAGGTCTGAGATAGCGTATGTGAAGAGTACACTCGAATGCCTCCTTCCTGATACAGGTACAGAGACAGTGTCTCCTTCGGTGTACATTGTCACCTGTCCTCCACTCACCCTGTGACTTGCCTATGTCCTTCCACACAGTCTGCCCTGACATTGTTGGAGCTCCCCCCTTAACTCTCTCAATATCCCCCAGGTGGCAATTCAGCACATGGGCTGCCCTTTAGCTGCGCCTCATTGTTCACCCACGAGTGAATTCTTGTATTGCTACACTGCTTCTTGCTCAGGACTCACCTTGGGTAATAAAATGCTGCAGCTTATTCATACCCAGCGTGATGTCTCAACATTGGCCTTTGGATGACTCACAAATTGGATTCTTAGGTGGCTTGGCACTCCATGATTCACTGCCTTTTAGCATCCCTGGAAGGATATTGGTGATAAAAAGATGGCTTTCAGAGAGACTCGTTGAATGTGAATGACTCCATTTGAAATGGCAGTGGTGGGGTGGGGGAGTCGGCTGGGCTGTGGGAGCCTTGCTGTCACTGATCCTGTAAATATTAGTAACTGCTCATGACATCATCAGCCCCCCCTCCCCCAAATTAAAGGGATCAAGGTGGGATAGATACGTAGAATTGGGCCTGCCCCAGTAAGAACCAGAGACTTTGTCTACTCACTATTGATGTAGTGGAAGGAATGCTGGACTTAAGAGTTAGGAGAGAGGAACGGCTAGGTGACTCTGGAGTCAGGAGGATCTGAGTTCAAATCCAGCCTCAGACACTAGCTGTGTGACCCTGGGCGAGTCACTTAACCCCAATTGCCTCTAAAAAAAAAAAAAGAGGTCTGACTTCAAATCTAGCCTCAGATGATGTTTACAGAAGTCACTTAAACCACTGAGCCTTATTTTCCTCATCTGAGATCATTCGTGAACCTTAATGCACAATATGAATGTTAGCTCTTATTTTGTGAATCCAGTGGCTTTCGCAAGACCCCACCTCATTCTGAAATTCCAAAGTGATGTACCAGCTTGCAAACTAAGACATCTGGGGCATGCCCTCCGCCTTACTGATGACTTCATAGATAAGTCCGAAGGAGTTGCCTAAGGCACATAGAGAGGTTAAATAATTTTCCCAGGCTCTTATATGCAGTATCAGAGGCAGCATTTGAACGCAGGTCTTCTTGACTCCAGGGACACTCCCCCATTCCCTATGCTGCCAGCTGCCTCTTCATAAGGTAATGAAAATTCCAATGTTCTTTCTCGTTTGTAAATACTAGAAAACAAATGTACTATTTTGGTCTAGAGTCTGATTGCAGGGGTAAGAAGAAAAAAAAAAGGAATAAATTACAGAATGGGGAAGTCAGTTCGCTTAATGGGAGTCAGAGTTAGGGTTAGAGTCAGAGGCATGTAGGGTTAGGGTAGTGTTCTCCTATGGGAGATCTCTGAACTCAAGGAGAAAGTCTCAGAGACCAAGAGAGGTGAGGTGGGGTATCTCAGAATAGGGTGGAGATGATGAGACATCTCAAGTCACAGTTTTGAGAACCTTGTATAACCAGACTTTGGATCAGCAAAGCCTGAGAGGTTCAGGGCTGGATCCCTCTGGGTCCAAGGTACCAGGTAAAGTTATGGATCTTGAATTTACCCTCAATTCTAGGAGCTTCCTCAAACGCCCCTTTTACTCAAGAAAATGCTAGCGTGAGCTGCAAAAAGCATGCCTCTTAGACCCCCATGAACATGATTCAATTTACTGGCAATCCCATTAATTCAGCTAGTAAGCTCCTTGAGGTCAATGATTGTTTTTGTGTTTGCATCCCCAGTGCCTGGCATAAAATAAGTTCTTATTTTGGGGTGAGGGGTCTTTTTGTGTGTGATAATTTTTTTAAGCATTCATTTAAAATTTTTTTTCAGTTCCGAATCTTTTCCCTTCCTCCTGCTCCTCCACCCACTGAGAAGGCAAAAAATGTGATATCAATTATACATGTGAAATCATGCAAATCATATTTCCATATTAATATATTACAAAAAATAAAGCAAGTGAATAAATTATGCTTCAATCTTCACTCAGAATTCTTTCTGGAGTTGGATAGCATTTTTCATCTCAAATCCTTGAGAATTGTCTTGGATCATTGTATTAATCAGAATAAGCCATTCACAGTTGATCATTATACAGTATTGCTGTACTGTAGACAATGTTCTGGTTCTGCTCACTTCACTTTGCATCAGTTCATTTAAATCTCCCCAGGTTTTTCTGAAATCATCCTGCTTGTCCTTTCTTATAGCACAACTGTATTTCATCATGGTTATATACCGCCACTTATTTAGGCCATTGGTGGGCATTCCCTCAATTTCCAATTCTTTGCCACCACAAAAAGAGCTGCTAAAAGTATTTTTCTATGTATAAGTCCTTTTCCTTTTCCTTTGATCTCTTTGAGGTGCAGACCTAGTAGTGGTATCACTGGGTCAAGTGGTATTCACAGTTTTATAGCCCTTTGGGCATACTTCCAAATTGTTCTCCAGAATGGTTGGACCAGTTCACAATTCTACCAACAATGCATCAATGCCCCAATTTTTCCGCATCTCCGCCAGCATTTGTCATTTTCCTTTTCTGTCATATTAGCCAATCTGATAGGTATGAGGTAGTACCTCATAGTTGTTTTGATTTGCATTTCTCATAATAGATTCTTAGTAAATGCTTTTTGATTGACTATAGCGGGACAATCCAGATTCCAAATATTCTGTCCAATTGTCTTAAAAATTATTGAAAGTTCTGGAAATCTCAGTATCTCTGTAAGTAGTCACTGAATAAACCAATTTATTTTTTCAACAAGCATTTAGTAAGTTCTTACTGTGTACAGTGGACAGTCTAAGGGACTGGGGAAAGACAAAGACACTGCCCTCAAGGAATATTCTAGGTCTATAGGATTAATTCCAAAGTTTGGAGGGGGTGATAAAGCACTCTTGCTCATTCCCTAACAGCAGTAAATATTTTCTTTTTTGTCATTGAATTTTTAGCTTTTGTTCATTTTTCTACTTTTTACACCATCTTCATATCCAAATATTTCTGACCCTTTTCACTTTCTCCCTCTCTCCCATAAAGCAATCCCTTGGAACAAAGACAAAAAAAGGGAAAAAAGCGATTCAATTAAACTAACCAGCCCAGATGAGTCCAATGGCATTCTGTAATCCTAGGTTGTTTGGTCATTGTAATTATATGGCATTATTGGGTTTTTTTGTTGTTCATTTCGTTTACATCCTTGTAGTTGTTGGTTCTGTTTCCTTCAATCAGTTCATGTGAGTCTTCTCATGATTCTCTGAGCAGAGGCTTCCTAAATGGTGGTTGTATGGTAAATATGGCTTCCATGCCATTAAAAAGTTAAAGCAAAACTTAACACACAATTCACATATATCCCAGTGGAGTTTATTGAAGGATATAATACAGGTGAGTGGATCTCAGATGGATAGCAAGTGATGAGAGCAAAAAATAGTCAGGATCCCTCTGTGGGTGCTTGCAGATGAGGGCATGCATGCTCTTCTGAGCCCTGTCAGAATTCCCAGTCCACCAAGCTTTGATACATCTCTCTAAAGGCTAGAGGGAGAATTTTTGTCAGGAATGACATTTGAGGCTGCATTGCTCTTGCTTATATGTAGAAAAAGTTCTTCTGACATCCAACAGTTGCTCTGCTTTTCAGTTCCCCCAGAATATTTAAAAGTGGTGATTCGCCAGTGGATCAGTAGCTGAGTTCATGGTCAATCTTGTCTTTTGTCTTTAAGAAAATTTGGTCTTGACACACATTCAAGACCCCCAGGGCCTGTGATATATGTGACTGATCTTTGAGTAGAAACCTGAGATGGAGACAGCCAGTATGCTGGACCCAAGAACCTTAGGAATAGCAATGCTTCCAGCCCAATGCCCTCTCTTAACCTAATCCTGGGAAGCAAACCCTGCGAGATTTAGCCTGGCAACTTCTACAGTTGTTACAGCCGCATCCACTAAAGACCCAAAATAGAAAGTTCTTGTCACCAAAGTTCTTGGCACTGTCAAATGGTTTAACATCAGAAACTGCTAATTTTATCAGTGGAAATGATGTTTAAAGAAAAGGCATTAACATCTACTTTGCTGTTGCTGGCAGCATAGGAACCCTAAAAGCCATGGGAATTTTTATTTTAACTTGTGACTGAAACTCTGCATATGTGTTGCCTCTCCTGCCTTGGAATGTGAGCTTCTTGAAAGCAGAGGATGCATGACTTTTTTGCTGTGTATTCCCAGCACTTTGCACACAGTAAGCACTTAATGAATGCTTTTTTTCATCCATTCATTCATTCTCATAATTAGCCTAAGAATTAAATGTGATATATATATAATTTCAGCGACCTTGGAAGGAAGTCTGCCCAGTTCAGGTACTAATAATTATCTTGAGAATGACCTTGGAAGACATTCTTGTTATCCTAAAATGGCCTTTGGAGGAGGTGGGGCCCAGCTGCAGTGGCAAAGCCTTTTACAAAAGTTACAAAGAAATCCATCAAAATTTTAGCATGTGAACAGAAAAAAATAAGTAAATAAAAATAGCTAGTATTTATAAAATGTTTATTATGTGCCAGGCACTTTGCAATTAGTATCTCATGGGGTCCTCATAAAAAACAGTGCTATTATTAGCTCTATTTTTACTGATGAGGCAACTAAGGGAAATGGAGGCTAATTATCTTGCCCTGGGTCACACAGCTGGTAAGTGTCTGAAGCCAAATTTGAACCCTTGTCCCTGACTCCAGACCCAGCACTCTAACCACTGTACCACCAAGCTGGTCTAGATAAATCATACTTAAGATATGCTTATTTTACTTAGGAAAAGTGTCTCCCCAAATGGAGGATGCACTTGAAATTTTAGCATAAGATAAGCAATAGTCATCATCATCATCATCAAAATAAACTCGATAATTGGTTGGTTGTTGTCCTTTGTTCTTGAAAAGGACCAAATTGATGTCTTCATGTTGAGGTCCAACTGTGACTGATCAGACCAGTATGAGTTTAGAAGGCTCCACCGCAGGTCGGGCATAAGTAGTCCATATTTTATAATAATTTCATCTATTGCTTAACCTGAATTTTACCTGTAGACAGACACTGGCTACAGTTGAGTAGGCAAATAAGATGTAAACCTAGGTAACTCCATCAGGATTGTCAAAGGACCTGTAATTTCATCTCCCAGTGTGAGAGTTCTATTTCCTCCTAGGGAAGTTGCCTAAGATACTGAGAGATCGTGACTCACCCAGAGTCACCCAGCCAGTAAGGGTTGGAGGTAGGGTTTGTAATCCATGTCTTCCTGACTCTAGCAGCGTTCTGTCCTCACTTCTTCTCATAAATATAACATACACTACAGCCAGGTGCTGATTAATGTGAACAATGAATCCCCTGAAGTGGCTGTGTGTATTCAAAGTCATGCTATTCAGAGGTATAATTATGTAAAATATGGTAATTGACTCTGACTTAATGGGAATATACAGGGCGAATTAGAATAATCCAACCACTTTGAAAGGATTCATTATTTTCACTAGTCAGGACCTAGTCATACCACATGGTAAGTAGAGAGTTGGGGTCCGAGGGATGTCTTGCCAATTGGATGGGGGTGGGAGGAAATCAGGAGACGTTTCATGGAGGAGAGGGCTTTGAGTTGAGTTTCAAGGCTATGAGTCAGCTTCACAATAAAAATATCTCACAAAATATTAAGAGTCATAGAAGATGGAAAAGTACAGGCTGAAGAAACATGGTTACTCATAAAAATGGGTCCATACTGACACATATTATGCACATCTATAGTGTTTGCCTCTCTGTTCTTCTAGAACCCCACTTATTATTATTCTACAAAAATCCTCCAATGTTTCATCATGAGTTCTTGAAGTCTATGCCTGTAGAGCACAAGCTCTGGCAAGTTCTTTCACGTTGGAAAAGCCCCTAGATGATGAATTATTTGGCTATGGTAACCCATGAAACAGAAAAATACAAAGTGACCCCTGGTCCCATGTAGCTCCCCTCTGCATCTGTAGTGAGTATGGGAGAATGGAAGAGAAGGAGGTGAGACAATGACAAAAATGAAAGTTTTTAGACCTTCTCTAAACATTAATTTAGACCTCTAAATGTGAAACGAAACTAACAGTTATCCTAAGACAGGAAACAACTGGTTACTGATGTGGGAGTCATTTCCGAATCAACTCTCGATGTGTAGCCAAACCATCAGATTATTAGAGCCAAGATCAAAATCTGCACAAAATTAGTAGAAAGGATAAATGTCTAACCCGACCTGTTTAGAGTTAGTGAGTGTCTACAAAAGGAAGTGGTAATTACAAAGAGCTTGGTGGAGAACAAATCATGCCAGACTCAGCCTTGTTTCCTTTTTTGACAAGATTACCCAAATGGTGGATGAAGAGAATGCTCAGTTTACCCAGATATTAGCAAAATATTTGATTAGGTCTTTCATGCCATTCTTTTGGAAAAGATGGAGAGATGTAGGCTAGGAAATAGACAAGGATTTGGAACTAGTTGAATGACAAAACCTGCAGGGGAATTATTAATTGTTTGGCAATGGCCTGGAAGGAGGTTTTCCCTGGAGTCCTCCAGAGATGCATGCTTCACCTTATTCTGATTAACATTTTTGTCAATGATTTTAATAAAGATGTAGTTGGTATACTTTTTGAATTTGCAGATGACAAAGCTAGAGAGATAGTGAAGACGTCAAGTGACATAGTTTGGGCAGCTAAGTGATACAGTGGGGCCTGAAGTCAGGAAGATCTGGGTTCATATCTGGCCTCAGACACTTACTAGCTGCATGACCTTGGGCAAGTCACTTAACTTCTGTTGCCTCAGCTTCCTCATCTTTAAAGTGGGAATGATAATAGCACCTATTTCCCATGGTTATTATGAGGATAAAATAAAATAATATTTGTTAGCACAGTGCCTGACACATAGTAAGTCCTATATAAATGTTAGATATTTTTAAATACAAGCTGAGAGATATACAATTTCTTCCAGTTTGAATGCATCACTAAAGCTTAGGAATATTCCTGGTACTTGAAGCCAGGATGGAGTAACACAGTGGGGGAGAACAGTGCCTGGACCAGGTTAGGCTCAAGCTAAAATTCTGTCACATGTGGTTTTTGGTCTAGAGTTCCTTTTTCAGCCACAATCTCCAGCTCCACTCCTCTGAGAGAGGTGAGTCCTTTCAAGGTATCCCAACCCATGTGGAGTAGACTCTTAGTTCCAGCTGTCACATCCCTGACATTTTGAGAGACTCAGGGGCAAAAGAGACTTTGAGAAGCAGCAGCTGTTGCTACTTAGGCCCATTATGAGACTGCTAAATTCAATCTCTGTGTATCCTTAAATAAAGCCTATGAAAGCAAACCAATTGTAAGTTATGTCGGTCAGACCACAGGAATCTTTTGAACCTAGTGGACTGTGCTAGACACAGACTCAGGATTTAAAAAGATCTTGACAGGTTGGGCCAAATCAAATAGGATGAAATTTGATAGGGATAAATATAGTCTTACATTTGGGTTCAAAAACTTAACTTCACAAGAACAAGACAGGTGCATATAGCTAGATAGCAGTTCACCTGAAAAAAGATATAGTTCACAGGATGGTATGGTGGCCAAGAAAGAGAATATCGTCTTAGGCAGCATTAAGAAAGATATAGTATTCAGGAAGAAGGAGGCGATGTCTCATTGTGCCCTACTCTGGTCCAACCAAATCTGGAATGTTGTCTTCAGTTTATGGCATTATAGCTCATTTTGGGAAGAATGAGAAAGCCAGAGAGGACCCAGAAGAGGGTATAATGATTTTGGAGAGCCAGGAGTTCATGCCATAGAAGATCAGATGAAGAAACTAGGAGAAGAGCAGAGGAGAGCATGACAGTTATCTTCAAGAATTTGAAGGACTATCATGTGGACAGGGGATTAAATTTCTCCTGCTTAGTAGAAGCAATGGGTGGAAGTGGCAAAGAGCCAAAATTTAGACCTAATATGAGGAAAAAACTTACTAACAGGTGGAGCTATCCCAAAGTAGAAAGGATTATCTCAGAAAATAACTGACTCTCCCTCACTTAAGATCTTCAGGAAAAGACTGAAGGACCATTTGTTAGGTTTTGAAGGATCTTCTTTCAAGCACAGCTTGGGCTACGTGGGCTCTGAGATCCCTTCTGACTCTGAAGTTCTGTGATTCTGTGAAAATCTATTGGGTCTAAAAATGGGAAACTGATGAAAGAACAGTGATAGGAACTATCACCATTTCATTTGGAGGTTCAACAAATATGGAACAATTTCCAAAATGGAGAAGGCAAAGGAACTTTGAAACTGTCTTAGTCATCAAAAAATCTCTGCTCCAAGTGGAGGGAGGCAACATTCAAGGACAATTCTAATTTAGAATATAAACCCATTTCCAAAACCCTATGCAGGAGGATGGTGGAAGATTCTGAATAATAAGAAGGAATGAAGGAAAAAACACATTTGCAGAAAACTTGGTATGAGGCCCTGTGAAGCCAGATTATCCAGGTAGCATTTAAAGTTCAACAATGTTAAAGATATGCCAACATTTCTATGAGAAATGTCTTTATTCATCGATGACAATGAAGTTACTACATTAAGATGACAACCTTACAGTCTGTGATGATGGAATAAGGATGTAGAAATGGCCATAAAGAGCACAAAGATGGGAGATGAGATAGACCAGAGAGGTCTATACTGGAGGGGATTTCATTTTAGAGGACTGTAAGAAAGCTTCTCAAGACGTGGATATTCTTGGGTAAGGCAAGTGACTTAATATCTCTGAATCTCAGTCTGCACAACTGTAAAATAAGGGGGTTGCCCTAGATCATCTTGGAAGTTACTTCTAGATCCTAATCTCTGCTGCCATCATGTTAGGAGAGGATTATCAAAGAACTGGTCCATTTCATCTCTGATACTCCTTTATTTAAGATCAGGAAAAAATAAACATAAAAGGGACCCAAAAAAATTGGTGACATGTGTTTGTGGTCATATGGTCACCCGGGAGGAGTAGGTGCTCCCTATTTGGAGGCTTACCGCTTTTTTTCCTTCTCACTTGAAAGCCACAAGGAAGAGATGGAGCATTCATCTGGTTGTACCTTTTGTGTGTATACTCAGTCCAGCTCAGAAGGTAGTTAAAAGGCTTTCCATCATCACCCAATAAACCAATATGCAATAGTCAAAAGATACTTATACATACTCTGAATTGGGGTAGATCCTCCCTATTATACACCCTCACACATTTCTAGCAGGCACATCAAGTATCCTCACTAATTGCCATCAGGGAGAGCATACTGTGCATGCTTCAACCCCCATTGCATTCTTCCCTCTGTTTGAAAAAATTCCTGTTCTTGGTAAGTTGGCTAGGGTGCATTTGAACATACCGTTCATGTCTCCAATCCACAATAGTCCTCCAAGGTCCCAGGGAGGCATATGAATTATTATTTCATTTACTCCTCCAGGGCATACAGAAAAAAGTCTCAAAACAGTCAACATTGTATAGATCTCGTATAGTCTGGCATGTACAGGACATTATGGTTGTCCCAAATACCACTTAATTAGTACTAACAAAAATCTGCCTTGGTCTTCCCCAAACCAAAGACAATAAAGAGAAAAGCGAAGAAAATCCAGCTTTCTAACTCAGAAGGAAACCTGATTCCTAAGGAGCTTCCCAGACCCTGTGGACTATCCCTAAAGGGACATAGGACCTGTGATTCTCTGGGTCACCCTCTAACCCTCAGTTGAGTAACCAAATCAGTTTGGCTTGGTGCTTTTGTACGTACATTCATTTGGGAACTGACTGAATGCTGTAGCAAAATGGTACTGGGTCCTTGGGGGGGAACTCTCTTCCAAAAGTGGTACCTTCTGTTCTGGCCCCAAAAAAACAAACTGGGTTTATGTTCTCTCAGTCCCTTAAAGAACATAGGGCACCATTTTATCTAGGGATCCCTGAAACACACAAGGGATCCAACTGGAGTTTTGGACAAAATCTCTAAGTGTTCCTTCTCTGCATATTCACATCCACACGGTTGACCTGAAAAGTGAATAGAATACAAGATCTTAATTATTTGTTGACTATAAAAGTATTGGATTTGGTAGAGCAAAATTCTACTTTAAAGATTCTCTTCCAATAAAGGTGCATCCCATCATATGCCAGGATCATACAAGATCCCTAGAAAGATTTTGACAATGTATTGATTATTAATATCAGATGAAGCATTAAATAGGGAGATGTATGGTTCCTAAAATGTTGGTTGCTGCCATCATGGAGGAGCTCTAGTACAGAATCCAAATGGAAAAAGGATTAGCCACAGAAGGATGGTTGGGTGTTCCAGATACTTCTTTTTGAGAATGATATTATGCCGACTGTGTCAAGCCCTGGAACAATCGCAGAACTTCCTAAATAGTATTCCCAGCCACTCAGAAGAGAAGCACCATGCATGGGGTAGTAAAAGAGCTTGGAATTTGGAGTCAGCAGACTAGGGTTCAAATCCCAGCTCTACCACTTAGTATTTGGGTGACCTTGAGAAAGGCCCTTAACTTTGCTGAGTCTTCATTTCCTCATTGAAAAAATGAGAGTGTTGTATTAAATTCCTTTTAAGGTCTCTCTCAGCTCTAAATATATGATCCTATGACTGAACACAGGGGAAAAATGGATGAAGAATGTTTATTGTACATGCTTATAAGTGTGTGCTTGTAGTAAGAAATATGTTATACAGTTGGGTGGGTGATTAGATTAGATTATAAGTTCCTTGAGGGCAAGAACTATCTTTTGCTTCTTTTTGTATCTCTAACACTTAGCACAGTACCTGGCACACAGTAGGTGCTTAATAAATGTTTATCAGCTGACTAACTGGATGGCCGATTGAGCTAGCCCATTAGTTCATATATCTTGGGTAGACACTACAGATGGACAATGAGAAGGGCCCAGAAATGAATGGAAGTAAGAGAACTAGCTAGATTTCATTTGAGAAATTGCTTAGCACTTTGAACAACCCCACTCTTCTGGCTAAAACTGAACCCATCTTTTTAACCCCAACATATGGGGCAGCTAGGGGATAGAGTGCCAGGCCTGGAATCAGAAAGACTTGAGTTCAAATTCAGACTCAGATACTTATTAGCTGCATGACCGTGGGCAAGTCCCTTAGCCTCTGTTTGTCCCAATTTCTTCAACTATAAAATGGGGATAATAATAGCACTTACTTCGCAGGGTTGTTGTAAAGCTCAAATGAGATGATAATTATAAAATGCTTAGCACAGTGCCTGGCACGTAGTAGGTACTACATAAATGTTAGTTATTATTATTATTTACTCCCAGTGATGCTATATATGTCTGTGAAGCATGGAATGCCACAATCTCCAAAGAATCAAAGCTGGGGCACTTACAGAGCAACAGAGAGACACATGATAGGCACTATCATGTCTCCACTGATGTGTCAGAAGTGGCATCGACAATACCAGACATGTATAACTGAAAAAGAAAGTGGGCCCAGCATGCAACAACAGTGAGGGATATCTAGTGGGGACGAATCTAATGTTAAGTGACTTAAAGGGAGGGCCCCAGCATGGCGGGCGTCAACAGTGTCAGATTCTTCAAAAAGGTCAAGAAGTACAAGATCTAAGAAAAGACTTGGCAATAAAATTGCAGTTGAACAGTAAGATCAGAAGCCAGATTACAAGAGGTTTAGAAGAGAGTGAGACAAGTTTTTTTCAAGAAGGAAAACTGAGCACCAAAAGAGAAATATAGAGATGTAAAGCAATTAAATAGATTCTATGGGTAAACTGAGTCAAGCTACAGAACAAATTACTTTACTTACCATGGGCTAATTTTGGAGGAGAAATTTACAAATTACCAAGGTAACCAAGAACATTCAGAGTTAGAGAAATCCTCTTATTTAGTTAATGAGGGTAATAACTAAATCATTTTGGGGAGCTTCAAAATTCCCTTTAGCTTCTACCTGAGGAATGTCAAACATTTAACATTATTATTTCATAAGTCAAGTTTTGACCAGGTGAGATTAATAAAACAGAAAATAGACTTTCAGTTAACCCAAAGTCGCAGGAAGAATAACTCTGATCCCCAAAATTAAAGGAAGCAGGACTACCTCTCTCTCAGAGAAACACAAAAACCATGAAACAAAAAGCTGAAACAATACAATAATGATGATCAATATTAAATAACATCCAATTTCTTAAAAACTTAGTAACCTACCCCCAAATTCCATTTAATCATTATATTTCATCTTGGATCCCAGATGCCCTATGTAGTCATCTGGTCTGTGGAAATGTCTTGTCTTAGACATTCTGGAATAAGTCTTTTTCTCAGGGCAGCTCTGAAGGGAGCTCCTCCTTGAAGATCTGCTTCTCTGCCTCTGTCACTTGAAAAGATTCCTAAGTAATTCTGCTAAAATCTTCCATTAACAAGATTCAACCCAATGTAGTACAACCTCCTAAGTTTGGTTTTCCAGTAACTAATTCATGTGGTAAAAACCAGCTTAAGTCTTAAGATTCTGATGTCATTAACACCAAAGTTATAAGGACATCAAATTAGAAACCTATAATTTGCCTGAAACTTCAGAGGATTTCAGAGTGGTATATTATTACATACCACTTGTTGTTTCTGTCTTTACCTAAATCCTATACACTGCCAACGACAGACTACAGCAGCTAGGTGGCACAGAGGATAGAGCTCTGGACCTGGATTTAGGAAGACTCGTCTTCCTGAGTTCAAATCTGGCCTCAAACACTAGCTGTATGATCCTGTGCAAATCACTTTACCCTGTTTACCTCAGTTTCCTCATCTGTAAAATGAGCTGGAGAAGGAAATGGCAAACAACTCTAGTATCTTTGCCAAGAAAACTCTAAATGGAATCATAAATATGACTGAAAATGGACTGAATAAAACAGCAGGCTGAAGGAGGACTCTTAAAAGAGAAAAAACAATTTATGAGGTAATTCACTTTCAGGGCAATTGTATATGTAAAATCCTTAGTCTAATTTTGAGAACTTATTACTAAAACATACTTAAGGCCTGTATATCCATTACAAACATTTGGAACCCATGACTCTTTGTGACACCATTTGGGGTTTTCTTGGCAAAGATACTAGAATCATTTGCCATTTCCTTTTCTAGGTTATTTTACAGATGAGGAAACTGAGGCAAAATGAGGATTAAGTGACTTTCTCAAGGTCACACAGCTAGTAAGTATTCTGACTCTAGGCTAGACACTCCATCTACTATATGACCTCGCTGCCTAGGATACAGACAGACACACATGTATATATGCATATATGTATATATGTACATATATACATACACATATATATATCTATATATATCTATTCTTGCTTCTTAGAGAAAGCAGTCTGACCTTGTTGCTTTATCAAAATTTATTACTCCATTTAATTAGAAAACTTTTACATTACACTTTGCTTTATTCCCCACTTATGGGGAAAGTGTCATCATATCATCCTGAATGAGAACTGTCAAGGGCCTAATCTTATACATGAGTGTGTAGTTAATAGTAACTGGATGACAAGTCCAAGAACTTCTAGGATATGGAATTGATTACAAATTCAGGTTGAAAACGTTAAGATTTTTCATACTTGCAACCTACTATAGAAACTCAGGTGTTTCAGGATTAAGCTATTAATTAATAGATTTAGTTTTATACTCACAAAACTTCCATTGTTTACCTGCCCTGATTATAGAAATTTACTTAGGAAAGTGAAAGGAAGGACATAGTTACAGCAATATCAAGACCCTTCCTTTAAGAGCACTGACTGACCTGACATAAGCAATAACAGGGGAAAAACTCCCTTAGCTTTGTTTGATTACAGGTAAGAGTCATATCTGACAGCCAATCATGTAGTAAAGCTCCATATTATTCACAGAGTATCAAAAACCAGCCTCAGAGTTAACCAGGTGGGGAAATTTCCTCTTCAGAAGGGAAACAAAACAATAGGGAAACTAAGTCAAGAGGCTCTTACCTTATTTAGCCCATGCCAAGATCATCTTGTCAGCTTTTTCCAGGAACAAACATCCACCTGGAATCAAAAACTCAAAACAATGTCAAATTGAAGAGATTTTACCTCAAACAGTAAGATTTCACTGTTCACAGTTTAGGACTTGAATGTTATTAGTATTCTCATGTTTCCCTAACAGTTAACAGTGAGCAAATATGAGGACATTTCAATTATCCTTCAATTTTAACTTAAGAATAACCCCATTCTAGAGTTTTTACCATACAGTGATCACTAGATCACCAACTCACCACCACCACTCCACCCCACCCCCAAAACTGCTGGCTGCTGTAAGATTTCAGACTAATAGATATCCATATTGCCTATTAACCCCCTAAGGCAGAATAAAATCTCTGAATCTAAAGTGTATTGTTACTAAGTTATTTCAAAGATGTAACTCCAAAATTAACAGATACAATTTCATAATTTTCATAAATGATAGCCAAATAATTTCAGATGAAACGAAAACTTGTAAGCTTCCTTACTTTACTAAGAAACTGATAATTTAGAATTTTATTACGTGCTGTCAGTATAGCTGATATAATCTTATGACTGCACCCAAATAGAAGGCCCCCAAGGAACCTCATAGATAAAGATATCTTAAGGGGTCTGTGCAACTTTTCTCTCAACAGCAAATTATTACTTTAAAGCAAATATACTCCTCTAAACATTTAACAGTTTTCAAACTTTTTTTTCTTTTTATTTTTTTATTATTATAGCATTTTTTTTTAATTTTTAGCTTACAACACTCAGTTCTACATAATTTTGAGTTCCACATTTTCTTCCCTCCATTCTCGAGACAGCATGGAATCCCATATAGCTTCCATGTATAACTTAGTATTGAATTAATTTACACACTAGTCAAGTTATGGAGAACTGTGATCGATGAAATGAATCATGCGAAAGAAGAAACAGGACCAAAAAAAACCAAAAAACAAAAAACAAAACCAACCCAAAAACAAGAACAAAAGAGAGAAAAAGAAAAAAAAGGGTGGGGAAAGGCTAGCATGAAGTGTGCCTCAATCTGCATTCATACTTCATAGTTTCTTCTCTGGATGTAGATAGCATTCTCCATCGTGAGTCCTTTGGAGTTGTCTTTGTACCTTGTGTTGCTGAGAAGAGCAAAGTCTGTCAGGGTTGGTCTTCACAGAATCCATATATCTGT